>OX382171.1:4001444-5201444 GCA_947507545.1 Clistopyga incitator | reverse complement strand
TCCTTTACTACATATAAATTGATATTGAACCCGTGTAATCTATTTTTAGGATAAGATTGGGGTAAAATTGAAATTAATTTATTATAAAAGCGGGATTTTCATCACGAATTCAGTAGAATTGTGTAGTAAATTTTCTACACCCGTTTCTGTAGACAAGCTTACTGCACAGTGTAATGATTTTATCTAAAGTGTTTTTAACAGCGTAAAGTGTTTCTGAGACGGTAGACAATTCGCCATTGACAGTCCAACTGTCCTCCTGCACACATCCCATAAACAACTTATCAACTACCGACACGCCGACCCGAAGAGCGGCTACCTCGATGAAAGTTCCCTCGTGCTTTTCTCTACGTATACGTGAGAGAAACACGCGGGATCGAAGTCCGAAAATAGAAGAATCACCGACGGGAAACTACAGGTGGCTTCGGCACACAGTGTTTTCCCCTCCACTCATTCCCTCTCTCTCTCCCTCTCTCTCAGTCCATGTCTCCTGTTGCCCTCCCAAAGGCAGCACAGCACAGAAGCAGTAGCACCGCCGTCGGAACAGTAGCAGAAGGCCTCGAGGCGACGCTGGGACTACGGAGTTCGTCCGGAGGTACACTATGTTCGTTAGGCCGTCGTGTATAGATATAGCTGCGTATAACTATCCAGCAGCCAGCTACCGTGTTGCCTGTATATATCTACGCGAGCGCTACTGCTGCTGCTGCTGCTGGAGGGACTGGTAATCAATACTCATCGTCTCTCCTCACTCTCGCCCTCTGGATCTCACCGCACGTTTCTCACTTTTTCTGCTTCGAACTTCGTCCTGCCCTCGCGCGGATTCCGTACAAGCCGCGCAGCCCTGATCGCCCTACTCTCTCGTATTACTATAAATGCTCTCTCTCTCTCTCTCTCACACACACAGTCACTCTTCTCTCGCACTAATAGATCTTTCGCTCGGCGACGATCGTCCAACGAAATTAAATGAAAATGAAAATTCTCGCAGTGACGCTGCCGTGAATAACAACGGAGCTTCTTGCGCCCGTCGGCTCGTCGAATTTATTGGATTAAAGGATTAATTGAAATGCGTGGAAGATTATTCTGAAAATAGAACATGCCTGGAAGTTCGCAGGGATTTTTGTGTTCCGGCACGGTTTGTTCTAATTTTGTATATCCGATAATGCGTAGGTACAAATACTGGGAAGTTGTTCCTAAAAATAATTGCTATTAAAGGAAGTGGAATATTTTTATACCGCCCATTGACATTTGAATGATATCCGCTGTAAACAAAACTGTGCTCATATGAATCCCTGGGAAAAGTGTGCAAAAATCAAAGACATTAGTAAGGTCGTTCGGATGCTGAGGTACACTTTATTATGGAATGTGTTCTACGGATTCTTCGTATTGTTTGCCCGCAGGTCTTTTGTTACAGTTGAGTGGCGTTGAATTAACGAGTATGGGAAACATCGCTATTCTGTTTAGCTAGAGGATCTCGAGTCTTTCGAGAGTTTCGAAGCCATCGTCTTAACCGCCACTCCGTCTTTTATAAATAAATGTATAATAACGACTCAACCGAAGACCACACGAATATGGGAAAGATCGCCAGATTCTCCAGTAATCTTAGCAATAACTACAGCAGCACTTTCCGAATTTTGTCTACTTTATCTCGAAATATTTTCGACGAAATGCCGAATAGATTGGCACACTAGATTCAGGCGTTCTTTATTTTGAATTCCGCTATTTTGACCTCCAAACGGAATCTCGCTTCTGTGTTTACATTCCGCGCTCAGAATTTTTCTCCCTGCACATACAACGATTATTTTCACTTATTTCACTCTTTCACTCGTGTAATCTACGTGACCGTAATTTATGGATATTGTTTATCGAAATAATGTAGTTAGCATCGGGTGTATATGCACGAACGGATTGATGCGAGAGATTGGATGTGCCGAACGGATAGTTGAGTCGTAGAATCGATTCACGTCGTATGTCGTGCACATATCACCCGCACGACATACGATGCTATCCCAGTCTAACCATACATCATATATAGACTGGCTGAATATACCGAGCGCTATATAATACATATATCAACGGACGTGCGAGCGACGTGGAGACTCGTGTAGAGTTTATCACGAATGCTCTAGGCACGTACCAGGCACAGTCTATATAGAATGTTCTGAATGTTCGCCTTCGCTCGAGGATCGAGAGCGAAATTCCAGCTGAGCCTGCCGCAACGAAAGCGCGGGATGCGCACCAAAAGATCAGTCGCGATCGATATATGCTGGATATATATACTGTACACCGACGAATACTGGGCATAATATATTCGCGTGGAGCTTGGGCGCTTCTCTGGCGAACAGTTGTCGACTCTGACGCGAGTGAGAGAGAGAGAGGGAGCATCAAAGGGTCCTCGAAAACAAAGCGAGCGGCTCACTCTCCGCTTCTGCTGGGAGACGCTGCTGTGGTGCCACTTGCTCACCACATGTCGGATGAGAGACTGGGGTTAGTTGCGCTGAATTTCCTACTGCACGTTTTTTTTAACGCGCACTTCAGAACTTTGCCTATATGTTATTGGAGATCATTGGATTATCAACGGCAGGGCTAAATAATTTAATTTAAAAATTCTAATTATATTCTCGTGCACACAAGAATTGTGAACAAATTATGTTAACGTTGAAGCGTTTTTTACCTTGATATGGGGATGGTTATTTCAATGTTTTGCAATTTTTAGCCGATTTGTTTATTAATCGAGGCTCTTTTTCGGTCGGGAATTCTTGGGATTTTATAAATTGTAGAGCGAATTATTAACGCCATAGGAAGCAAAAAGAGATTTTGGTGATTCAGGGAAATAGAGAACATCGATTTTTGGTTCATTGAATCAGCTGTTAATATTTATTAGATATTAATGTTATTTTATTCGAGACGTAAAGAGAACATTCTGTATTCTTGAAATAAAAAACTTGTTTGCTTCAGAGAGTTGATAAATTCGAACCTGGGGTTCCAATATACATTGATTTGACAGCACCTGTCAGCGCCATTTGACGAGAATCCATTGATTGCTGCACCTCCTTGAATTCCTTTTTTAACCCCTTCACTGTGCGCCATAAATGTCCACGCATTTTTTCATCCGGATATCCATCGCAGGGATTAACAAGTGAAATTTTCACTTTTCGACACGTATTCGTTTCATTAATTCAAATGAAATTTCCGTTGAATACATTTTTTATATGCCAAAATTTCGAATTAAATCTCATGAAAACTTATTATTTCAATCAGGATTACTTTAAGTTACATTTGCCCGTAAAGTCGCTGCTTTAATGTACAAAAAAAGCTTCCTTCGGTTTGTGGACGAATAATCAATATTCCTCATGTAAAGAATATATATCATGTCGCACGCGGGCCAAAAATTCGCGAATAAATCTGACATAGACGTGGTCTTTGGGACTGTATTACATATTCCGGCTGTACGCTCCAAAATATATATCCCTCGACGTTTCCAAATAAAATTCCATTCATAGAATTCACCAACCTGAACTCCGAGACTTTGATATATATACGTTGTTGAATAAACTTGGAAATCCGCGTTCTCAGCTGCACGAGTTTGCGAAGGTGATGCTGCGGACGCGTATAAGAGATGAACAGATGACGATGGAGCGGCCGGCATATCTGATATTCGAGCATTTACTTACTTTGACTTTTCTCTTCGGATCGCAGGAGTTCTTGGACTTTGCTAAACGAAGACGGTGCAGCCAACTTCGAGGCGGACCGGAGAGGGAAAAGGAGGATGTTGGACGAACTGTGATGACTGTGTGCCGACTACAGTCCGCGCGCTTCTCCCGACGCGCGAGAACGATAGATTCCAACTTGTAACTATTCTCAAAGTTTGCACGCTGCTTGTAGCCCGCAGGGAGTGCGGCGCATCGGTGCGAACTTCGACTTTCGCGCTTAGCGGCGCGAGAGAAACCGAAACGCGAACACTGCGCTGTGGTATTCGCGAAGAGGAAGAGAATACACTCGAGAAGTCCAAGTTGGGATAGGCTCTCGTTCCGCCTCGCGTTCTTCAGCGATTTTCTTCGGCATTTGTATAAAGGAGAGCCTCGTTTATCCGAGTTAATGTAGGGGAGAAAACGTACCTCGGATAAGTCTATAAACTTGCACAGCACGAAAGACTTACACAATTTAAAAGCCTTTATTATTTTGCTTCGATGGAGGAAGCTTTGTTTTCATTAATGAAAGAAATTCGAGATTCTTATGTCGAGACGCTTGGAATGGTCCAAAACGTTCACACTGTCAGAAAACGACTGAAGAGAATTTTTTAACATGGGTGTAGAGCTTTTATTGCTATGTTTCTCCAAATATGTAAAAATAAGTGTCTAAAATTGAAGGACGAAATGTATAGTTTGTATTGTACAACGAGAGAAATATTTTAAATTGAATCGCGTATATCTAATGATGCGGTTTGATACAGTTGAACAGTATGTGGGGCGCAGATCTGTTGAATCAAGCTGTGTATAAAATCGGTGATGCGCAAAGTCTCCTCCGGTGAATACAAAGTACTGTCCTTTCTTCGCTCCGTCAACCCCTGAAGACACGAATGTGTTGATCGGGTCTAATGGCCTCCCAAGTGGTTTCAGTTGGGATTGCTTTTCAAACTTCAATAACGAGCAACTTAAGCCGTGCGATGAAGCGATTTTTGCCGGTGACTGTTTAAGTAGTTGGAATAATTTTTGAGGTACGGATTGGTACCGTCACTTGAAAATTCTAATCTCAGCAGAAGGATTCTCCTTTATCTCAGCCTGGCAAATTTGGGACTAACGGGGAAGCTCCGCGGTGTAGTTTAAACTCCTTCCATTATAATATTATATTATGTACATAGTGTTCTTGTTGCGGTTGGAATTTCAGCAGCTTCTATATGGGTATTACTTGCAATATGAGTCCAGAATATTAGGACGTAGTTGAAGCGGAATTACTTGATTATTCGGGTTCGCCGCAAATTCAACAACTTCCGGGTAATCAGTTTTTAGTGGATAGCAAATTTATAGAGACGAGAAAGCTGCACAATAAAAACTCGCCCACTTGGAAAATTGCAGGAGCGAAACTATTTTTTATCTGCTAGTTAGCATAAAACTCATTCGTTATAAGAGATGTTATCTCCCGATCTTTATAGCCGATATATCTGCAGAGCAATATTTAGCAGGATCTAAGCTTTTGATTACTTTTTTTATGAATATTGCTTGTGATAAAAGTGTAAAATTATCGTGCGGATTAAAACCAAGTACGCCCACGAAAAAGATAAATATTTGAAAACCCCAATTGCATTTTTACTACTATCAGAGTACCAAAATAAAAACATGAAAATATTCAATTTTTCGTGAAAAATTATAATCTTGGTATTTGTTATATATTTATTATTCATTGAATTTATCAGAAAATATATTTTAAAAATAAATATAAATTTTAAATATATTTTTTGGTAAATTCTTTTTATAATTGTAGGATCAGAACTAATTAAAATATATTATACAATTTGCCAGACAACATTATGTTTAATGTATGTAAAAAAATTGTTTCGCGTGCATTTTTTTTTCTGTGCGGGTAATATATTAGTTAAAATTGTAAAGGACAAAAATGTAACTGACAATTTCAGAGGCCATTATGAATCTCGGTTTCCGTCTTGCGTAACTCCTTCAATAGAAATACAATGGTGCTATAAATGCACTTTAATACAGGTTCGCCGTCTGTTGAACCTTTTGCGGGGCGTACATAATTCCCACAGTGCTTCATTCATCGCGTTTATCTGTATATGACGGATTTCCAAGACTCCGGTTGCAAAGTGCTCGCAGGCGTCACCAAAGTGCGTCATCCGGATTGAGGATAATTAAAGCGCCGCTGACTCTCGTTCCGCCTGTCTTCCTCCCATTCGTCTTTCGACCGTACTCTTCACCGAGCTCTAATTTGAATAGAGAGGATCGACGAGAGAGAATCTCGGAGAAAAGTTTGTCGTTCTTGTCCGTGACTCGAGTTCCTCCACTTAGCCGTCATTTGCTTAAGCTCGTAAAATTCCGCTTTACTTACTGGTTTGCTTTAGTTACGAATCCTTCACTGAATAAAAATTTCAACATTTTTTCCGCAAATATATAATTCGTTTTTAACTTTACATTTAAGTTAAATAATGCCAGTAATTTTTTTTTTTTCAAACAATAAAAATGTAGGATTTATTCCTAATCTCATTGAAATATATATTCCACATTATTTACATAAAACGTTGCATGTCTTTGATATTTCAAGATATCTCAAAAACTATATAAATTTTTTTTGTTGAAGTCATTAAAAAAAACACTTATCCCTGAATCTCATATTTGCTACTGTCATTATATATTACGAGAATAATGATTTTTCTCTGCATTCTCTATTAAATTCTCTATTAAATTGAATTCGATAAGAAATTATGAATTAGAATCTTGTAATAAAATTGTTTTTCAATTTGTGACATGTGTCTTAGTGTGTGAACAGAAACAAAAAAAAAAGTATAGACGCTGTCAAAAAAGACGATCAGTACAAGGCAAGAAGGAAACGAGGCAGCGAGCGAATCGTCTTCGTTCTGTTGACGTCCCGGATGACTCAAAGCGGGTGTCGAAGCCCCTCTTCGGATGTTGGGAATCGTAGAGGCGAAAAGGGGAAATTCCTATGCTCTCTGAGGGTTGGAGTGGCAAAGCCTTCGTCCTCCGGCATCTCTCTGCCTCAGAAGTAATCATCGCCTGGAACGATCAAAAGCCGCCTCCGTGCGCTCGATATGACGTTGAGCTTCCGATATAACTGCCATCCGAGACGGACGTGAAATCCTTTTTTAATATCTCCAGGTGTACGACTCCCGTTTCAACGGCCAAGCGAAACTCTATCTCGGTGTCAATGCCGAGTAACCCTCGTGCAAATATCATCCATCCATTGAAGATTGCTTTTTCACCGTGGAAACGGTACATTTTCCTTCTGGAGACCTGAGTTGATCCACTTTCTACGAGGCATTTGATGGCCAAGTTCATGTCGTTTTTTTTATATGTTTATGTGCTGTGAATAAATTTTGTTGTCCGGTAGATTGACTGCGAAAAATACCACAGATACATTCCACAGTTAAACAATTTAAAAAATAAAAATCTCATAATTATTTTACATATCAGTATTGTAAATCTTAGGTCACAGTGAATTTACAATAATTTTTTCCTTTGGTTTATTCTTTTTCAGGAGGGCGATGGTGCACCTCCCTTAGCGTGGATATGGTAACCATGAGCTCCGAAAAATCCGCCTGCCGGCGAAAGCCGGCGGAGAGTAACGGCTCCAAGGGCGCGAGTGAACGCGGCGGATCTGGTGGCAAGGGTAAAGCCGTAACGCCGAAGAGCAAAAAGGACGAGGGTGGAACAGCGACAGAGGAGAAGAAACCGAACGCTTCGCCAAGCGCAACGGCAACTTGTGCCGAGGACAGTCCCAATTATCTCGTGTACAAAAAGGTATTACAGGGAGTACGAGTGAGGGATCGATGGTCATTGGAGGACGAAAAAGCGAGAAATAATCGAGGACGAGAAGATGGAGCGATTTATATACGAAATGAATTTTTAAGTGAGAATTTTGTCACTAATCTTGGCAAGTGGTAACATTTGTTTGTCTCTTCGGTGTTGGACCGTGAGGGCGAGACCAAAAAGAACAAACGAAAAATGAGGAAATACACAGGGACTACGAACTATTTATCAGATTCACGAGAGATTTCCCCGCAAAACGTTCTTCACAGGCTCGCGCGTTTCGTACATTTGGAATACGGCCAGCTATCACCGGAGGCGATTTGCCGCACGAGTTCCATGCGGAAAGCGCGCTTTGCTCTCGTCGCCTCGTCGTCGCCCTGTGAATCCGCTCTATAGTTTGGTGTGGAGAGCGTCTGTTGATACGATGACGTGATGCTGCAATTTCGTTAATTTAGGATTTATTGATAGCGGGCGTTTCAATGCCCGAAGCTCAGAGATCGCTCAGGGATGCTGCGACGCATACAGAAATGATTCGATCTGGCGTAATGATGAATGCACCATGTGGTGTGTGCAGTCTCGGTATGAAAACAGGATGTCCCGATCTTTCATTTGCCTTCTGCACGCTTCGCCGGGATATTCCCTGAGTTTTCTTTTCTTCCACGTGTATGTATATATAGAGATATACTTGGCCCATTCACCGCGAATGCTATTGTAACGATAACAAAAAAATCAGGTCGAATCGCGGTTGCTCCGGGCATCGTACTAACTACTATCGTCGGGTGAAGGGACTATTCAGGTTTTTTTTTCGCAGCCTTAGATGGAAAGGCAGGATTTAACAGGAGTTTCACGCTCATTCGTCTGTTTTCCTTGGAGACCCACAAACTTTTTCGCCCTCTTCTAGTGTTTTTCTCAGGACGATGCTGATGGGAGGGAAATCAGGTCGATTCCTCAGTCGGTTTCTGTGTACGAGCTGTCAATCTTCTTGAAAACTCTCCCGAGGGCTTTTTCTCTATATTCTCTCATCTCGAATCTCCTATGGGCCATCGCGAAAATGAGCGTCTCGCACAGCAACGCGGTTGAGCCCTTCTCGCGAGCGCTTTTATAGTGTCGCCTTACGTCGGCTCCGGGAAGATCGATCGTTCCTAAAGCTGTTGGTTTGGCCGTCTCGAGTCCAGTGCCGGAGAGCCGAGAAACGGCCGCCAACGCGTTTGAATTATAGTTTGAGATCTTGATGGTTTCTTTGGTCATCTCTCGTTTCTTCACTCTAACTTGCTCACCACTTTTCTCCCTCTCAATAAACAACACGGAGCTCAGCTTCGACCCGTCGGTAAACGAATTATGGCAAACAATCTATTTTTCTTTGCAGATGGAGTCCATAGTCGAGAAAATGTTGGACGAGGTCAACGGCGTGCCTGTGAGAACGGTCAAGAGCTTTATGACGAAGATTCCTTCGGTTTTCACTGGTAATGAAATTGGAAAACAATTCCCTGGCAAAATGACTTAACTTCTCCAGTGGATTCGGCATTGATCATGACTTCATTCATTTTTTTAAATCAAATAACTTAATTTTGTAAATTGTCAATTAAGATTTATCAATTGCAAATTACATCATCAATCTATTCTGATTATTGAGAAATACTCCATTTGTTTTTCTTTTTTTTATACAGGAACCGATCTCATCGCTTGGATGACGAAAAATATGGAAATTGATGATCAAGAAGCCCTTCACGTAGCTCATCTGATGGCATCGCATGGCTACTTTTTTCCCATAGACGACCACTGCCTTACTGTGAAAAACGATAACACCTTCTACAGATTTCAAACGCCCTACTTCTGGCCATCTAATTGCTGGGAGCCGGAGAACACCGATTACGGTATAAACGATGACGACGACGAGACAATATATACCAAATTGTATTACACAAGATTCGACGAGACTCGAGGCTTTGTAGCGTATTTACTGACTCTGTGACCTTTGATAAAAACTCGCAGCTGTGTACCTGTGCAAACGGACCATGCAGAACAAAACTCGACTGGAATTGGCCGACTACGAGGCGGAGAATCTCGCCAGACTGCAGAAGATGTTTTCACGGAAATGGGAGTTTATATTCATGCAAGCGGAGGCGCAGAGCAAAGTCGACAAAAAGCGGGACAAACTGGAGCGAAAAGTACTCGATAGTCAAGAGAGAGCTTTTTGGGACGTTCATCGGCCAATGGTAAAAATCTTATCAGTACAGAAAAAAATTTAATTAGACAACTTTTACTAATCCGATTAGACATTGCATTTCATTTTCTGCCGTATAAAAATCAGTATTTTGACTGTAAATATATCTAATTATTTTCCAAATCCATAAAGAAAAAATTACGAGTTTAACTAAATTGTTACCTTGTGAACTGTGTAATTATTGGACTTTATTTTTTGCTCTCAAAAAACTCAGCATCTCAATTGTGAAAGTATCCTACTATTTTCAAGTGAAAATGACGTGTTCGACAAATGGAAAATTGATACCTATTTTTTATTGTCCATTTTATTGTGCAGCCGGGCTGTGTGAACACCACTGAGATGGACATAAAAAAGGCTTGTAGAAGTAACAAACCAATAGTAAAAGCGAGCAGACACCTGCAACTGGGCGTTGCGGGTGGCCGGATATCGCCAACTCACGCCGATCAAAATCCGAGTCCCTCGACCGAAACCCTACAAAGGGAGATCGACATGCTGAAACAAAGACTGGACAGACGGAACATCAAAGTATCCAAAGTAGCGGAAGCGTGAGTAAACAATAACAGCGCAACGTTTATTCTTTTACACGAGTTGGCAAATATCGAGGATATTTTTTATAGGCTTATCGGCTATTTCGAACAATACGTTGAGTACGATCCGGCATTCACGCAACCGGAGCTTGGAAATCCCTGGATCACTGATAGTCCAGAAATGTGGGAGCAGGAGAAATTAGCGTAAGTGTGGTTTTGCATTCCAAAATCTTTATATACAACTTATGAAAAACGCATGGCTCAAATCGATGTGAATTATTTGCAGGAAAGAAATATCATCTAGAAGAGTAAAACGATGGGCGTTTAGCCTTCAAGAACTTCTTCAAGATCCTATAGGCCGTGAACAATTCATACGCTTTTTGGACAAAGAGTTTAGCGGTGAAAATCTCAAGTAAGCATATTTTCATCTTTCCGAAATCGTATTGACGATCAAACAATTTTCATTTGTGTGACTTCTCATCGCAGATTCTGGGAAGCGGTCCAAAACTTGAAGACGCTACCCCAAAGAGACGTTCAGTCAAAAGTGGAGGAAATTTGGAACGAGTTTCTCGGTCCAGATGCCAGTTGTCCAATAAACGTTGATTCTCGGTCCTTCGAGATGACGAAGAAAAATCTGGAGAAGCCCGATCGATGGTCTTTCGACGTAGCAGCTGTAAGTAGAATGGCACTAGCACAACTCATCTTCCAATCATATCTTCGTGCTGTTTTCAACGTCGACTCGATTTAATACCGATTCCAATTCAAGGCACACGTTTATCACCTGATGAAAAGCGACAGCTACTCGAGGTACTTGCGCTCGGAGATGTACAAAGATTTCCTGAACGGATCGAAGAAGAAGGTGACACATTGGAATAACAAACCAAATAGCCAATCCATCGTGATCCAATGATCGCGATGTTATATCTTCGCGTTCGTTAATCAAGCGTTTGCGATTTCGTGTTTAATTGCAGACGTCGGTAAAAGGAATTCGTAGCATCGTGTCGTTCGCCGGGCGCAAAGACACGGCTGGTTCTTAACCGATCACGCGTCAAAACCACCCGAAGGGCTTGGTCGAATTGGTTGGTAAAGCTCTCGCAGCTGAATTTCATTCCGCTTGACGTTCACACACACGAGAACCGGAGGGAGAAGCGACGACTGACGGTAAAACGTTTGACCGTAGTTCGCCCCTTCTTCCCCACTCCCATCGGCGACAGTCAATAATTTTATATTCTTCTCCATTTTTGACTTATTCGAGAATTTTATAGCACCACAATATTCCTTTTTTGCTGACATTTGTGCCAAGGCTGTTTTACAAACTCAGGCATTTTTATTATCGCATTGCAATTTTCTTTATAATTTCAGGTGACGCTGTAAGATCCGTGCGAACACGCCAGAGTCGGACGACAAGCGTTCCACATACCGTTCACGTCCACGCTAAAAATGTCGCGTTTTTCGCACCTTACTCCCACATTCTTTCTCTACTAATTCTCTCTCCTTTTCGTATTGTCGCCGGAGACACGTTTCACAGCCGGCCATAAAAAAAACCCATCTGTATGAAAGAAGAAAAAACAAAGAAACAAGAAGCCAAGGAAATGATGTCTATAGGGAATAGATACGGGGGATGATAGGATCGTCGACGTCGAAAAGAAAAACACCTGCCTCGAATTTCAGACAATCGAGCTATCTTCATACGACAGATAATCGATCCTCCGATTTCTTCCTCCTTGTCGAATCTGATGACAGTTCTGGGTCAGGAAAGGGATGCTAAATAGAGTTGCTATAGATTCTGGCACTTTGACTGGCAGATTCTTGTCGATTTGAATCGAGCGCATCGATGAGCTGCAAAATAGCTCGTTACTGTGCTGAAAAAATCGCTGGTGCTATCGATTGATGTTTCTTTGTGCTAAACCACGACAAGTGGGAAGTCGGAGGATCGCTGTGAAAAATAATATTGAAACAAATAAGCCAAACAATGAAACATGCTGATTATCCTTGTAACGCACATGATCATCGTTAATGATCAAACAACGGACGCGCCCGTTTTCACAACATTATTGTGCGTGCGATCGTGGAGACGCGATCGTACGCTTGTAGATAAAAAGAAGAGAACAAAAAAAAGAAGAAGAGATAAGCGTAAACTTCACAATCAGGCTTGTAAATAGATGCGGGATCGCACGCGAACTCTGCTTTTTCCGCAATACGACCACGATGGAAATTTATTAAATTTTTTCGTGCGACGTGAACAGCGGCTTACGGTAAGTCATTTACACCGCACGAACCAGCGGATAATCGCCGGAGTTTATCGATCGTGGGCCTCGCAACGGAAAAATCACTTTACGCGTTAGATTGTGTATAGGTGTGTGTCTGTATAGAGAATTAAAAACAAAAAACAAGCGCTAGTAAAATGGATTTGTGTATCTTCATATACGAGCGTTGGAAAGATTGACATGAAAGCGGATCGCGATCGAGGAAAAATATTTTTTTGAAAGGCGCACGTGGCCTCTTTTTGTGATGAGAGAATTTTCGACCGTATCTTTGCTGCCGATTGTGTCGTGCTGCTGAGAGCGTAACAAGCTCAGATCACGAATCACACGGAGAAAGAACGGCGTCAATAATTTTAAAAAAATTGAAAAAGAAAAAACATAAATAAATAAAAGGAATTTAAAAGTGAAATCCATAGGAATGAACGGGTGGGCACAGACCGGTGCCAAATAGTATTTGCATCGTATTCAATAAGTAGTTCAAATAATAGCGATCTCAACAGGCTGATACGAAGAGCTGTGTACGATTGACAATTTCGCGATGTAAATGCTGTATGTGTATAGAGAAGAAAGAAGGAGAATAGAATGGTTCTTGTAGAAATTATTAATATCTGTACCCCATTTCCCACACGAATTATTCTTGCCGCGTTCACTAGCGAATAACTTGAATGCACAGTTGAGCGTTCGACTCGTGTTTTATTTTTGAAAAATCTTCATCCGAGTTTTGCCCTTTGTGGAATTTAACGAGCCTTTACGACTCGCTGAAGAAACATACATTTAAAAAAATCAAATATCGTCATTCGTTTTCTCATTCATCTTTACTGGAATTAAAGTAATCTTAGTAGCTATGTTGTATTTATCGTCTCATCCTGGGTCGCTGCTGCTGATCGGCAACGTAAATACTACATCGAGATGGGCAGAGACCAGTGCATTACTTATTTCATCAACGTCCAAGGTACAGTATTTTTTTCTAGTATAAAAAGACTTGGAGTTTCACTCTAAAATTATAAAACTGCTGTCGTCGTGCTTCGTCATCGACGTCATTATCGTTCTCCATGAACAGCGGAGCTGCGAGTCTCGCAATTACCATCTATCCTACAAAAAGGAAAAGTGGTACGCGTGTCTCATCCGACGTAACAGAGAAAACACACACACACACTTTGTCCTCGCCTTTAAGACATCATCTTAGTCAATCTCGGCGGCTCTCAAGCTCTTTACGACCTTCGTATCTTATGGTACTAGTTACAGTAGTGTATGGCTCCCCCTCTCCTCTCTCCTCTCACGACATTCACTCTTATTTTCTACAAGCAAACGAATAAGAAGCGCTATTGAGCTGTGTTTGTTTGTTTGTGAGTTTTGTACATCCTTAAACGATATGACTAGATATAAATACGGAGAGAATGTAGTATAAACGAATGAGTATATAAAAAAGAGAAACACGCTAATTTACGAAGTTGCTTCGGCCGGACGTCTCAATAATCTTTCGCGGCAGTAGAAATTTACAATTGGCTCGCCGCGAACGTCAAAATAAACAAATTAAATTCTCGTCTGGCACCGGTTAACCATTCAACGACTCTCAAGGGACGTTTTTTTCGATCCAATCGCTGGCGCGTCGCTACAATGTATAAAAATCTTTATAATTATCCATACGACTTCTCGACATTGTGGCTATAATTGCAGAAATGTCCGCCAACGGCATGACCCCCCGGGGGCAACGACGCGTTAGCTTATTGTAGACATTTACCGATAAACACACATTTTACACATCAAGCAAAATGATTGAAAAAAAAAAAAAAAACGACGCGAGGAGGGAAAATCTTGATAAGTTTTTGTCGAACGCGGGATCGTGTGTTTAACTCGAGTCCCGAATGGTAGAATCGAGTTCCTTGTGCAGGCCAACGTTTTTTCTCATAAATTCCTTTTTCCTCGAGCTATTGTCTTCAAAATATTCATAATAATCATGGTAATTCGAGTTATAGTGAAGTAAGAAGAAGGATCGTCAAGCGGCTTCCACGTCTTTCTTGTTTCTCTTTATAATAGGGACTGCAGCCCAAAGCGCAGTTCCCATTATGAGAATAATACCGAAAGCCAGGAAAATCGGTTTGTACGATCCAACATATTCGAAGATAACTCCGCATATCGGAGGCCCGATGAGTTGAAGAACACCGTTGACGAACAGTGAGATTCCGTAGGACGAGCTTAGCTTCTCCGTGCCGAGCATATCGGCGAGGATGACCGTGGTGATGCCGATGTACATGCCAGAGGAGAGTCCGAAAAGGGCGCAGAAGAAGGAGAGTGTCGAGTAGCTCGTAGACATTGGAAGCAAAGCGAGAGCGAAGCCGCTGAGTCCGAGTCCACCGACGAAATAGTAATACTTTGGTATGAAATCAATATCCGAGAGGGAAGCGCCGCCGATTCTGCCGACGAGATCGAGGGCCGAGACGATTGAGAGTAAAAGCGCAGCCATATTCTTGTCAAATCCTTCGGATATCGCGTACGACGGTAGAAGTATCATGAAATTGGTGTTGCTTATCGCAGACGTTGAGTTGGATATTAGAATAACGAGATAAATCGGATCGTTGAGAACGCTGAAGTCAAAGAAGGACAAACTCGAGCTGCTGGTGCTCCGCGTCGAGTCCTCGTCGAGTTTCTTCTGTTTTTCCGATTTCGTTGTCTCCACAACGACCGACTGCATAGCGTCCTCACGCTTTTCACAGCTTTTTCTCTTCTGCGGCTGAGTCCTGAATATTCTTCTGAAAAGCCCGGGCACTCTCGGACTCAGAGCTATCGGTCCCATGTCTGAAACGATGCTGTGCTGACGAGAAACGTGATAGGAGCTCTCGTTGAGGCGTCCACTCTTGCGAGCAGAATTTGTTCGGCTAATAGGCGGTGTAGCGACGACGGAAGTCGAATTTTCTTTGGTGTCTCCAGCTGCGTTACCGATTTCACAATTAATCGTTACGGAATTTGAAACTTCGGGCAGAGATTGTGACGCGACGTTTTCCTCTGTCTTCGCTTCCGGATCTTCCGATTTTCCCGGTACCGGCTCCTCTTTGCTCGCGATCGTTTCGTCGATGGTCGTTGTACTCAACGTCTTCTCCAAATACTTCGACAAGTCTGAGAGATGATCCGACGTACTTTCGCAATGTGCGTTTGTCGTTCCATGCTGACTATTGCCGGAGTCACCTTTTGCGGGCAAACTTATGCTCAGCTTCGTTTCCACCGCTGGTTCGTCCAACGACATCGCCTCGTTGTCAATACCGTCCTCTATCGGCACTTCCTTCATGTGCTCCTCCACTGGATGGTACAACAATGCGCAGACCAATGTGTTTAAGGTGATTGCTCCCATTATGAGCACGGCGCCTCTGCGAAAAGGAGAAGAAGCAATTTTATGAATCACGTGCAACATGCTACAAAAAATAAGAGACTTTATCTTCAGAATTTTACGTAAGACTTCTATTTTAACAAATTATGTATTACGTAATGTTCTTGACAGGACCTTTCTTTATATTATGCATTATATGCCAATAATGCATAATATAAAATCGCGTGTAGATAATCTATTCGATGTCCAGTGATTTGTCGAACATAAAAAAAAAATTGTCAATAACATTTTGGAACAACTACGCGGAAATATTCTTTTCAGCATCTTCAACGTGGTTGTTATTTTTTCAGATCTTTTCTCAATGTGAAGTGTTCGCTCTCTGAATCTCACGTTTGATTGTACCACTAAAACGACCTTAATAAACCGATTTTACGATTCAATCCAGGAAATAAAAATTGATTCGGCGCCGCAATCGAGACGTTGAGTTACGGGTAATTACGATCCCAACTCCAAAACGAGATTCCGCGAGATTCGTGAAGCTCAGCAGCAATTTTTTTTATGGCAAGGACCTGCGATGGTATTTTCTTACCGATGCCCAAAGTGGTTGAGAAGATACTGCAAGAACGGCGGCAAAATGATGGTACCAATGGCACTTCCGGATATGCAGAGTCCATTAGCGAATCCTCGCAGTCTCTCAAAGTAGGACGTTACTATGTAAACGGTCGGTGGAAAAGTCAAGCCCGCTCCGATGCCCACCATAAGTCCGTAGCTAAATTGGCAGAGGCAAAGAAACTTTTTAGCGTGTACCTCTTTTGCTCCTTGTTATCGTGTGGACCGAAATAGTATCGCGCGTATCCACGTAAGCTGGTAAATTCAGTGACGTTCAATGTACCAAAGATAATGGTAATAGTATGATTTATATGTAAGATACCCGATCTATAAAACTGACAGGAAACAGCATCAGTTGAACAAACAGACAAAAAAGAACGGGGTAAATATTTTTCAATTTACTTATGCGTTTTTTCGGAGATTAAATACAGCAGGTCGTATGTATGAATAAGTGATTTTTCGCACGAACAGCTGAATGACAGGCGCAAAATCGCGTTATGACACTGCAAGTAATGCCTCAATTTTTATGATAAATAATAAATGACACTTTTGAATCGGTCGAGCTTAATGCACCTAAATGGGAATTGAAAAGAAATATTTAAATCGTTAGTCTAGTGAATTTTACTAATGATACTTTTTTGTAAATAAAAGGAATAATTCTGTTTTCAATCCGCAAATCGATAGTTAGTAGAGAAGACATATACGTTATAAAAAAAAATATTCAAAAATATGTATATATTCATTTGTATAAGAAAACTGAACCAAATGAAAATGACGCGATTTTTAGATAGTTTGGAATATTCAGTGTTTCCTAATCCTCAAAAAAAAAATGTGTCTCACCGCTCAATTTGTCTAGTCACTAACATAAGAATAAAAATGATAATCACCTGACGTAGAGGTAGGAAACCGATGTCGCGAAGTAACTCAGCATCATTCCCGTTGCGGCAAACGTGCCTCCGATGAGAGTGACCGTTTTGTACGAATATTTCATCGAAAGGACACTCGAGAGAGGACCTGTTCGGTGGGCAACGAGAGAAATAAAATAGTTAATGGCGTCAATTATCATTACGGATTAACTCAAAGGCTAGGTAAGAGAAAATAAAAGGCAAATGGTTAATGGTAAAAGAGGAATGTCTCATTAGCTTACCGAGAGAGCTGTACAGGAAGTAGCAGAGCGCTGGCATCCACGAGGCCGCAGTTGGCGAGGCCTTGAATACTTGAAGAAACTCGACGAAGAGGACCCCGAAGGACTTTACCGTACCAGGTATCAATAAATTAACGACCAGAGCGGAAAACAGTACGACCCAGCCCCATCCACCGTCCGGCGGGACCATCTTTGTCTTTACCATCTTGGCAGTCATTTTTCTTTCACTCGCTCGCCGCTACTTCGAAGTTCACCAGACACTCGAGATATCCGTGATCGCACTCGGTCCCTCGGGCTGTAATTATTGAACGTGGTCAACAATCTATGAGTTGGCGAGGCCGTTGAGGTTATCGTCCCATCGTTGTTGAGTGATAAGTATGGGCCTCAATAATATTTTTAATTAAACGCTAATTTGACATTTGAGAGTAATTTCCCTAATGAAGCTGCATACAACACTTTGAAAATCAAATTGATCTTTGATCCCCTTGAAACAACATGAGAGCTTAACTAGAAACAGAAAAAAACAAACAGCCGACGTTTGTGTAACGAGCAGCCAATTTTCTACCGAGTTAATAAATGTCTGTGTACAAAGTTGATAACGATGATTGGGTACAATCAATTAAATATTAACGATGATTGGATACAAGCTATTAAATAGAAGGGAGCGTAATCGGGATCCTGCAGCTTATTGGCTATTGATTAGACTAATGTTGATGAACCTCAAGCACTTTGAGCGTGTTCAACAATTTTTATTCACCGGTCACTGACATTTTTTCTTTGTTCGATCCCCTGAATTTCATGCTTCTGTATTTGTGATATTAATTACAAAAGATTTACCAATTAAAGGAACGTAATTTGTCGATTCATTGATCGCCAATCACAGAAATAAATTGAGTCCGAATTCGATGCAGTAATTGAATGCACTTAAAAATTACACACCGAAATGTCCTCGGGAATCCTTGAATATATATTTTGCAGTGATTTGTTAAATAAACAGCTTTCTAAATTATCCCGATATAGAAAGCGCGATGAGAAGGGCAACTGCGTCTCAAAACTATCACTGGAACGCGACTCATGGTGATATATTAAAATAGTTGGTCAAATAAAGATATTATGAGGCGATGGTGTCGTTTCGGGATCTCGCGTCGTACTGCTCATCTCCGCGCTCGATCCTGGTCAATAATATTAATTGTTATGTGTTTATCCCGCGCGTTGAAACAAATTAGTGACGCACGCTCTTCACCCTACGCGACGATGGACCGTCGCGAGTTTTATTATTTCCTCCACATGAGCTATCGTCAATTTTGTGTTATTTTTCGTCGCCGTCGAGACGGCTGTAAATTCACCGGTGACTCACGATCGATTACCAATCAATCGTGTTGGGGGCTTTTGGTTAATTAGATTTTAATACATTGCTGCATCGCTTCGTCGTCGTATAAAAAAAAAGAAGTTACCAATGACGCTCTATAGAGCAAGTTTCATGGAAAGCTATTAAAACGTCGTTAGCTGTACCGATTTGTGAGTGTCACCAAGCACAATTGCGTAACTCGCCCAATTAAGCATTTCCCTGGCAGCGAAATAATTAACTGCTACGGAGATTTTCGTCAGCTGACGATGGACGGGAAAAATTCGTTTCGGTCCCGATCGGTGCTAAGACATTCCCAGCTTGTAATTTTTAAAAGATTGTTAATTTTTTTATAATCACGAAAATCGTCTTCGCGAAGAATTTCCGTCGACACGTTGTCAAGTGTTATTAACGACTATCGCACATCCGTATTTCGAAGCGACCCATGCGATTCCTTCATTTTTCTAAGTCTGCGTTTCCGTCACGAAAAAGCAGCTGACGTACGGGAGACGTGACGTCTATTCAACCACTTTGAGTCATTAGCAGAGAACTCATGTCCACAACGAAATATGAGTCACTAAACAAGTTTATTTACTAGTGCCAAAAAAAAATTTCCCTCCAACTTGCCCTTTCCGTTATTTCGACAATAAAAATAAATAAAAACTTCATCGTTCGTCAATATTATAAAAACCTTAAACTTCGCTAAATCATGTATTAACTGCATATAAAATCCCGACCTTTTAATGTGAATGCGTTCACCAGAAAAAAATATACACATTATCAAGTATAATTAATTAAACGTTACAGCGCTTCACGCGTTTCCCTAATTTATCTAAACCCCAACATTTCCGTTACGAGGAAATAACGGAAATACGAAGTCACAAGGTGTACCCAACCACTTAAAGTAATTAGCATTGAGAAAGAAGCGAAGTCGCGACCTATAGTGAGGCCCGAGTGGCTAAACACGTTGACTTACTTTTGCCAAAAAATTTCCGTTCCAGCGCCCCTTTTCTCAGCGGTCAAGACATCGGGAGTATTATAAATGAATTCACTCTACTCGAAAGCATCGTTTTCACAATTGGCGGGATCTCAGCGATCGTCGGCAAGACGATTGAGAGACAGACTCGGATCCACGGGGAGTCACAAGTTAACTGGACATCCGCGGAGACAAGCTCGCTTCGCGATGTAACGGTAAGTTTATTTATATACGCAGACAGGTAGTCGGCAATGCTGGGGGGTAACTGTGTGTAGGAAAAAAAAAACGAGACCTCCTTTTAGCACCCGAGTGAGACTCTCGAATGTCCTGTGCGCGATCTGTGCGTAAGTATAACCTCTACACGTAAATATCTCAGTGGAATAATTGCCGCTTCTCTGAACTTTTGTTATTACGACAATTAAGATAGTTCGGAAGGTTGTGTATACGTAGATGTAAGTGCGCGAGGTAAACATCTTCGTCGAAATTAGCAGCGTCTCGAGCCGTGAATTATTGACTTATATATCGCCGTTACCAAGGGGAGATCAAACATTTGATGTGTATCTCTGTATCTTGTTCAATCGAAGGCAAACAGTCCCACGCAGCGTAGAAATTACGAGCGCGAGATCGTCACGAGGGTTAGGAAAAAGCGCGCTGTGTGCGTGTAATCCCAATTAAACCGGCGAGAGCGCCTTTCGGTGCTCCTCGGCGGCCGACTTCGGCACTATCGACGTAGAACAATAGCGAGAACGATCGAGCGATATTCTCGTGTGTGTACCGAAACTCCCCTGAATGTAATCGTAGCCTTTGAGGCGTCGCGATGGAATTTGCATGAGGGAGGCTAACCGCGAGAGAGGAAGTCACTGTGGAACAGTGAATTTTCATTCTATAATTCAAAACACCGATAAGATAATAATGACAATCATTATTATGTCAATTTGCATACTCGGCGCTCGGGGAGTTTACGAAAAGATCAACAGTTGTCGCTGAACTTCCGGTAATGTCATGTGCAAATTTGCGAGCGCACGCGCGCGGCTCGTCACGTGTTTTTTCATTTGTGTTCGTTGCTTCTTTCTTTCTCTCGCTTTCGATCGTCGACACTCGATTTTAGCGAGGTGGTCTGAGCGCGAGAAAGTTCTTTTGGGAATCTTCCGTGATTAAATTGAATTTCTGACGAAAAATAGCGAGACTTGTGGAAAATCTTCCATCCGATTCACCGAGCACATCAATTACACGCCCGCTCGGCCGGATTTACGATTTTCACACTCCCCTTATCGCAGCTGCGTGCTCGATGACGGTTTAATGCAGGAGAACGAATTTCGAGAGCCGCGCGCCGTCATTCGAGAGAATCGACGTTCGTTGTTCTTATTAATAGTCCTAATGTGCTGTCCCAGATTCAATAATACATGTACTCGTCTCGAACGCCGCGCGCAATGTAGTCGTGACTTATTGACGACGATGTGTGACGAAATAAATGCTAGTCCTTGCGGAAGAACGGGCTTGTTTATTCGGGATGGAAATCTACGGAGAGTCGAAACACACGACCGATAATAGAACCTTGCACATTGATCTTTCACTATTTTCGAGATTCCGCTAAATGATTTTCGCGTTTGGATTACTCGTTGAGAAAATATTCAATAAAACTTGGTAAATAATGGCGGAGTGATGTGCAAGGCTTTTCGTAATGCACATAAAGTATAAATTAGGATACATATGGGTCATTTTGAAAAAGTGATATGGAAACTTTTTTTAACCCTTCAACGATCACAATTTTAAAAAACGTTTCGGGATCCGAAAAAATGCGGGTAACTTCTGCATTAAATATTTTTGGCACAAGAATTTTAAGAATAGAAAGCAATGTTCATTTCAGAAATAAAAAAAAAACAAGACAAGACAATTTAGAGAGACAAATTCGCATGAATTTGAATAACTTACAAAAATGTTGAATTTTAAAAATTGGCATCAACGCAATTATAAAAAAAATACCGGTTCTAATCTGTAATCCTCCAACACTTTGCTAGACGTGTCAGATGATTATGAGCATCTTTACATAAAAATCAATAAACCATTTCTTTAAAGACAACAAAGCTTCTTCTATGAGGAAGTAAAATCATTTCCGCAATAACTATAATTATCAGAACTATTATTTCAACCCGACTTCTAATTTTTGCAATTCCACACGAGATTAAACCAATTACTAACGAATTTTCAAGGAAGATATTATTTTTTCTATCTGGTATATAATTACAAGATATAGAATAGAGTGGAAAAAACAATATTTGTTTGTGGTCACTCGTAACAGTGATAGTTATTGAATTAATGTTTTTTTTTTGTTCCAGCGTATGTCGTGTCTCAGTCGTCCTCGTGTCGTGATTATATAGAGGTAATAGATATCTACACGCGTTCCGATTCACGGAAGCGACCTTGCGATCGACGAACTGAATCTCCATATTCCAAAGGGGGTTTGTCTGTAGTAAGTCGTATATATTAGCGATAAATAGACGAAGCGTGTTCCGCGTGCGATTCATCGAGAGTTATGTGGATATATCACGTGCCGAAAGGTCGATCTCGACAAATACGCAATTTCAATACCAAAATTGATATAACGTCTTTTTTTCTGCAAACGAAGTGAACAAAACATGTATGCAAATTATTCGCAACAAGCGATACAAGCCAAGAAAATAACACAATCGGGAAGAGCTCTTCAAATTTCAAGGCTCGAAGTTCAAGGCCCTCGCTTGATATCTTCTCGAACCACCGCGAAAATTCCTACCTCGTTTTTTTCACTTCAAAAGGTCAATAAACCAAAATAAGACTGATGGAACAGTGACCAGTTTATCACGATTTATAAAATAATTGTTATAAAATGTTCATGAAATAACGCGATAGAAATTTGCAAGCCTGATTTGCATTGAAATATGCAACGAAAAAAATAGAAAAAATAGCCGGTATTAAATGATTTACCCTTTTCGATCGAAACTAAGCTTCTTTATTAAACCTTTTCAGTGCTATCAGCTTTACAACTGGCACATCACGTCATCAATCTCGACCTAAACCGGCATGCATGCACCACGAGTCGTTCAGCTGTACCGCAAATCCAAACCGTTCCAAGATCGAGCCATTAGCGGCTTTGGAGCACGTCATGCACGCTCGTACTCGGGTCGGCTAAGAGCAATAGGGCGACGCTGAACTGGAGTCGGGAAACAAGTCGTCAAAGCGCGAGCAGCGCCAGCAACTGAGCTATCGAGTTGCGCGAGAAAAGTCCAGTCAACTTTCGGGGTTCTCCAACTAAGGCTTTCCCCGAAGTACGCGGCCTTCTTTTTTCCTCGCTCATTCTAGATCAATGCACCGTTCATTGTTCTTCAAACATAAAATTCTAACTCACTCGAGTAGCGAGATGTCTCATCGAAACATCCACCGCAAACCGGAGAGTCACCCCAACAGAGGCGTTAACTGACTCTTGACAGATTAAATCCTTAGCACAGTGCTTCACGAGATCTCTCACACAAGTTAATTGCCTTTCACGTTACCGAGACACACTCGTTTTAAAACTATTTTTACCTTCCTGTTTGCACCGCCACTGACTTTCTTATGTACCCACTACACCCGAGATTTACGCACGATCATTTAGTCGTTTGTACGAGATTTATTGCAGCTTGTAGTCTATGCCAGCAATATGCAATATTTAACAGTAGTATATAGGAATACATAACATCTATTACTGCATACACCCGGAGAAATCGGCCCGATGGGTTTGTTTGAAACAAATATATGTAGTCTATTTCAATGGGATTTATCGCATTCACAATAAAGTTCGTTTGTCTCGAATCGAATTTTGTTGAAATAAATTCCATTGTTTCTTACGAAAAAACACTAAAACTCGTACTGCAGAATCGTTAGTAATGACTATTGAGTTGTCAGTGATTGCTAATAGTTATTAGTGATGATTTCATGTTACTTTTTCTTTTTATTCTCGATAACTATTTCAAAGTATAGCAACTGGTTTATGTTCACGACAACTAATTTCTCGTTATCATACTGTAAACAAGTGACATGCACTAGAAATGAATAGTTGTAACTTATAGTTACGAATATTAGATTTTTCTCATAGTCAGATTTTGTCATTCGCAATGAATTTTTTTTTACCCAAATAAAATTAATTTGTTTCACACAAATCCCCAAGACCAATTTCGTCAGGTGTACACGTAGAAAAATCTTAGAAGTGCAGTAAACGATAAAGCGATAACTATCAATTTTTAGGGTATACAATTATTTGATAATGATGGTAATTCTTGGTGTATTTGTGGCAATTATGAAAGTTGGTCGTACGAACTATAAATGCATAGTTTTTCACTTTATAGTGACCATAATTTAATCTTAATTTATAGGTCGCAATTAAACAATAAGGATTTAAAGTTATTAACTAACCTGGTACCGGAAGCTTGATGCAGTTGTAAAAATCGCGATACTTTTAGAGCCGATGAGAAGATATAACCCCGATCGAAGTTCACTCAGTGGCAGGACGCAGGGATAGCCGAAAACTCGTGGATCCGGTATATCTCGCCGGGTCCCTCTCGCTCGGGGTTGTAGTACCTTCTTCGCGAGCGTTGACTTTGCCGCTGCGGCTCAACCACCTGTGGTCCAGACTGGTGGCAAAGCTTGACTCCCTCGTTGCGTTCTCTCAGAAACTCGTTCCCCCGTATGTGAGGCTTCTTCGTCTTCTTTCTCTTCTTCTTTCTCCTCTTCTTCTTCTTCTTCTTCTTCTTCGTCTTATCTTTAGTAGATTCCTCCTCCTCGGAGCCAAGTACCGCCGCTAATTCGCGATCGAGCAAAACTCGGGGTTGTTTACCGCTCCGTGACTTCCACCAACCATCGCGAATCACTCGCCGACTTATAGCTCGACGATTGTCTCCCCTTAACTGCGCTGAGGCTTAAGCAAACTGGTATATCTCTCCTCTACCTGGACGACGAGATGTACGCGCTCGCAGACGCGAGAGACAGGTAGCACCGAGCGAGGCAATCGCGCACGAGAGCGAGCCCGGCGTTCCGTTGTTGTCGCTGCATCGTGAGAGGTGCAAAGGGTGGGAGATTCGTCTCTTTCGAAGGTGGTGGACTTCCACCACGCAAGATTCTTTACCACCACCACTACCAAATATTGCCTCAGCCTCACATACACACGTACGTGTAAAAGCGATCGGGGGAAGGGAAAAAAAAAGAAAAAAAAGAGACAGGACGAGTAACTACACTCGTGCATACGTAGATATGCCAATGGGTACATCTGGGTGTAACACCGTAAAACCCATCTCGCTGGACTCGAGGTTTTGCGTCCTCTTTGTCCTCGGAGTACTACGAGAGTCCGTATGCACGAATCACTTGCATGCGGCCGATTAACGTGTTTGGTCACGAAGAAAAAAAAGAAGATAATAATACGCATTTACGTACTTGTGGTAAAATTATGATACTTCGATAAACTTTGTTCGGATCTGGTAAAAGCTTCAGATAATACTATTGGCAGGGAGGAAGTCTTGTGGAAATGAAAAATGAGCGGCTGTAGAATCGAGATGACTGCTGATAAGCCTAATAAGATGGTACCGATTTTAGTCAATTTTGAAATTATTTAGATTATATTGTTATTTACGTACAATTGGTATGAATTTTAAAAAACTTTTTTGTTATTGTTTAATTTTTATTTCATTTTGAATATTTCTGTTATTTTTTATGAATAGTTTTTGTAATTACGTTAATGCTGGATATTTGCGTGCTATTTATGTAGCACGTGTTGTTAAAATACTTCGATTATCACTTTCTACATAACGACTGGAAACTTGCTGATTTTTTTAAGACCTGGCGTCCGGGAAACTGGCGTCGATATTCTGAAGCCCCGGATTCCCAGTCTGGTTAAAGTCCTCCTGTTGCAATGTGGAATTTCCCGAGCGACCTTAAAAAGACGTTCTGATAAAAGTCTGTAAAGGGACTATAATTTTATCTCGAGAGTGTTCTCGATGTTTCCTTATTGACTACTTGATTCGTGAAGATTAATTATCAATTACAATATTTTATATTCTGACGACACACTATATTAATTTCTAACCATTTGTTGTTAGAAACACAACTTAATTTATTCATAATTAAATTTATAATTCAAATATATCCAGATGCCATTATTTTATTTTGCGTAGTTTCCTACACACAAAAACATCGTCTTTCATCCTGTCAAGTATATGATATAACTATTAATTGTAAATTCAGAAAACAATTTTTATAGCTTTCATACAATAACAATTTTTTCATGTCGTCAATCTTTTAATAATTATTCTAGATACAAAATATCGTTCCATTGACAAAAATTCTTATTCGTCACTCAATGTTTATCTCTATCGAAATGCGACATTTCCTTGTTGACCAATTCACACCCGGATTAAAAATTAGCGCCTGGAGAATCTTCTACCTGGAAACGAGCCGGTTGTCCGCAGGTATACGAGATTAGATATACGCCAGGTTCTCACGAGGCGTCACGGCAAAACGAGAGGATGCATTATATTAATGATCGCGACGTGGTAGGCATCGTCATATCCCGATCGACCTTCTCGACGTCTTCACTTTCCATAACTAACTGGTCTTCCATCTCTCTTTTCTCTCTGCATGTCCGTAACAACACATACTATAGACCACATACTATAATACGGTGTTTACACCAAACCTGACTGACGATTTAGCGCATATTTTATTTTTCATTAAGTCACGTATCGCGGTTGAGCTCGCGCTGCACTTGCTGGGACCTAATCCATCACCGCAGGTGTGTATATACGGGCTTTATGCGTACTACAGCGTAGTACGGGGCTTATGAGTAGCTGAGGATGACGTATAGAACGCAAGGACGTGACATCGGAGCGATGCACCGATGCACACGCAAAGCAGTAATATCTCGGTATAACTGGGACAGTAACCAACTGGCCCACAGTTGCTCAGTTACCGGAGCCATGTATTGCATCTATTGCAGAGATGCTGCTTTGCTCCCTCGTCCTTCTTCTTCATCTTCATCTTCTTTCTGTTCTTCTATTTGTGCTCTTCCTGGCTGACGGGTTGCCTCCCGAACAAGGAGGTTTCCGTCGTGCTTCTTTATTTTTGGCTGTTCGTCATCGACTATAGCGGTGCACTAGCCCCTCGTTCTCTGCACCCCGACAAATGGATCCAAAAGTTTTATGAAAATAAAATTCGAAATATTTGTTATTAAAAAAATTCTTATATGCTCGCACATTCTGCATTCTGAATGTAGTTTACACATTTAATAGGAAATTACCTGTGAATGAATTTTAATATTAGTTTTTTCCCTGGTTTGAAATAGCACAATCCACAAAAACGATTTTGTAACTCTATCGATATATGTTTTGCTAATATTTTCTTATTAAAAAAATTCCACCGCAAGAATTTTGGTAACATAACGAGATGATTGGATATCTCTATGTCATATGGACAAATTAATTAAGGTAACGAAATGCTTGCTGTACCAAACAATTTCTCTTTTCCTTTGTTTGATTAAATATTCTATATTTCTATGATTATAGTTTGAGGATCGGGACATGGAGTCACTCGTCATCGACAGGAATACCTATCCGGTAATTTTGCGTATTCCGTAAACTGAGTGAAAAATAATGCGGAATGACGCTGATACGTAGGGATCTGACGATATATTCTTTTAATGATAATTAAGAAGAAGCGGCAGTCATCTTCTGCGCCTATTTGTGCCGATGTTGGACAAACTACGATCTTGTTGGTGAAAGATCAAACGATGCTGGTAGTGGCACATCATCGTAAACATTATCTCCAACCGACTGCGGCGTATGATACTATCCTATTCATAATTCTGTGTACACGGGGCTCGTAGTCGAACGGGAATCATAGCTAGTACTTCTTCTTCCTTCGCTTCATCTTCGTAATTTCGCAAATTAACATCCTCTCACGAGTTCCCTCTGCGAACAGAAATAATATATTTACTTGTGTATTATGAAGAGGTCGCGTAGATCATGTGCTAACGACATTAAAACCGTTTGCGATTATTTATCGCACCCAGAAAAATTGGACTCGTGAGTTTACTTAATCTGATAAAAAAGGCCATGTACTAACGACATTAAAACCGTTTGCGATTATTTATCGCACCCAGAAAAATTGGACTCGTGAGTTTACTTAATCTGATAAAAAAACAATGTTTATCACATTAGATTCAACTCTAATGAAGTATCATGAATTTCTATTAAATGAACCCTGTCAGACAGGCTATTGAATAAAATTATTTATTAAATTGCACACCTCATAAGACTTTATTTGCATCAATTAGAATTTATTTAATTTAAATAAACGGAAATCTAATAAATTAGATATGCATATTGTATGTGAACTCTAGTGCACCTACTGAAAACATAGAACTGTGAGATAATGAGGCGCTGGAGGAAAACGATAATTAAAGATTAAGGAAATTACATGTCGCATAGAAGATAAGAAGCTGGAAGAAGATATAGTGATTGCAAAATGCAATCTACAATGTATTTCCAAGGGAGATGAAGTTCAGCTCAAATAGAAACGAAAGGAGCAATAATATTTCTTCAAATTCTTCTAAATTTCATTTTTTTTTTAAATTTACTGACATCTCATTATTTAATTATTCCACGACTTTACTCGGCAATTTTCGATAGGAACACGGTTTTTTAAATATTCATTTCACCGCGAATAGTCTGAATAAAAAAAGCATGTTTTAGAATAGAAAACGGAATCCATTTGATTTGAATAAACCCATTAAGCCAATTTCTCTGGATAAAAGTGCGGAGAAGAGAACCAGCTTCAATAGCGACCGAGAGGAACTCATAGTCAGCGTTTCACAGACCGGTGACTTCAATGCACGAACGCACGAGCTAAGCACCGGCATCTGTAGCGCGAGCCATTGTTATTGTTCAAGAAATTGATAATATACACTCGGGAATTTAATAATCTGTCTGAGAATTTTTTTTTCGTGCCACTCGGTCTTTTCAGAATTCGTGCCTCAATTATAAACTCTCGCGAATACCTGTGAATACACATACACTATGGTAACTGCGCTCGGATATTAGCGTGGTTAGAAAGTGTTCGAAACGGAGAAAGCGACTATGTTTTTTTTTACAACCCAACAAGGTATAATGGTTCATAGTTATTGGCCCTTCAGGGCATCAGTTATTGGCATACTTGCCTCTTTTTCCACCTAACACGGTCCGTACGTCATTCACTACCGCGTGATCGATCACCGGTGGGTGGCCTACGATCGTATCGGCCAGCGTATAAATGCATGGTCAGCTTCGAGGTCCTGAGGTCTCTCCTACTGAGACGAGATAAATCGTGAGATTGCACAAATACGTTTATGTAATTTTGTCGATATAATAATCCCGTGTTTGCAAATGCAGATGTAAAAGGGACAATGGCAAATTTATGCAAGAAAAAACGAGAAATAAAAAAATTACATTAAGGCCTGTCATTTAAACCCTAGAAACATATACGACTGAACGCGACCACTACGAGGATACTAGATGGATGATTTGAAGCTGGTTTCATTTTGGCTGTAATTAATATATTTTTTAATAATTCAGCACTGAAGGTTTTTATTTTTTTACTTAAAACGTATAGTCCCTAACTTTGGCAATCTCTTCGTCCTTGATGTTTTGTACGTCGCCCTCGTAAAGTTGCATTTTTAATACGCCTCAGTAATCTGGTCCATTCACCACCGCTCATAAATTAATCCGTTCGATCGAGTGCACCATAAATTCTCGCGCTTTGCCAGTTTTCATTCGAGTTCATTAAAGCATTTCATTCGGACCAATGATGCGCGCTCTTGAGTTGTACTCGTCAGAAACGCGTAGGAACATTTTGGATTTATTAGTTTCAAATTGGGGATCGTTTAAATGCAAATTGGTTTTCTGAAAAAAAAAAATCTAGTATTATTATAAAAATCTGAATATACACAAAATTCGGATACCACAAGTATCTTGAGACACCATTAAATCCACTAATCTGTGAGCCATCGCATTCGGAAATTTCTAATACCAGGAGATGGGCAACGACCTTGTATCATGTCCCCATCAGGCATATCTTAAATTGCAGGGTCAACCAAGGTCGCCGTGATGGTGTGGTTGTTAGATCGTTGTTTTTCTAGGACAAACTGATTACTTTGCATTCTCTTTCATTAATACGCGTAGGAACGTTCTCGTATCTTATGTAATAAAAAGAGAATGCAAAACAATGTGTTTATTCCAGAACCAAAAAAAAACATCCGTATTGCAACTATTCCGGCTGACCTTGAATAAAATGTAATTAGGAAGTTAATAGGAAAACGATTTATTTTGAGATTGAAATGAAAAAGAAAAACACGAGCTTACCTTGCTCTTCGCCGGAGTCGCAATTATGTGTACTATTTCCAGCGAAGCACATCGACGCTGGATAATTTCAACAGACTCTATTCTAAGAACAGACATAAGACGCCTCAATAGCAGCATCTCTAGGCAATCGAGAGAGCGAACGGTTCATACCGCTCTGCAGTGGTAACAGCAGTGGCTGAGAGTTCATAAAACCGCGTGATGAACGAGAGGAACCGTTTCGCAGAAGAGATAGAGAGAGCGTCCGGTATGGATGCTCCTGATCCTGAATTCGCGGGAAAGAAAACGGCGCGTCAGCCGCATACGGGGCAGCTAAGTTTAGCCTGGCCTCTTCTTGTCCGCTCGAGGCCTCCGGACGCTTCGGAGGCACGCTCTATGCCCCGCAGAGTGTAAAAGGGATTCTGCTGATGCTGGAGCGCGTCTGCCTCGCTGCTCTCATGAGCGAGGAGCCAGAAGTCACGGTTATTTATCGCCGCGATCCAGCGAGAGCAGCGCAGGTAGTAAAGACCATTTTTTCCATTTATTTCTCTCATTTTTTTTATTCCTCTTTTATTCCTTCGTTAAATCTTCGCATAGCTTTGGCCCGTCGGAGTATTTTTCTTCCAGTACGTTACCCTTGCCTGGCATGTGGTCGGTCCCGCAGGTAAGCTGAAACTTTGTGCTTTGTGCCAAAGACCCTGCCTGGCATATCGGCTCCGGCATCGATTTTTACACGGGAATCAACACACACGTGCTGTGTGCTTATCGCGTGGTGGACTCGTAATATAATAATGATTGGCTCCTCGGGCGTACGAGGCACTTTCGGACGTGTAATGGTCTGTCAATTAGCATCTATTTTGAATGGGAAAAATTTGATTATTATTCCCAGTCGTGGGTATCATTGTTGAATGTCACTTTGATTTAACATAAAAAAACAAGAAATTACCAAATATCGCTAAAAAGATGCAACCCATCTTATTACCTACCGTATTTTCTCTTTGAATTCATCGGATATTCTAATTGCAGCATCTTTGATTATTCACAGAACCAACATTGCTCAAAATATAATCTGCGTACTTTTACATTACGTAAATTGAAATAAAAAAATGTCTCGTAAAAATCACATTGTAAATTTTTCTCCCAAAAAAAAATGTTTATGTCGACAAATAAATCAGTCGTTATTCCCATTCTCCGATACAAAGTATTACATTGTCCCGAGATCGAATGACTATGTCGATAAACGTGGCAACGTCTCAAAGGTCCTAAAAAATGAGTGCATGAAAAAAGCCTCTCTTCGTAGTCCAATTTCCAGCACAATCCGCTTCCAGCATTGTGCACGTTATTTACAATCTACAAGTGACCTCCAGTCTTCCCTGTTGTCGTCCTCGAGCGAGCAAAACCTCGTAGTCGAGGCACCGGCGCGTTCCCCCGTGTCTCTCTTCCTCCTGGGCTGCGCGGAGGTTCGTTCCCTTCTCGGATCGGCCGCCGGGCGATCGCGCATCCTTCCCTGGAAGCTGGTTCCCATGGCGTCTCTATCGGGCGTCGAGCACGGTGCCACGCAACCCCCCTCGGCATCGCGACTATATCGTCGCGTTCTGTGTGTGTGTTTTTTTTTTCTTCTTTTTTTCCTCCTGCTGCTCATCCTCTTCGCCCGAGCGCAGAAACTGGTTGGCTGAAAATAACTCGAGCCGTTTCGTGATCGCACGCGAGAGAGGAGAAACGCGCGTGCGCGCGGGCGCGCGCGCGCGTTGCAGCGTGTGTGGGTAGACTCAGTGATGAGCATCATCGGAGAAGCACAGAGAGCACGTTCGTAGCACGCTGCTGTTAGCTCCGCGGCCGGACCGTGGCGAAGTAAGTAAAGCGTTCTTTGCGCCGCTATACACGGTAACCCGGCCGATGAGGCCCATCAGACCGAGAGCGCAACGCCTCCGAGGGATCATCGGCACCACGTTGCGAATTCTTTCTTTTGTACGCTGCACTATATATAGCGCATAATACTATATACGTTTTGGTTTGGTTACTCGTACTACGGGCTCGTAAGAAACTGCTACTTCGGTATCTATAGACAGTGCGCCTATAATGCTATCCTTAACCGGGACGAATCCTCACGTTGCACTTCTGCTCCTTCGCTTCTTGTTCTTCTTATTGAATGTTCGTCTTATTTTAGTTCTTCTTCTTCTTCTTCTATTTACGTTGGTATCTATGTGAGCGTGCAAGAACTCTCGTGCAGGTGCGCAATTGCCCCCGAGGTAGTCACGAGACGAGATGCTCTTACGCGAGGAATCTATATATATATATATACGTACTGTATATAAAGTAAGCTGACTCTGGTCGCGCTCTGATATAATGGATGATACAATAGCCCTGGGAGATGCGTGCTCGTGCAATCACGAACCGAACCGGCTCCGCTTCTTATTCCATTAAAGTTGATGCATCACAAGGAAGGAATACAATAAGAGATAAAGGTCCCGACGGAAATTCACCCAGATTTTTTGGGCCCGACTGTAGAGAGGTGAGGGGAAAGAGAAATGCTTTTTTTTAGAAGAGGAAAAAATAATCTTCTTCGGGCTCTCGGGACTGTGGGAGCACCGCGACGCGGAAAGGCCTTCGAGCGAATTAAGAACAACATAAGGGCCTTGGGAGCTCGCATGGAACTATAGAATCTCTCGTACTATAGTATAAATATCGGTGTCAGTTATGCAACGCATTGCCATTATAAATATTGAGTAGAGAAGAAGAAGAATAACTACAGGCGGCAGCAAACACGCGTCACGCGGCAATGTCGTAGGGATTTCTACTAATGTCAGAGGTACTCTAATCTCTAACGCTCGCAACAGTGTTCAGCTGTGCGAGCGGTACGAGCAGGCACGATTTTCCGCATGTAACGTGCGTGTATGATAATTTTTCGAAAGGATAGGGAGTGATGCAACGAAAGTAAACGTACGCGAGCAAGCGATGAGTAATATTGTTGTCTCGTAGTAATAGTGACCAGCATTGAACTATCAACGTCAGGTGATTGAAGGAGACAGAGAGAGAGAGAGAGAGAGAGAAAAAAACTACGATTCAATAAAAACCACACAATCTTCATGCAATGAAACCGGTAACAGTAAAACGTTCTCTCTGTGTTTACATCAATCGAATCGAGCCGAGAACGTATCTCGAATGAATATAAATCATGCGTACGACATTCTGTATCGTTGACTGGCAATGCATATGATCGTATCATGCGTAGTTGTGTCTCGGGCGTTTACTACGATACGCACACTCCCTACGATGGCCATCGGTTTTTCTCGAAGTCCCCTCGTACCGCAAGACGCAAATTTAATCTCTCTACTCAGTGGCTCAAGCTCCGACGGACAAATGGTACGAAGAGGGGTCACTAAAGAGAGACGGAGTTATTATGGCATTATAGTATGCGCATGTGGATAAATGCGGAGAGCCGGACGCGCTAATGTTGGCGAATAACACCCTCTCTCGCCGAGCCAAGGAGCGTAGAGAGTGTAGGGGTCAATGAATTTTTATTCCGGACCAGTAGCGGCAATCAGGATCAATTCCGCAGCTGTAAACACCTAGGAATGCACGTTCTAATGCGCAAGCAGCGCAACTCGAGGCTCGTGGTCGACGAGTGTGTGCGTAAACTACAGTATGCCTCTCTGTGCCTGGCGCCAGTTCGTTATTTTCCAATTGGAACGATACGGAGATACTCCTGGAGGACGGAGAAAATTGTAGGGCCCTTTCCCCAGTGAATGGCAACACACAGCGGCGCCAACAAGCTCACTTAACTGTACGAAGAAGTTCGTACCGGTGCAACGATGAAGACGACGACGACGACGACGATGGTATCTATTGTGAGGATTGACTGGTCGTCAGCTTTCACCTATCGGTGCCAATTTCACGAGAACCTCGTTTACTCGTCCTTTTCGCTCTGTTTATTTTTTATTCTATCTTTCTTGGTCGTTTGGACGTTTTTTTATCCTTCTCCTCCTCCTCCTTCTTGTCTCTTCACCCAGATCTATGGGCGCCACACGACGCACAGTGGCAGCGATCCACGTACCGTTCGGGCGGAACGAATTGCTAATCAGCCTCGACTGGTTGTGAATTAAAGCGGAGCGTCGCGATCGCGATCGGTGCCGAGTCGGTATCAACGTTGTATGTACGGCTCGTTGAAAGCCACGAAACATTAATGACACTCGTGTGCATATTTTTACGGTAAAGCCATTAAACGGCGACGAGACGACGCCGCCGCCGCCGGGGAAATGTAGGAGCATCGCTAAGGCACACGCACGACCACTCGACTACGAGAGTTTATGGAGCATCTTATATCGTCAATCTTTCCTAAACTCGTTAAAGAGAATTAATTTTTTTTTTTAAAGAATCGAGAAACCTTATTAAAAAGTAACATAGTATTTACTGGAGAAAATATTCGTTTTGGGATACAAATAGTTAAAACTATTGACCAACTGATTGAGTTTTGTGGATAAACGCAATAACCGCAACGTAAAAACGGTCATTAACCGGGTTATTTACATTGCAGCGTAACTCCGGTTTTTTGATCGATGTATAAGTTGTTTAAAGATTTTTTTTCTTGCTTATTTCGCTGTCTTGTTTTATACAATTTTTTCATTGAGCAAACGAACCGGGCTTCGCATCGTATTTCGTATTTTCACGAAATAAAGTCGCGGAAAGAAGGAAAATTAAAGCCGGTATCGTTGCTTCGAAGAATCGCGTGATTAACGGCTCTGATCTCGACGGCTCTCGACTCGCGCACCTAAGAATTACAATTTAAAGTGCACTTGCCATGTGCCAACCGAAGAGAGAACGGAGGGACATAACACACCCCTTTCAGGTTTCGAGGAACGTGATCTCCGCCTCGCAGCAAATAGCAATGTATGAGTAATTGAACGAGAGGAGTAGGGCGTATTGACGCACCTGCGTTATACTTGATTTCTCGTTAACCGTTCCTTCGACATCGAAGGAAAGGTCGAAACATTCATATATATATTTATATATATATCTATGCTATGATATACGCGCTAACGAAATGAAAATATATAAAACGATTTGTCGCCTGACAAAACAAGAGAAAAAAAAAAACGGAGAATTAATAAAGCCATAACGTCTGTTGTCGGCGTTTCGCGAGAAAGCCACTTTCCTCACGTCAGAAACTCGCGATTAAAGCGCAATCATACAATTTTAAGTACATCTTTCTTGGGAAGAGATTCGTGCGTCGGGGCCAATTGTTCGCTGTGATTATCGCGATAATCCAGCGACATTTCCTCACTGTTTTTCGTCGCCAGACGCTTTTTGTTCAGTCCTATTAAAAGTTTCTCACACGTCGAATCGCTCCGACGCTCGAGTTCATATGCAGCAAATTCGCGTCGCGTATTCGAACCGGCGAATTGCCATTGGTAATAAGATTTGACCCGTTGCTCGTTACGAGTCGCTCCGGGGAGCCATTAACTCGTTGGTGGTGCGAACTGCAACGATTCCTCCGAAGGGCTGCTGCTCTTGGCCTGTTCGCTCTTGACAGATTTTGGGTCTTCGGGAGCTCGCACGGAAATTCCGTGATTAGCGGTCGATGCGACGTTAACGGCCAATCTCACGGGATTATTGACGGCGACGCTTGGATCCATTGCCGCTATTCTGGCATCGTTACCCTCGCAGAGTTCGGGATTCCTGTTGATCGGGTGCTTCTTCATGTGGGTCGTAAGATTGCCGCTGTGGTAAAACTCCTTGCCGCATACTTTGCACTGAAACGGCTTTACACCGGAATGTATCCTCTCGTGGATCGAGAGATTGCCGCTGTGCCTGAATTCCTTGCCGCACACGCTGCACTTGTACGGTTTAACGCCAGAATGCGTGCGCAAGTGAGTCGAAAGATTGCCGCTGTGGGAGAACATCTTGCCGCACGTCTGACAAGCGTAAGGTCTCTCACCGCTGTGAGTCCTCATGTGTATTGCCAAATTTCCGCTGTGAGTGAAACACTTCTCACACTGTGTACACTTGTACGGACGCTCGCCGTTGTGCGTTCGCATGTGGATGAACAGATTGCTCTTGTGTCCGAACTCCTTGAAGCAGATTTCGCACTGACACTTCATTTTCTTCGCCGGACTCGTGGCCGCACCACCCGGAGTTTTCGGCGGCCTGCCCGGTCCGTTGTGTTTCGACGGTGCCGCCGCCTGCACTCCTAACAGAGCGGCTGGATTCATCGCTATCGGATGCTGCATCATCAGTTGCGAAGGATGAGCTTCCTGAGCGGCGTGCGAGAGATTCGGCTGCTGAGCCTGCTGAGCTTGCATCTGGGTTTGCTGTTGATTTTCGGGCTCGTGTGGATGCTGCTGGTCAACTTGGAACGGCATTACGTGTGACTGCTGTTGCAGGTAATTCGTCACTGCCAACTGTTGCACGGGCTGCTGAAAATGTTAAATATTGAAATTAATGCATTTATTTATTTGTTTATTAATATTTGCATGCAAGGTTTGACATGAAAACAATATGTATAAAAATCGGAAATTTGAGATAAAACAAAACGATATCTATCGCTGTCTATATAAATTATAGTTTAATGGCAAAGTATTTCATTCTGTACGGTGTACATATACATAATTTTTAGCGGCGTTTTCTTACCTGCGTCTGAGACATTTCTTGACGAATGTGTCCGTCTCCCTTTGATGCCAAATCCTCAACCATTTGGTGCGACTGTACTTGTGCCTGTCCCCAAAATTGCGGCAACTGGCGATACATGTATTCAACATCCTGATTCGTAAAAATCGGATAATCCGAAGCGGCTTGAATGCCGTTCGCTATGTTTTGATTGCCGTCATCCACACCAGGATATTCTTGCTTTATCTGTACTGGACTGAACATCTGTGAAAACATATTGGTAATTATTGCGTGAGATAATTTGGACCAATCAAACTTTTCCATTATTCGATATCTCTGTATAAATTAATTTTGACAGCTTTTCAATATTTAAAAAATATGCTTATAAAATCTGGTCTATATATTTTTATTACATCAAATATCTATAGGGTAAATTATTTAAATGGACTGAATAAATGAGGGAAAAGAGAATAAAACCCTTCTTTACAACGATAAATTCTCTATCACCATAAATTGAATTTTTTAAATATCCAATATTTTCTATAAATCCATTTGCGTATAGTGCGCGTGATTATTACGATACATGTTCCAGTGTATAAAAACTAAATATTGTGAGCTTACATATATTTGCTTCAATCCACTTCAATAACATCTCATACGAATTTTGCTGTTTTCTTGCTTTTCATGTGTAGGATCAATTTTCTGCTTTTTTATTCTAATATATTCATACATCAACTATAGGATTAGAATTTAATTACTATGGCTATAAGAGAATGTGTGATATAACACCAGTATAGACTTCAGCTAATGAATTCCATTGGAATATTAGTACTAGAATCTCATCAATCATAGCAGAATATCCCAATAATTATCTTTGTCACACAAATGAAGTTAACAGTAGAATAAAAGTACTCAATGGCCAATTTGTCAATTTTTTATGCAAGTCACAGAAGATTAATTCTGGATATTAAGAAAAATCATGTACTCACATTGTCGAAAGACTCGGCAACCTATCATAGATTATCCATCGGACTTGTTGTTCGCCACGGCACAGGAAACTGAAAATACACAAGTGGATATGAAAGTCTGAGAGTCGCCGACACTGGCAACATCCGACTTGGACCGAAGCAGCGTACGCACTGTGTAAAGTGCTGTCATTGAGTTTGCGGTGTAAATAAAAGTCGGAGTAACTAACGAGCGTTGCTGCAGGTGACAACCGTGACAAAAGTTGCCATTCATACGTAGACGGTAAAAGTTTGAAGGTTAAAGATCACAGTCTCTCTGACAATTGGCAATTGGACGCGAGAGCAGTTGCTCCGAAAAGTCATCTCGCAGTCCGTAACCGTGAAGCGTGAACACACCAATATCGGTAACACGATTGGGACAAAAAATCTCGTCTGTGATATACGGCCAAAGATGGCGATCCGAATTTTCGTAATTGCGAGAGAGCGAGAGGAACAAGGTCAACATACGCGTATGAACGAATAGTAGAATTTACCTTTCCTCCAATGGAGCGTGTCCATTGTTTAGTCGCTCGCGAATATATGACACGCGACTAATCAACGCCTCCCAACGCCCGTGAATTTCTTGTTATTACTATACTATGATTATTATCGAGCGTAGGAAGATGAAAATTCCGAGTTTTGCTTTGTGCTCCGGAAAAGCGTCAACAATCGCGAGAGTATATCACGCACACACAGTTTCGTCGAGAGCTACACACACAAACGCGAGAGAATACGGGTACACTAATTTCGCTTACTGCGCAGCGCGTGCGCGCAGAAAAATGGAAAATCTATGACTCGCTCTCGCGTCTACGGTGCTGCTCACTGGCGGCCAATTCAAAACCTATTGATGAATGAGCGGAAATAGTAAAAGGGGTAAAAACGATAGTAAGCTTTCAGAACACCTTGTTGCGGTATCACACAGATGGAGTTATGCGCCTGTGCTGATCGAAATACTCGAGAAATTGGATAGTAAGGCCAAAGATGAGCAAGGCAGTGTTTCTGGTTCTACTGTAGTTGAACACATAGAAACGCGAGTTTGTGGAATGTTTACGAATTGCAGAAAAGCTTCTGCTACGTAAAGAATATTGGAGCTTGCTGATTGTCGGTTCGCTGAGGTGGAGTTTGGATTGCGACAAAATGACGAGCAAGTTGCCGAGAACGTCGATGAGTCTAAAGCAGGTTAATTCATTGATGTACCGTTGATTTTTATGCGCGTATATGGCCAGTAACGCATGGTGTAACTTACCGCAGCGTTCTTGCAGTTTATGGTCCATCAAGAAGTCATAAAGCTGTATCGCAGTATCATGAAGACCATACGAAAAATTCCCGACAAACAGGATCGGGAATTCATGAAGAATTGGGCTAAGTCCGACTTTAGAGCGAATAAAGACGTTACGGACGAAGTGAGTGTCTTGGACCAAGTAAATTGCATGACTCCCCCACGGAAATTAAGCAAAATATTTAGAAGTTTTGGATATGAGACATTCATAATCAACGTCAGGACCTATCAGAATTTTTTTATAATTGAAACGGTTTGAGAACCACTCGAGAGCATTTAGTATAAATTTAATACGATTGTTTAATCCATTTTTACATCATGTACATTCAAAAATGGAGATCACAAAAAACTGGTTTTGTATTAATTTTGCAATATAGCTTTCAATGATATTTGGCAGAAAAAATGTTATCCATCTGATAGTTTTCATTTTTTCGCAAAAAAAATTTTTCCCGGTAACTATAAAAGTGTAACATATTTTTACTTAATGGGTTTTCAAATCTGTAAAAAAATTACAGAAACCACTGCAAAGTAGTCAATTATAAAAAAATATATGAAAGGGACAAGAACGAGTTCAAATTAACAGATTGTCGCACATTTTCAGAATGATATTAAATGGCAAACATAAAATGTGTTATGCACGTATCGAAAATATATGTCAGACATATAAACTGACAGGAACTTACCAAATATATTTTTGTATATTGCTTTTCCATGGGGATTATAGCCGTCTGATTATCAGTGTGATTTCAATACTTCTGTATATTTACAGTTTGCAATAAAATCTCTGATAGTACACGGAGAAAATTCGCTGCGCGAGCTCAAAAAGAACTTAAACCTGACAAAGTGATGCCCTGGACGAAGTACCCCACGAATTTGTTAAAAATATCACCCATGCGGACTTTGCAGTACCATCGGAGAGCGAAAGATGTGTGCACGAGGCAAAGGGACAGATTTGTTTAAATAAATGTAAATATCAATCGTTTTACATTACTTACATTTATTTATTAATGAACATGGAAGGTATGTTCATAACGAGAACTAGAGTTCCTATAGACGTGATGGTGAGAGCGATTGCGTGACGAAGACTCCTATGCCGGACTCGTGATCGTAACAAACGTTGCGTTAGCACGTTTACGATGTGTTGACCATCGAAAAAGAAGCAGGGTACAACATTTACCACCGCCAAACCGGCGGAAAGTACAGTCATGTACTTGCAAAGTAATGCTTGCGATTCCGGTAAATCCGGATTGAGAAATTGGTATTTTGGGATCCAATCCGAGACGTCGACTGTTCGATAAATATCTGCAGGGTGACCAAAAAATAATACGTCTTTTCCTGAGCGTCGCTTCAATTGCACGACCTGCAATGAAATATTGGGTAAATAATTATCATTGTTGAATAAAGAATTTGCGAAACCCGGTCTACTCACTTTTGTCGTGTTGTCCAGAGAGGGTTTCATGCAGTAAGTACCTTGGGAGGCACAATGATAGCTCGACTGACAATAACGATGCGAGCTCTCGATGATCGTTCGAGCGGGAAGACAGGAGTGCGGTGGTAATTGAAGGGGCGCCGATTGCGGACCTTCAATATATTCGAAACACAAACTGCCGCTCGTCTCGCTGTCTGGACTGCAACAGTTCACCACACCGTTGGGCATTGTTCTCGCTGGAGCGGATTCGTCGTGTTCCTGAATTCATAGTTTAATATCAATTGGACTGAATAATTTTGAAACATCGACGAATAATCTGACGAATATTATGAAACTGCATTTGAAATCTGATCGTATTTTTTTGTAACGACATTTTTTGAATTCATAAAATATGGTGTTACTTGTGGCGTCATTATAATTACCTGTATGAGGCCCTGAGCAACGCAATAACCGGGTGTCGGCTGATTCACAGCTTCCAAAATGCAGTGATACCAGTTATCTCCGTTCTGAATGGAGCAATCGTTTAGACGATAAATCGTATCCTGGGAAATTAGACCCGTAGGTCCTAATAACGGCGAATTCTGTGAATTAAAAAAAAAATGGTCATTAAAGACTGCTACAAATGTTTCACTCAATAATTAGCAGATTATTACCGGTGTAATTGATTTCACGGTAACTCCCGATCCGAAGGTATACAAAGGCGCCCAAAACCAGGCACTTGATATAAGAATTAGCGCTGACAATGCAGCAAGAACAATATTGTGCCAAATCCCAGCACACAGAACTCTTAATTGGTTTACAACTGGTAAAGAGGCAAGTTGTTCATTACTCATGGACACATAAGCCACAGGTAAAATGTACGCTATGAGAATTCCAACGCCAAACAATTGAACATCTTCTCTGGATGCAGCCAAAGCATGACCAAATTCATGAACAATGCTACAAACTCCCAGAGTTATGACGTAGTAACCAATGTCACTAAAAGGCACATTGACACCTGGTAACTGAAATAAAAATTCGTCACAATTATCAATGGAAACTTCATAGTTTATTCAACTGATTTCAAATTAAAAATGGTTCAAATCATGAATCATCAATCAAAGACGGCTTTAAATATCACACGCTCAAATGTTTTTTAAAAAAACCTTTCAAGCCCATTTCATTCATTCAATCATTTCACCAATAAAAATGTATTCTTATTAATGTTAGCTTCGTACCATTGGTTCTAAGACAAGAGCCGTTTCCGCTCCATTACTCGATGATGTCGAACTAGACCACGAATCAATCGTCATCTTCACAATAAGAAAGGAGGCAACTGGCAGCAAAACGATGCTGACTATGGCTCCAATATTAAACCACAATGCCCAGAATTTTGATCGATCCAAGCCCCATCGTACAATAGCACGATTGAAGGCTGTTGTTGACCATTTTACACACAATGTCTGTATCTCTAGTCCAGTGTTTTGCAGAAAGTACAGGTAAGGGTAATGGGAACATGACTGAAAAATTTCAACGAAATTCGTGTATTATTAATATTTTATATCCATACAATAAGTAATGATGAAATTGATAGTTCTTTTGCGTACCCGGAAGATGATGTTGAAGAAAAAAAGTGAACAATGGATAAAGCCGGCTACTATCAACAAAGTAACGGCATCCATAGCGCCGGCTCAGTTTTGTGCCAATTGTGAGATAAACCGAAACACAACTTTCAAGATTAAATTTTTATACGTTCTCTCATGAATTTCAATGCTTTTTTTTCATTTAGAATTGCACGTCACTCGGTCCGTCACATTTCACTATTCAAAACATACATTCTTAGACAATGTCTGACTTCTCAGCGTTGATTGTCCAACATACGTGTGCATATCACATACGCAGAGATGCATTGAAGTGTTCAAGGTCGTCCTGCGATTCCGTAATCGTTTCAGAGATGGCGCTAGTTTGTTAAAACTGTGGCACGTGACGATACATGCAACTAATTGCTTCACGCAATAAATCACGGGATTAGTTTAGAGATTTTTTCGACTACATGTATTTAGTATTTTTTTACATCGCATGTAGTTTGTCTATTTTGAAAATAAATACATCTCGATTACGCAATATTACACAGGATTCATTACAAAACTTTGTCGATATATTCAACGCCACATGAGCAATCTTGTTGGGTTTGCTCTTCTTCGCCCAAGATTTCTATTTTTTTTATACTAGATATTTCTATCACAATTAGGCCTGAACTGAGGCCTTGGAGTCATCTTCAGGCGTCGTTTTCTTGCTTTGCTGCTTGATGCGATAGTCCGACAACGCTGCCTTGATAGCATCCTCAGCGAGCACTGAAAATCATTTTTTGTTTGTTTGTTTATATTCCAAGGACTAATTTCATTTTTTTTAAACTCCCTGCTGAATTCGAAAACCAAATACTGTGCTACATGTATAAAGAATATCAGAATTCCAGAAAATTTTAGAATTCAATTTCAAGAAAAAGTAAAATGTAATTTACATGCATTAATTCACTGTGAACTTGCAATGAACATGTGATATTTCTTAAGTTTATCTACTCTATTCTGATTTTTTTCATTGTATCAAAACATTTCTACTATCCAAAGTAAATTCTGGGAAAACCTATAACAGAAAAGTCCTCTGTAAAAATTAACTCTATAAACCATCCAAGAATCAGAGTACGTTAATAATTGTGTAAGTTTTCGATAGACATCTCTTGAGAATTCTTACTAGAACAATGCAGCTTCACAGGCGGAAGGCAGAGCTCCTTAGCAATATCGCTATTCTTCAATTTCAATGCCTGGTCAACCTGTAAACAAAGCGCAAGTGTCATATCCATTGTGCGTGTTAAGATAGCAGATTATCTCAGTAATCTCTCGATCTTACAGTTTTTCCCTTGACCCATTCGGTAGCAAGAGAGCTCGAAGCAATGGCTGAGCCACATCCAAAGGTCTTGAACTTTGCGTCGATGATCTTTCCATTGTCGTCAACTTTGATCTGCAATTTCATGACATCTCCGCACGCGGGAGCGCCTACAAGTCCAGTGCCCACGTGTTTGTCATTTTTGTCGAGGCTCCCGACGTTTCGAGGATTTTCGTAGTGGTCCAAAACCTAATCGATACATTTTTTCCATCAGTACGGTTGGACAAAGTTGCAACTCGTGACGAAATAATCGCTACAATGCGCGTATCACTGTAGCGCTAGGTTACATATTGCATATTGCATTTTGCAGAGATATTTACGTTAGGGTGATAGGACACACATGGAACGCTACGTGAAAGAGCCTTCGACGACTCGGCCAGCATCGGTGGCAGTACTCGCCACAGAGCCATTGTTTAAATTATTGTTTTTATCAAGAGAACGAATGATATTGCTGAGGATTTTTGTTTTCTCGCGCACCGGTTGACGACTCACTCGCGTAAGTAAGCTACTGCGATGCTGAAATGAATAGCGCAGCTGGTCCGGTAGGTGAACAATCGTAGGGTGACATCTGTCAGTTGAAATTCAAAACTTTTCCTACTTTACCAACAATTTTTTCGTGGGTACAGTAGAAACGTTTGATAGGCGAGATACTTTTCAGTTTGACTTTTCTCAATGTCTCGGAGGCATTGATTATTATATGACATAAGTATTTACAACTTCATAGCTTATCAACATTACAATAAAAAAAAGCGCAGTTGGTCGATAGATGAATAATCGTAGGATGACATTTGTCAGTTGAAATTCCAAACTTTTCCTACTTTTCCAATCGACTTTTCGTGGGTACAGCAGAAACGCTATTTATGTGGTAAGAGGCGAGTTTCCTCGAAGTATGCGCGGGAAAACAAGCGATATGACGATTTCGCTGTGGTAGAGAAGACAGACCAACGATATGCTTCTGGGATTCTATTAATAGTACAGAAATTGCGAGAATAAGAGAACTCGAAGACAGAGGCTGTGTTGGTCGTCCGTATCTCTCTCGGAGGATTAGAAGATCGAGATTCTTCGGTCTCGAAGCACATTCTTCACTGCGACCCCGAAATTTCGCGATGAAAATTAATCACTGAAAGTTTGAATAGCTTAGAAGTTTGACATTTGAAATTTGACATATTAATGTGTGCAATAATTTATGTTTTTTAATTTTCTTTACCAGTGAAGATTTTAAAAGTATACCAACTCACTTGTCTCTGTCAAATGGTGATTCCAATAAATCATTCAACATTGTAAATATTAAGTTCGATATAGTTACATGAGTCATATCCATTTTTGAACGTGAATAAGTGGTGATTTAATTGTTGTGTGATGAATAAATGGCAAAAAATTAATGCAAAGGGAATAGAAAACTTTTTGAAAATACAAAGAGACAATTACTATTTTCATGTGCAACATAAAATATCTCAGAAAAAAATATTAATGTTTTGTATAATTGTAAGCATATTGTGTTATATTAAAGACTCAATTGCCCAAAAATGTATATAATTATTAACACTGATGTTGTCACGTTAGAGATTCAATCAAATAATTGCTCTGCACGACTACCAAATTTTTCTCAAGGGCCGTGGGTATTACGATCAAGGGCAGAATCGTCGCCGAGGTCAACGACAGCGATTCCATCATTGGATGATGTCACTCCGCAGCTTCGTCGTATACCTCTCGACCGCCCACGCATGAGCCCTATTCATTTTAAGACAGGTACATGTGTGGGTTTTTTTTTATTAACCACTCAATCAGAATTATTTCTGGATCACGTATTATAATTTTCATGCAAATTTTTTGTAAAAAATTGGTAAATAAAAATAATTTCAAGTAATAAAAGATTTTTTTTTTCAATGACATCATCAGTGAGATTTGTCAATAATTGTCAGCAATTGGAGTTTGGCTCTCTCTCCTTAATTGAACTTAAGCTATTCAACAAATTCCAGTAATTACCCTATCGAATCCATAATTGGTTGATCTACATCTCGACTAGTGGTTCGCAATGACTTTGCACAGTGTTTGCTGCATTCGTCATACGGTTATTATCGTCGATGGCATCGAGCATGCATAAACAAACATTTTTTTTTACGAGGCAGAAAAGAAACGGTGAAAAATAAAATCGAAATAGCACGACGAGATACCGACGGATTCGCAAAGTGTAGTAAAATGTGTGCATGCATGTAGTAATGTATATGTGATGTACTCGCTATTAAAAATTTGTCGAGTACTCCAGTAAGACTATCCATAAAAAAAATCATTTCCATTTTTTTCCTCAAATAATCAATTTTACCTCGACGTAAAAATAAGAACAAAGGTGCCAATCACAAGCCAACACAATACTACAACTTTTATAGACAGCATTTTTTTCCTTAACTTCACGTTTCCAAGATACCTTCAAATAAATTTAAAAAATCGCATTTTCTGAAATATTAGACCAAAAAATTTTTAAAAAATTCAGATTGCCTTCAAGTAGTATAATTTGATATAGTTGATTATTACGCAGATCTGAGATGCGCAAAAAAGTGTCTTTGACGAAGAATACTTCATATAGCGTTTGCTATCTCCGTCCATCTATGGACTGTTGTGACGCGCTTCATTGATCTGCCGCGCTCGCCACAACAGTGACGTCACGAGTTCTCCATTCTGAGAGCTTCCAGTTCCCCCACGCGTCTGTAATATGCTGATGATGACCGGCAGCTTCGCCCTGAAGAATATATCATTTTTATAGTATAACTTCGTGCTGTACTATAAAACACATTATAACATCTCGATTGTCCCGAAGGAATAAAAAGTGGTTCGAATGCGTATTACGTGGCTGTTGTTCGCTGTCTGTACGCGCCACGGTCGTCCACGAGACTTTGCTGGAGCAAGTTTTCCTGGCATTGACACACTTTCGTTCGAGCCACTGGAGACGTAATCGCCGACGTCGATGACCAATTCCCGACTCCCAGTCTGATCCGAATTACCGAAAGAGTATCTTGTTAAGAATATACCGATTGATCGAAGATGACTTCTCGTCGAGTCGTTAAGACACTCGATTTAACGTTGTCATTACGAATATTCAGCCGCGATGCAAATGCATGCATGACATCATCGCGCGGCAAGGCCAAGGATTTCAGATTTTCGAAACTGAAGGTTGACTTAACCTTCAAAACTCCGACGCGGTTTTCCAATGTAAACAAACATTTTTCAAAGCGGTTTTTGGAAATTACATACGAAAATCTATTATTTGACATTTATTTGGCTTTCATGTTGAATGTTATGTATAAAAAATTGTCTATTAACATTAATTATGGTAAAATCCTGACCTTGTCATCTCAACACCCTTATTTTTTTTAAATTAGAAATCGATTTGTTTTTTAGGTCTCAAGGCATTAAAAAAATTGGATTAAAAACCTTGTAAGCAAGCATGAGAAAAATCGTTTGGTTGTGATTTTCTCGGTTGCAGTGCCTTAAGAGTATGTTGTTCTCGGTCGATTAGTCATCTCCTATTTATTTGTATTTTTGTAGGTTTGTCTCCTTCCACGAGTGAACCATGACGCTAAAATTCTTCACATCAGAGTGCAAAAACTATTTATGGACAATTGGGTAGATTGCGATGTAGCGGAACCGACGCGTCATTCATTGAAGTTCCTTACGTTGCCGCGCGACTATTACTATAAACTGTGGCATCGGAACGCCCGCTAAAGTTTCTAAAGTCCAAAATAGCGGCAAACATCATGCGAATGTATATGCCGTCACCGACTAACAACGTCTCGAGCTTCGTCACGTGATTATTTTCGAGATGCCGAAGAAGAGACTCTTCTCGAACCGGCGTCCTCGCCCCCGCAACCACGACGAATGTTTTGTAGAGAAAACGGCGAAGGTGCATATCGAGGAAGGAAGTCAGACTCGGCGATTAAAGTCCTCCTTGCTGAGCAAACCTCGCAAACTTAAGATTCAGAAGGATCTTCAAATACTTCCGCGGGAGATAAGAATCTGAAAAAAAATTCGGGCATCCTTAAGGCACTGAAAAAAAATATTTTTCAATAATAAAATAAACAAATCACCCGTTAAACTAACTTTTCTTCGAATAAAAAATAATTCGTTGTTTTTATTTCAAATACAATCCCCGGACACTTTTTGCATGCAATATGACAAATTATTGAAAATTTGGGATTTCTCCTATATTTTTCAACATAAAGAAAATGAAAAATAAAATTCTTAAGAAAAATTGTATATTTCTCACGAATTGCGAAAGTAAATCCAATATAAATTTCACAGACGTTTAGACAACATGTTTAATTGTCTCTGCCAAGTTGCACGAGAGTCTTTGATAAAACCGTTCCATAAAATGATGGGAAGTGGGAGTCGTTAGTTGCTGTTACTTCCAGAAAGATCGTAATGAGTGGGATTAAGCGCGAGGTCTGAATCGACGATGAATCGGTGCGATCGTGGTTCGCGCGGACCTTCGTCAACAGCTCGACACGCTGCCTCGTTTCGTTGATATTAAAAGGCTCGCGCTACGGTACGACACTATGTATACGCTGGTGTTCCTCTTCGCCCACTCCTCCTCGGACACCTTAATAGGCCGTGAAAGCGAGTTTACGTTTGTCGAGCAAGTTCTCGAGACGCGGCGTGAGCCTACGCGAGAAAGCATCATCAATGACGTTTCTGTGTGACTCGCTAAACCGTTCATGAAACATTTGTTTAAAGCCTTTAGAGTCAACGAGCGTTGGCCGTGCATTGGACTGAGATGCACCGATGCAGTCGTTGGCTCTCGTCAGGATTTTATCACCACTCTTGTTTTAGTGCTGTAACGCTCGATAAATGTTGTATGGAAACATGATATTAACGAAGGACATTAACATTTTTTAATTGTCATTTGAGTTAATCATTTGCAACTGAAATATACACGAACGGGGATAAAACTTTTTTTAATCAAAAAGTTATAATTTTGAAATTTCAATATAAAAAAAATATTATTTTTAAATTCGTTTAAATAATATATTTAGAAATAGGAAATTGAATTAAATTGATATAGCATGTCTTACTTTTTATTGTCTTCGATACTATTAGGAGAATATTTGAAGCTTCTTTAGAATTTGAAAAAATTCGATTTGGATTAATATTTCATAAATGACAGTTTTTTCAGAATTAACTTCCACGATTCAAGCCAACGCGACTATCAGGCGGCCCCTAATAGAAATATGACTACAGTGACGTTGAACCAATTCAACTAATGAACATTTCTGCTTTAATTAAATTTAAAGGTAAATCATATTTTTGCCTCAGTTCGACAAATTAAATTTAATTGGCGGGCGTGCGGTTCGTTGAAATGTAGGATGTGTCCTTGTCAATATTTTCACAGAGGTACGCTAACGATACGCATGTAATGATGGTTAATCAGCGCTTCGGAGACAAAGCGACATGACACCGAAGTTCGACACGACAGATGGGACACGATGCCGTTGGCTTGGGCTCAATTTTCGTCGCTAGTAATTGGCTTTCGTGGACTAGAAGCTCTCTACATAACTTGCCGTATTATACGTCTACATATATATTCTGACTGCATATAGTCAAGTCGTATAAAGTTTCGTAGGAAACGAGACGTGCACGAGGGTCGCGTCAATAAGGAAGAAGGGACCGTGGCCGTGGCATTAGTCACCTTCTGCTTAGAATACAATGATACGTCTTGTCCAATGCCCGTTCCTGAGATCCTATAGATCACCTACGCGATTGATGCTGCCGCGCAGCATCACTGACTATATTTTATAAGATTAGATCATTGTTTTTATTTAATGCTTGCTGTAAGTTCAGTCCCATTTCGGGCTGCGTCAACAGATAAAAATGCATGAATCGCAAGTGCACTTTTAACGCACATGTAATTTTGAGTGGTTAATATAAATAACTCCAATGTTTTTCGTATGCACTTTTTGAGCTGCTGATTAAATATATTAAATATAGTAGCGAATAACTTCATTTCGGGCAACGGTAATTAATTTTCTTTCAACGAATTCCAATTGGTAGTACATTCCTCGAATTCGATGAAAACATCAAAGATCAGTCGTCAATCACTCGACCCAAAAGCAATAATGCATTTCGATTTTGAGAATAACCAAGGATCCCAAGGAGTTAGTCATCACGAGCGTCCAACCTAGAAAATCTTGCATTTGGCGTGACACGAATTCGTTAATTCCCAGTAGCACTCGTTACAAGTAACGCATATACCTTAACGAGTGTATGAAAACGAACTGAATCCAAAAGTGAGCGTGCACGGTGTGTTTTAGATCGTGAATCGTGAACATTCCTCGCGTCGCGTCGTCGGCGTTGCGAAGAGCGTAGAAATGCGAGAGAGAGAGAGAGAGGGCGCGAGAGGGGAGGGGGATACGACAATCCGAGCGTCACCGAGTCTTCCCGAACACCCACGACTCTCGCGAAGAACCCGGCGTAACTATTTAAGGAGTAATAGCCGGCGTGCGCCGCTCATAGCTCGACCAGAGGTCCGAGAGTACACATCGTTGCGCAGCTTACCAATCGCAATCCTTCGCACAGCGCGAATATACACTCGTAAACATAAAAAGCCCCCAGCGTAATCCTTATTCCCCGGCGAATCAGTGAATAACATCGAGTGGTGTGTTCAGTGTCCGAGAATTTTGCGACAACTAGAAGAAAATAAAAACAACAACAAAAATGGCCGACAGTGGTATCAAGCGTAACATTCCCATCAAACTCGGAGACTTCAGCGTCATCGACACCGAATTCTCAAACATCCGCGAGCGTTTCGATGCCGAGATGAGGAAGATGGAGGACGAGATGTCCCGGTTCCGAAGCGAGCTCATGAATCGCGAGAGCAACAATTTCTTCAAGAGCACCACGAGGTACGTTATCGAATCATCGCCGGCTTTTCGATCGATCACAGGCACGTTAACTGTAAACGGGAATTTTCGGGCTTTGTAGTTTTTTTGTACGAAAGCCAAATGTTGGCTCTCGACTCGAGTTACTCGTTGGAAAATTCTTGGCAACGTTATCCATCGCTATGTACGAACTACTTCGGGCAGCAACAAGTTAACCGATACATGACATTGGTACACAGTCCACGGAGATCTGCGCTCTTGATAACTCTTACCTGATCATATATTCTTGCATTATCGAGTCATTGATAGACACGTCACAAGTGCGGTTATATTTGGTCGTTTCACAATTATAGAACTTCTGGCAAACTCGCAATAACGAATGATCCTATATGTGGTTCAACGTAGGAGGAGAAAACTGACTTTTTAAAATATTAATCGGATAATTGGTTTAGATATTTATGTACATCTTTGTGAACATTAACCCATGACATTAATACACGAGACGCGAAGATCCGTGGATTGAACGAATACTTTATCTGGATTACGTACATCAGCGTAATTGTTTTATTGATAAACACGTCCCAAGTGCTGCTATATTTGACGATTCTAGTATCGACTTGACAGGAGTACTTGAAAAGGTTACACGTAACTTCTGGCAAATTCGTAATATGTTTGACATTATGTATATATTACAGCTATTTGGGTGCATGTAACGTGAGGAGGAAATTGGTTAGCAACTAAATTTGTAAGCTTTTATAAAAAGACGTTGGAATTTTTTGAATTATTGCTAAGAGAAGGATAAAGAAAATTAATATCACAGAAATATTTTTAAAATAAAGGAAAATATACTGAATACAGTGGCAAGTTGATAGAGGATCAAACTTCATTCAGTTTATTATTTCTTTTAAACACAAAATTAGTCATAATATAAATGCTTTTTTTAATGAATTAATGGAAACTCACAAGTTTAGTTGCAATGATAGGTTCCTTGATTGAATACGTTTTTCTAAAGCTATCGTTTTCTATGAATCAACTTGGCCTAACTAATCGATTGTCTAACTGACCTATTTAATTGCATAGAACAGTCAGACATTTTTACTCAACCGAGTTAATATTCAGGCTATCGGTATTCAAGTTACGTGGGTATTGGTTATTGCAACTAACTTTCTGCCTATAAGTTAGGGTCTCACGTAAATCCGGTCCGGAAGCGACGATCACTACCCTACCTAGTTCTTGGCAGGCTGCTTTTGCATTGCCTCGTCATATATATATATATATATATATATATATATATATGTACATGCGATATATTTACGACAGTTGTGTGAGGATATTAAATTGCGTTGGCGGATATGAATGTCGTCTACTTTGGTTTCGATTTGCATCGGCACTGACTCGACCCTGGCTCATTCTCTAGTATATGGATATATATATATATATATATACAGTATATACAACGTACAACTATGTATACGTTATCGCGGTGACCTATCGCGAAAATCTATAGCCACTAGCCCTCGTTAAATTAATTCAATTCATACAAACATAAATCGTGTGGTGACTCAGATTCGGAAGTTTCGGGTATGCGATGAAAAGGCGTCGTTACTATGCAACTTTCCAACGTCATAAAACGAATCGAATCGTACTTCGAGAAATATTTTTCAATATGATGAGACATTTCTTACGTATTCGCATCTTTAATTTGGGTGTTCCACCGTTCGAGTAACTAATATTTGCATATGCATGCACATATTTCGGGGGGACGCTATTTATAGTGATTCAGTCACTGCAGTCAAAAAGCCCGAGGCCCTCGGCCTCCTCCGCTCGACGGCCCGCAGACTACACAAACTGGTCCGTTCGGTTCGCGCTGTTTCCACTGTCCGCTATTCACCGCCGGACTAACGACGGTCTGCACTACTTCCGACACTTTCCATTGAAATACGTTGCGTTAATTTTACCTCGCCTCTTTTTTGCTTGGAATAATTAATTTTTTTCATTAGTTTGGATATTTGCAATTGTTTAGAATTTAATATATTTGCAATGGGAGAAATATTTATTGAGATTTTTTATTGAAAAACGTTATGTTCATTTTTCCTTTCCACATTTTTCGCTTGGAATAAGCCTGAATAGTTTTTGGGGTATTGAATTAATATTAAACAATGAAAAATCTATATTACTTCATTTCGATTCAATGAATTCCTTTTTCCCACACAATACACTCATTTTTGCGATGCTTCTTTTTTCATTTTTCATCGCTTTTGGTGATTTCTGTAGGAATCTCTTTGACTGAAACACAAAGTTACCCTTAAGCACTGCCTCGTGCAGACAAACGAAAGGTTTGGAGCAAAGCAGACGAGCAAAAACGTGCCGTACGTACGGAAATACGACTTCAAGTGCGTGAGGCATTCCGTCGCGCTCAAAAGAGAGGAAACCATGTTCTATCTCAACGACACACTCGCCAAGAGCGACTTTGACTCTCCCCTCCGATGAGTTCACCGTTCTCTTGGCCAACCCTCGTTCCATTTACTATCCACCCTTGCGAACAAATATTGCTAGGGAAAGGGCCGCACGTGGATCCAATAAAATTTCCATCTCGCTTTATCTTCTCCGTTGCCATGAAGACCAAACTATGGCAACCCTCCGAAAGAGGTCCTTACACGCGTTCACGATTCGCACAACAATTTACCGTCCAACCTCTATAAATCTTCTAACCCTCCGTCCCAATCTCATTAGCCCTCCGAAATGCAACCTCCGCGCTCTTCGGGTCCCCGCGGCAAAATAAACTCTTCCGGGTATCTAATATAGTGTATCACTGTGAGCAAAAATAAATGAAAACGAAATTCAAAGGACAGAATTTATGTAAAAAAAAAAATTCAGCCAAAAATTGGTTTATTAAATTTAATATGCATCCATTATTCAATGTTGAAGAAATTGCTGTGACTAATTTTCTAAAACGAGAGCTCATAACGAACATTTTAGCTGTTTATGATTGCCGCCTTATATTGTACGTATCCGCATAATAAAAGTCGAGGAAACCACGTCGATGACTTCAGTGACGCGCGGTTACGTGGATTACGTCAGTTGGCGACCACACGGCTTTACCGGTAGTTATATATATATAGTTATTCATGCTTATATGAAGTATTTCGTGCCAGTACCGTCACCGATTTAAAAAAAAAATTATGACAGTTTTACGCTTGTATCAAATTGAACAATTTTTTTTTCACTAAACTGAAAGACGAATATCCGCGTTTTTAAATTTCTAGGTGAACATTTACTCGTTTGTAATTTAGTAATACCACATTTTACTCTATGAACAGCGAAAATAGTTTTTTTTTAATGAATCATTTTTCTCACAATGTCAAAGTAAAGTTTTTGAAAAATTTTTAAGGATTATTATCCCATTGAGAAATGTTCGAAGTTCTCTGTGTATCTCATGCTTGACTGGACTGTATCGCCAGGACTATATAATCCACGTGGAATGTCCCATATATTTTCCGGGGAGCTCGTGAGCGCGTTGATGAAGAAAAAAATTGCCACCTCTACGAGAGTCGAGTAGGGGGAGCACTAGAAAATTTCGTATGAAACGTAATCGCGTCGAGTTTGCTAGCAAAAGCGTGAAGTTAACGAGGACGTAGTTATAGTTACACTTGACCGAGTGGACAGCTGGTCCACGGATTCGCTAGACGATGATATCCCCACCGGTGAGACCTTGCTGACGAACGCAGTAGATCGCACCTTTTGCGCAGTCATTTTTACAACATCGCAGAGGCTGGTCGCTCCTCTCATTACGTGTCTCTTCCTCTTCCTCTTCGTTTTTATCTCTATTGCCTTTAATATCATTCGGAGCTAACAGAACCAACGAATTTAAAATGATTCTGGACGAAGAGCTTTATCCGCCTCGGCACAAAACGACCATTCGATTTCGGTACGTAAATCGATTGAAAATAACGTTAATTGCGCGTCGACTACGTCATCTTCAGGCTTGCATCACTCACGATTCGTATTCAAGATCAATCTCTTCAACAAACACAGCTGCTTAACGTGTGTGCATCTCTATTTATTATCGAGGCTCTATCATTCGATTTAATATCATTAGTATCGTTAATTACAAAAATACAAAATCGTTAATTACTTATTATTGCTAGTTTTTTTAAATTATTTTAATACGTTTTTAGTATTTCTTTAAATATTTAATTAATGGAGTGATGCGGTTTTAGTTGCAATAAATCCCAATTTTAATAGACAAATTTTCCGATAAATTGGAGGCTCATTTCGTGACTCCCCTAAACACTTCTGACGGGAGGAAATTGAGCCCCTGTCGAGCTTACGCGGATCTGACGTGCATTCAGCCGAGAAACTTGGCGAGATCATGTTGGCCTGACTAAAATTAAGGCTGCTTTTGCTACTTGGAATAATAAAGAGCAATTTTAGGGCTATATCCATTTTTTATTATTGCGTTTCCGTTTTTCATTAGACCCTTTTTTAATTTTTTTAAATTTATTCTATTATCCAATAAAAGTACCGAGGTAAAATTTTGGCTATCCCACTAATATTTTTGAAAAACAAAAAAAAACTTTTAACACGCAAAAGTGACGAAATTTTTTAGGAGTAAAATAATTAAGCGTCCTCTGTGAAATTAATTGTACCGCAAATTCCTTTTTTAAAAAATCATATTTCGGAGACCGGATGCTTTTAATAGTTGACTATCGTGACTGACTTTGTTGTACTTGATGCCGACGCGTGAGTTCGACCCACGGATGACCATAAACTGGAGCGTTCGTGCACGAAAGACTAGACGATCGAGGAGGATTCGAGCCCACGCGATTTCCCTCCTCCCCGCGACCCTTTCTTCATCGCTAAGCACGCTCGCGTGATGTTATACATAAGGTAAAAAGTGGAAAAGGAACGTAAAGGGTCAGACTCGTGCGTTATTGCCTCTCTCGCACGCGCTGTAAGCTGCTCCGCATACCTCGCCTACTTCCGCAAATGTTTTTTTCCTCTCTTCGCATATATTCTACTCTATACTTATACCCACGTTGAAAGATCTTGACCGTAAGCTCGTTCGAAGCTTTCATGCCCACATGAACGCCTTCCATGCGCTCGAAGGCAAAAAAAAAGTCCTGAAGAAAATTATAAGCAAAAATTTAAAGCTTAACATCTCGAAAAAAAAATGTTCCCCGCGGTGGGGAAAAATAATATCGCCAATATATTAAGCGCTCCTTGATTAACGACTTTTAAATCAATTTTTTTGAACTTGCTAGAAAAAAAATTGCATTTTTGGGAAAAAAAATAATATTATAACTAAAGTGAACAATTTTTGATACCTGATTTTAGGTAAACTTTATAAAGTTACTAGATTTAAGTTTTGCTTAATTTAAGTCAAAGGTGCCCAAAAATAGTATTTTTTGCCTGGGGGAAAAAATTGTATTGTAATTGAGGTGAGCATTTTTTTTATTTCCAGTTTTAGATAAATTTACTAAAATTACCATTCATACAAAAAAAGTAACATTGTTTTCGTGACAAGAAAATAATGCGATAAGTGAAGTGAGCACTCGCTGATTGGCCCGTAGTCACGGCACGTACAGATGAACCACGTTTCATCGAGTGCTTGGTATCTCATGAATATTCGCAGACGTTCTCTGATGAGGTACGCGTAAGACGGTCGTACACACGATGTACAAAGATGAGCCTTGACGTAACGTGACATTTCATAATATAATCAAAACGTGTTCAGAAAAAACACGTTTTAAGTCTCTCGTCCCTCATCGTTTCGAGTGAGCTCCAAGTACCTGGGATTAAATACACTATTTTTACAAGGAGTTTCGCATATTATTGTGGCAATATTCGTGTCACTTAAAATTATGATGGCAATTTTACGAAAAAAATTCTACAAATAAATTTTAGTCCATTTACAGTCTTAGAAAAAAAAAATCCCACAAATAATTAGGCACTAGAAATGCAAAACCCCAAATTAGCAAAATAAAAAACGTCGTTGGCAGCTCAAATGGCAATTTGCATAGAGTAACGGACTATATACATTTTTCGGAGTGAAAATATTAATCGACGCGTGCGGCTGCTGTCAGGAAATCGTTTCTCCAGATAAGATGCAATTTAAAGTGCACGGTGGAGGATTCTGCTATGATAGAGAAGCTTGAAAGTCGCCGGGGCATGAAAGCCGAAGCACAAGCGAGTTCTTCGCAGTGGCAGGAAGCGACGAACGCGACTTCCGGTGCAGGTGAGCCCGTCGACGATGCCTTAGAGGATGGACAAATGTGCGACGGACTATATATATATATACACATAAAACTATAAAGACTGGCAGCGATGATTAGTACCAATCGAAAGTACAAAATACTACAGACAGAAGAAACTTCATTACTCAATTTATTTTTCTTCGCAGGCTAGAGAAATGAAGAAACGTATTGTGCTCGACTGTGAGAAGCGACACGGTTCGTCGTTCTCTGAGGGTTCAGTCGTGACTACGAGGAGCATGATTCACTCACAGAACAGTGCATCAGTCCCGGTCACTTCCGAGGCCTTCGACCTCATTGCAAGAAATCTAAACCCCGGTCACTCGAGGAACACTGTCAAAAATGTTCAGCAAATTAATGTTTTTTTTTATGGGGATTTTTCTATACCGAATGGTATATTTTTCATTTAACATACAATTGTAATATCAAAGTACTTTTCTATTGCCAGGATAATTTTTTAAACGTGTTTAATATACCGTTTATTAATTTTTTATGACACGTGTATTTGATTTATTATACCAGTTGATGTATAAAAAATTCAGAGGTCGATTCAACGACAGTTACAAAAAATTGACTACATGAAAAAATAGAAGAAAAATTACATTTTTTATTTTAATCTTAAATACTGGACAAATATATGTAAATGGATAAAGATAACTTTAAGCCAATCAAAATGGACGAAAAAAAAAATTCACTCACTTAATTACTCCTTATCGATTTTTCATAGACTCAAAAATTCCCTCCCCGGGTGTTTAGTAAGGCGAATAGTTTGTAACTCGTGTTCTCCTCGAATGAGTGATTAGTCAGGAATCTTGTAGAACAAATAGCTATTTGTGTAGGTGACGGATCGTAGAACGCGGCCTGGTGATGGATTAAGGGAAACCGGCGCTTCATTAATCGAAGCGATCTAGAAGCGCTGGACAGCGAGTGAAGAAGAAGATCGCGAAGCAAAGTCGACTGTTGGTGAGCTCTGACTTATTCGTCTGTCGTGGGAGGCGATGCGGCATTCTCCCGACCTCTCGAGACCTCTCTCGCATTCCTTCTGGGCCAGCGAAGTCCCGTTCAACAAAGTCGGCACGGAAATCTCGATCTGGAGCCTCTCGCAGACCCTGTTCGACTATCGTGATCGTCAATTTTTACTCTACTCGATTCGAGTATTCACGAGTCGCTCTGAGACTTGAAAAAAGATCCTCCAACGTTTCTTCATGATATCTACCACAAAGAGATTCTCCGATGTACCTGAAGAGCGGATGTAGACAGTCGTTAACACTGAGTAAAAACCTCGGGGAGACAACTTTATAAAACTTACTTATGTAGTGCTAATGATTTTTTTTTAAATCTCATAAAATAAAATCAGGCTCTCAAACAACTAAGAAAATTGATTTATACCAACTAATTTTTTTTGTTTTGAAATCTAATAAATCTTCTCGTCGAATAGCACAAAGATAAACCGTATATCAAAAAAATTTGGTGTGTTTATGACACCAAATGACAATAATGATGGGAAAATAGATTGAAAAATTGACAGTCACGTGAGGTCGCGTGACTTGCAGCGAGGAAAAAATAGGAAAAAAATCGTGGAGGTCCATAACATGCACTGCCAACCGAGTAAGTGTTTTGTCGTCGTCGGGCAACCCCCCAGCACGCGTCGGCTGATCTCTTGCGTGTAGCATGCGCGCGGAGGCTAACAGCTCAACGGCCTGGGTTAGCCTAGAAGCTAATCCAGCGACATATTCGACACAACGCGTTTATTACCGGAGACTGAGCCAGGCTCACTCGGCGCAGCGTAACGAGCGATCCCGAGAGCGCTAATAGCCTGTTCTCCACTATTTTCGAACCCTTCGACGAGCGACGGAGCGAGCCAGCGGGTGGAGGTCGCCGACCTCCCCGAAGAAGGCCGCCGCTTCCGGTTGCTCTGCTGGTGCACAGGACCCAGTGCACGCGCTTGTCACAGCCGCTTTAAAGTACGCAGACTTATTTAGAGCGCGACTATGAATAGGCAAGAGATGAAATCTCTGATGTGTGCATGCGTATCACACGCGTGTACCCTTCTCTTTTCTTCCGGCGTCTAGTCTGCAGATCTTGATTCCCTCGACGCGGTTTCAATTATTTTTCAGCATTGCCCTCTAATTATCGTTGCGAAATTCATTCTTCTTTTCGCTAGAATTATCGAGAAATTTATTTAAAATTCACCACCGACTATTTAAATATCGTTAGCGAATTATTTCTGTTCCTCACATTTTCTTCAGATTTACATCGTCGACGTTGAAATTAATCATATAAATTGAAAACAGCGAATGGCAACTTTCATTGCTGTGAAAAATTATCTCATTACATTTTTACACTGAGAATAGATAGATATACATTTAATGAGCCGGTATAAATTTCGGATTGAATATTAAAAATCAAAAACGAAATAAAATATGTATTTGCGAAATTCTCTTTCTCGATTATTATATCTTAATTTTTTATTATTTTTCTATTTGACTGAACGAATGATCATCCAATTGTATGTATGTATTAAGGGCGGGGAAATGACGTTTCAAACCTGCGAAATCAAAATCATACACTCTACTCTATACAGAGATACAGTCCACAAAAAAATTAAAATTAAAGTGTGCGCCTCGCGATTGCAATTATGCGTTAATATTTATTGGCACGTTGATTACTAACTGCTGCTACAATACTTATACTACCTGCTACTCAGCCGACACCACACAAGCAGCAGCGAGCATCGGACCACGACCTCGAAGACGGAGGGTTGGGACAAGGTCGATCCTGTTGCATCGGCCCAGCCAAAGCGCTCCAAGTTCGACGCTTTCACCAGGTGACACACAATCTAGTGCCTTCGGTAGAAAGCAAAAAAAAAGAAAAAGAAAACCGTAGAAAAAAAATGGATTTGACCGAATCCAATGGAAATCCCGTTTTAGTCGTAGCTCAATACCCAATCTCGTTAGCAATTATTTTCGTGACATCATTTGCGTTTTCGTTGCTTTGGTCTGATTTTTTTTTTTCTCAAAAAGGATCAATAATGGCCTTTGCACGACACACGCTATATTGCAATAAGCATGGGAGCCATTGACATGGTCAAAACTCTCATTTGTCGCTAACCGCACGAAAAAGCACCTTTTATATTTATTTATAGCTTAATTACCGCTAAAGTTGTTATATATTTTGCTAATCATACGTAGTCTCGTGAGTTTTTGTTGGCTTGACGCTATTAATGGTCCGGAGTAATGGACACCATGTATCTTCTTCATGTACCATGACATACTGTATACATTATCTCATATATGTATTAATTTGCACGACAGACTAATAGAGTCTCGTCTCGTGACCTCCTGTCGACGTTAGCGAACCATTCATTAAATCGTCAATTAATAAATCGATTCGAGTTGAGCGGCATCGACGACCTAATCAGTTTATATTGAACTCGTTCGATATACGCTGCTTATTACTTTTATCGAAGCCTCTTTGATCCCACTTTTCCCGACTCTTTTGTCGCTCAATCGTTGTAGTTGTATTATTTTTCCCTCGTCGCATAATTATTCATTTGTTAGGCTCTAGAGCTCGTAGAGATACTTCAGATTATTCGTTATTAAGATCATCATCGAACACCACATCGTATATAAGCAGCACTGTGTACACCGCCAGTCATTCAATCATCGATAATTTTTAATGACTTTAATTAAAATATTATATTCATAGCGAATATGTCATGTATGCTGCACGATTCATAAATCGATCGACGTACATTCATCTTTTTTCATTCTATTCTTCGTACATGTGATGAAAAAATTTAAAGGCCCCCTGGACTCTATGAATAATTATGGTTTTCTTTAAATTTCAGCACAACAACGCAACAGTCCAGTCAGAACAGCTCGCTGAGCCCTCAACAACACGACTCACGCACTTGGTTGGACGGACTCAACAGCCCACTCATTCAGGATGAGGGAGACAACAAAATGCTTAAATTGAGATTCGATGTATCGCAGTACACGCCCGAAGAAATCGTCGTCAAGACTGTGGACAACAAACTTTTGGTGAGATTTTAATAAAATATTTTTTAGTCTTTGAGAAGGTGCAATTGTTGAAATTTATATTTTTGCTTTGTAGAGAAATTTAGTCCTGAAATAGTTTTTTGTACAAACGGTAATTAATAAGATCGTATTTTACATTAACGTTATTTGAGATGGTTTGATTTTTGTTTATAAATTATTGCCTTTTTTGTATACCATATTTTTATATATACAGATTAGCCGGTAATTTAACTCGAGTTGTTATGCATCATTTGCAGCATACAAAAAATGTACTTGTGTATCAAATAATTGAATGTGTGGGCATACTGTCTTGACTTAAAATAATTCAAACCCAGCTTGAGGCAAGAATACGTACAATGTTCAGTAATGTCGACAGAACATTAAATTTCGTGTTCTGCATGCCCAGTGACAATTAATAAGATTTCAGGCGAAGCGAAAGCGCGTTCATCCCTCGGAGGAGCGAAATTGTGCGTGACTCAAGTACAGAAGTCCGGCAATATTGCCCAGACGTCGTCGTCTCTTGTGTAACTAACGTACGCGCATCGTTCGCTGGCAAGACGCGTATCTGGTCCAGTTGCGTAATTCGAGCAACGAGGGAGAGAGTGAGGAAGAAGGAGAGGCACACCTTTTGACCGGATCCACGCATTTGCATATAGCAGCTCATTTCTTGTCCGGGGCTCACAATTTCCAACCATTAAATCCAATAGCGTAGTGGCTATGCACAGAGATATATAGAAATATCTATACATCCACAAGAAGCCAGTTAGCAACGACACTGCCAAATGGAAAGTGGAGATTATTCTTATAAATAGCCCAGTCGATTCGCAGACGTTTGGAACATCCGAAAATATCTCTCGTTCTATCATAATATCGAGAACGGAAACGAAATTCTCTCACCAGAGACGAGATTTTATTTCGCCCGCTTTTTTAAGCGCCTTATTCTCTCTTTCTCTTGAAATTATCCTCGGAACGAAGGCGAGAAGGAGAAAAACGATCTGCCGCAGGGAGAATTCCGGCGCCGCGTTTTGCTCGACGTGGATGCCGGTTACTAGCTATGCTGCTGCCGGTGTGCCGGCGCTCACCGAAATAGTAACGACTAAAAATAAGTCCTCTCTCACTCTCTCGGGGCTCGGACGCGCCGTCACACCGTCCAATCGGAATAATGCGAGGCATTGTAAGCGGGCGGTCGAGGGTCTTCTGTTGTGAGGGAAAACAAGAAGAATTACAAGCTCTGTATGACATTTTTTTTTTTCGTCTACTTCGTTCCGCTCTTTTCCCAAACCTACTTAGTTGTTGCCGTTGTTTTTTTACGCAACGTAAATGTCATAATTGTAATTATTTTGGTGGTAAGAGTAAGACAGAATGACTTGAGAATTGAGGAGAAGATTATATAGGGTGATAACTTCTGTAACGGACGATGATTTGTTAAAATGGACGGGCTTTTAGCGACCAGGAAATACGGACAGAGAACACCTCGACTATCTTTGTATCTCTTGAACTCGAGATCGTTCAAGAAGAAAAACCAAAGTTCACCGTTACGCTATGCTCGGAGGTTCACGGGTCGATGCACCGGCAAAGAGCCTCTCGCCACTTGTACCGGACTACTCTGTACGAGTACTTGAAGACAGGAAGAGATTGAAATATTTCTTTATGGGCCGTTTATTAATTTTCTGCTTCCTAGTTTCGCTTTCGTTTTTTATCTTCAATTAGGTTGACCTCAGAATTAGATTACGAATTACATTATCACGTTCAGCATAAGTTTACAATAAAAGTTACAAATTGTAGAGTTGACAATTTTCCGATGAGATATATAAATTTGGAAAAATTGGTGCCAGGTAAAATATCGCCTCTGTCCTGAATTTGCATTTACTCAGCTTCCGTAAAATTGTCCTCTTTAGGTCAGTGGGAAATTATAGAAAAAGTTCCGACATAAAATCCGTAGAGAAAATATTGCATCAAGATTTTTTCAGTTCAGTAAAATTGTTCACCATTTATCAATTATTCTTGTAACTTCGGTTCGCTCCATTTATTCTTCCTCGTCTGCGCTCCTGGTCGTCTCGTGTGCCAGTTTAATCTGAGTCATGTAACTCGTTCGACCTTCTCAACTCGCTGAGCTCCGCGTGGCGGTATTTCGTTTGGTCTGAAAAGGACTCCCTTGTTGGTCGGAAAAATGGAGGAGTCTGAGCAGGTTAATTTTAATACTTCCATAAAAGAAGTCTCTTCGAACTGCGCTTGTACGAGACACCGTGAATCGTGGTCAAGGTACTCGAGATTCGGGTCGTGAAACAGAAGGTGATTCGAACCTTTAAGGATTGATCTTCAAGGTCGTGATCACGATAAAAATTGCAGACTTATTAAATGAAAATAAAACGAAACTCTCGCTGCTCGCGTTTATGCTTTGGACAGGGAACTGGTAGAAGCTTTAACGAAGAAACAAGTGTCCCAGGTCGGGAAGGCAAAAAGACGACAGGCAGAACGACAATTGGCAAAAGTCTCGAGTAGTTCTCACTGTTGTAACGTAACTGCTTGGATTGCCCGAGCCGCAGGCTTATGCATACTATCCACATTTTCTTGGAATTTTCTCGAAGCGAATTCTCGCGAATGGATATATATATATAGAGGCCGAAATAACGCGCTTTAAGCACGAGCTATCAACGGCATGTTTCTGCTCGCCCTGACTCAGAGACTAAAAATAATGGAGTTACTTAGCGGAGGCTTCCACTTTTCTTCTTCGACTTCTTATGCTTCTTCCTCTTCTTCTTGTTCAGTGAATTTTCAAATAGCTTAAATGTACACCACGTGTGTTACGTTCCTAGATACACAGAGAAGTCTTTGAAAGTTTTTGCAATGAGAAAAATTGTGTCAAGCTTAGCAACTGTTAACCAACATCTCCTTCGGGAATTTATTCACTATTTTGATTAACAATTAAACTCGAAATTTGAATTTAATTATTTGTCAAGATAATTGAACGAATCTAAAATTGCATCCTTCACCTGCCATTTCTAAAAAAAATTAATTTGTCAAAAACCAAAAATCAAGATTTTTTTTTATGAACATACATTTTTTCAAATATTATTAATAAATCGTGTAGTATGAACCTTACCGTTGACCTCACTTCCTTAAGCAGCAATTTCAGTATAATATATTGTAAACTGGTCGAACGAATGCGGTTTTCTTTTTTTTCAAATTGCTTGCATCGACTTTGAAAAAAAAAAAAAGGATCGAATTACTAAAACTTGTGTTAGGGAATAAAAATAATAAAAATCCTGGCATTCGTGTTAGTAACAAGATATTCTATGCTGAAGAGTACGCAGAGAAATCTTCGTCGGGGTCGTTTTGGGATAATCGTCGACGTTGCGTTTAACTGGGCAAGACATGACTCTGGAATATCTTCTCGGTTTCATCGCTTGAGACTATCTTGCGGTTCGATGATCCTGACCGCGAGACCCGCGTATTTGTCCTACCTGCTGGAACAGAAGGTGGAAGCTACATTAGATATGCACGCAGTCTCCTCTTCTATAGGACCACGACATTGCGAGTTCCGTGCGGACAACAAGAAGTTACTTTTTGCGTAATCGGGACACGGCTACTCGCTCCGTAAGACGATATCCACCGCGCCAGCCTTTAAAGCTTGTAGTATAGTGGATTTAAAGCTAGTCGCTTTGGATTACTCGGCGAGGGGGTTATTGCCGCCTGTGTCTCTGCACAAGAACAGTCCAGGAGGCAATCGTTGCCGGTTCGCCCGCGCTACTTCTAGAATTACCAACAACTATTTATAAATCGACCAAGATGGACAAATTATTTTCCAAATCTGCCAAACTCAATTTGGTTCAGGACTAGGCTGCACATTTTTTTTAATGGGGCAAAGGATATTCAATAATTGTTTAAAATATTTGAATTATGGACAACACTTTTTTAAGAAAGTGGATAATAATAAGTAAAAAAATCTTTAAAAAAATCTACTCTCTTTTTAAAGTTTAAACAACGATATTAAAAATAACCAAGACTTTGCAGAATGGACTAAAAATGTTTGAGTAGGTAGAACTAATTGCTTAAAGGTTTATCGTGGATAAACTGAAAGAGAATGCCTCATACATATGTGCAATGAGCAATATATTCCCAACCTCATGTCTCACCCTCTGAACCTTCTGGTTATAAGTTCTTTTACAAGACCTACAAGATCAATAAAACGTAATAATGTTCACCCCGTGACATGTACACATGCCACGCGATACCACGTCTACATAAAAATGAGTCAGCTTCTTGCTCGACATTTTTCTTCCGCATTGCCGTCTCAGTGAGATCGATTGACTTTTTCCGGAAGTTATTAGTCATCCAGGTTTTATTTTCGTTAACGTTATAATCAATGGGGTAACAAAATACTGTAAAAACACTTTGTTTATCTTCACTAACAAAGATATACTGATATCAATACTCCATCAATGTGTTTTTTTAACCTTTTGACGAAATCGGGTCTTTACTTTGAATAAATAAAATAATAAAATATTAGACACTGAATAAATTCTTACTTATGCGTTTTTTGAATTCACGAAATAAAATAAATTCCACGTCGAATATTTGAGACATGTTTTTATTTATTTTTTAACACAATGAAGGATATTTTTCTAGCAAATATATGAAACAATTAATTGACAATTTAAATGAATATTGAATATTTACAAAAAAGATGAGTGATTTTCGGTACACGTTTCCTTTTTAAGTGACAGGGCTGAGATTTAATGGCAAGAGTAACCAAAGTTCGTTGAAGCGAAGAAGTGAGAGTCGATAGTACCTCGTCTGTACGCCCAACTCATTATCGCTTTACGTAATGCAATTAGCACTCGCGTGCCCCTCCTCGATACGAAGTGATGTTGTTTCCGTCGATGTGCATGCGAAGTCGCCGCGTGCACTTTGTTGGTCTAGTAGTGTTCATACTTTTTATTAGGGGCGTGGTCTAATATCCTGCACCTGCATTTTTTTTATTCACTGACCCGGCCGTGACACCCGACCCGGTCTTCGTGGAGACACGCTCGATGAATTCGATCGCGAGGCAACTCTTTTTTTTTTTTTCTCCTGTTTGTCTTGTACTACTTCGGTTAGTCACCCGTACCAGGCGCACCCTTGCATCTTACAGTCGACGACAATGTTTGATACATATTGTCAGAATTGTGAAGCTTCAAAACATAATTTTATTGAAATTATAATCTGTAAAGTTATTGTTTAAAACATTTTTTCGCAATTCTCATGAACCCTGTATGAGATATCAATATTTTTAAACTTAGACTCAAAGTGTTTCGAACCTCGATTCTTTTTTTTTTTATTTATTTATTTTCAGAACGAAATTCACATTTTATGTCTTTCTGAATTTTAATCTAGAACGAGATGAAATTTTGCAAAATGCCTCCAAATTATTTTGTATTTTTTTAAAAGCTCCTCAACGAGCCAAAATCGATCAATTAACGATAGCTTTATAAAGAGTAAAAAATAATAAGGAACCGATTTACAAGTATCTTAATCTTTTATTTCTTTTCGTTGGATGAAATCTGCCGAATGTGAGAGCACATTTCTCATCTTCCGTACGTAACGGAAGATCCACGACCTTCTTATCTTTATCGAGGACGTCTTCATCTTTCATCTTGTCTCAAGTTCCTTTTGTCGAGCTCCCTCGAGACCGAAGCGTTCGAAAAATCCTAGGCACGGGCCATCGTCTGTTACTGTAGTGGCACTCGAATAGCGCGGAGCTCGTAGCGCGAGCGCAGGAGACGAAAGGGGTAGAGAGGAATCGTAGTGCGAGACGAAGAGCGAGAGGACGTCGGGCTCTCTGGTCAGGGTCGTGAACACACACGACCGATGTTTCTGCCTCGTCGAGGCTCGATTTCTAAATACGTCGGTGACCGTCAGCTTCAACAGCGTGACACGCACTCAAGCTCACGCGTATTCATACGTACTTTACTACTCTGTCCTATATATGGGCCATTCTATACCGATTCGATCTTTCGGATTTTGCTCCCGATTTTTTATGTTATTCATCCATCGCTAATAAGCAACCACAATTTTTATTCCATTTTTTTGAAACCATTTTATATACTTGAAAAATCCTGACAGAATTTTCATAAATCCTCTATCCGGTGCTTCTATTATTTACGATTTTTTTTTAACAGAGATTCAACAAATTAGATGCGTAAAAGTCATTTCACTGCAGGATATTGCTTGGAAATTTCTGTACATGTCAGGACTTCGGAGAATTTTTTCAGGTTTTTTTAAAGCGTTTTTTTGTTGTTGATTAAACATTTTTTAATTTAGATAAATTCAAGATTTAATATGGAGCATTGAATTCAATTTAATCCGGGTTGAAATCTTATGGAATGCCCCATATATGCCTCCGACGTCCTTCGTACGACTCACCGCGAGCGATCAGACAATATATGTATGCAAACATTGTTATTATCTATAGCACTTGGCTTCCGATCGCGCGTGACAAGTGATGACGACTCAGATAATATTTGCCACATTATTTTAACGAACTTGCAGCATGCTCAACGCACGATCAACTTCTCACCGCAAGATTTATTTTCGACAATTTTTATTTTCATTGATTTTCATCTGACACGTTAAATCTGCATAATTAAAAATCCAATATATACAAATTTTCTAAACTTCTGTATCTTCTGTAGCCTAAAAGTGGTTCGGTACTACATTATTGCACAGTTATCGAAAATATATTTTTTAAGTCCTCCAAAAAGTTAAAGTAAAATCTGAAATATTTCGCTCTAATATCAAAATGATCAATTTTAGTCATTTTTTTGTCTGCAGTTATAAATGCTAATGGAATTTTGCGAAAAAATCACACAGTCAAAAAGTCGAGGCGGTGATGGATCATTAATTGATGTTGATTAAGCATACATTAACATTTTTTAATTAATTTTGGCAACGAATATGTATTATTGATTTATCCTCCGTGTTTGTCAGAATTATTGATTGGTCGCAACACACATGGGGATGTTCGCTCATCGGCTGGCGAAATATTCCAGGGCGTTGTCGTTTTTCCCATCTTTCTCATTTCTCTTGTTCGCCTTTTTCGCCTTCTCGCATTTCTCTTTCGCCCTCCAAGGCCCTTCGTTTATATATATATGCCTATATACCGTGCCCTGGAACAGGAAACATCGTGAGAATAACGAGATAACGTGTCCGACACCATAACCCAGTTTCCTGCATCGATGACCGGTTATATCCCGAGTCCTCGACATTTTATGGCTCGTCGGATTCATTCTTCACCCTTTCCCGTCTCGGCTCACCCCGTTTCTCATCGTAATCCCCGTCATGGAAGATAAGAGGCTCGTAAAAGACGAATAAGTTCCCTCTAGTTTCTTTCCTTTCCCACAATTGCTCCAGTTACAAAGTTCACCAAGATAATAACGTCGAAAAGCTTAGCAGCCAATTTAATTAAATAAACTTTTACTATTTTATTTATGTTATTCCGTTTAATAAGCCAAAATAATATTTTGTTAGCGATCTAGCTTTCAATTGATTGGAATTCGATTAAAACGGATATTTGTAGGCATCAAATTTCCATTTTATTTTGAGCTATGGAACGCTCAAGTTAAAAGGCAGCAATGTGTGTAGAATCTGACGTGGAACCGTATTGCTTAAAAATTTCGTCTGTTTCCTCGAGCCACGTAAGCGAGACTCCACATTATAAGAGATGCAGAACGCAGCTGTTTAAACATTCTCGTAGAGACGAGCATACGAGACCGAAAAGTGCTGCTCTTTGCTTACTCTCTCGGAGAAACGTGGCCAAGAAAGAAAAAAAAAACATTCAGAAATAGAGACACGGTTGTCTCGAATTTCAACATCCTTTGGTAAACGATTGTGCACCGAGCATTAGTTTCTAATTTGCGATTCGTGGGTTCGATTTAGTAAGCGTAAAATAGGACATTCATTATGGGGCTCTTCGTAGAACTCCGCACTCGCAAACTGACCTGCTCCAAATCGAAGAGTAGGTGAGCATCGGTCAGACACCTACACGAACATCACATCGCTCTGGCCAATCGGAATCTACTGTTTGAGGTCTTTTCTACTGCACGCAAACTTGTATGTGATTAATAGCATTTTTGTAGCCATCGATTGACTTCTTTTCTGACTTAAAAATAAAGAATAATTCTAAATTTCTTGTATATACATTTTATATCCACCGGATTTTACGTAATTGCGATTATTACATTTGTTATATTATTATTATTGTTATTAACAGTTTCGTTACCTCGTGCAATATCGTCACTGAACAGTTAATGAAAATTTAAAGTAGGTTAATGAAAAAATATATATAGGGAAGAAAATAGCGCATTCAAAGCTTCGCCTCTTATCTTATTTACGTAATACTTGGTCAATGACTCAACTATCTACCTTGTATATATTCGCTCGACTCTACGAGAACATGCGTCAACCCGATAAAAACGTGCACGCGACTACAAAGCTATCGCAGCCAACGACCTCATGGGACTCCGATCGAAAGGAATTTCCATTTACTTTTTATTCTCGCAATCGTATCAAAGAGATATGATCAATTTTGGCTCCGAAAATGAGGTGGATGGTATGGCTGAGGTTCGGGCCATTTCTGATTCGATTGCACGCTCGTTATTAATAAATCAACTGGAAATACGGACTTATCACTGAGGTCACGCAACACCCCAAACCAGAAGTCGTCGTGCTTCGATGGTTGCTCAAAATATTGATTACTCGTGCGGTCAAATGGTGTTTTACCCGTTGTTAAAAAAGATTGTAAATTTACTGTTACAAGTTATATGAAATTGACGAAATTAGTGTAGTTATATACGTGAAGATACATTTTTTCAATATCACTATGAGAATGAAAATAAAAACGCCTGTATTAATTCAGTGATTGCATGACCAAAATTGTACAAGTAAAATCAACTCCTATTACAACTTCCTTCTAAATCAAAAACTAATCGTTTGTCTTTTTTTTTCTATATTTACAGGTTCACGCTAAACACGAGGAGAAGACCGAGAGCAAGTCTGTGTACAGGGAATACAATAGGGAATTCCTGCTGCCCAAAGGCACGAATCCGGAGAGCATCAAGTCGTCGCTCAGCAAGGACGGTGTTTTGACCGTGGAGGCTCCACTTCCGGCCATCGGCACCGGCGAGAAACTCATCCCCATCGCGCACAACTGAATTATACAAGATTATTAAACTATATTATAAATTACACATATATTACACACATTGTATCCAAAAGCTTCTCTCGCCCTGAGCCGAATTTGCATCTACCGACCAAATTCGATTATATTTTTTCCATTCTTCCTGCCTGTTCCCGTCACGTTTTCTTTTTTCTCTTTCCCGCGATGATTTTGTCCACGATCTTCCCTTGCAATACCCACAAACTTCACAACCCTCGAAGCCTATTTTACGAAGTTTTCAGAGTTTTATAAAGATCCTAAATACAACAAACGACTATTTTCTTGCACCGAAGCATACGCGAAACCGCTACGTCGCCTTCGATTGATCGACGCTTGAATAAACACAGTATCGGCCTTAAAGCTATATTGTAGTTTCGTAAAGAACGTATATCACCGTTTGTTGTTGCTATTGTCGCTGTCGATGTGCCTAATGATCCGTTGTTGAAGTGTCGAGCGTCGAGCAGACTAATTTCGAAAAAAACGATATAATGTTCTGATAATAACGCCGGAAGGATAATTAATGAGCAAAGCGAAGAGGAAGAAAACGTGTCGCGTATTCAAGAAGGTGCTCGGTGTGACTTAACAACTGTTCCACGCACAGTAATGTCGACACAAAGCAAGACATGGTTTTTCTATTAATTATTAAATTGTGGATCGAAGCGGCGAGTCTTGCGAATACGCGACCTGCTTAAACGTTGATGGACAGTGAACGTTGAAGAAAAATAATGATTCGTTACGATAACTTATGTACGTGGTAGTTTAGATGTACGTTAAAAGACTAAACAGAATACCTAGCGTATCGTAAGCTATTACTATTGATATTGGTATAATATTATTTATGAATATTTTAATATTTGCAAGAAATCATAATGATTAAAGGTGAAACGAGTATGTCGAGGAGGATTCAATAAAAAGTAAATTTGAATTGAAAATAGAATGCGATTTCGATTGATTTATATATTATAGGAAGCAAAGGTAAGTTCAGGGAAATACTGTCTAAAGTTAGAAATTCGAAGATTATTATCACAGCTTATTTACTTTATTAACAAAATAGTTGTCATCTTATATACAGCAGAATGTTTTTTTTTATATTCTCTCAGTTACATCGTTTATATAAAATTCATGATACACCAAATAATGTAACGCGTTTGTCATTACCTGGCAACGAGTCTATTTTGTAGCAAGCCCCGCGTACATTCGCCAGTGGCCATCGGCCTGTTATAATTATTACAATAAAAAGAACCGTTTTTCTCTTTTTTCGTGAAAAAAAAGAACAACGATTCTTGAAAATATATATAGTTGTATATCGTCTCTGACTCATTTTCATTCTTTTTTTTTTTTGGTATTCGAGATACTGTTGCGTAATTATCGAATCTCGCCTACGGAAATCGCGGCGAGTTAGTTCCCCATCGAGAGTTTACAGTAAAATCAAAAGTCTGAATGATCAAAGGAAGACGTTCGCGAAATGTTTGTCATTAAATTTTGTCGAACGCATTTAAATTAGTAAATATCAAAATAAAGAAATATATTAGAAATTCTTCTCATCTTGAATAATTTGCGAGCATTGCTCGACAAAGAGCAATAATACGATTTTTCAGGCAGTGAACATACCCACAGAATTACCGTTTTTTAAACTCTATGGATATATCTCTGCCTTTAATATTTTTTCTCAGGGACGAATCGTATTCCGAGAAAAAGCCAATGAGGTACACTCCCCCGTAATTATGTGACTCAGTCAGTCTATTACATAGCTTCAAAGATTAATTGCCTCCGGTTAGTTTTTTCATTCGACGGTTTAATGATTATAGCACTCGCGCAGAATTATTCACAGTTATTCCGGTCGAAGAGATTGCGAACACATTTCTTTTTCTTCGAATATTGCCCATTCCCACAACCACATACTTCAGATTTAGATTTTACACCGAGCCAATTAAGCGCTTGGTATTTCGGCAGAAAAGAGCGAAGAGTCTGTAGCAGCGAAACTCGGTGATTTGCCTTCACGTGCGATTCTCAGAGCTTGGAGCACCGCGACAGTGTCGAGTTCCTTTTGATTGGGTTTTTCGTTGTCGAGACATATTTCTCCGGCTCGTTTGCCAAAAGGTTCGAGAACTTTGACTCTGTAATCGACTATCGTAGAAACGGGATTGCCGGTCAGCCTCAAATTTTCCAAACACGGTAAATGACCGATGTTCTTAACTTCATCGATGTTCTCAATTCTATTGCAGCTCACGTCGAGACCTTCGAGCGAATAAAGTTTGGAGAAACTCGCGAGCGACGTTAATTTGTTCTGAGACAAATCGATGTAAACCAGATTGCCTAATTTGGTGTGTAGATTGTCGGGCAGAGACCTAAAAGTATTAGAAGCCAAGTGAAGCTGCGAGAGTCGCGGCAAGAGCGTCACATTCGATATCTCCGATACTAAGTTATTGTTCAACATGAGAGATTCTATGTGCGGCAATAGCTTTATCGCCTCGTCGATCGTCTCTATCCGATTATCGCTTAGATCCAGATGCGTAACCTTCAGCCACACATGCGAGTCGTTTGCATTCTCTATCCGCTTGTGAACTTCTTCGCACATTGCGAATTCCACGATATTCTTCAGATTCGTGTTGTGCACCTCCAGATGTTTCACTGTGTCCCTCAAGTTTCCCATACCATAAATCTTTTCCATAGGAAATCGATCCACCACCAGAGTCTCCACTGTCTTGAAGGTAGAGAGTTCTATTGGCAATTTGGAAGGCTTGATGTTGCTCGATCCAAAGCACTCGGACATTCCCTGAATTATTAGATGCTTCAGATGGGAATTTAGATCCAATACGTGGCTGAAGTCAAATTTTCTGTCCACTACTTCCAGAGGTGGACATGGCTGTTTTAGTCTTTCACTGATGGCGTATAGCTGAAATACAAAACATAATTTAGTAGCTATATCCCTGAATTCAAGTATTTCAAAAAACGCCATTTAAAAAAACATTACAAGTATAACTAAATAACAACAAAGAAAAATTGGATCTGCAAATCTCTCGATACAAGGCACATATTCACTATGTAAGTGCATGGACATGATTTAAATGAATAGAATACGCAGTACGAATACCTGTAGAGGCGTAAAAGTATAGCTCTTTGAAGCCTCCAAAACGGAGTCACCCTGCGTAAAGAATTCCAATGCCATGTTCTGGAGTATGAAGAATATGTCGTGCAAATGGAGTTGGAGAAAGAGAGCAAGCTCCCTGGGCATGGCCTTCTTGAGATATTGGTAAACGGCATTGAGATAATTTTCCAAGCCTATCCTGCGTTTCTCAATGAAAGACTCGCTCTTGTTGCCGATGAGCTTCTTGGGTGGCAAAATATCTTTTTCGACGCAATGTTCCGACACGAGAATTTCGTGGAGATCAGCGAACTCGCTGTACCTGTGCTTCAGACTCCAATTGAAATTAGCGACTCTAACCTCTATCACGTAGAAAGTAACACCGTCCGAGCTCTCGACGGTGGGAATCTTGATGTCGATGTCGTCTTGGTTCAACAAAAGACAAGCCATTCTTTCGAACCTTCACAATCCCGCGAACTGCGCTTACGTTTTACGGCCCGTGTACGTACGAAAAATTCTCTCCGTCGTTTTTTCGGAGCGATAAACCCGAGAGGTTATCCCCCTCCTCGAACGTACGTGTATTCTATTGTGCGAATTACACTTTGCATCAGAAGCTCCGATAGTCCCTGTCGACCACACGATACATCCTCTCGGCTTGTTTACTATTTGCACGCAAGTTAAACGCGTGTTATCTCGCGTTGCAAGTCGTATCGGGACTGCAGTCAGCGGGCGTATACATTTTTGACAGCGCTCTTGTGCTGTCACAGGCGGAACGCCTCGAGAGAAATTTATAATAATAAAAAAAGTCATGGTAAGAACGATACGTCAGAAGGAACACGTAGCCATCTGACGGTCTAAATCATTCGAATACGTCGGCAAATACAATTTTCAATTACTAGCAACTTTGTATTGTTACGAAAATTTGTCGGAATAGGATAGAAATTTTCGTTAGAATGTTATCTGCAAAATATCCTAAATTCGAGAGTTCAATTCAAACAACTAATGGTAACAAAAAGAAATTGATTCGGCGTATCGCACCCGATAAATGCCTTAGTACGAGCTACAGAAAAGTTTTATGATTTTTTTGTCAATCACAAAATTGCAACTTCGTGATGCACGTAAGTAATTAAGTATATATTCAAATTTCGCAAACGTTAAGAGGTTGCATGACTACAATTTTGTGGCTTTTTGTGAGTCTCCATAAGATAGAATTTCAAGATTGGAAGTGTGAACCCTTACTTCATATATTGAAAAGCGACTAATAATTATTGCAAATTCGTTTTCAAGTTACGAAATGTGCAATTGTTAGGTAGGGTCGAATAACAAAGCTTTTGTTATAATTGTAACGTTAATTATACTTTACAAAGCGAGTAAACACAGTTATGTACATCTTAAATCAAAAGTGTAATACGCTCGATCTTCGAAATTTTAGAAATATGTTACAAAGGACACGTTGCTCCGAAATCGTCGCACTCTCGAGCAATAAGGAATTCGGCGCAAGTACAGATTGCGTTTTATTGAAATAAATATATCGATTTATTGGTTGATAAAATTGTATATATCGAAGCCAGCTTCTCTGACGCGGCCGAGCCACGTGTTAAATCGTACATCAGTATCAAAGACGTCTAAATCTGTGCAATACTGTTTTTGTTTTTTCGTTTTTCTTCTTTCTTTTTCTTTGTTTAGAAATTCCGAGTGTACGTAGCTTATTTATACGTGATGCTTCTATCCTATATGCGCGCTTTTGTAAGTGTTATGTCTCATTAGTGTGGCCATTAACGATAAAATTGATTGTGGAGGCTGCAAAGCTCAACGTTAATTCCTGCTGATCATTTTCAATTGATTACAATGATTGCTAGACTTATTTTCTATTGATGAAAACAATATTTTTAACTCCGCAGACTCTGTAATCTAGTTTTCATCTCTTCGAGCTCCTTGTCATCTGCCTCCTCAACCTCTTCTTCTTCGTTTGAGGTTGAGGCAACTGCACCTGGAATATCTGTTACCAGGGCAGGTGCTGTGCCCAATTGGCCAGCGGTGAGTTCCCAGAGAACCTACAAGATGCAAAAAATATATATAAATTTGTCAATTTTGTGTTCAGAAACACAAATGTCCCAAATTATTTAAATTGGCTTATACAGTTTGATCCAGAGGGTAAGGTAAGATATTATTTTTATACTACGATGATAATATTTTCAAAATTCCAATTTATTACCTTGTCAACCTCCTCATCAGCCTCATCTTCAATCTCTTCAGAATCCTCAATAGAATCCATAGTTTCATCTAGCATCTCCTCGATTATTCCAGCTTTCATCATTTCCCTCGATAGGTCTCGCATAGTAGCCGCAACCTCTGGTACTCTGATCAACGATTGCATCGCTTGCATGACTTCGGTGGACTTTGAAAGTGAGCCAGCCACTCTGATGGTTGCCAATTGATTTTTCATTTGCAACGACACTGAATTCAAGTGCGCCTTGGAGGTTGAGATCTTACTGCGTGCTTTACGCGCACGTATTACTTCTTTGGCGAGAATTTTGCAAACATCCTTGTCTCCTTTTTTCGCAGCCTCCTTAAGAGAACGTTTCACCTTTTCCTCCTCCCGTTGAATAGCTTGAATTACAGGGCAATTATTAATTTTATGTGAAAAACCGTTTTTATGTGTATAATCAATTTTATATGTGAAATTCATTTTATGTGTTAAATTTTATATGTGAAATCAATTTTATGTGTAAAATCGAAATTATGTTTAAAAGTGATTTTACGCAGTTTTGTGTCATCTTATCTAAATCTTGCTATGAGTTGGGCGCGATCCCAGTGATCGATTCTCTGTTATGACTCACCTCTAACCTGTCTGTCCAACTGATAGCCTTCTTTCCGCAATTTGTGAGTCCATTCTTGCACCTTTAAACGCCACGAACAGTTTATAATCTCAATTTTATTATCTGCATCAGACATTTTTTAAAATTCTCACCTGTTCCTTAGGATTTTTTTCTGCTGATTTACCGAAAAGACCCATTTTTACGAAATACGCTTGACAGAAACGTCAAGGTTTCCCATTAAACATGTCTTAAAACTAACCTAATCTCATGCAAAGTAAACATACAACACACGCCAAAAACATCGATTGCTTTTCAACAACGCAGTCGGTTCCTTCCCCGAAGCTGCAATCGTTCTTATCAACCGCTGGCAACCGCAGGAAACTATACAAAAAGTGATCGACATAAAAAAGGCCGACAAAAAATATATTACACTCTCTTTTTATTTTTCATTTCATTTTATTTCAAACACTACAGCATTTGTTTCTCATGGACGTCCCATTATGCAATTGTAGACAGTAGCAAATGTTTCCGTGTACAACAATTGGCAAGTCGCTGCGTTGTTGTCAAAGCTCATTTCACCGACTTTGAATTCTGGATTCACCGCAACCTGGCAACAAGATATTGCATTATTTAATCAAGTATCTATAAATTAGCTAGACAACTTGAATATTTTATTACAACTAGGCTAATAACACGCGCTGGCACGCGCGCCCTCAAGACTTTTGCGTGATCTTAGTAAGCTTTTGAGACTAAAACGGGGTCACAAATTTTTTTTTCGGCAATATCAACCTCTAACATATATGTGGATTAAGAAAACGATATTTAACAGAACTGTTAAAATTGTTAACAAGGACAAATGAACATCGGCTCACTCTGAGGGTCTCGGCCAATCACAACACGAATAAACTGCTAACAATGCATTCCGTTACTCATGAACTTTTTAATAGCGGGATCGATCAATGGGTTTTCCTTGTTGACCCAATTAGAACATTTAATGGACAAACTTGAACGAAAAAACTGACTGTGAAGTAATTATTCGTAGCGATTTGCGCTCGATCGATATGTAATTACTGCTCACGAATATCGTACCTAATGTGAAACGTTGACTACGTGATATTCTAATTGTATGTGGCATTACATAATTTAAACACTTGTATCTAATTAACAAGACAATTTGAATATTTTATTACAACCGGTGGATAGGTTCCCATTGTTGCTCCAATTAGGACATTTAATAGACAAACTTGAAAAAAAAATTGATTGCGAAGTAATTATTCTTAAGGACTTGCATTCGATCGATGTGAAATCGTTTAATGGGCACGAATGTCGTATCTAATGTTAATCACTCAACATTCTAATTGGACTACAAATTACCACCGATCCACCGGTCATAAAAAAAGATAAGAAGTAAAAGTTGTTCGCCAAATGGCATATATCGATTATTTTATCGTCGAAAATTACATATGCTTATATTGGCCCGCAGGAATCGCGATTGCGGCTCTTACCTTGAAGGTATATTCGCCAGGCACGAGCTCCGAAATATCGACCCACTGGCAGTCGATGTTGTGCTTGTATATATCGCTGCAGTTGACCGATATGCCCTGATCGCCGTAATTAGCACACTTGTATCTGCGATCAACGTTGAAATTAAATTACACGAAAGAATATGATCTAAAAAACCGAAATTAAGGAATGGAAAGTGATTTGATAAACCTGGGTGTGACTTCCGGCAGACATTGATTATCCTCGAGGCAAAAGGACGCTTTGTGACCCTCAGCAACCCTCTTTCCGCTCGAATCGATTATGTCGAAAGTGGCGAATACCTCCATCGAGTGATAATGCCTAAGACGATCGATTGAAACAGGCAACAAAAAAAAGAACAAGTTTTCATCGTCCCGACGTAAGTATTTCACTCGAGATTGCGAAAACGAAGTACACGTCGGTCATTTCGATAATAATTGACAAACTTTTGTACCTAGCTGCGCCGATATCCTTGTAACTTTTCTAATACTGAATGTACGGTGATAGATAGATGCTTGCATTTTTTCCGATTTTTTCGAGATTGCCTTGAAGGTTTTTTAAGAATATTTTTAAAAATGCGATTTTTTAATTTCCTTTTTACAATTATTTTAATACAGGGTTTGTGATTTTTATCTAAAACTTAAAATTTTTTCCACTAAATATGCATTATTTTAAGAATATTACAAGAATTTTAATGAACAAAATCAAAACATCGCAGTAATTTCATACCCTCAGAAAACCTTCAAGCCAATTACGAAAAAATTATGACAAAATTAAAGCAAGTATCTTTCACGATATATTTAACATTAGCAAAGTTGAATGTACAGACAAATCGGCGCGATGAGGTGCAAACATTTGTCAATAATTGGCGCAATGACCCAGATATCACATTGATATATTGTTGCTTCGTTCTCGCACATTGGAGTCGTAAGATTTCCACGATCGGAGCTCACATGTGACACATGTGCCATTCCCAGAGGTGCTTCGGTACAGCGGGCCGGAAATCAGCCGTACCAGCGTTCAGTATCCTCGCCGTGAAGCGTAAAAGTCGCCGCGTCTCCAGATGCCAATTTTCCGATTCCTTCTGGATTTTGTAGGCCTGACTAGCGACGCAATTTTCCTCCATGGCGCATTGCAACCAGAAGAGCTGACGGTCCTCCAAGTGAGATGTTCTCATGAGCTCGATATGATCGAACACGAGATCAGCCATGTCCCGGAGACAAACTACGCTCGCCACGTTCTCCGCGACGCCTGGTATTTGCGAACCGGGAATTTATCGATCAGATTCCAAGGACTATTCCTCGAGAACGAGAACTCGGCTCTTAAGATCATTTTCATGAGAAATTCAAGTTATTTGAGAGATGTACCTGGACACTCCAAGATCTTGTCGTGAAAACACTCGGCCATGCTTGACTCGTTTCCCTGGCATTTTATTCCACTTATTGCCATTTTCATTCGTTCTCCACCGAAAAAATTTGTCTGAATTGCGTCGGAAGCATAACCCAGACCGAGCTGACGACAAACTACGCCTGCCTCGAAGAGGGACCATCCGTCGCCGCACACGACTCCCCAATCTATGAAAAAATATATATGTTATAAGGAAGAAGCTTAAAGAAAACTAAACGGACGGTAAAGATTAATTTTGCATAAAAAGAATTTAAAAATGTTGCGGCAGCCAACGCTATCTTAATGACTATAATTATAACGATTCGCGGATCCTTTTTACAAATTAAATTTGATTATGAAGAATGTGTGAATAATGATTTTCAATAAAAATATGAATACGCGATAGGGAAATTTATGCAGTGTCTACCGTCTTTTCCTAGCTTAATCTCCACTCTTCCCTCGTTTGGTACTCGACCCCCTGCCAATCGTATCGCCATATCCCGCTGGTGAATGTCTTTGATCCTTGTCTTCGGTGGCTTCTCCTTTACCACCGAAGTTTTTTTCAACTCCCCTTCGTGGATGCAAATGACTCCGGCAGCTTCGCTACTTTCGCAGTCCGAAGTGCCCCATTCATCGAATCGACACTTTGCTAAACGATCCTCCGTTCCATCGCAGTAGATGTTGTCCATCCAAAATCGTCCTTTAAAATGAGAAAATTATTGAACGTTACAAATTTAATTGTTCAGCTGTAAAGTGAACAATAACACTGCGGGTAAAAAAAATCATCGCGTGTTGCAACTTTTATTTTAATTAATGGCAACACTTAATATTTTAATCGCAAAATTCTGTGCATATAAATCTACAAAGTAGCAATTTTTCAAAGCTTAATATGCATTTGTCGAGTCATTTTCATCGATAAAAAAGTTCTCTTAGATTCCGATTTTTCGTTTTGTTATTTTTATTTTTCTGTAATTTGTTTATGAAAATTAAATTCTCGAGGCTTCCGATGGTTTCTTAATACATTACCTAAAGGTATGCCTGACCTTTTAAGAACTCGTTTAATATGTTCCGACGTTTCATAGCTTCGAGAGAGACATTCTTTTCATAATCTCTAAAAGATTGCGATTCTATTGATCTGCATTGAACTTTAATGTAAATCTAAAGATAGCTCGTACTTCTAGCTTGGCCGAAACGGCCATTTCCAGTTGCCTTGACCGCGCCCTCGAATCCCAATTGTCTGCAGACGACGGTCGCCTCCAGGAAGTCCCACTCATCGTCGCAAATACTGCCCCACTTGCCATTGTGAAGAATCTCGACGTTTCCTGTAAAAATGTATGGGAAAACGTTTTTTTTCTCCAAAACGATTTATTCGTTACGGTGATAAAACGCCGTTATGTCTTCTCAGATATTCCGGCAATCCCCGCTGCAAGATTCCTTTTGTTACGTGTTTTTGTGTTCCCTCTAATTACCTCCCGTTACAGCTTGGCATATATTTTTAACTGTGTGCGTCAACGAGACACGCTCGTTGACACGAATCTTCAACGAGTTGACCCCTTTATAATCGACGTTGCACAATATGTAACCCGCAGAGAATTCCCGAGGAGTGTTCCATCGCCGTTTACTGATATTGCACGCGGTTGCATTTTTTTTCTGCCTTAACCTTCTTCATGGTTAAATTGGAAGCTCAAACTATGTATTTCCAAATGAAAATCCGGTCAATAAAAAAGTAAATGTTTCCATTAAACTTGTTAATTTTTTCGGATTTTTTTTTTATTCCAGAATTTAAGAAAAAACAAATTTCAATGTACAATGTAAGACCAGTTATATCTTATGAATTTGTGTATGATAATGCAGAAGTGACATAAAAATTAGATAGATTTATTGAAATTACAAAAGTGCAAAAATGGTAAATGAGGTAATATTATCATTGCACTGTTCGTTTTATTGCCCCTCTACTTGCAAAAGCCAAGAGATTGTTGCGTGATGAATTTTTAATATCTCAGAAATGCTTACAGAATTTAATCGTGCTACACCTACGTTTATGATCGAGGTGTTATTCCAGTTACTTTTCTTCGTAAACGAATAACTTGCTGTGAAAATTTTAAAGCCTAAAATGAAGAATTTCCACGAATTTTATTAAGTTTTTCTTTTATTGTTTCTCAAATTGAGAATTCCGAAATTCACATTTTCTCAAATGAGATGAACAAAATTGGCATTTCAATTATTCAACCAGAATGTAAAAATTCGAAGTTCCATAATTTTTTTAACAGAATTAAAAATGATCATAACTTCACAAATAGAAATACCGCTTCGTAGCTTTTGTCTTTTTTTCTCTCGATATTCCGTACCTTCGTAATCGCCGTTTTCGCTCCCCACAAGTTTCACAGCGCCTTCCTGTTTCTTCAGCTTCCGGAAGTCCCTCTTGAGTTTCTTAACAATACGGGCTTTTCTGGCGCGATTGCTTTCACCCGAGGAACCTGAGCGAGAAGCGAGCTCATTGTGTTGTCTCGTGTCGTCGGTTAATATGCTCGCGGTGACTGCTGTCACGAGTAGCATCAGAGCGGCCCCCAGTATCAACAATGTAGCGAGGCTTACGTCAAGTGGCTTCATGATCTCGCACGCAATATCGTAAACATAAATAGACACGTGTGCTCTGGAAGCAGTTCGAACGAACGAGCTAAACTTTATTTATCTAACGTGAATACTTTGTACAAATCAAATGGTATTCACAGCCGAGTATAAATATTTGCTTATCGAAGTAGCTTCGCCGAAAGCCTCGCCGAGTTGCGCTCGGTGCAAGCTAATCGTAGTCACACGATCGTCCGAGATTTCGCGCGTGCATTTCCTGTACTGTTTCGTCGAGAACTGATGCGTGCAGCGTTAAGTATGCCTACTAATATACAGTGTCCTAACGTCTTCCAGTTTATACGCTCAACGATCTTGCATCGGTTTCTCCGCGCGTAGGCAAACACTCGCATCTCGTGCACACACAGAGCACAAACCTACGAAGAATCGTGAGATCGTAAGTTAACGCACGACCGCACGGTGCGCTCGCTTCGAGCCAATACACTCAAATCCAATCGCTTGATCTAAGAGCGCATTCTTTTTTTCTCGTCCCTCGGTCTTTCCCTTTTTATGTGCGTGTGTATGTGTGTGTGTTTTTTTCCTTCCAAGATTTCCGATCTTGTTTACGAAGCATGTATGAGTATAAGTTTATTTCGTGTACGTCAGGCGAATACTTATCAGACTATGAAAAAATATGAAATAGTCAATACTTATAGGTACAAAAAAGGTTATATGATTAATCTTATAGCAAAATTGCACATGAAATTTAATTGACAAGTTTGTGGATTAAAACTTCGTCTTTTTTTACAGTGTAGAATCGCATATCTCAAGTACTTCCGGGAAGGATTTGTTCACAGAGTATGCAATGGCTTTTGGAAATTTGAACAGCATCTGTCGTGGATTGTCGGGAAACTTGGCAAAGGCTCTTCGTTCTCATGGAGCATGGATTCTCCTTAGAACTATATCGTATTCGAAGAATTCTCCGCTTATCTCGCTGGCATAGCAGCCTCGAGAATACGTTGGATGCCAAGCGATGGGCCAAGTTCCTCACCCGGAGACTTTGGGATAGGTCGTGACACTCTCCCTCGAGGATATCCGACGTGATCGAGAATGCAACTCGTTTTCCGAGTGAGCAGCGCGCGGAGAGTAGCCGCTCTATGGGGGAAAGGAGGACGCTGGAAATTGAGATGGGATACCATCGAGGAGGCCTGCGCCCCCAGCAATCGAGACGCAGTTGAGTCATCGAGCTGCAATCGACAGGGTTCGGTGGTTGTTACTCGATACGCAGACCTCACTCGTCATTGCAATATCGGTGTCCATTTACGCGCAATTTTTTGTATTTTTATTCCTATTCAATAAACTGGATTAATCGTGAAAGCAAATTTATGGACAGCGAATAATGCAACCAACACTGTCGTCTGTGTTTATTTATTTCTCAAAAGGTATTGGACATTTTTCATTCGGAGATGTGAAACGTTATGCTCGGATGAAGATAATAATAGCGTGATTAATTTTCCATATCTGTAATGGAATGTTCTATACGTTAATTGTAAATCGAAAATAATTGCATTAATAGCTTGATAATACATTTTTCAGGAGAAACATTTATTTTCTAGATGCATGTTTTCCCATAAAAATGTCGCAATACAAATACGCATCCCGGAATTTTCGCTCTCCTTGTATAAAAAGTTAAATTTCATAATTGAATATCAGTTTCTGTTCCATGCACGCACTCACGTTAACGAGTTTCTATTTATAGATTTCCATTAATGTCCATGAATATGCATGTGCATGTTGGCGAGAAATATAAAACTTAATTAATAAAGGTGTGCTCGAGTGGCGAATTCATGACAAAGAGGCTTTTTCTAATAAAAAAATGCGGAGGATCCATATTGGAATGAAGTTAACGAGAGACGACGAGTGCGATAGCATCTTAGGATTTCCAACAGCTCCACTCGTGGTCGATTTATCGCCTCAGTCACGAGCGAAATCTTCCGACGTTGTCAGCCTATATTTGGTCATGACCTCGCCTCCGTCTGGATGCATGCCTCAACGCTTCTTTGCATAGTCTATGTGCTCGCGGTGGCAAAAAGTGCATAATTATCGTAACAGACGAGCTTCTCTAAGAGCCAAACGCCTGTATGCACATCAGCAACATGACCGAGGCTCGCGACGTGGCGAAGCAATTATCTCGCCGCTCGGTGAAAACAAGCCCACTTCGGAGACTAACGCCACACATTCCGAACATTGTTTCGGCATGAGCTAGTACAGCGAAGAACCCGGCGAGGGGGAGCCGCATAGAAATCGATTTTTGGCAGTGCGTCATCGAGAGAAAAGCCGGAAATGCTTGGATAACAAAATATCCAACAAATTCTCACTTCACAATTATCCTCAAAAATATCTGCAACAAGAGAAAACGAAGAAAATAAATAAATAAAGCATTACAAAATAACTTACAGTAATTTCCAATATATATTCTTTCAATATGCATATTTGTTTATTTTTTTCATTTATATGTGCTCACATTTGAAACAAATACTTTCCAACACAAAGTAGCATTGATAACGTCCTTATGGTATTATTTCCCGGATATTGATGTAACTGTAAGATAATGAGGGTTTTTTTGTTATATTTATGACAGGTACAGTGCTGAGTAGTTGATTTTAATGCAATGACAATATTGATACCATTTTCAATGTTCACTTTCTGTCGTTCAAAATTCGCGGCGAACGTTCGTAGCGCGTCTGTTAATTCGAAGTTTCGCCGCCAGAGGGCCCGAGTTGAATTCTCCAGTCCCTACGGTAAATTGGCCGAACGTGCAAGTGTGTCTAGCTACCGACGACGCATCTCCCGGCAAAACTCCATGAGCCGGAGAGTTGCGGCTTCAATGGTGTTGGTGGCCGAGGAGGGAGACCGTCGCTTCCTCGCTAACGCCCTCGCCTCCTCTCGCTCGCACTGTCGTAAACCCAATGGGCTTTCGCGGCGTCGTCGTTTCCTAAAGTCCCCCGCCGATAGCAGGGACAGAGTAACCGAGAAAGAGCCGCACCGTGCGGTCGTGCCTCACCGACGCGAAGACATACTATACATACACAGTACAGTAGAATTTCCTGTAGCTCTCTTAAATGTGCCGAAAACCTAATCACAATCTAAATTGAAATAATTTTTGTCTCACTTTAGAAGTATGGTATTTTTTTTTAAATCACTAGATATTGATATTTTGTGTTGAATGGTTGTGATTAATAGCAATCGCAAAAAATTTTTATCACAAGCAATTATTGTAAGTTCTATTGTATTTACAAGTGAATTTTAAATCGTGTTGAACGTAAAGTTGAGAAAGTAATGGAAAAATAGTACTCGTTTTGACTTGACATTTAACTTTTGCAATTGAACGTAAAACTCAAGTTGAAATAACAATATTTGTTTTTCATTTTATTACGAAGAAAAAGTTTCGGTCAACATTTGGGACATTATAGTCTTCTCGTCAAAATTACTAACATCTATTATTTACTTTTCAGCGCATTTTTACATATATATACACTTGATAAATAGTAGTAAACATTTTTTTCTGCTAACTTTAAATTTCGTGGTAACAAAATCTTGATGTGCTTTTTTGAATTCCGATATGGAAAATTGATTATTAATTTTCCCTATCTAATTTGTAATAACACGGACTTCCGTCTCATAAACAGAAAAATTTCGCGACCATCGGTGGGCCGTCGTTATCAGGACGAATTTATTTATTATAATTTTTACTGCCAATCATCATAAAATCCTATCAATTTTAAGAAACCCTTGCTCGTCTCTCCTCCCTCAGTTACGAGAGGTCCGCCTGTACCAGCTGCCCCTCCACCCGCCGGCGAGCGTTCCGAGAGCCGCTGACGGAGCGCGCACGCCGCCACACTCCGTTTTGATCCCCCTACTCGTCGCGATCTGCCTATCCTCGCAGGCAACACAGCGGCAGCCAGTGTGCACGGGCAAACCCGAGGCAAAGGTAGTGCTTTGCTTGGTACGTCCGAGACGCCGCGCGCTCGAGTCGTCGTCGTTGTCGTCCGTGCTTTCGTTCACCAACCCCCGCGTATCACAAAACCCTACAACTAGGTATATATAGTAGATAGACCACCTCTCCATCTATCTCCTCTATAATCCTCCTAATTCTTCACGTTCCATCGTGTCTTCCCATCAGCCCATAGCATAATAACTCACCAATAATCACACATACATTCACGGGCCTCAGAGTGAGAGACGCACCACCACACGCATAAACGCAAAATAATTCTCTGGCAATCGAAAACAAGTGCTTCGTTACAAGAAAACACCTCACAAATTTACCAGCCAAATTTCTCATCATCGAGTGTCTACAGTTTCGCTCAGCGTAAACCTTCCTGAAGCTTCTAGAGGAAAAATCGAGTGCCTGTAGGGAGAAAAAGGGTTGCTTGGAAAAGCCGCGAAGGTTCGAAGCGCGCGAGGCGTGAACGACCGGTGAAACCAGTGTGAGTTGGTGAGAGCGAGAGAAAGCGAAATAAAGAGAGAAAGAGAGAGAGAGAGAGAAGCAGCGAGACACACCGATGCCCTCGTGAAACGTCCTCGAAGAGGAGGCGCGCGCGTGGGATCCACGCACAGTTGTCCTGTGCTCTGCCTAGAGAGTGCCTGTCTCTTTTTCTGACTGCAGTGTGCTCGTTTTATCCAGTAAGTGTGCTATCTCTCAGTGTCGAGTCTATTCGCCCGGCGAGTGAGACATGGACGCCGGTCGAAAGACCCGAATAACTGCGTGTAATATATATACATATGTATACCATCTATATTATATTAATACGGCATAATAATGCTACGGTTTAACGCAGAGAGCAACGATATTCCGTGCTGTGCCACTGATAATAGTACTACTACCGCTGCTGCTGCCGCTGCCAGTCCGCCATTGCGCTTCGGAGCACGTCTCTCCGCCTCGTCGACCGCGCCGTCGTGTGCCTCGTAGTGTCTTGGTCGTTGTCGTTGTCGTCGCCGTGCTGTGTCCTCACTTCGCCGCCTTCTCCTCGTAGTGCACACTGGGGGTCGCGAATATAGTTGTTACATTATTTTGTTTTCTTTTTCTTTTTCTTCTTTATTTTCTTTGTCATTCCACGGTAAGTTCCGGGAAACCGGAAGAAGAGGACTTTGCGAGATACGTGCAAATGATGGAAAATTGAATGCACACCGAATAATGAAACGGGTAAATGTGGTCTGTGAATAATCTGATTGGAAATCCTTTCAGGAGGATCCTTCGTTGGAGAGAGAGAGAGAGAGAGAAGGGAAGAAAAAGCCGATGCAGAGAGTAGTTTACGCCCATCCTGTGAGCGCGCGCGTCTCGCGCCGCATTCACCGACCATCCGCCACGCCGTCCCGGTTTTCCGCTGTTCTCGTGCCGCCCGTTTTCTCTTTCTTTCTCCCAGTCTCCGGTTTTCTGTCCTCCTTTGCTTCCGCTGTTTCTCTCTCTCTCTCTCTCTCTCTCTCTCTCTCTCCTGTACCTGCCGACTCAACAATAGTTTATGTTGCAGCGTCTTCATGTATTATCTCCTTTTCATTCTTGCCTCTTTAATGTGCAACTGTGTCACACGCAGACACTCACACGTGTGAGCGATCGTGCACGCGATTAACGCTAAAACACGCGACTTGCGCCGCGTGTTTTTCTCTCAAGTGTCTCAGTTGTGAGTGGCACTTTCTGGGCTTCGTGTTTGTGTGTCTGGCGGAGTCTCCGCGCGTTGAAGACGTGCTTAGGTAGCGTTTTACGTTCTGCACGATCTCCTTTCGACAAGTGACGTACTTTTATCCACTTGTACGAAACTATCGGCGGTTCGTGTCGAATGAGGCACGAATGAGAGATGAAACAAAAAAGCGCGTCCGAAGTTCCCTTCTGTCGACGACTACGTAAAATCGAAACGACGATGAATTATTCATCGTCGTTTTGTTTTTCGATAATTCTCTGGCTTTCGAGGCGAAGTTTCCTTATTGTCGATCGGCTCTTCGGTCTCGAGATTAAGTATTTTTTTTAGGGATCGACTATATTAATTTTGGGAGTTGATAATAAATTGCACTGTGCTTATGCGTGAATCGAAGTTTATTGGTAGCATCGATTAATCTTCGTTATTGTCGGGTCCCAGTCTTTTTTCTGACGACTTTGGGGTCTCGAGGGATTTCCCATTCTCTGAAGGACATAAAATTGCCGTTGAACGGCGAATAAGCCGCACGTGGTCCGTAATAGGATCTCGTTTTATATTCTGTGGGTAAATTTCACTCTTCTCGAGTAGTCTGCACGTACACTGAGAGAAAAGTAAGTCGGATACACCAAATCCTCGAGCTGAAATACGTGTAATTGGTTTAAGTATCTTGGTACTTGAAGCAAATATATATATAGTCAAAATACCAATTGTGCTGACTGAATTGTATAAAAGAGCTGAATTATTTGAATGAAAAGAACCGGTACAATTGCAGCAGCTGTATATTTTATTGAGTCGAGTAAATGAATTAATGTACAGACTAAATATACATTCGAATCAATAGGACAATTTCGTTAATAACAGTAAATCACCAAAATAAATATTAAAACAAATATTGTTTTGATTCAACGATAAATACAAATTTTTAGAATTCACTACATAATATGAATAAGTATAGTCTGAAGTTTTCACAGGATAGTTTGATTGAATCAACCCAATAATTAGTAGAAAAAAAAAATTGAATATTTTGGTAAGTTAATGATATTTTCCATCCAACAAAATAAAGAGTGGAATATATAATTCAATTCGTTAACAGGAGAACGAAGCAGGATCGATGAAACGATGATATTTGATGAAAACGACTTTGTAAAGAATTCATTATAACCAATATGACTATGAATATGATGAAGTGCGGAATGCTTTCACGAAGGTGGACGTGGAAATATAGTATAACTGTTTTTGTCACTAATGCGTAGATTGTTGGGAATCGTGAAGGGTCTGTGAAAGGCTGAAGAAACCGTACACTGGAATATCTACACAATTCCTTCGAATATGCGCTTGCATATTTCCAAATAAATGTTTCACTGGTAATTCAGTGTATCCAATTATATATTTCTCTCAACGTATACGCAAGTTGTGGGGCTTCGTACTTCTCCCGCGTATCTGCCGCTCTTACGGTCTCGTTCACTCGCTCATACAGATATTTCTCCTCTTTCACTGAAGAGTGTCTTGGCGGCAGTACTTGCCTCACTTTCTTATCTCCTTTTCGTCTCACCTCGACGCCTCGCTTTATTCTTATTTCCCGGCGTCCGCAACTTCGTCGGCTCTTTCTCCTTTCCCTTTCCGTCTGCGAGCTGTGAAGCATTCACATTGCCACGGAAAGACTCGATGCTTGACCGTGAAAAGTACGTGGCTCGGTTGAGAAACGAGGCGAAGGCCTGTAAGGGTCGTTTTTCCTTTCCCTCTGTCTATAATTTCAGCTCTGCTCCTATACTAAACTGCAGACTGTGCAGAAGGCTCAGTTCGTAGGGTCGTGAAATGTGAACGCGCTTTGAACAACCGCCTCTTCGGCTCTGTTCGGGGCTAACGTTTACTCACGAAACGTTTCAGTGTGGCCCTCGAGTATCGTCAAACTCACGCAGAGTTTACTTTGACCTGTCGCCACTTTGCATATACACTCACAGTTTCGGCAAAATTGCAAAGCCCTTGATTTTTGCAGATTTTGTTACCTGGCATTGCAGTAAATCTAAGCGCGGGTTCTTGTTTTTTTTTTGCTGTTGTTGTTATTATTATCGTTACTGAGTTATTCGTGAATGAGTCAACGCGCTTTTAGTTGGAAACTCGTTCATTACCAGGTGGCATTCCCCGACGAACGTCATTAGTGACGTCCTTATATATTCATGCTCTTCTCTTGCGCTCAATAGCCTTTTCGAGTAATGGCAGTATACTATTACGGTGCGATCTACCGTATTGACGCTACAGAACTCTTCAGACGACTGGAGGGAGAGCCCTTGCCAATACTCCGACGGTCGGAAACCCTTAGTGTCGCTCCTTCACATTGTAGTTTCTACGTGGCATTGCGGGCGCACGGCGAAGTCTGTTTCTTTCATAAAACCCGGGGCTAACACATATTAGCTCGAGGCCTTTTTGTACTCGTTAAACTTTGTGATGGTGGTGACCAAGAACAAATATTCTGGTGTTTAAGCGATTCACTTTTTAAAATAGGGACAATACCGAATACATAAAATATAGAATTTGTGTTAAAACGGATTTAAAAAAAATACAAAGTTACGGAATTAAACAAGAATATTTTTCATGAATTAAACCATTAGCTTTAAGGAAATTCGCTCTGAAAGTGAAATATTCTTGATTGTTTGGTTAGAGGCGAATTTGTAATACGTGAGCAAATTTTGAAACGTCCGGGCATCTCCAGACCGCAGAATAGCCTTCCAGGCCTTATATGAAGATATTTCACGATTGCGTGGCGGTTTTTTTCGGAGTGCGTCAGTGATAAATATTTTCTATCTTTCTTTTAAAGTTTTTGAAATCAATTGACCGCAGTGAAGCATTTTTTGTAAAAATACCATGCGAATATAACTCGAAATAACATTCATATCAATTAATTTGCAAAAATTCTAACTGATCAATGGCTGTTTCATAAGACGCATATTTAAAAAAAAATTTATTAGAGTAAAAAAACGACATGATTCTTAAAAAAAAAAAACTTCCAAATTTGTTATTCCATTTCACAGGAAGAATTACAAAAATGAAGCTCCGTTTTAATATTAACACGACACGTTTCCACCTTGTGCAGAATCAGAACAGGCTTGTGTTCTCAGTGGACTAATTGCCTCATCTTTTATTACAACTTTCCGTCGTCTGCGATTTCCCCGAGCGTCATACACCATCTACCCAGCACATAGCTCACTTACCCAGGACATGACTATAGTATAATATGTACTGTAATACCGTGTCATTACAAATCCGATCGTCTTTCTCTTTCCAGGATGCTAGGCGAAGTAATAGCCTTGGCAGGCAAGCGGACAGTGAGTAACGGAGCAACGAAACAGTGGTGAGCGAGGAGGAGTTTCACGCAATTGCGAGCAGAGACTCTGTGATCTTGTATCCAAGCTACAAAGTTTCCCGACATCCTCACGGACGTTGTCGGATCGGTCAAGTCCTCCTGCTGGTCGGGGATCATCCTTGTGTGTGCGGTTGTGTCTCTTCGCCAAGTACATATCCGCAAGAGTTGCTGCGAGGATTTCCAAAGTGCTGTAGCGACATATTGTGCTATACGGCGAGTTAATCGCGCTTTCGTTTGTCAAAGTGTCGAGACGAGATTTGCGCGTGTGTCGCCGGATTTCTCGTGTATCTTCCAGAGGACCAAGAAGCGAATCACCTGGTTCAACGTGCCCAGGGCCGCAGATGGGAGCGGGTCTTCCAGGACCCGACTGGGTGGTCAACCCCGGAGAAGGACACTCGGCACACATACCGCGGCAAGGAGACGAGAAGCTCAGACAGAGGAAGGAGCACAATTGGAAGCGAATTACGAGGCGCGTTCAATCCCCGCGTCGCCTTAACCAGCGCGCCTTCTCCCTTATCAGGCCTCTCAAACTCGATCAAGCTGGAATTGATGGAGTTGGAGAATATCGTGGCCAACACTGTGTACCTCAAAGCCAGAGAAGGTCCGTACTTGACTCAGATATTCCTTCCCGAGGATATAAATATAATCGATAAATTTTAGTCGGGTTACATTTAGGACGTGTATTAATCCGGGTACTATCGGCTTTCGATAACACCCGCATTCGCGAGGAGAAAGGATTTCTAGGGTCTAGGGCTGATGGAAATTGATTCAGATCCGCGTGGAAGGTTATTAAAAGGTTATGAGGAGCTGGGTATCCGTACTTTTATTGTGAATAGATAGTTTTTATATCGACTTACTAAGCTCCTACGAGTATGTATATATATGTGAATATACTCATACTACATCATGTGAATATCTATTCAGTCCCTTCGAAAAAGCCAATACAAATTCCCTTCGATTTCCATCAAATGGAAAAAAGTTGCTAAATTTGCACTTATTTCGCGAGAAAGTTATTAAAATTGTATTTTTTGTATACAAAGTAATTTTGCCACGACAAAAATAGAGTTAACGAGATAGATCGCAGAGCAAAAAGATAACTGTAGTCTCATCAGCAATCAATCAGAGCTCCAGAAAGCAGCTTAAAGTATCGATATTCGCTGTGTGCACGAGTGCGGAAAGAGGCGATAGCTGACTATCCGCAATCGCGATGGCAATTCTTTGCAGTTTCCAATAACCAAGATTGTGAGCCTCCATGACCTTATAAAATGATCATTTATGGTATCATTAATTTCGTAGTCATTATCTTTTTATCAATAGCCAGAGAAAATGTGTAATTAATTGCCCTACATTCATTTCTTGCAATGCATCAAACACATATACTTTCAAAACGTTTATTAACAAAAACTACAGATTGAGCTGCAGATAATTGTCGTAAAATGATAACTATTATATATTATACGATAAGAGTTAATCTAGATCGTGCGCGTGCAGTTGCATGTGAATAAGTATTTTTATTATACAAAAAATGAATTGACATTACTTAGGATAGATGATAAGAGTAATGTTGTGTTTCCGCAATCGTACGTTTCGGATTTTTTTGCAGATCACTTTTATAGACATTTTTCTTTTTATTCGACCATCGTAAAACTGCTGACGTCTATCGGTACTTGGGCTACGTTTGGGGCAATGTCGCAAACGGTCGAAAGGGTCCGTTGCGATGTGCTGAGATGTAAAATCGCATTTATGTCCAGAACATGAGAAAAACACTCTAGCAGCAATGAGAAGAAAACGACGATATACGCTTCCACTCGTCTGAATTATCCGATAAAACAAGAAACAAATCCTTTGATTTTTCATTGGATGCATTGAAACCAGTAGTCAAAGTTGTATTTAAAAAAAACACTAGAACATTTATGGCATTACGACAAAACTTCGAGCACTCTCGTTATTCCATAATATCCTGTTTTTATATCGCTCTCTTTTCCGTCACCTTACAAGGTCGAAACCGTTTTTATGGTCACAATGATAGTAGTCAGTTTTATCAGCTCTTTTTCGTTTAAGGCAATATAAGTGTTTCCAATATAAATTAAAAAGCAAATGTCGGTATCACAATTATTGATAATTTACCAACATCAATCATTCTAATAAGTCATTTTCCTCTGCGATTTCAAGAAACTTTCTACCACTTGGTGCTCTATTTTTCGTAAAAGTACAACGATATCATATAAATATTCTCAAAATTTCAATTGTCTTTTTGAAACACTATCGCTTAATGGGCATTGAGATCTAAAAAAAATGTATATCCATTAGTATAGAAATCTCGATAAAAACTCTAAAAGTATTCAAGAACAGCTAAACAATTCTACAAAGGTAAAATGTTATCTCCAAGTACGTCCAAAATTGTCTTATTGAAACACTATCGCTTAATGGTCATTGAGATCTAAAAAAAATGTATATCCATTAGTATAGAAATCTCGATAAAAACACTAAAAGTATTCAAGAACAGCTAAACAATTCTACAAAGGTAAAATGTTATCTCCAAGTACGTCCAAAACGTGCAGCCCTTTTGAACTTTTAAAAATCAATATCGAATGAGAAAGAATCCTGCACCGTGCACAATTTCGTTAAGTCGATTAGTGCACAGTGATAACAACTGCACACATCCACTCCATTTATATACAGAGCGTAGCGTGGCAAAAAAGTAAATCTATTTCTATACTGGGTGCTCCAATGCACAGTATCCTGGTACTTCGTGTCCAGAATAGATTACAGAGAATAGAGAACGTGGGCTCTCGAGACCGCAGGAACAATTTTCTCTCTCTTTCGTTTCCCTCGGTCTCGCTCAGACGTTGAACTCCGGGGTCCTCGTTTACGTCGTCGTGTGCACGAGAGTTCTCGTTATCTATTGTAATACTCTTATCAATTGCGGCGGTGTGTATACACCGGCGCACGACCCGCGAGCGTGCCGCATTCCCCTCTCAATTCCCCTTTTTCTATCCTCCGAATATTCGAAGGTGTGCAGCTGCAATTTGCTCGTTCGTTTTCCTCGCGCACGTTTGTAAACACTCGCATCACTCGAAGAATTCTATACGTATATGTATGGATATATATATGCTCTAGTAGTAACACACTCACCGCACAGTGAGGTAATAATTTATTGTAGTTTCGAGTTGTTTCTATTGTGTCTGTTCGTAAAGGAAGTTAAAGCATTCGCAGGGCAATAAGTTATGTGAAACGAGACTTTGTGGAGTTTCGAAGAATCGGTGCGTATCCGATAAATTTGGTAGCCAGCCAATTCGGATTTCTTTGCGGATACTCCGACGCATCATTTCTATACACTGTTAAAAAAGTTTGCTGAAAAATCACAATACCGGACTGGAAGTTTTTGTCGCAAGATTTTTTTACAACCTGTAGAATTTCTTCTCCATCTGTATTAGATATTTGAAGTAAAGATATCGAATAAGATTTGAGAAATTTTGAGATTTACTGCAGCGATATACAGAGAATTTACATGCTATTTTTTTTTGCATTTCGGGTTCAAATTTTGTGCTTATAATCCGAGCAATGTAATATTCTGTTCCGAATTTTGGAATCTGTTATTGTTAATATCATATTTACAGTGATCATTTTACACACCTGTTTCGTGAATCTCATTTGACTTGTCACGATGAATCCATAATTTTTTTTATACAATATTGCGGTAGATTTATTTTTGCTGTTCTCTTCGTGGTCTGGCGCCTCGAGGATAAAATTCAATTCTCTCGTATATTTACAAATTCTTCGTCGACGACCAGCGCCAAGATATACTTTATCGTGGAGTCTCGTATATGCCGCCCTCGATGGCTACGAGACTCTCTACTCTTTTCCCTCTACACTTTGTGTTTGAACTCGGGTTCTCGACCTCCGATCCGAGAGCTTTTGCCGCGAGCTAGCATACGGTACGCCCTGCGTTGCTTGCTGTAAAATAGCTTCTATCTTTCTTCTTCCTCAGCGCCGGTAACTCTGCACACGAGTTTTCCTGCGCGAGGCTGTGAGTAGTTGTTCCTTCGGGTCGCCTCATTTTTCGCAGGAGTGTATAATAATTTGCTGGCTCCGTTGAGGCAAACACAGAGCACCGAGGGGAAAAACATATTCATTCAAACTATTACAGCCTTGAGATGTTTGGTTTCCTGGATGACTCTTGTGGTCCAAAAGTTGAGAGGGAAAAAAGAGAAGAAAAATAAAACCGCCGCGGGCGGTTCCAATTTTTCCTTGGCAAATAAATACAGGAAAAGTTCCGCATCCCTTGGGTAACATTTTAGCAAATGATACACACATCCTGACATTATTTTAGGAAAATTGTCATTCAAAGACTTAAAGCAAAAACACATTGAAATTGTCTAAAATTATTTTCTGATTACATAAAATCAATTTATAAAGTGCTAAATACTCAGTACGTAGCTTCTAAATACTTTGGTGACCACGTTCCCTGTAACGATTTAAAATTTGCATACTTTTAAAGACACATTCGCCACTATCATATAAAAAACGCAAATATTTATATTCGTGTATAGTAAAAACAGTGCTATTTATTTGTATAAATAGTTTACACATTTTAAAAAAAATCATACCTCATTCCGTATTGAACAAATCTTTCAGCGTTTGTACAAAAAAAAATGTTCCACTTGTGTAATTATGACAATTCTCCCTGTTAATTAATACGCTCGCTGAAAAAATTTCTTTTTCCCATCGTCGAAACATAGAATTTGCGTTTTGCGGTTTTATTATGCGGTTGATAACGAACGAGTGTAGAAATCTAGGGACTCACACGATGACGATGACAATGACGATGACGATGACGAAGAGGTGTCCGAACAACGTCACCGGAAGGGTACTGTTACGATATCGCAGTAAACATTATAATGGCGTAACGGAAGGCGCACCGACCTCGTTATGGATAGACGCGATATAAGCGTTTATTTAACGAGGTACGTGCGAACGAACGCGAGCCCGACTCGCGACGTTGGTTAGTTATATAATTTCATCAAACCGCTGTAGACGACAAAGCGCGCGCCCTCGCGATGACGTTTAATGTGTGCCGCAGTGACGGCAGCATGTCGCACATGCGGGGTGGTGCGATATTCGATTTCTGACTTCTATAACGATGCCCAGTATAAACACTTTATATCCCTGTTACAGGCGGTGGTGACAGCAACAAGGGGAAGAGTAAAAAATGGCGGAAAATACTCCAGTTTCCCCACATATCGCAGTGCATCGGCCTAAAAGATAAACTCGGTGAGTATGATACACACAAAAATATTCAGTGTGATTTCCCATTGCGAGTGAAGCATTTTAACATAAACTCGTAACATTGAGTATGCAGATAAAATGCTAAATAACAGTATTTTCTACAAAATCCAATGAAAATTTGAAAATGTGTAGTATAAAGCTAGAAAAATTCAGTAGAGAGTGAATACTAATTATTCAGTATTGATTTGGTGTGTTAAGTATTCAGACTCGTAAAAAAAACTTGGTTAAATTTGAACTGGCAAATTAATTGGCTACGCAAATAAAATGTTGATTTTGTTACTGAGAACTTGATTGAGCTAACTAATTAATCAGCTGGCGCATGTTTAACATTATATTGAATCGTTGAACCATTAGTTTACTGTTTACACTTCAATTATGCTTGGAATTTTGCAATTTTGTCTTTCTATCGGATGTTAATCTTAGTTTAGTTTATGAATTTATCGAATCAAAGGGCACAGAGGTATGAAGATCGATTATTTTACAACTGTGGCTTCAATGTAAATTCCCTAAGACGTTTATACGGCGAACAAAAGCAAATCAACGTCGACTGTCTCTACCATCACTTTCACAAGCAACGCTAATTTGATTTCACTCAAAATGTAACTTCATCGTAGAAAGTTTGCATAGCAATTTGATGCCAACAGCTGTGATTACATCATTTTAAGCGGAAACTTATTAACGATTCAAACGCCGTTAGGACCCCAAGGTGCAACAAAGACAGGGATAAACATTTCTAACGCATTGTTCTTATAATCCAATTTTCTGACGAAGCTTTGTAATGTCACCCTTCTGATACTTTTAACGTTGACAAAAAAAATGAACGTTGAAACTGAACGTTGAAACATGATACTTTTAACGTTGAAAAACATTAAACCATTCATAATCATCGAATGAATGCTATATTTATATAAATTTATATAGATGTTAGAAAGCAAAATCGATCACATTTTATTAATAAAACCTTAAATTTGTCTTCGTCCCTTACTTTTAACTAGTGAATTCTAATTTACAATGTCTGAATAGTGTCAATATTGAACATTAATAACGTGGCAACGCGAGGAACTTTTTTGACAATAGCTTATAAACAAGAGTCCTCGAAAAAACGTCTGCTCATCAAAGATCTTACAAAGATACAACACAAAGTAACACGAGTATAAAAGTCAATAACTTCCGCCCTCAAAGCAAACATCCCTTCAGGAAAATTGAGAATTCGCTCGCGGCTTTGATCTGTACTCATCCCGGAAGAGCCAGAGCTTACAATTTCGCTGTTGCCAGTTTCCGGATTGTTTCGCCCAAATATTTACGTAAAACACATGTTGAATTTGTCTCTCGTTATTATTTGTTGGTTGTTTATTCTCAGGTACGTAGGATGGTCGGAGTCAATATGTGCTCCGTCGAAGTCGATTAGTTTCGAGCGGTTTTATAGAAAGAGAAGCAGCGGTGAAAGAGCTGAGTGACTGCGGCTGCGATATTCATTGTCAGTTATCGAGAGGAGGAAGTGTCCAGCACACCGCGTGCGTTATCGCGATAACGTTCACCGCCTGGATGTGTTTGCGTAACTCGACGGTTGTTCTCGTCCCTCGCATCCTCTCGCCAGTGCGAAATGCCAGAGACACAAGGGAATAACATAATGTAGAGCTTATGGAACACCCGGTATATCGTATATTTAGACAGTTATACAACGTATTCCCCGTCGTTTGTTTCTCCAGCGCGATAGCTTTGTGCTGGTCAAACAACGAACCATGCCAGATATCGGGTTGGTTGAAGAACTTGCCACTGAACACAGCAGCCCCTGAGCTACAACGTCACTTAACAGCAGTGGTGAAGTGGCCCACATAACGTGGGATATTTCATTGTATATCTTTTCTAGGTCCATAATGTGAGAATATATCTTGTATATTCTATGGATATTTATTTTACATACACTGTAAAATAAATTTTTCTTAAAATGGAAATACTTCTATATAGCATTAGATAGTCATTGTATATTTATTTTGCATATAGTGTATGGAAAAGAATCTTTCTTTAAAAAATCTCAAAAATCGGAAATGTGAAGAACATTCATCTTGAGTAATACTTTTGCCTCAAATTTGTTTAAATTTCATTTTTTCCCACGGTCATGTGTTTTTTAAAATAACGTTCAAATTGAATCTGACATTGTTTTTGTTGTTGTTTTGTTTCAAAGATAATAAAAATGTTCTCATGTTTGCATTTACTCGTGGATATCCAGTGTACGTTGTGCACACAAAAGTCCCATTCAAATACATTTTATATACATAACATATAGTATTAAGTGTATTTGTATATAAATTGGACATTGTATATTCATGAATGTTTATGCAATGTACATGAAATGTACGTGGAAATGTTATGTAGGTAGCCCTTTTCAATAGAGTCTGGGAGAACAAATGCTATTTCATTGCTGCTGCTGAAGTGAGTTGAAAAGCTGTGGGTTCAGCTTATAGCGAATCGTCCGCGTCATGTTCAAGTCACTCAGAGCTTCCAGCCCCTTTTGAAGGGAGAGGGAGAGAGAGATAGAGAGAAAGACCCTCTCTTTCTCTAATCTCCCTTGGGTATCCCCCTCTCATTATCCCTCGTTTCCCGTTTCCCTGGCGCCATTCCATTCTTTTCGTCATCCTCGTTTCTTCCTGCTCCAAGTCTATCCCCGTAGCCGCGACGTTCTCACACCATTGCGTATATACGATGCGCACCATCAAATTCCGCGAGGTCGTCACTTCGCCTTTATCTATCTTGCGCTCCGGTTTCTGTATCTTTTTTTTTTTTTTTTCATTTTCTCCTTAACTTTTCCCTCTTTCGTTATGTTCTGCGGCGTTTTCGGTTGCGAGTGCGACGACTCGGACTCGCAAACGAGATTTACCGCGGCACCAGTCCGGAAATTCATCGAGAATGCCTTTGCCCAACAAGCTACTGACCCGAAGTAGGATGGATTTTTTATACCAGCAATCTCGCTCTCGTATCTCGATCCATTCCCTCACTTCATCAATTTACCTCACTCCCCAGTGGCTCTTGCACGTTTGAACAAGGTGGCCGGGCTTTTCCCCTCCGATTCTCCCAGTCAATCAACACGCGACCCTCCGCTGACCTCGTCGTGGATTATCGAATCTCCGTGAAACCCCCGCTTACTTGTGGACGCGTATGTGAGTGTCCCTCTCTTTCTCTGCCTCTTTCTCGGTTCGTTATACCTACCCGGCCAATGTGATATATTCTCATGTGTGTGTGTGTGCGTTTTATTCACAGAATTCGGAGACGGCAGTTATCATTGAAAACGGAAAATTGACAGCTTAGCTCAACTTCGATCCACTGCGATATTTAATCACTCAATTACAGGCGCTCTCAAGGGGCGAGAGCCAGGAAGAATACAAATTCACAATTCAATATCATCCATAGCCTAATTATAAAAATTACCAATAAATGATATTGTTACTCGATGAAAACATTTGTGATCGTATTATACCTTTTTTTACTTTTCACATGATAGTGAATATAATGCTTGCTACACGGATATTGATAAAATGTAAAGATTTGTCACTTACATTTACAAAAATTGATGGAAATTTAATGGTTGCTTCTTAAGTTGACGAATAAATCTACCTTAAGGATGGAAAAATATTGTTTGTTCCGCTTGGACGGTGTATCTTCTCATGAAAAAGAAAATTAAACCATTGCTTTGATCGAGTATGAACAATATTTTTTGGAAATTATTTTGATATAAATTAGGATATGGATGACGTTGAATTTTTTAATTTTATTATTTAGATCTGAATCTCCACCCTTAATCGATTCGCGATGAAACACACAGAAGCGATATGCATTCGGGGGGGTGACAACGCTGTCGCCCATCGTCAGAATCGTCGTCACACTCGAGACGACGCGAGTCTCGAGAGACCAGACGCATCGAGCATATTAAAATATCGTTGCATATGTTTCCACCAGGAATATTCTTGTTGCACGAACAGTGTATATCAGGGGCTTCGCGCTTCAAGGCAAATTGTGGTCGTACCCGAGTGCTCGTTAATTAGGAAACTAGCGTTGTTGAACAGGAAAATTGTGTCGGAAACAATTTTCGATCGCGCACCACAGCCGCAAATTAATTATCGTTCGGCGGAGTTGCACGTAGACGAGTTTTATCGGTTTATACATAAAAACATTTATTTAACTTTTGCGTCGAGGACATGAAAATCAGTTATAGTTGTACATTAACAGCTTTGTTAGGCTCCTTCCACCAATTTTGAGAGAACAGGAGGCTTGCTCTCCGACACAACAAAATGACTGTTTTGTATTGAAGGAAATTTCTCCGAACACGATTTTCTTGCAGCGATTCAAATCTAATTTTTGTGTACATTGCATTGCACAAAGTGAATTTGAGGAATATCGGGATTTACTAGCTTAAAATAAAGTGGTAAATTGAGACTTAGGTCTGTCATTTTTATTCTGAAGAAAGGAATTCTGGAAAGACGTTAGAAACATCTCGAATGAAAAATCTTCGAAATAATTGCATTTCAATCGTTTTAAAAACATCTTCAAATTTTTGTCTAATTTTTCACTTTGCTTTCTTTTTCAGATATAAGATACTGCTATGTCGTCGATCAACAGCCAATCGGGCGCCTCCTGTTCAGGCAATTTTGCCAGGACAGGAAGCCCGCATTTCATCGGTACAACCTATTCCTCGACGCGATTGAGAAGTACGAGATCGAGATGGATGAGAATCGATCGGAATTGGCGAAGGATTTATTCGAGCAATATCTGAAGAGAGCGGGCTCCGAGGTCGTGGACATTCTAAACGATTCGCTCATTGCTCAGTGCGAGGAGCATCTCGGATCCGGCGGCAAGGAACTCTTCGTAGATGTTTCGCAGACGGTCAAGAACTTTCTCGCCGGCGAGCCCTTCTCGCTCTTTCTTACCAGCTTCTACTTCTATAGGTACTATACATACATACACATATATACATATAGTTATATAGAAGATATAACGTTACACTACATAACTAGTACGTTTACACAAAACCGCTGTCGAAGTCCGTTTTAAGCAAACTTGCAATTCAGAGCTTGTCTTTGGAATAACTAAAGTCCTCGTTTACATTTGGCGTGCAGTATGTTACAGCCGTAAATTCGTGGATCGTAGCCCTCGTTTTACGCGCGGATACATCGGCAAAGCTCCAAGTTTCCGAGTTCTTCGAGTCACGTCGCGTCTGCGCTTCTCCGCAAAACTTGTTCGTCACAAGAACACACACAGACACAGACAGACAGACAGATATTCTGTTCTGCGCAATAAAGAAACGACAAAGTACAGTAGCGAAGCGTTTTTCCTCGACAAATTGGACGAGAGCTGTCGTGAGCCAAACAAATTGTACTTTCAGAGCTGAATTCAAAGTACCGTATACCAACGGCTCCCGCGTTTTCTGTCCCTTCTCTTTCTCCTGCCGCGACCCTTTTCTCTTTAGAATAAGGGCTTTACCTAGCGTCACGTTCTGTGCACCGTCATCCTCAGTATCGCTTGAGGCACGTAAGATCTATGCTTCTATATTTCGTAGACCGCGTGTTGCGGTCAATCCAAAAACACAAGCTTTTCCTGCAACATATGCATGCACGCGGCCACCCCGAAGAGCTCGAGGAAAAAATTTTGGCTACCGTCCAGTCGCGTCTCGCTCGAGTGCATCCACAACACGAGTGCAGTCAAAACCAGATTTTTGTTCTCTTTCCCTTTCGTACGTTGGTTTAACGAAGCAATTAACACCGGGTAAAAAAACGATGTATACACGAGTTCATTCGCGGGATATGTCACTCGGGCTTCGAGTATTCGGATATTTATCGTTACACCAAACGAGTGTTCGAAATACACTGTAAGAAAAAACTACTGGGATATTAATGTACAAGTGACCGGAAGTTTTTATGCATAAATTGGTGTAGTGGATTTACTACACAATTATGATACAAAACGAAATACTACTAATGTCAATAGTTTAGTTTAATTTCATAACACAATTGACGAGGAAATTTAATTAATACGTTTATCAGGCATTCCACGTTAAATTTCTAGACTATGATCCTCCTACAAAAAAAAGCCGGAAAAACATTTTTTTTACAAAAGTAAAGTTTTATCTATGAGAAGGAAAAAACAAAAAAATTACGAAGAAAATAGTCCATTATCTTCAGGCGAAAATCATACTTAAAAACATAGAATCAGTGTAAATTTTTGTAAAGCTTTGAAAAAATTCAAATGAAAAAATCCCAAACGAAAAAGCGAGACCTTTTTGGGTAAGAAACTATATCTTAACAAATCATCAAAATTGAAGACGGTAAATTTGACGTTAGATGCACTATACGCATTTAAATTTCGTGTGATTTGTTCAGTGTAGTATAACGTAAAACAATTATCTCTCTGTCTCCCACGTAGGTATCTTCAGTGGAAGTGGCTGGAGGCACAGCCAGTAACTTACAAGACCTTCAGGATGTACCGGGTGCTGGGTAAGGGCGGATTTGGGGAGGTCTGCGCCTGCCAGGTAAGGGCAACCGGCAAAATGTACGCCTGCAAGAAACTCGAGAAGAAACGAATAAAAAAGCGAAAGGGCGAGGCCATGGTACTCATAGAGAAGAATATACTTCAGAAAATAAATTCTAACTTCGTTGTCTCGTTGGCATACGCGTACGAGACTAAAGACGCGCTGTGCCTCGTGCTCACGATAATGAACGGCGGTGACCTCAAATTTCACATTTACAATATGGGCGGCGAACCTGGATTTGACATCACACGAGCGAGGTTCTATGCTGCCGAAGTTGTTTGCGGATTGGAGCACCTTCATCTTCAAGGCATTGTCTATCGGGACTGCAAACCCGAGAACATACTTCTGGATGATCACGGCCACGTTAGGATATCGGATCTCGGGCTCGCTGTTGAAATCATGGAGAGCGATATGGTGAGAGGTCGAGTCGGTACTGTTGGCTATATGGCGCCCGAAGTAATAGACAACGAGAAATACACGTTCTCGCCTGATTGGTTCAGCTTTGGTTGTCTGCTGTACGAGATGATCGAAGGCCAAGCGCCGTTCAGAGCTCGAAAGGAAAAGGTCAAACGTGAGGAGGTCGACAGACGGGTCAAGGAAGATCAGGAAAAATACTCGCACAAATTCACCGAGGAAGCTAAGAGTTTGTGCCAACAATTGTTAAAGAAAAATCCGAAAAACCGATTGGGATGCAAGTGCGGGAGACACGGCGCTAAGGAGGTCAAACTTCACAGTTTCTTTCAGTGCCTCAACTGGAAAAGGGTCGAGGCCGGTATGTGGGAACCGCCGTTTGTGCCGGATGTGAGTAGGTGCCGTTGTGATTGATTCTTCAGCTTCAATACTTATTTGCTTTTCATCATTTCTCGACTTTTCTCTGAATTACTTATATTTCGAATTTGTGCGCTTGTTTCGTTAGCTCTCGGATATATTTACGTACATTCAACTCGGCGGTTTAAAAAAAAATTAACATAGTGAATAATAATTACGAATTTAACTAAATTGTTGAATATCATTCACCGTGTTGCGGTAATATGATAAAAAAGATTTCGTATTTCGTAAAGAAGGGATTCGAGCATATAAACTTTTTTTTAAATCCTCAATATTACCTAATCCTTTCAGTCGGTATTACCACAATAATAACAATATCTCATGGCAAAAAATTACAGAAATTTTATTTTCTCTTATAAAATTTGAATGATGATAGCTTTAATTAAATATGATTAAGACTAAGTTGCGTGCACTCGAAAACTGTTTTCCCGCTGTGATGAAATGCATAAAAAAATTTAAAAAGAATGAATAATTGGATTATGAAAGGTACAGTTAGAGAGTTTGCGGCCTTTGTAGTCTGTTGCCTCGGAGCACATACAAATGCAGCACCCAAGATTTTCCCGTTCCCGCCGGATATGTAATTGTCACGTGAGCCGGCACGCTTAGCAACAGCAGAACCCAGTCGCACGGCTGCAGTTCCACCTGTGATAGTACTTTTAAAGCGGCAAACCTAGACGGCATTGTGCCGAAGGAGCTTGGAAAATTGCGCCGGGTTACTTGCGACAACATGTATTAAACGTTGATTTACGCCCACTGTTCTGAGCCACGTAGTTAATCAGCCTACCGCGAAATTGAACCAGCAATTCTTCCATAATCCAATTATCAAGGCAGTATTTCCACCGCAAAAGCAAAAAAAAATGAAAATCTTGAATTCGTCATTACAGCCTCATGCAGTCTACGCCAAGGACGTCCTGGATATAGAACAATTCTCTACGGTTAAAGGGGTGAATCTAGATGCAACGGACGACACGTTCTACAGCCAATTCAACACCGGCTCCGTCTCGATACCTTGGCAAAATGAGGTGAGATTATTTGTACCGATTCGACAGTCTTGTCTTCACAAATAGACACGTGTTTTTTTTTTTTTTTTTTATTGCTTTGAAATATATATCGATAGTGGCGATACTAATAAAAACTCGGTCGAACGTCTGGAGGTCGATTAAATTTTCCTCGCCTGTCTCAAAGAGCAAAAGCACTCTCCGATAATTCAGTTAAACTTGGATGGTATCGACGGGTTTTAAATAGTCAAAGAGCTTCGAGTGAAAGCATAATTGACGACGGGGGTTCTTCGAGATTCTGGCTATCAATACGCACTCGCCCACAATCTTTCCATCTTTCTCTGCCTCTCTATTTTTCTATCGCCCTTTCTTTTTCTGTTCCTCTCCTTCTACGTGACTTGAAAATCAAACTCACCGTTCGTATACTTCCCTCTTACAGATGGTCGAGACTGAGTGCTTCAAGGAGCTCAACGTACTCGGACCCAACAGCTCGCCCACTCCAGATCTGTTGGTCAACTACCCACCGGTGAACAACGAGAATCGAGGTTGCTTTCCATTTCGAAGAAAGGTACATGATTCAACCGCAACTAATCGAACCTATTTCTGCTGCGTTAACATTGTAGCTACAAAAAAAAAAAAAAGTGCGTCGAGTCTAAATGTGACTGGTTTTATTGCACACCGTAACATGTTTATGGCAGAGAAACAGCGCCCATACACACTTCGGAATTTCAGTCGACAGCTGAATTAAGCGTTATTGGAGTAATTCATACGTCGGCGTATTTCATTAGACAATTTATTGGAAGCAATCTTGCCATTCAGGAACGTAGAATTGACGACTATGCACTATCAAGTGTGATTGTTAAATTTACCTACCATCGTTCATCATCGTTATCATTTACGATTCATTATTTTAGACTCTAGGTTGCAAATATTCTGCCTTTCACGTAATTATTCAATTCTTCATTGTATGCGTGTGTTTTCAGAAAAAACAAAGCGCGAGAACGCGAGAAATTCCGCTGTCGGAGTGTCACCTGCTGGAGTTATCGCAGAGTCAGAATTCAGAGATGCCGGCCAGCTGATCCAGGGTGAATTCCGAAAATCAGAACACACCGACCAAGTCGTCGTCGGATCGTCCCTCGCGATGCTGCATCTGAGTCTCTAATTTCCGCAGAGACACGTCGTGAAAAGTGACTATCGCTCTTAGCGGCGCGTAGCCTGGACTGGATCGAGCAAACTTCCAGTCCGGCATCTGGCGCCGTGAGGGAAGGTTTCCGAAGAGCGAGCAACCGACGAGCTGTTGGCGCCGCGTTTTCGCGTTCCCTCGCACCGCGGTTGACGTCTCGAAGTACTTGCTCTTGTTACTACCATGCGCACGGTGCAACGATGCACTCAGAATCGTATGTTACGCAAGCACATTCTTGGACGCACACACACGAAAAAACAAAACCAACACGAGAAAGAAAAATCGAAAGGAAAAGAGAAAAAAAACGTACCCACACACTCACAAAAATACTTAACTAACACGAGACACGAAATGGCGAACACGCGACATGCGTTACGGCCACGCACACGCGTCGATGAAATCGCAGTGTCGAGGGTTGTGGAATTTCGGATAAGAAACTCTGCGCGAGTATTTCAGAACGTCATGCTCGTTCGTTGAAGGGCCGAGGCCATGAGTCTTCGGTGTCATCGACCTCGCCATTCCTGCTCTACGAACCCACGCTTAGCAGTTAACGGGTCTTTCTGGTACATTTCCGAAAAAAAAAAACAACAACAAAAATAACGAACAACAACAGACAAAGCATACAAAAACAAACTATATATTTATATTCGTATCTTTTTCTTCGCGTGACGTCTCTATTTTGGGAAAGTTCGATAAGAGAGAGACAGAGAGGAGGAATCTCTTGCTCGTTAGTCGGGCGAAATAATAGTGCACAACTCGAGAACGAGGCGAGTATATACCCACATGGTATATACTTGTCACACCATACATATATATAGATAAAACAATATATATATATATATATATACATATATATATATACTCGTCTAATGAAATCAAAGGTCTGAATCGCAAATAGTCATGCAGCCGGGAGTAACTAGCTAAATGGAGTAAATTTTAAGGCTAGAGTTCTCGTAGAGAAGAGTATCTCGTGAATCAAAGCTGACGATAAGCGAGTCAAGAATAAATCGTTCACGCAGCACACCCGAGTGAGAAAGGAAGAGAGAGAGAGTAAAACGAAGAGTGTTGCGCATGAACTTCTCTAAGCACAACCGCGCACAGCGATGATGATTATACATGTCGTAACGTTTGTTTTTTCAAACGCCACGCTGCAGCCCAGATAATCGTCCTAGATGTTTGAGCGTAGACAGTCCCATCGTACAACGAGAGGTACCTGACTGAGCTCGTACGCATTTATCCCACTTTTACCTCCTTTTGCTACCGAAAAATATAATAACAAAACGAGAATTCTCGGAGCGCGAACGTCGAGTGAAAATAATTACATAGGAAGTGAATGATAGCGCGCGGATTCGCGAATCGTCAGAATAACTCTCAAATCTCCCGGTATCTGTATCCAAGAACTTGTATCGTTAGTTAGATGACGTTTTGTTATTCAATTAGTCATGCGAAAAAAAGACTTCAGAAAGCCGTGCCAGTAAGTTCGTTACAGTCAACCTAATACCCTTTCATCTAGTGTTTTTTACAATACAAACGTCGTGGATGTCGTCGAGCTCGAGCTGAGAAGGAATTGCTCGCGCATGTGATGTTTATATAGCCGCAAAACAATACCGCGTTAGCCGCCAATCTTTTAATCATCCCAACCTCGTTTGACGTAGCCTCCCTCAAGCTTTATCGCACAAACGACGCTTAGTTAGTTGGTTTTTAAATAATTTTTCGCGCATTAATCTGGGCGATAGTGATAGTAACTTAAATTAGTTCAAGTTAAAGATGTAGGCTTTGCCCACGAAAAGCTGTACGCTTTACGCAAACGAAAAGGGTTGTCATGGCAAGCTTTCTGCTTGCCGCACAATTTATGCCCTCACAAAACCCACTCGCATAGTGCAATTCGTAATTTCTTTTTTTTTTGTGTACTAAATATATTAGGAGATAACACAGATGCCTCATTTTCTTAATGCGAAATTAGAAAACGTGTTCGTTTAGAAAGTTAGTTTATCGTAAACTGAACATGAATCGAATTTAACTTGATACGTATTTCCATCGTTCGTTTCAATGGCTTCATAAATGAGAAGGTTTGTAGAAGTAGAGAATGAGAGAGAACTGCGATAACAAGATTTTGTACCACTTTGGGATGGAAAAGTTTGATGAAATTGATGCACAGGAATTGTGGTTACGCCGAGGACCTTGTCGAGGCTCTTCGCTTTCATAACTATTTACCGAGTTCGCTTTATAATTAATATCTCCGTCGATATGATTACACTTCCATTCCACTCTTTCGTATCTGTTGCCCGTCTGTCGTCGTTACATGTCTCTGTACACGTGTGACTGGTTCCGTAGGAGTAATCTCTGTAGCGATTAGGTCAAATGTCGTCGATTATAAGCCTTAGGTGTACAATACGTATATTCTTATTTATATATAAAATATAAATATAATAATAAGCAACAGGTATAAACAACCGCAACAAAATGCGCGGTATCAACACGCGCGCTACGTAAATTGACTGTGTGACGGTTTAAAATCGCGAATCGCGGCCGCCCACCGTCGGAATGATTAAATTATGATGGAACGTACGCTGTGGATACATACAACAGAACTTATTCTTTGTACATATATTATTAACGACCGAAAAATCATAGAACGCATTAGATAGTGTTTAGAATCATCGTCATAATCGTATTATCCTTTTTTTTTTATTTCTTCAACTTAAGGAAGCAAGAGAATCATCACAAAACTCTTATGCAATGTTTATGACTGTCTCGCGCAACTCATTGTTTTCTTGCTCCGGTTCCTTGGAATTGCGTTGTCAAAATAATGAGAAACTTTGGAGAAAAATGCGGCGCACTCGCGGGTCGACTCGGAGCATCGAACATTGCGTGTATAATCCGTAGCAGGCCTATATCGACCTTCGATTGTGCTGCTAGCCGTGTAATCATTAAACGTTTTTAGCCATCGATTCAGTCAACGTCGCCGTATCGAAAACCGCTCGTAAACTTCAGGTCGCGTAGTGTTAATGGCCTATGCAATGTACTGCTGTCGTCGCGACTGTATAATTTCATCCTCATAACTGTCACGTATCGTAAAGACTAATGCCATAGAAATTCTCCGCCTCGTCGATGTCACTCGTACGATATTTCGATCGAATTTTTAATTAAGGACGATCGTCTCTATGTATAAGTTTTAAGAAAACACCCGAAGTTTCTGACATATTTTCCGATTGCCACCGAAATTTTTAACAGTCTCCGACGCTGCCACTGTGTATTACTGATTTTTAAAAAATTATTATTCAAACAATTTATACACGCACAACATGTATTCGCACTAAAAATGAAAATTGCGCTCACGAAAATTTCTCACTCATTTGAGGAGAAGACGAACGGACTTTCGGCTATGCATTCGATAATTGCGTATATCGTTGCACGGTGAGACGTAAAAAGTAATCGGTGGTTTATGCACTGACGCTCACACAATTTTTGTTCCTCGCGTCGACGAAGCCAAATAATAATTTCAGATTGTTTTTGTAATTCTATATGTTGTATGACTCCCGTGGACAAAGTTATAAATATATAAATATATATATTATATATTGTTTTTAAGTTATGAATATATTATATATGTTATGTATTTATAACTTACGAATTTATACATACCAATATAGATACTACTTATAATCGCACAAAAAAAACACGTCGATGTACTGTATACTTACCTCCAGAATTTTTTTCCCTGCTGCGCCGCAGAAACGTACCTATTTTGTAATTCCCGTGTCGTGAATGAGGTAGAGAACCTGAACGTGAGATGAACGAAAGCTAATTTATTCTTAAATATATATCTGCTCTTAAATTTATCCAAGTAACAATGATTAACACTGAGACTGTCGAAGACGATGTCTGTCTGTTACGAGAAAACATTTTAACATTTTTTGGCTAGTATTTATAACAATTAATCTAAGACCTAAGTCAATCTAACAAACAAACAATGAATCCAAGAAGTTCGAAACCCTGTTCAATCTCTGCTCGGTTCATCGCAATGATAATCACTCGTCAGGAAAGCAAAATCTGCTTCGAATTCACGTTTTGAGAAAACTTAGAATGTGAAGAAGAATTCTTATTCGACAATGAAGCGGACAAACTTTGAAGTCATGCTCCAAATTCTATAGAATCTGATCGTTCGTATATATTTACCCTGCAACATTGCAGGGTAAAAGAGTCAAACATTTGGGACTCTATACTGTTCTACTTGCGTGAAAATAATCAACATATTTACAATTCACGAACCATTCAATGTTTCAAACAAGAAGATATAACAAAAATTCAATCTCGGCTCAAAACCGTAACACTCGAAGCTATTTGCTTAGAAAGTTGCCAACAAAGTTTTATATATGCGGACGTAAAATGGTCAGGGATTTCCGAGATTTTTTCTGGTCGAAAAATATTAGTATCGAAACTGAAAGAAACTGAGTTTCCTTCGTGAAAAAAGCTAAATTTAAAGAATTCGTTTTTCCCTTTCCTAGAACTCTTCAATCAATTAGAATAACTTGTTGAAAATTGAAGTACATTTAAGTCAATAAATGTCGTATTTCACACAAGCATCGTTTCTTTAAGTTCTATAAAAGAAAAGGTTTTTTCTGGGTACACCTCTGCAAAAATTGCTTCTGATGGGATGTATCTATCTTTGATAAGTGCATGAATTCTCAGCAGCTCGGTTATCAAGCGGAATGAACCCTTGTAAATTTGCGTAATTGATTATAAACTCATTCAGGAATAATGAGGTATTATACGATAAATACGACAGATGTAGTACATGTATGTATATTGTCACAGTTCGCTTCATTTTTTTTCTCATAAATTTATTTTTTCTGTTTTGTTTTATAATCTGTTCGAGATCCTAAGCTACCGATAGCGCACGTTCAATCTCAAGATACTCAACTCCTATTTTACAGGCGATTCATGACGTTCACACAACAAACTTAAGCACGCATTAGTAGCTTCTTCGCTATTAATTATAGAGCAGCTCTCACAAGTTTTTTCTTCATTTTTTTTTCAAGTACATACATAGGTTTATAACGAGAGTAGGTTCGGAACATAAAAAAGCTATTAATACAAAAATCATTCTACGGAATGTAAATCGCTCCTTCACTTATTATATTCATTCGATATACTCAGTCAATGATTTATTGTCTCGTGAGTTGTTGGTTTCTTTAAATTATTTGTTGCTGCTATTTTACCGTTTAAAAGTTCGGATGGTCGCATGGTATCCTGATTATTCTTGGAAGCAACAACTACAATAAATATATATATATGTGTGTGTATATATATATATATATATAATTAATTAATTATTTAAATAATAGTATAAAAGCATCGGTTTCTTTCTTGTAAAAACAACTAAGGGGAGAGATTCGAGGGTTTCCGTATCTATATAGTCGAGATCTCGTTTCAAGAATATACCCTGTGGAGACCCGATTGGTCCGGGGATATATTAAATTTTCACTACGGATATGTGCAACTTTCCGAACTGAAAATTGGGGCAATTACTCTCCGATTTCACGAGGCGCTACAAATATACATATTAAAGTGTCGATTCACCTCTTGGCGAAGCAAATACGACTGACCACCGTGAAATCGACGAGAAAAGTACGCAAACGGAAAGTGTACCTATTTCGTTATTTGCCTAAAAATATCATTAGTATAAATATATAATATACGTGGGTTTCGTAAAGTGAGATAAAAAAAAGAGGATAAAGTGCGTGTGAATTGATGTCCATCTGGGATTTACTAAATTGGGTCACTCGCCATTATTAATTTCGAACGTATAGAATAGTATCTAAATTAGATCTCTTGGCAGTAAAATTTTTCATTTTTCTTTTCATCGTGTCTTTTTCAATATAACACGACGTGGACTGTCTATTTCTCTCGATGTTGTCGGCGGGATATCGAACTCTCTATCGATTCGTGATATATTGTTAAAAGCACGTTGCATGCGCGCTGAATTCTGGCCGAAGGAACGAGCCGAATATGATTAAAATCAATATATATATATAAAAATTGATTTTCGATTGAGAACAGAATGCCGCGATTTTTCTTCTCTTGTCTGGATCTCAAGTTTTTTAAAAAATTCGAACGTCTCGGGCGCTCGGCCATCGAGAAATTATTGTACAATTAATAATAAAATGAGTCGCTGTCGACGAAGGGAAAATTTTCGCAGCCAGCTGCGAAGCCGGATGCGAGACTCTTCGCTCTCAGGAAATTGTCGAACCGCTTCTGCGGGTTCGCATTGGATTTGTTCGCGCGTCCCACTTCAATATGGCTGTCTCTTGTCGTTAGACGCACTGCGCTGTACCGCTTTCCTATTCCTACGTTCCGTTTCTTCGATTTCCGCTTTTTCTTCATTACTTAGCTGTGGGCTCTCTTCCTTCAGCTTCCACCCGACTGTTCCTTGCACTCCACAACCTCTCCTTTAAAAATGCAGTCTCGCCATAGGCCTTTTACACCTGAGCGGGTTTCGCCTTGCCGACGACCAGCATTATCTTCTGCAGGAACTTGGTGAAGTTTACTGCAACAGTGGTCACATAAATAAAGCGTTAAAGAGCGAACGATCGTAAAATTGAATGGAGTCATTTATCGTTGGCACAAATGAGCAATATCGAATATAAAAGGTATTCAAAATGTTTTTTCATCTGAATAACTGTCAATAATTCTTAACCGAGACCGATAATACAATTTTTAATCATCAATTCGTTTAATCAACATCTTGTTAGTCAAGAATTATACAATTATCGAATTTTTTACAATTACTCATAGTTATTCAGACTGAAATGTGTGTTTGAATATTATTTAATTCGAATATTGCCTATTGCTGATCGTTGGAATCCCTTAAGCCCATAAAAATACGCAAGTTCTAAGGAGCGGCCTATTATTATTATTCCAACCTTCTATTTTCAGGATATTCAGTTTTGTTTAAAAGGTTAATTGCGGTGCTCTCGTAGATATGCGAGTGTGTGCTGTTGGTGCCGGTGTTATATGATTTCATCATGCAAACTTAAAGTTTTAAACGGCTTCCAATTTTTTTTTTTTCGTTCCTTTAACGTCTGTAGCGACTGAAGGGAGTTTCTTTTTTTTTAATGCAATTTAACCCGATTAAAATATAATGATTATAAAAGCATGCGTGATAGATGAAGGAGTATAAAATTTGTAATAGTGTGCTTGAAACCTTATTCTTTCTTTGGTCCAACGACTACCATCATCTTCTGGAGAAATTGGGTGACGGCGCCTGTAGGAATAATAAAATTAAAGAGAAACTCAAAAACAAGTAACGAATGTCATTTCCACACTCAGTGTGTAAATCTTGAGGGCTGTTTTTCTAAACGCCACTGCTCAACGTATACGTTTATGTCTCGTGAGCTTGATGTGTCGTATTGTCGGGTCAATATAGCATCATTAATAAATTTGGGTCAGTTAGTGACAGAATACTCACCGACTCCTTTTTGGAAGAAAACCGGCTTGTTTCTCCAAGCAATAAAACCGAAGTATACAGGTACCGAAGACAGAATCATCAGCATACCGTATCCTGAAAGCGGTAAAATTTTTTTTGTGAAACAATAGTTGTTCACCTAGAAAATTCCGTCATTTAAATGCAAAATCAACTCGTACCTGTTTCCTTCGGACTTGCGTACATAGGGACGATGGTGACGAAAAGCGTACCGAGTATGTACACTACAGGGAACGCGAGATTGACTCTTATCGGCCTGGGAAGATTAGGCTGTGCCCACCTCAACCAAGGAAGACACAGGACCGACACTCCGATACTCAACTATGAATCAAAAATTACACACATCCCTCAGTTACGTCAAATTACAGTGATAAAACTATTACGAAATCGTTGAGCTCATCCGGTAACCCGCTAATGCGCTCGTGCTCGTTACACGCACCGGCCGATTAAATAATGCTACCGGTAACTAGAGCAGTAGGCCTTTATTACTTTCTTTTTTTATTTCTCGTTCAAATAATTCCTATAAATATTATTCTGTTATAATAAGCTGAAAATGATAACATTTGTTTAAATAATTGCACAAAAAATGCATTTTAGGGGAAGTTAACTAATAATGATGACGATATTTTCGTTACATAATCATTCTTTTTTTTCAGCAATTAATAGAAAAATATGGATATCTCTTCATAAAAGTTACACATAAATTATGCTATGTTCCGAAGATCGTTGCTGACTAAATTCAACGAGATGTTATATCGGAATACGGCGATAAATAAGAAATATGACGAGTGATATTTACCCAGGTGACGAAGCCAACGTAGTTTATGAGAGCGACGATATTGGAGGATGTCAGGTACAGCATCGAGAGGAGTGCCTGTAAAATAAATTATCATCCAACTCAATACACCTCAACAACGCGGAAAGTGTTATTTAATCCACTTTTACACTCTATTTCGATATTGATAACCCAAATTCCAGCAGTTGTCAAATAATGCCATTAACATTATCGTCAATACAAAACTTTACGAGCATTTACCTCCGTGTAAATTCTATGGACTTATCAAACTCACCATGCAAATTACTGCGGGTGCGGGCGTCATTCTGGAGACCTGAATCATCGTCAAAATCTCGGGCATCTGTCCCTCGCAGGCACCAGCGTAGAAGAGACGTGAAGAGGTGAGGAGAATGCCATTGACAGCGCCAAAGGTGGATAACGCAACGAATACCGGTATCGTCCAGGCCATTATTCCGAACAACTTATCTGCGTATGTCTGTGAAATAGTGATATTAAAATGTGTATAACATATCGCGTGAGTTATGATTGATGAATCGATAAATTGTCGAATGTTATCCCTACCACAGCGACAGCTCCACTCCCAAGCACTTCGATTTTGCTTAGAGTCGTGTAGAAAGCCATATTCGTGAGTACGTAGACGACCGTTACGAGGGCGCACGAGATACCAATCGCCTTTGGCAAGTTTCTGACTGGGTCCTTCAGTTCCTCTATGATGAAGTTGAGATAGTTCCAGCCGTTGTAAGCGAACAGTCCCGAGTAGAAACTGAGGGCTATGCTGGTCACTTCGGTATTCGTTCCCTCGAAGGTGAAGTGCTCGGTGTGTCCTGATAAAAATTTTGAACAATTGGTGAACAATAATAGAATTGGTAACATCTATAATTGGGAAAACTTTGACATTCTGCTACTCAGTAATTGTATCACTTTTGTATAGTTATAATTAAAAGATACATGAATAAGTAATTGGCAAAATTATGACGTCATGAATTGTTAATTATTCATAAATAAATCGTGGAATAATTCAATTTATCTTGAAATTATGAAGAGATTTAGCGGTGAGAAGGATTTGAAAGGGTATCATTAGAGTATCTATTATACAGCGTCGTTGTACGAGTTAATAAATAATAATTATGTTAAGGGTGTAGAAACGATCGTGGGAAGCGATTTAGGGGCCTTTCTCTGGCAATCTTAGTGACATTTCAAACGACGCGAGCCGCAACGATGAGCGATTCGACATGAGCTGATACGGCTAGCAAAGAGCGAAGCATTCGGTCCGTTTGAATGGTCCAATTTAAGCGATTCTTTACGCGCGAGTTTGCCCGTCGGCGTGACTTGTTCTACGCGCGCGGACGTATTTAACCGGGTTTTTGATTGGGCAAATTGTCTCGTCCGGTAACAGGACGACGCTGAAAAGACAGGAGAGACAGAGAGCGGCATATATATATAACTCAAGCACACATAGTATATGAATTCACGGGACGGGCGTGGGCGTTATAGACACGTCAGGCGCACAGAGAGAGCTTGACTATGATCCCAACTTCCGGTACATGCAGCTAACCTGATATTCAGGGTCTTATCGTCTTGAAATAGGTAGAGAGAGAAATTCCGAAAAATGAATAGTCAAGAAAATTGATAAACTCAAATGGAAATTCAAAACCAGTGATATGAATTAATTATTCACTGGTATTAAAAATATATGTTACTGCCCCTTCAATTTTTTTTAATTCACAACAAAACCCGTCCCAAAATCCTAAATAATTCTCAGTCATCTTCCATTCCCGAATGAAATTATGTTTTCGTCGTTTTTTAATTTGTAAGCTACCTTTGTAACATTTTCCACAAAAAGTGGAAAAAGTAAGTAGCGATTATCAACAGTGAAGCTTTTTAAAAATCAGTTCGCTCATCAAACAGTTGAGAATGCCATCTAAAGTTTTTTTTTCTTCTCTTCACGGTAAATAATGAATGCAAGTAAAATGTTTTTTAACGCAACAACATTCATTTAGCTTGATGGAATTGATTGAAAATCGAATCCCCAACTACAATGAAATTCTTTGCACCTATCCTCGATCTCGCAAATCGTTTTGCTGAGTAACTACCGGCGATTCAATGGAAAACCTTCATGGGAAGAAACTCCTGGTAAAATGCAATTAGTGACTCGACAGCGACGTCCAAGGACTTCACCGGCAATGGACTCGAGCAACTACTTCAAAGTACGACATACCCCTATTACTCCTATCCAAGAACGCTTTCATTCAACGCCCCTCGACACTCACTCTGCCGATGCAAGGCTGCGCTTTAGCCCTGATACGCTCACATCTCGACACGTATCCATAGATAATCGAGCACTCGACACTGAATAGAACTTCGGTGAAAGTCAATCGCTCAAGCGATTAAAATTGGTCACAACCTTGGACCACTATTCGCAAAAGTAAACGTCGAAAAATTTTACATCAGAGACTATCAAACTTTCAGCTCCAATAGAAACCCGAATGACAACTGCAATAAATAATTCACAGTATTTATAACACAAGTTTAAATTTTTTATGATCTGAGTTTTGATTCGACAATATTTTTTTATATCATATAAAATAAAAGTGATTTTTAAAAATGTATACATAGACGTTTGTGTGTATGTGTGGTCGGCATTTGAAATTCTAATTTACATATCTTAAAAACGATTTTAGCGGTAAACGGATTTGTTTGCGGTGATTTCCAGAAAAAAAATCAATTTTTTTTTTGTATTTCATTAAAAATTGCGATTTTTGAAAAATGTAAATCAATCTTTATTTTTCTCTATTTCAATTTCCACTGACAATTAATTATTCTGCTGAAAAAAAAAAATGTGTCTCAGAGCGTAAGTAAATAAATTGAATTTCAATTTTCAAATCTTACCAGTTGAGAATTGATAGACTCCGGTACCGACAATTACGAGCAGAGCAAGTAATTTGGCGTACGTGAATACATCTTGCACCCTCGTCGCCCATTTGACGTCCCAGCAGTTGACGAAAGCCAAAGTGCCTGCGGAAAAAAAGCGAAGAGCTTGAGATGATAAAAAAACGTGAGCATGTTTCTCGACGCAGTTATGGAGGAATTTTAGAACGTGCGTCTGTCGATGATAAGAAATGACGCGTTTACGCAGTATAAACAATGTCGAATATTCGCGGCTATTATGACAATTGGCTTCGGAAAACGCGCGTGTCATTCGATGCTCGGGGAGCTCTGAATTAAATTGAATGAGAACGATATATAGACGAATCTACGGGGGTCGACCGTGGCCTCATCGAAGGCGCACTTGCCTCAAGAGTCCACTCTATTACATCGATCGACCACAGTCAACGACTTTGGTACATTATTGTCTCTTCGCTTTAACGAGTTTTATCGGCGTTGGAAACAATCTGCGACTCCTAGTACTCGATTTGACCCAATAACTTTAAGTAAGTCCTAAAAGTGACAAATTAAAGATCATTTTATTATATATATTCTTTTAATTACCCTCATTAATAATCGTACAACTAATTTTGTATTACAATTTGATTATTTGACTTCTGTCACATAAATTTTTTCAGTATTTTTATATTCGTAGAGAGAGAGAGAGAGGGAGAGAAAGGTAATTAATAACCGCGATATAATGATCAATCAAGCGTCCGGATCCCGAGCAAGTTTCATATTAATTGTGCCAAGCAAAGATTTAATAACAACAACAAAAAAATCCCCTGAAAATCTTGACCCACGCGAGACGTATTTATTTTTAATGAAAAAAAAAAACCAGACTGAGCATTAACGTGGGCCAAGGAAATTCCCCCGAGAGCAGCGCCGTGTCCTTCAGCATTCTCTGTACGTTCATAGATAGAGCCGCGTATCATATCAGAGCTGCTGAGGGATTGCGTTTAATTTCCTAATTGCTCGGGGACGGTCTCGACGAAGCAGCTCGTAGCTATACACAAAGTCTCAAGCCTTTCATCCAGCTACCCCTCCAGTGTATCTGCATTGTTTTCCGCCTCTGCATCAACGGTAGATAAAACATATTTTAACGACTATATGCAATACCAGCGAAGAATAATAATTTCCGTGTCTGTAGAAGGTCGCGACATGTGATAATTCATGGCCAGTTACCGAGGGAAATATCAGTTAGTCTTACAGGAAAACTACCACTGGAAAAAAAAAAAAACACACACTCACTGCTCAGATAACACAATCAGTCCCACAGAGATTATTCTGATGTTACAATTTCCAACTCAACTCAACTTTTTCATACATTGAAGTTTTATTGCTGAATAGGTAATTGTTTGTAATGAAAGATCGATGGAAATATGGCGTGAATGATGAATAAATAAAAAAAACGAAATCCTTTGTTTCCTCGATATTGTCCCACGGACAACGAGAAAGCGGAAAATAAAAGGTGAAAAGAGAAGAAGCTTGGAAAGCTCGTGGACAAAAGAAACGCAATCACAGCCAATCGCTTCGAGTGCATGTCTCCATCAAAGCCTCTCGGAAAAGTTCGATCGCTCTCCAGGCCTCATCTGTCTCATCTGTCCACCCGTCGCACTGCGAAGAAACCACACGACGCGGACTTACATCGAAGATCGAGTTTTGCGGTTGCCTCTCGACCCTCTTTGCGAGTATTCACAGTGTACAGACAATCCAAGACGATTCTACTACGTACTTGAGGTTATCCACACGAATTCGAGTTGGGTTTCGTCCTCGGACCGTCGGATGTGGTCGGTGATTTTTTATTTTGCTTTTCCAAATCCAAAAGGAAAGCGGATTTTTTTTTTACATCTTCGACTTATCAAGAGTTCTTCAATTTATTTTATTACTGCCAACGCCGTGAGTGTCATTTAAAAAAAAATAATTCTGCTTTACTTTTAGATATCCGAGTGGTCGAAGGGTCAAATGCAGGTTGAATTGAAATGGACTGCCCTATATACACACGCACTTTTCACGCCCCTTATTTACAACTCAGTTATTGAAACAACACGTGACCTCTACGAGTCACAATATGCTTCCTTTTCAACAGAGATCTCGTCTTACATAAACGTATACGTCGTCTCAGACCGGCAATCTGCAACGTTCGTAGAATATAAGTGGGAATGTTTGTGGCGTCGTACTTTTTGGTGATAAACTCGGTGAAGCGCCATCTAGCCGAAGGAAAATGCGACTTTCTAACAATGCGAAACTCGCTCAGTTACACTTGGAGAAATTGCGGCAGTCCTGACGCAACAACCTGTCAGCTATTTATTTTCATTTAATGCGACTGTTTTGTGGTAATGAAAAGTAATAAATAGTCGATGCTATCTATATATTTATAGCGACGGTAAATGAAGAGGATGACGTGAAAAGGATTTAAAAAACAAAAAAAAATGTATAAGTGAAACCTGCGGATCTTCACTAAATCTGACATGTAGCATCGCTGAACGGTGTTTCGTTCGGAAAATTTATGCAATAACGTGTAAATTTTGTTACGATTCCAAAAATCTATAAAACCATGAAGCGCTTCACCAATTTCTCCCAAATTCCGCATTTTCCATCGCTACGTTCAATTTTTATGTAAAGTTTTAGCCCAAAAGGTAAAACCCAAAAGATGAACCATTTTTCTCCACGATTCAGACTATTTTGAGTAGACACGATTTTTTTTAAACGTAACATAAATAGAGGAATCAAAAAATAGTTTTAGCTATATTTCTTTAATAACCACAGCAGTAAAAAAAATGCCGTGGACTGGAATTAATATCTGTCCCTTCATGGTCACCAATACCCATTTTTTCCCCCACTTTATGGGTTATTTCTTTTAATCCGTTCCCTGAAGTGATTGCAACGGTATTCCCTTTCTCTTTTCACCTTTCTCTCGATATTGTCTGTGATATTCATCGGGCGATAAGTAATTTCTGATAAAACCTGTGCGCGTCCGTTCCAACCGGACCACAAGTGGATGGAAATGTCGAGTAACGATATCCACAGCGGGAGACGACTGTGAACGGATTGCCGAGAGAGGAATCAACGTCGAGGACATTGACTCCTGCGGCTACGGTAATTATACCTATCCTATATGGTTTTGTCGGCTCACTGAGTCCTCGAGAGTTACTTGACTTTTTTATCTGATAGCGCGCGATACCATCGAGTCGTTGAGAGGTAATGAGGCCGAACTATATCGTAACCGGAGTGAATGGACCAAAAAAAAAAAATCTATACGACGGTCAAGACGATGTTAAGAATGTAATATGTGCGAGAGGGACAGAAGACCTCGCTCACAGTGGGGGAAAAAAATCCCATTAAGAATGAATTCCATCATCGCGTTGATTAGACAATATTATCATTTTTATTTTCATCCATGAAGGATAGACATTTTTTTCCATATTCATTGCGATACATTTTCCCAGCATCAAATGCTGTGTGTCATTAAATCTGTAATTCAATTAAGTGAAGTGTGGACATATGGAAATGATTCTTAACTTGAGTACAATCAAATAAATTCCGTTGTCATGTTAGAGAAAATTGTCAACCTTTGGAAAACTACAGTCTTTTGCATTAAAAAAGTTAATTGGTAAGCATAATTATAATATTTTGAGAAATGATATTCATTGGAATCAAATATTTTGATTTTTGTCAAGCATATTTATCGCGTCTTGTGATACATTTTATTTAATTTATACGATGCAAATAAGTCTGTAAAAATGGTAATGTTATGATGCATTGTAAAAATGATAAATTCTCCTTCATCCACTAAGAATGTAGATTTCCTAACGTTTTTTTTTTTTGTTACACATGCTGCCAGAGCTCGTAAAATTACTAATTGAAGTTGGAAAGTGCAAATGTGTTTAAATTCTTTTTAACTCAACGCTATTAACAAACAATTATAAAGCTATAAATGAATCTTAACGACGTACGAATGGCAGGAGAATATAAGTACGCGTGGTGGATATCAAGGAGGAATTATATGTTCCTGGAACTAATGGCAAGTTCAGCCTTGGGCTAAGCTTGAGATGTGGAATAATCGGTGGCGCGCTCCGCTGCAGGGACTGTTCATGGGCTGTGAAAGATTTTCATAGAGAAACGCAACTGACAAACGTGCTCAAAGGCAGCAATCTTGTCTCATTGTAATCAAATGTAATTCAATAACGACAGTCAAGCACACAGCTCAACAACATAACTGAGCTAACGTCTCGGAGACTTGAGAGTAACAAAAAATGAAGAAGAAGAAGAAGAAGAAGAAGAAGAAGAAGGAAAATAGGAAGAGGAAGGAGAAGGGAGAAGAGTATGAATACCAACTTAAAAAGTCGAAGCCGACGACAGTTGCAAGAATACAAAGAGGAAGACGAAAAAAGTAAGCCATAGGATGGGAGAACTGGAGGACATCGCGCTTAGAAACACACATAGTGCAATTCTCCGGGATGTTGCGTCAGACCGAGAGAACGAGCAGAATTTTTCGTAGAAGAGATTGGTGTTGTCTGCGCCGTCGCATTTGGACGAAGGACGTGGTATGATTACCCGAGATCAGTATGTGTGTCTCCGGGTGAATTTCTCACCGTCTTATGGTCATCTTCGCTAATTAGAGGCCGAGATGTGATCTTCGGAAATTTATTGTGAACACAGAGCGCCTATTATAGAGCTCGCGAGCAATTAGAGCCTTCGACTGTGAAAAAGAATGCTAATTTGTGACTTCATCGACTTTGTATTCAATAAAGGATTTAAGTGGATCTACGAAATAATAAACGCACTTCTTTCCAATCTTAATTGAATTATGGATGAGAGCCTTTTCACTTAATCGATGTGAAAAGTGAATCAATCAGTGACTCGATCAGTCATGTTTCGACAATGTAGCAATCGGTTTGACAATTATGAACAAAAATAGCTAAATAGCACAGAGAGACACGGACTTTATTCCCATCAGAGACTCGACAAGATTGACCTGTCGACAGCACAAATAGTCAATTCGAAATAATAAAAATTGATTATCAAATTATTTTTTATTATAATTAATACAGCCAATTAATTGAATCCAAGATTCAAAGTAATTGGGCTAAACTTATTGATTTTTTAAAATGAAATTGCTCTAGTGTGTTATTAACTGCTCACAGGTGATACTCACATATACAGCAAACGGCGAGCATTCTCGCAGCGTCGTCTGGCGGTGCACAGTCCGGAAAGAAGGGCTTCATGACGTATATGCTGAAAGTGAGGGCAACGATCGCTTGGCTGCACGGCCTGACGATCATGCATTCGACCCATAGCCTCACGAAGGCCAAGAAAGGCCCAAAAGTCTCCATGATGTAGGCATAATCGGCCCCGGATTTTTTTATCATACATCCGAGCTCAGCGTAGCAATATGCGCCAATCTATAAAAAAAAACATAATTAATAATCAACGTAAAAAAATGATTACAAGTGCCGATGCAGCTGCAGGGAAAAATGTGTAATAATCGTGTGGTCTCGTTGAGCGACAACGAAAAATCGCCCACACACGACTTATTCGCATACATTTCACTATCGCCCCGTGGCCCGTTCATGCTTCAACGGCCCGTCTCAACGATCCGTTCGATATTGCTTTACACTATATTTACCGACGTGTAACACCGAACGCCGAGACATAATTATTTGTGATAGGGAAAAATCGAAACTGTCACCCAGTTCGTGCGCACCCGAGGCAACAACGTCAACGGGAAATAATGCAGTCATGCGAAACGGGGGCCTGTTTGACGATAAGTCACCTCGCAATCAACGAGACCGTTTATTTTCGGCAGTTGTTGGAACATAACGACCTCCGTGGACGAGCCCCCGGACAATTTCTACTCGACTCTAAGGACATTATTGATATTCATATTTTTTATCAATATTAATAAGGGCTAACAATGATTTTATTTGTACGTCAGTCAGAATTTAATTTTTGGAAGGGACATTTATTAGGGTGAAATTTTTATATATCGGAGATTTTGTCAGTTTCACTGTGTACTCACCATGGAAAAAATTCCCGAGGCAGTCCAAACCAGCAAACTAGCGTTCACACTTCCGGTGTACTGCAAGACACCTGCAGGACTGACAAATATACCGGAACCGATGATCGAGCCGACGATAACCGTCACTCCATTCAACAGAGACATTTTCGCTTCGAGCTTAATCTCGCCGTTGCCGGCATCGCCGTTCGTCTCCACCGCATCGTAAGGCCCTTTTTCCCCGTCCTTTATGCTCCCCTTTATACTGCCGTGCTTCGACATTTTTCCTGCAACAAAAAGCACGTGCATCGATTTATAGTATAATTTAAAATAACAGTGACAGTATCACAGTGATAATATCAGTTATTGGCATAATAATAATTTTAATAAATATGTATATGTACTTTTTAAGTTGTCGCAATAAGAGAAATTCACTCACAACATGTTTAATGTATTATTATTATTATTAATTTATATTAAATTTTAATTTTGTCACAATTTGCGTATATTTTGGGACAAATATTTCGACAACTAAATTTACAGACTTTTTGTACGAAATAAAAATAAATAAACTCAGATTGACCTACAGAGCTACTCTCGGTGAAAGCTTTCACAGTATTTTATCAATCCAAAGTTCCAGAGGTAAAAGTATTATAAGAAACCCGATGAGTTCTCGTCTCGTTTCGTTTCCTCTGTTGGATGTGTCCAAGGGCGAAACGTTTCCCTCTTTCTGAATAATGCATTCGCTGGGTCGTATAGCCTCGTGAGATAAAAGCGAAGAAAGCAGGAAAAAGCAAGGGTCGAGAATGAGAACGAAGAACTCGCCCCAGAACGAATCGGGATTTTATACGTGTTGATAAAATACCAGACGTCGTAAATTTATCTTAGCTCGATGCAACACCGAAGATTTTCTATTGAGAAATGAAACTCCCTTGCGCTCAAATAGAATTCTTTATTAACCGGAAGCTACGTCCAACTTCCTCACAAATCCTTCTCACTACGTAAGATAGGAAACGAAGAGCGGCGATGAGGAGAGCAAAGCGTTCGACTTACTCGGTGCCTACGAGTAAAATCATCTGTACTCTCGAGACTCCGTCGATTCTCCTCGAAGTTTGTCTCCGCTCCGGTAAATTGAATTGATTGCCTTTATACGTCGAAGAGAGCGAATCAGAGAGTTCCAATCGTCATCTAATTGCTCGATCGTACCCAGACTTACAATTTTCCCGCGTACAACTAAAGCGAATTTTAAGGGTCATATCACGCGACCTTATCACTTTTCTCAAACTATTTTTATTTGGAAAAATCTAAAAATTGTGTAGTTTACGTAGCAATCTTTCTTAAACTAGTTTCATAAAAATAGCCAAAGTACATTTGAGTAAACATTCCAAAAACAATACTGAAAAGTATATGTTTTTTTTTCTTTTTCAAATTGTGATTAATGTAATACAATTATCGGTTTCTTGTAAATCATTACACAATCATTTAATTTGTTTATTAAAAAAAAACTAAGGAAAGAAATGGAAAGAAAAAATCACCTAGTGAAATAAAGTAATAATTCCGTAGAGCAAAAAAGAAAGGATATAACGGTAGAAAAGACTTTTCGTTGGGGTTTTTCATCGTCACGCTACGTACGTTGGAATCTACTTCACGAGATAAAGGCACCGGCAAAAAACGGAAGTGAGAAAGCAAAACAAGGGAAACTAATGTCTAATAAAAAGTTCAGTTGCCTCTACAATGTATCGGCATTTTATAGAAATGTAAACTTTTTTGTATGAGGAACAGAGAATCCGATTTAAAAGCGTGACGAAAAACGGTGCATGCAGGACCAAAACTGATGAAGAGGTAATGATGCTTTTTTTCCCTAGTGTTTAGTTTTTTTATCAACTTATTTTACGATTTTTTAGCTAACACTCGGACCCTTTTTATAATCGAGATTTACAAATTGAAACACGATTCACAAATTTGTGTTCTGGAGAACTGAACATGGAAAATGCTGATCGACCTTCGACCTAATAACTATCCGCGATATCTTTTCCTCACGTTGACAAGTAGCTACGCACTCAGCGAACATTTAGTTAGTGTACAGTGACTCGACCACCTGTAATTCGACCAGCCGATGCGTTAGAGATACGTGATAAACGTATTGCACCTATTTTCCTACTCGGCTACAATTTTTTTAATTCATACTTGCTTAAACTGCTGCTACGAGCTGGTTAAAATGCATCGATAAAATAACGAGCGAGTTTACACTTCAAAAGCAAAGTTCAACCTCTCAGTTGTCCCCGTTGTTCGACTTTCTTTAGTAAAACGTCCGACTCAACATAGAAACAAAGTTCGAGGTCGAAGTTTGACCTTGAGTGGCGAAAAGGCGCTGCCGCTTATGTAAACACAACAAGCCCTTCTTCTCTCCCGATTTCGTCGCTGGAGTCATCCACAAATCATCCAAAAATGTATAAAACTCGACAAAAAACAATGTTGACGAACAACATTGTTTTGTCATCGAAATATTTCGAATCATTGTTGGAAAATTTTTTTTAAATGCCGTTGGAAAGAACACCTCATCTCGAATCATATAATTTTCGGTTCCTCGATGGGAATTCCACGGCTGCGAATTAAAACGCGATAATAACGGAGAGACGAGATTTTGGAATCTGGTTTCCAAAGAGAAAAATCTCATTTCGAAATCACGCGGTGTGTTGATGTTTGTACAGTGGATCGGTGGCTGTTTCGATCGGCCGTCACGGTGTGCACAGCTGGTCTCTCGCGACCAGTTTGCTGGAATCTTCGCTGTAGTAACAGTGTTGTGCGTATACAGTCTAAAAGGGTTGTCAAAAGGAGGCGCGACTCGATCTCCGTCGAGGTGATCAGGTTCATATCGGAATAGTTATATCTTTATACGCACTTTTGCCGTTTCCATATCACATAATATATACATTTAATCGCACGAGCTCGTGCACGGCGATCGGCCAATAGAAGCGCTAGAAAGCTGCGCACGCCTCCGTCTTGCCTTCGAAGTCAGCCGATCGCGGCGTGCGAAAAACTCGTTTTACACGCCGCCGACAAACGGCGTTAAATCCACGCGAATCCGGATCTCAACGTTTTTTAAAAAATATTCTGTTGTTCAGAATTGTGGAAAATACCGGGAGATCGTTTTAGCCTAATCGTTTTCTCGTCTTTCTATTATTTCTATTAATCGCGATATGAAAACAGTGACGCCATTGACGTCGAACATTGTGAAAGCGATAAAGACGAAAACTATTTTGTTGTTTTTTTCAACGATTAACGCAGCATTATTACAGAATATTATTGTTGTGCGGACGATAAGAGCTTTATCTAAGGTCGGGTCTCGTTACAAACGACCCAGAAACTTGCTTACCCCATGGAAGCATAGTGAGCTTGAGATATGCAATCGAATATACCATTCTAGCTTGTCTACACAACGTTAAAATTTCTATAAGTAAATAATTGTGATTACTATCAGGAATAAAAAAATTCTGTATCTCGAATATGTAATTATCAACATTTAACTTCAATATGGATTAAATTTGTTATATCCTCTGTATATAAATAATTGAAAATATGTAATAAATAGGTCATAACCATATGATGTGGCAAAAATTTCTATACCTCGTATGCATAATCAGGAATATTTTATTTCCATGTGAGTTGCAACACTGCTGTTGTTCTCTTTTAATCTTCATCATCCAATCGATTAATTAGAAGTGCCAGACCTCGACGCATCTACGAACTCACGGCCAAAGATAATAGACAGGCTATACGAAGGGATACACGGTTACTCGTTGATTAAGCTAGTCATCCTGACATTGTTCCCAGCCGCAAATTGTCCAATGTAATTTAGTCTAAATACTTTGATGACCGAGCGGAGTCTTGTGATCCTTTAGACTCTATAGTCGTTCGGACGATTAGCGATAAGCAGTGAATTGTCAATAACGAATCAAAGTAACGCAGTCAGAGGACAACCAATGATATTGATCGATTGATATCTCCCTCGTTTAGGTGCTGATATAATATAAAGAAATGTGTACTCAAACCCCTTAAGGAAATTTTTTTTGCTGGGTTGCAAAAATCATCTAGATAATCTGCCACCGAATATTTTTTTTTGTGTTTACACTCTTCGCACTTTTATAAAAATAGAACAAGAATTTCTAAATGAATATATTTGTTTTCCTGGCAATAATTAAAAACTCCATGATTAAAATTTTGTATTCAACGGTATATATAATTATCCCATAAATCATCAGTACGTAAACAGTTTTTTACGGGAATCCTGTAATTTACGATGGAATTAATCGATAAGTAATTTTTTTCGATTGCAAAAATAATTAGTAATGCACACAAAGGTTGCAATTAATCCGTAAGCGTTGGATTTTTTTTTCTAGTCTCGGTAAAGGCAAAAAAAAGTAAGCCAACGAGCCAAGGGGTAATTTTCGATGTACGGTTTCTCAATCGCAGTCGCGCAACGAGACTTATGGGGGTTTGACTGGCGTGGAGACGAACGACACGAGGATAATCGCCGCGAAGCACTCGAGGTGCTTCCTGACGTTCGCACATCGGTCTCTCCTGCTGCCTACTATTCTATACAATCAGGTTCACCTCCACGAGGCACGTTTTTCGCTATATACTGACGTGTTGCTCGCCAGACCACGAGACATGTTCTCAACTACATCTAAGTGCTGTATTCTTCAAGCAAAACCATTCAGAGGGGTTGCTTTTGCGCTCACCCCTTTTGTCGTCGGTTCTTTGAGAATTCTTAAGCTCGTCTCCAGAAAAAAAATACGGAGTCGCTTTGTTGCTGTGTGACTATAGAATTGCTAAGGCACATTAAATAAATATGTATATTTTAAATGAATTTTATATGTGCATAAATATATTCAACGAAAATTATTTTGCAAAAAGAAGATTATTTTGAAAATTATTTATCAAAAAGTGCAAATCCCACAATTTTCTTTTCACTTCATATTTTGACGTTTATAACTTAACAAATAATTTGTACATTTTTATTGCAACGCGGAAAACGGACGAAAATTTTTTTATGCACTATTTTTCTCAAGAAAAGCTTCTAATATTACAACAATAAAAAATGTAACGCAAATACAAAAATCATGAAAACCTTACTGTCGATTAAGTATAATTACAGTCCGGTAATTCAATAGCAATTTGATAGTGACCGGATCTGCTGCAATTTCTCTATCTTCAGCGTTAATATACTTTTATTGCGAAATGTTCCGTGGTACACCTTTTCATTTTCTTCGGTATCAGTCGAATAGGAAATAAAAAAGGTAAAGTCACCTCGTAAACGTGGCTTATAAGCTTCGTTCGAAATATCTCTAACGATCAACCGTTCGCCTCTGCTACCGTTTCGCGCAGAGGGGAAGCCTGGCGAATCCGTGGCTCACCCTTAATGGTCTCAATACTCCGAGTCCGAGTTCTCACACCCTCTATATACGTATACCGGAAGTAGTCGAAAATTGCGTCAGCTTCAGTATGCCGTAATATGTATATACACACACATATATATATCGATCTTGAAGGCCAACGTCCCGACGACACCCTCCCGCTAACTTTAATATACGTTACGTTACACGGAGACGCCGGGAAGCCACTAGTCAACTGTGCTTAAGGCGCACGTCGGAAGTTAGCAAAGAGTGTACGCGGTATAGCTTGACTGTGGAAACGATCAATTTGTTTGCTGGTAACCCACAGCCACGAGGGTAAAAACACCCTGAAGAAAAGACAATCCATTAAAAACCAACTGCACAACATTCAACAATCCCCTTATTTACACTTCACTGAGTGATCCAAAAAAAATGTCTAATCCTTTTAAGATTCGGGATTTCCGTCGCGGTCTTAAGGCTTCGCGATTGCCAAAGCGCGTACTCGAGACACACAACCCTGAGGAGAATGAGACAAAAAAAAGAGTTTCCCCTTCGGAATATCGAGGCGTGGACGCGCGGCGGTTACGGCATGGCGCGCCACGAGAAAATCAATACCACCACGTGGTCCGCAAGCTTTGCAATTTTCACCCCGACAAATTAGCCCGGCGAGCAGTGAAAAAAGGCTTTGAAGTACTAATTATACTCTCAGCCGCAATTACGCGGAAGCTCGACGCTCTGCACTTCAATTTTCTGTCATGCTTCCGCAAAATAACATTCATTTATCTTCACTCACTTTAGCGACACGCGTCCTCTGCAACACTGCGACGAATTAAATGCTCGCTAGAAAAAAGATTCTCCCGCACGATTGCTCGGCTAATAGACGAATATCCGGGCGAACTATCGGACACGCGCCGCTCGTGATTATTACACAAGGGTGAGAGCGACCAGGTGGCCACAACTCATGAGCCGGCTGCTCGTCCGATGCAGGTTCAGTCTCTCTTCGAATTAATCTCAGCTCCTCTCGATTCTATACCTATATCGCATTCTTCCAAGGATTAAGCAACACCCATTTTTACCATCTCCACGGAATATATAATTCTCAGCAAAAAAAGGTAACTCACTGAAATATCAATGTGAAATAAAATTTGCACTGCTAAAAAACTCAACTCAAACGTCAAGCATCGACCTTCACAGTTGTCGAATAACAATTCTCAGTATTCACATATTTCTCGCGTTTATCACATAAAAAAATGAAACAGCACGATACAAATTTTCAGAAACTTAGAGATATTATTCGAGAAGATATCAGTTCGCATCGTGAGGAAAAGAAAAATGAGACTCACCTTTCACGCGAAGTCAAGATATATATTTTTCAATTCAAGTGGACCCTCCTCGATATTGGAATAACGCGCGAAAGCCGGTATAACGAATACCGGCAAGAAAAACGAAACTCAATGGACCTCTAAACGCACTACGCGGACTCACACAACAAAATCGGGTTACACTCAGAGCTTCATGACCGTCGAGACGCAGTGTCCGTCCGCCTCGCGTTACTCGAGGAAAACTGCGCCCGGCCGCGGTTAAGTTCGGCCGTTCGATAAGAGGGAGCGAGTGCGAGCGTATCGCTCGATGTTGCGATGGAAGGAGAAGCCGCGCGCGTGCACGTCGCTCCTCCACGACACAGGACTGTCTCGTAGCCTCGTTGTACCTTCGGTAAGGGTGCGCTGGCGGGGGTAATAGAGGTTGCGCGCGATTCTCGACATCCACCGCCGCGGGGGATCCGATCTCCTCGCCGGCTGCGATCCTCCACCACTTCCATCGACGCCACCGGCCAAACGGCGACGTAGCACGCGCCGCCGTCATACATGCGTACTACGTACGTTATCGTAACCCGTGCGGCTCTATCATTGCGTGAATGACTTCTCGAGAGACTCGTAATATCGTAATATCGTGATCTTGAAATCTCAACGGTAATGCAAATCCCCGCGGTTTCCGCTTTGCGGAAACGCGGATTTGCATTCCCGTGACTTTTTATTGGTATTTTTATCGAGCGCTTATCTTGATGATTATGTGATTGATTTATGGGGTTGAGTAGATCAAGAAAGAAAAAATAACAATGCTTCGACTGTGGTGTGCAAAAAAATTGGAATTCGTTTTTTTTTTTGCGAATAATCGTATGATTTTGAAAGGGTTTTTTTTGGCGATAGATTTTTTTCATTTGCGATTAGTTCACTTCAATGGGTTTGGTTATTTTTAAAAGAAAAATTCGGGGGTTGAACACTTTAACGAATTGAAATAGTGTATGACCTTCCGGATTAATTAGTTTTTATGTTATCAGTGCCTTCATAATTAGGACATTCGAGAATTCAAGGTTATCAAGTCCGGTGAAGTATGTGTTTCCTTAGTACTCTAGTGACTTGTACCTTCTTCATGTACAACCTTGTTCATGCGCACCCCGCGTGATATATTGTATTTGCTATTCCGCAATGCATGTGCATGAGTCAAGGCTTATCGCGATAAGCTTTTATACGTATTCCACGTCATGAACACCTTTTCACACCCCGCGAGATGCTGACGCGTTTATCGTCTCTCTTCGTACGTAGTATACTAAAATCTAGATGCCATCAACCTAACAATAAACAAAAAAAATGTAATTCTTTGAATCTCATAATCGGGAATTTTCCGTAAAACGTCTTGTTTTTTCAACTGATTACATTCAGAACATTAAAAAAAAACACGAATGGACTTCACTTACTTCTGCTTATTTTACTTTATCTTCTGAACCGATTTCCCGGACAGAAAATTAATTATATCTTCCTCAACCTGTTTTCTGTTTTCCATAATTCGAGGAAAAGTTACAAATATCCCAGAAAGTCTCCGCGGGCTTCCCGGCGGAAAAGTTTCCATAATGGCATTTAAATCCCTGATTCTACTCGAAAACTTTCCTAGAAATTACGTGATACTCTCGAATTAATTATTTTGACATATTCTAACAATCCAAAAAAAAAATCCGTTTTTTTATGGCTTAAAAAAAATTGTGGGTTCCAGAACAAGTCCGATTTTCCAATTGAAGAAAAAATAATTACGTAAATTCCAAAATAGGCAAACGGCCTGAACATTTCCAATCGTAACTCAATATTTACCTACCTCGTCTATCTCACGATATATAAATTATATAATTCAAGCGTAACTGCATCGTCCGACCTTATGAGAATTTTCGCTACACGAGTCATAATTATTATCACTTTAATACTTCCCGGTTTCGCCGCATATCTCAGAGTATTAAATAAAAACATTGACGAATAGCTTTTTCAAAGATATCGTCGCTTGAAAAATCGTGAAATATTTCGTAATCTATCGTGAAAGGATCCGATCTCTAGCGAAATTGAAAATCGATTAAAAATATCCTTGAATGTTTTCGCGAGGCTCAGAACGTTCGTTCACTGGACGAGTCGAAATAGATAAATAACACGTTGGGACTCGGCATTCATGAATATTAATGTTCGGCGTGAATATCTTTGCGCAGCCCGGACGAGCCTCCCAGATTTCATAAAACTGGAAATCATTGACGCTGAACGCAGAGTTTCCGAAGCCACGCGCGTCTCACTGGAAGGGTCACGTACAACCCGCTCGTTTATTCGTCCGATCTGCGACTATAGCGAGTGTCGAGGAGCAAAACCTTCGCTTTTTGTTCGCGAAACTTTAATGCCAACGACTACATACCGAACAGCAATCAAGGCTTCACACATGAACGACATTTGCAAGCTTGTTGCTAAGACGTTTTTACATTGCTCTTTAGTTCCAGGTGCTTTTTTTCGTAACTCGCACAATACTAACGAATTATTCGTAAGAATCGCTAGACTGCACTACAGATCGATGCAAAACTTTGTAAAGAGGATCCATTTTTCTGGACCTCAGGGTTTTTTTGTACATTTTATGCTATTCATATAGAAATAAAGTTAACAGATTTTTTGTATGAAGTAAATAAATAAAAATTCTCATTTCCTGAGAACTTTGAGGTTATGCAAATGTGAGATAAATCTTACCAAGAGTGACACTCGAAACCGATCGCCTTTCTAATCTATTCGGTTGAAGGTGTATGTAACACGCGATGCAAGAAGCAGCGATCGATAGGATAAACGGCAGTCGTAATTGTCGTGCACATCGATGAGCGCAGTCAATAATCATCATTTGCATAAGTCTGATATATTCACCGATGCGACGGTGAATAGGACATTTGTTTATTGCTCGAAGTCGAGTAGTTAGGTGAATTTCACTTTTGTCGGGCAATCTTTAGAGGGGGCTTTGACGTTTGCGATAACGATAAACGTGTTAAATTATTGCGGAGATATTAGTGAAATGACCTCGACAATCCTACCGCATTTTCGCCCGCTAATTGTCGTTTCATAGATGCCTGGCGAAAACGATCGTATACTTAATGAAATTGTGAAAAATTCGTCAAAAGTTAAGTTGACATGAAGCAATGAATTTAAAAAATCTATTCCCTACCAAAACCGAACGTATCTACCGATCTTCATTAAATGATGTAAAGAAAATCAAATTGATTGAAACATAATAAAATAAGTACAGAAATAAAATAACAACGAGAATGAATTGACATTAAAAAATATTTGTCGTTTCACTTTTGCATTACATCTTCTTCAAGTACGTTTTCTCACATTATTAACAAACTGGAAAAAAAAAAAAAAAAAACAAAACGCCTGCGACAAAACAACAGGCGCCCGACCCACTCTTTTTGCACATGAGGGCACGCGGAGCTTCGAGTTCTAAATTGGAGATACTGTGAGTCGCTAGAGGGCCACTAACTCAGGGCCCGATATACTTATATGGCGATAGAATAGAATAATAGAAGAAGGAGCCGTCTATAGGCGATGAGAGGAAAGGTCGACGGAGAAAGGAAGAAGGTCCCGCGTTTCGTTGTTGGTTAGCAACCGTCACTGGTGCGGGCCTCTTTTGTCCGGAATGAAAGAAGGGACGACGAGCGGTCTGCCTGCGAGAGCCTGAAGGAATGCGTGCGCGAAAGTTCGCCCGAAGTTTCGTCGTTGCTCGAGGGTCTCTCGGGCAATTCAGCATCCAGGTGCGTTTTCCCTCGCGGTGTGCACGTGTCTCTATCGGCCAACTCACGAGTACACACGACTGCTTCGTCGGCTACTGCGTACGTCGTACGTGCGTACCGTTGGATCTTCGCGGGGGAATTCCAAGCATCGCGTGTATTGGGTTGCGCTTAAGGGGAGAGTGCAAGAGAGAGAGGGCATCGGGAATGGATGACGAAACTCTCGTCGTAAATTTCATGGCGAATCCTCGCACGGTGACGTCGAGGTGACATCGTGTCAATTGAATTCACCTCGTGGCGTTCGATTATTTATTATTTCTCTTTGTACTCTTTTTGTTTTTCGCCTAGTATGAGTATCGATTTAGGTGTTGATGTTATGCGCAGGGAGAAATATTTTACGAGCTCCTCGAGATGAGATATTGTGTTGATCGATTGTGCTAAACTATACTTGTTGCTTTGATAATAGCAGCGAGGGAATCACTTTCTACATGTTTATTTGCTGGTTTACGAGTCGGAAAACGGAAGTGAATTGAGGTGCGACGACGAGGCTCGAGGAATTTTTCCTCGATTATTTCTTAGCTTTTTGTACATTCTCATTCTCATTCAGTCGAAGTATGGATTCAATCAATTATTATGATCTTCACTGTTATTTCTCCGTTTGAAAGGAATTATTATTATTCTCAGAAAGCCAGCGAGTGGAAAGGAAATTAATTGGAGCTCTGTTGAATTAGTAAAAGTTGTTTTCATTGATTATAACGCACTAAAACTAAATATAATTATGCGGAATTGCTTATTTTTATAGTATCCGTACCCACGAACATGTTTGAAGTGCAATGGAAAAACGTTCAGTGAATTCAAAAAGCGACATTACTTTTCCAATAAATATAATTATTGTAAGTATCGAAAGGGGGGGGGGGGGGGAAGAATTCTTGTTCCAAGCTCTTAGTGCGAGAATTTTCGATCGATGATTGTGAATGGAGCTAGGACGAGTACGTGGGTGTCGGCGGTTAATCAGGATGCGCTGGGAGAGCTGGAGGGAGTTTTAGTGGGGGTTTTCCGCATCCGGAATCGCACGGAATAACGTAGGGCCGCTGAAACTAATCGCGTGGGATGTATCCCAATGAGCGAATCGATATCGCCGCCGTATATATGCACTGGATGCTGGGTTTCTCGGTGCCGACGTCATCAGCGGCACTCGTGACGTCAGAGATTCCGCCGGTTTTTATTGATTCTAGAACTATATTTTATTATACGTGTTTCATTCTGTTGGATCTTCTGAGCACCTGAGGACAGGTTCCTTCGATTTTACATTGATTGTAAAACATTTATCTCATTAAGCGTACTTCATTCTTTTGTATCTTGTGACCAAAAGTCGCAATTAAAATATTGAATCTGATTACAGAATTTACCAGGATTATTAATACATCGGCGAGCAATTTAAAAAAAATCTAATTAAATTAACACGTGCACTGTAAATTGACAGCCTAAATATTCAATTACGTTACTGTTTATGTGTAACCATTTGTAACTTTCTAAACGGTAATTGGTAGAGAATATTTAGACAGATTATTTTGAGGGACTTTCTTGAGAAACGCAATGAGCCAGCACGTAATAAAATCGATAGCGAATCGCCTTAAATGTTTTTTTTTTAATTTGAGCACGCACTAGACGGAAACGTTCACTTTTATTTTACAGCATTGTAAGGAAATGAAAGTAAACTGTTCTTCTTATATCCTAATAGAAAATTTCGATCGACGCTTTTTTCCAAAATACTTTCTCCTAAATCTTTCCCCATTTATCGCACCATTAATGATTTACACCGAGTAAAAATCGGTACAATCTCCACAAATTGCGAATCTTGCACGCGGCAGTTCTTCATAATTTACATTTCAATACATTTTCAAGATCGTTAATAACTGTCATCAAAAAATCCCGCAACAGGTACGATATTTCATGTTCGCCGATGAAAAATGCCCTGATCACCCTGACACATGCAGAGGTTATGCAGATTAGCACCTATTAACGCGAGGCTAAAGCAAACAATCCCAGTCACGCCTCTTTGTATATATCAATGGTCCGCGATTATAGTAAATCGTTCAGCAGACTCGGTAAGTACAGCGAAGATTTTTTTCTCTACTGCAATTCTTAAAGAGTGATTTTCCAATTTGTCTTAAAGGTTACAGGAGAACTCGTCTAAACGTATAATTATACAGAGGGGCTCGTACGTGTTCATCATGCACGGCTGAGTGCGCTGACGACAGCTCGAGCTGCAAGTATAACAAGCTGAAAATTTACTGAGTCCCTTCACTGGGAAATCCGCATATCTGTGGCTCCATCTGACCGCGAAGATTGTCGCCGCTTCCGCGATTAATTGCCAGGAGGAAACGCACGTTTTTAGCAGGAAAAGGTAGGTTACCTTTTCCGGAAAGTCTTCCGTGGGAATATCCGCGGAAGTGACGTCATATTTCGCTAACATGTTATTGGTTTTGATGCTAATATTTCGGTGACACTCTCAGATGGTCAGGTGAATTTTATTGGCGTCACGAAAAAACTAAAAATTAATTCTGTGGGAAATGTTTGATTAGATTAAACGAAGCAATCAAAGTTCATGTGCATTGAAGTGAAAACGTTGATTTAACGATTGAATCGCTTTCCTATTAAATCTGAGAATATGAATTCGGGGCGGAATAAATTAATCAAATTAATACAGTTTTTTAAAGAATGGAAATCGTTGAAGAACAGAAATAATATCGATTCCATTTACGAGAATCTAGTTTTTTCTGAGTTTTGCAAAAAGGTGGAATATGAAAATATTGATTATTGCTTATCACTGTTTTATGTAATGTAAATGGAATTAGGCTCGTAAATTTTGGTGAAAATTAACAAATTTTTCGTAAACATTGTAATTACGTTTTAGTAAGATTACACGTATTGTTTTTGGAAGAGCGTATACATCACGATAGCTCCGAACTTCTTGGTCCCGCGTGGAACATATTCCGTCAGCAAAAGTCAACGGCCGAGTCGGCAATAAATCACGCATTGCGATAACTCGCCACTAATTCTTAATTGCTTAAATGTACCAAATAAACCAGAACTTAACAAATGAGAGCACCGATTGCCTCTTGAAATGAGGAAAACAAAATCGCATTTGCGCAGATTGGGAGTTTCAGGATAAGCCAAATCAATTTAATGCTCCTGAACTACTAAAAAAAAAATCTGCAAATCCGTTTTCAAAAAACTTCTAATTATCCCTTGGAAAAAAGTTCACCACGAATATGCTTTTAAAAAAATCAACAAAATAATTGGTTAATCAATTACTATTAACATTTCTCTGGATTACAAGAAATTGGAAATTTTACAGAAACGATTACAAAAAATACGCACTCATTTAGCTAAATATCTTCGGTCTTTATATTTTTCTTTGGGATCGCTCGTAACATGATCTAGGCTTAAAAATCATTAGCGTTCTCACAAAACTATCGTGAGTTCAATCGATTGGTAAAACAGGACCAGCATCAATTTTGCCGCACATGTGGCGGCTCTGCCCCAGCTTCCGTCCAGTAGTACCGACAGAACGAGAGAGCAGCGCCAGCGGAGGAAACAAATACTAGTCCCAAGACAAGACGATGCGAGTGGCGATTGAGTTCTCCTCTCTAGATGTGTAGAAACACAGGCTAGGACTTTCGGCGGGAATTTACGCGGTAGTAGAGTGGATGAAAACGACGAGCGGACATAAAAGAAGCGCCACCACATCTGCACATTTTCCTTCGCTTAATATTTAACGACCTGTATTTCTCCATAAACGTAGTTTGTGTGAATCCCTGGTCTCGAATCGTTATTGTGCGAGACAGTTATTGCGCGATCTTGCGGTCACAGCGAGAATTTATCAACCGCAAGCAGACGAACTATTTACTCGTAGGCGCGCGCGCGAGTTTTTTCAACACGTGCACCGCAATAACATACATACACGTAACCTATCACGCGTGCAAAAACAATTCTTTTGCAAAAACAATCAAACATGGGGAAGCTTGGACCGCGTTTGAGTAGCAGAAAAAAAGCGATACGTTGGATAAAGGGCCAAAGCTCGAATTCCAATCCGGAAACGAAAAAACACCGTGATCAGGCACGATCCCGGTTTTTTCAGGAGAATCTTGGTAAAAATCACTATACCACAAGTCGCAGGAGATCGAATGTGTTTATTTTTGCTAATAAAATTTTTGCTTACCTTTGAAACCCATTTTTGTGAATTATCAGGCTCTACGGGCCTGACGACTGAAGAACTACGCAGACACGATGCGATCCAAGGTCTGCAGCCTGATAAAATTGAAGTCGACGACGAGCAGAGCACTGCGACTGGCACGTTTAAGACGTTCGACACCTTCGCCAGCGACTACAGCAATTGCTCCAATATTTCCTTTAGCAGGTCGCCAACTACGCTTTTTTTTTCATGCTCTGTCCCACTGATACGCACGAGCGTTGTAAGCAACTCGCTTTGTTTTGATTTCAGGTTCTTGAACAATTTCCAGTCCAATTCCTTGATACACAAAGAAATGCTTGCCATACTAGCGGCAGTTACCGATGTTATTAAACAGAACGGAGGAACGGAATCGTCGACAGAATATTACGCTGCGCTGGTGTGTGACGATAACTCACAGAAATGAAAATGTTGTGCGATGCTACGACCTATTTTTCTAAATGTATTCGTTTAACAGATGACGACATTGGAATCTGCGGACTCTGAGGAATCTGTTGCTGCTATACTCTCGTTATTGGGAATGGGGCTTAAAACTGTACCGAAAAGTGTACTCAAACTGCAGTTCAGCCAGGCGAGCCAGATCTTCTTTCAAGTCCTCGCTAAATATGCCGGCAGTGAGAACTTTCTGATTTTACGTCTCGTGAGTGTCGACGAGAATTTATTGCAATGAGTTTGAAAGTATTAAATAAGAAATCATTGAGAATAAGTGGAGATTTATTTTACAGTGCATCGGATGCCTGTCGATCTTACTGAGAGCTCAGGAACCTGTATGTGGTCAAATTCGTCGACTCTTCAAGTTCTCGACGGTATTTTGGCATTCACTGTACATGCGAAACCGAAAGTTCGGAAGGCCGGATAACACGCTATATGCGCGATCCTCAAAGGTAACTTTTTATGCCCGTTAAGACCTCTTAAGGTGCATACGTTATAAAGGCGCACACTTTATACATTTTTTCTCGATAAATATCGGCGTGTTCGTTTCAATGTTTTTTTTTTTTTGTAAAAAGGAGGGATTGATAAGCACTAAGGAATTTTTATAAGCACTTAAAAAGTGCTTAGTGATCGGCGGTCACAGTTACGAGTTGCTAACGTCACAGATTTGGGCATTATTGCCAAGCTTCTGTAACAATCCCAGCGACATAAAAACGAGTTTCAAGGTACGTCGACAAATTTTCCAAAACAGCGCAACACGTGCTGAGGTTTGAAAATTTTCCAGAGTATCGCAAAAATCTTGGGTATGGCGATCAGCGAGAGAAAGGATTTGAGACTGTCTGTGATGGCTTCATTGCGAAAATTGATCTCAAAGTCAACGGAAAATGGTAACACCGAGGACTTTGAGGAATTGGCGCGTTTCGCCAAGAATTATCTTCCTCTGCTCTTCAATCTTTACACGACGAAGTCGAACGGTTCGGACGAAGAAGGCCAACGTCTTCGTACTTCAAAAAACGAAGTTCTGTGAAATGCATTTCATAGAAGAAATGTTTTTACTAAAAATAACAATCGACTGATAAAGATATGGAATTTTGAAAAAGTAGCTAATTCGTAAATTCCATTTTAGCTACTAAACCTGGGCAATTGAATGCAAACGTGCAGAAGCAAAAGCCCAAGGACCACGGATTCAAAACCGCTAGTGACGGTCGGCTCATTATCCAGGATGGCAGCGACGACGATAGCGACGAAGAAGGAAAGAAAAAGAAGAAGAAACTGCCGTTCCTCGGCAGCGACGATGACGATGACATTGGTAAGTTCGTTACCGATCGTCGCGGAGTTCAGAATGAGTCTTCTACATATACTATACTTACTTTCTACTTTGCAGACGATGACGCAAAATCGACGGTCTCGGCAAAAACTGTTGGCAGGAAACGGAAGCTTAGCGGAAGCACAGATGCTGGTAGTACAAGACCATCGTCGAAATATCAAGGTAAACTGATTAGAAATTTAACGATTTTATAATTTAAATCATAATATATTACGCAATATCAAAAATTTACGTCTTTTCGCAGCTGGTGGTACCGGAATTCATAGACCAGTCAAAGCCTCTAAGGGAGATAGTGCACCTGGTTCCGAATATCGATCAGGCAAAGCTAAGGGCGATGTAAAGAGAAAGGGAAAGCCAGATCCCTTCGCATACGTGCCACTGACAAGAGCTGCTTTGAACAAGAGGTTTGTAATTATCCAGAAGTATTTCAATACTAATTGTTACGATTTGCTCATAAAATGACAATTTCATTTTAGGAAAAAGATGAAGAGCGCAGGTCGATTCAAAAACATTATATCTGGAGCAAAAAAGGGAGCACGCATCGGTAGAAAAGGGAAGCGAAAACCACACTAGATATTAAATACAGTAATAGAAAAGAAGCATTTCACCTAAATATATTTTATTGTAACATAGATTACGCGTGCGGAATATCAATAGCGTTACAAGATCATGTTGAGAAGAGTTATTGCAATTTTTTTTGTTATTTATTGACGATTTATAGCGATTACAAAATTAGTTTTTTAAATTGCGAACTTTTGCATTTTCCGGGTTCCAAGTACATCTTACTAATCGATTATTAAACTATCGTAACTATCAGTCGCCGCTCCAAATTGTTCGTCCTTGAAAAACTGAGCACAACTTTTCGCGGCCGCAATTTTTTCAGTGCCTGGCGCAAAACTTCGTTAAGACGTCGAAGTTTGTTAGCGGTTGAGAAATCGTTATCGAAAAGTCGTAGTGATTTTACTGCGTTAAATGAATCGATAATCTGTTTTCTACAGATACACTTTGAACTTCACTCTCTCTCTACTTTTCATAACACGATCATTTACTTATCCTTGAGACTCTTTAATTCTGGGAATCGAGGTCGAAAAATCATGTGATTAGGAAGGAGTCATTCGTTGAAGATTGTGAAGCAAATGTGCCATGAAAACTTAATTTATTCTTTTTACTTCTTTTCTTTTTTCTTCAGTGCTGGATTATTTCTCAGAGACAAATTTTACAACCTTAGCTATAAATAAAAAAGAGAACTTACATCCTGGCAAGACGTGTTTAACTCCTGCAAAGAATAAACATGAGTGTCGGCGTTGTTCGAAAAAACGACATTTGCTGACGGTCAAATTTTTTTTTTTAATCACCTTTCTTTAATTTAGGTAATTTTAACCTTAATACGCTCAAGGTTAAAAACCTCAATTCTTAGAAAAAAAGACACCACAAAATTATAATATCTTTTGCAGCTATGCTCACCTCTTCTCAGCTATTTTAGGTAGAATTCCTTCTAGCTCTCCACTCTCGCTCATCTCCTTTATAATATCCAATCCTCCCAAAAGCTCTCCATTTAGATATAACTGAGGATAAGTTGGCCATTTGCTGAAGACTTTTAGGCCCTCCCTCACAGTGTTGTCCTGGAGAATATCGAAGCTCTTGTATTCAGTATTGCAGCTGTCTAGGAGCGCGACGATAGTTCTGGAGAATCCGCAACGTGGATTAGCCGGATCTCCCTTCATGAAGAGCATGCAAGGAGCTTTGTTTATGAGCTTCTTCAGCCTATCTTCCAGACTCATTTCGGGCATGTGAATATCGTTAGAATCCGCATCGACGGGTGGATGATAATGAATGGTTTCGATGGGATGAGAACTTCCAGAGGTCAACTCTTCCTTGATTTTTTCCGCCAATACTCCAGGTTTAGCGCCATCTATTCTGTCCGCTACAGATCCGCTCCTGATCAGCAAAACTGTTGGCACAGCTGATATATTGTACTTCAATGCAATTTCCGAAACCTCTTCAGCAAGAATCTTGGCAAATTTGACGCCCTTGTAGTCGGACAATTTGGTCATTTCCTCCAGAACTTCGTTTATCTGAGTACATTGAGCTGCCCATGGCGCATAGAAATGCACGACTGATAATTCCTTGGACCTGGAATAAAATTTCATATTATTCATACAAAAATCCAGCAATTTTGCCAAGTGTTAAACAATTTTGTACAAATTGTACAAAAATTTAAAGGGTAACCATAAATGGGTGGTAAACCCATAAGAGTATATCCACTTAATTTTTTTTATGCTCTTATCTTATATTTCATTTGCCCTAAGCCCAGTAACCTAAATTTTCACCCTAACTGCTTAACCCTGCGCGAAAGTAATATTTTTTCAGGATGACTCAAGTGGTTCGTCAAGGCGAGCGGAAAAATAGGAGAAGAGGTTAAGACACCGCAAAAATCTGTGCCTATCTCTCGTAAACTCACTTGATATATTCTTCAAATGCCCCCACGCTCTCCAGATTAGTTACCGCCATTATTTCACTCTTTATTTCGAGCCAAAGTGAAAAAACACACTCTTCCACCTTTCGTTGCTCCTGCCGGGCGTATATCAGTGTGCGTATACGTGATCTTACGCGAGCTCGATCACTGATTTCATGGAGATCCGGAGCGTGTCTTGTGTTTCTGCGAAAACTGACTACCTAAACCAGCTTTCGCGCATCTCTGAAAAACCCGCCAATCAAATGAAAGAACCAATAGAACGAAAAACAGCGCTTCGACTTTAAATCATTCCCGCGTGCAAAATTCAACATGCGAAATCTTCACAGGAACAATTATCAACCGATCGCAGCTTCCAAAATCCTATCGAATAATTCTTCATCTACAAAACACACTCTATAAATCATTCATCACATCAGAAACAAATGCAAAGCAATCAAAGGTCTACAAAAAAAGCTTCCTCAAGTTATTCGCGATTATTACTCATCCAACGAAAAGAGGAAGAAAGCAGCTTCGAAAACCCTTTCCAATAATTATACACCTACGAATAGCTTCCATAAATCATTCGACACATTTGGAACAAATCCAGAGCACTTAGAAGTAAGAACTCTATTAAAAAACGATAATGCACAATTTTTTTACGGTCATTAATCGCCCAGTGAAAAAAGTCCTCATTCAGCATAAAGACTAGCAATAGATTCGGGAGTATCCAATGAAAGGCCGCAAAGAACGCAAGAGCGTCGAGCGTCGGAGGAGAGGCAGTGCATAAAGAGCAACAAGCGGCGGGAGTTGCATTCCAGGAGAATTCACCAATAGCAGTGAGAAACCACTTAGCGCTATAGCGGACGGTAGTTACGGTAGCTCTACTCGTCGCGGCACACAGTGTAACTATGACATACCGCTCACTCGGGTGAGTCAAGTGAGACAAAAAGTAAAAGAGTCAACTGTCACACACGCACCTCGCCCACAAAAAACGTTGCACAGATGCGCGGACGCGCCGTCACGTGCGACGCTTTTTCTACGTGCCGCGGGTACACGGACCATGTCCAAAACGTTATCGCGAACGTCGGCCCTGGAGGATATATCGAATTGGAGTACCAGCGACGTCTTATCACTGCTTCGAAAGGTGAGACTATGTGACAGCAACACGTTTACCATTTTTTCTTCTCTCTTCCACTGCTCCAAGCGATTTGCACTAAAGCTTATTCTACTGCGATCGTCCGGCACCGCCTTCGTTGTCGCAACGTCCGCAAAGACCTACGTGTGTTCGATGCAATAATTGCCTCATTCATGTATCCTATGTAAAGAGTTTTTGTATTCTTATTGACTGTATGAAAGGCAATACAATTATTAATAGGAACATTATGGTCATATTGTTCAGTGATGAATAGATAATGGCAAAAGTTTGCGGAATACTTGAAGTTTGTGAAGGGGAGAAGCGGAACGATTATATTGATCCACAGGTCAATGATCGAAGCCGCTTTGAAGCGAGTCCGTTCTGCTTGCCGACACGTGCCGGAGTTTTTTTTTTCGTTAGACTCGCTGATGCATTTACTGCAGTTTTTAATTTACACTGGGATATTTGAGCCTTCTCGGAGTAGCTCTTTGTTGCATTCTAATTATAGAAGTAGGGGCGAGTTTAGCAAACGGGAAACCGAGAGTGGAGATATCAGTGCTTCGGAAGAAGCGCTATGGAAACTGAGATATCGGACCGGCGTTGATGATGATGATGAAATATTGATTTTTTTTCTGTTTCGTTCCTTTCAGAATGGTTTAGATGATTGTTGCAAGGCCGTTCAGAAACGGCAGGTCGACGGGGATCAGCTTCTGGTGAGCAAGACTTTTCCTTTATTCTTTGTCTTTATTGAACTTGGCGCATTCAGATCTTTCATCGTCGGTGATGTTGATAGACAATTGATGAATATAGTTATAGTTGCGTCGTTCGAATGACTCAGGAATCAGCGATTGGCGTACTTAACAATGAGCAGATTTATCACTACTCAATGCAAGGCATTGGTTATATTCATTGTTATTAATTTTTTTGTTTAAACATTCTTGTTGTTTATCATATAGTAATTTTCATATTTTTAATGGGTTTGTTTTATTATCTCTATAACGTGTTCCCAAAAAATTGTTTTTAAATAATTATTATTCTTGAAAATGTTTACACCACGCTTCCGATTCCGCTGCAGTATTTTTTACGTACATAGTGTTTTTAAATTCCTTGAATTATACTTACGATCAGGAAACTGTTCGTTCTTGACCGTGAAATTCGTATCCGTCCGGAAGACGACCCAAGCGGTAAGCTTATCTTAACCGCTTTTCTTTAGTTATTTTCCGGAATGTTGCTATTTTTATTTCGCGCTTCTTTATCACCGCGAGATTTTTTATATGGTTATTTGTTAACAACAAGTTTTTTTTTGTTCGATTTTTTTTTTCGATCATTTGCCATTTCATTGATTAAAATTTTTTTTTTAAATGTGTACGGTCGTATAAAAAATGGTATGCATTTTTTGCTGAATAACTTTTTTAATTGTAACTTTTTAATGCTTGTACTTACACCGTAAGTTGCTTTGGAAACAGTTAATATTGAGCTAGGATTTAGTCAATTAAAAATCATAAAAATAATTTAATAAATTCTCGACTATTGTTGCACGGATGAAAAATTTATTAAACGATGCATACAATCCATCAATTCTTATCTCTGAAATACCGTCGAGAAATCCAGACGCAATTAAAACATTTCTATCAATTATTATCGAAGCGTGGCTTTGTGTAAAAGGAGCGATTGCGTTTCGTCGCATTTTTTATTTTCTCCTGTTCAGTAGTCGTTATTTAATGAATGCTAATTTCTTGTAATTACCAATGTCGCATCGTTGCAGCACTTGACCGAGGGGAAGCTTGCGCTCTGGAAGAGCGACCTAACCCGGCCATTGACATGGTTCGTTTTTCTTCTTTACTGTACAATAAATGGACTAGCGGGGCCTGCAAGTCCTACAATATGGGAGTCACGTCGCAACGAGTTTTTTTTTTTCTCTTTCAGCATCGAGTTCAGACATTCGTTGCTTTCCAAAGCTCGTTTTGTATGTGAAAACGTATTTTGAATAACGCCTTTCCACAATAAATACACCAAAGGAATTTTGATTTTTTTTATCATTGTATACAAATACTATTAGCGGTCTTTAATTTATCACTAATGACTAATAAATTGAAAAAATACGAAAAAAAAAAATTTAATTGATTTCGACTCGACGAAACTAAATTTCTCAGATATAAACTAAAATCCACGCAACTGCAGAACCCGTAAGCAGTCACGCTGTTAAAAATATTTAGTGAAAATTTACGGGGCAATAAAAGCTTCTTAGCAGAAACTGTTAATTAAATTTGATATGCAAGTTAAATGATATGTAAAATTGTAGCATTTTTTTTTCTAAATCCTATAAAAATTAATCAATACAGAATTTCTTAATTTCACTACTTGCTTATTAAATTTAATATATCATCTAACGAATAAAATTAGCAATGTAAATTTGCATTACAATTAACATTTTTAACAGTGCAAAACAACCATTCATTCTCTCACAAAAATTCATAAATAACATTGTCTTCTTCTTCAGGAGCCTTTGGACATTCGTGGAGGAGATAAGAAAAACTCCAGAGAAATATGTGGCGGAGAAGAATGCGATGGAAACTCAGAGCGAGGAGACGATGAGCGACTCCGGATCATGGGGCACGGACTTCGAGGACGACGGCGACGACGACGAAGTAGATGACGCAGTATTGACTCCACCAGGAAAAAATAACAACATTAACAATAATAACAACGTAGCAAGCGCAACATCCGCCGAGCTTCAAACCCGAAACACTGAATTCCAAAACAGCCTCATGTTGTTTCGTGAAAACGAAAAGGGCACGGTATCCCAGCGACCAATCAACGAGAGGATATCACGGAGCGCGAGGAACGAAATCACGGAAAGTACTTACACAAATTGCGAGACTGACGTTGATCCGCCGGAGGATGAGGGCACCTACGCTAATTGCGCGCAAGAATCGAGGGTCGTCGCACCGAAGAACGTCTCGAATCTGCATTCAAAATCCGAGAAGAGCCTGGCCGAGCAATTGAAAGAGCAACTGAGACTGAGAAACGCGCGAAAACCGTCCATACGACCAAAGCCACAAGTTCTTACGGCTAAGCCCGAAATTCCGGACACGAAGAAACCCCAGAAATCGTTTCTTCACGATGTAGTACCGATTTTGCAGCAGCACGGTTTCCCAGAAAAATCTTCGATACCGACGGGAGAATCGGAAAAGACAAAATCGGAAAACGATCTGCCACGACCACCGGTCATGATTCGGAATTTTGATCTTGTGGCGAATTTACCGACGAGAACGGAGGAGAGCGAAGACGAGTACGAGACTTTTGATGAACAAATTATCGAGCAAAATAAACGATTGTCGCTCGGTAGAGTCGACAGCAAACAGAGCTTGAGCAGCTTGCGACAGAATTCGGTCGAGAGCGTGTACAAAACGCCGAGCACCACGAGCCAGGAAAAACAAGAAGAGGAGTACGAGATTTATGAATCTATAACGGAAACGGTAAGAAGAAGTAGAAATTGATTTTTAGTAGTACCTTGATATAACCAATTATGTTGGAGATCTGAAACGTTCGAAAAAAAAAAGTGGCAAAATTAACAGACTGCTTCATAAATGCATTGATTCCATAAGAAATTTATGTTTTTCAGCCCGAAGACAATGGTTACTATCTCCAGCCAATAGAAAGAGCAAAAACTGTTGGGCAGGCTCCGCCGCCTCTGCCAGCGAAACCTGCGAGCGCGTCGATCTCACCGTCTCCAACGCCAAGTCGTTCCAGTCAGGAGAAAAAACCCGGTAGGTTTAATTCCGCAGCTTCAAAAGCTGTATGTCGTAATAATGCGTTACGCAAGGATCGCCAAAGCTCCAAGCGAAAATATTGCTAAAGGGCAGTGTTACAAAAACCCGAAAGAAAGCGAATTTAGAGAGGCAAAAAGGCGTTCAGCTGTAGGGCGTTCAGCGAAGATTGCAGTACGCGATGTAACACGTGGTCCACAACTGGTGGTTGCATCCACTTCGCATTTTCATTCTCACGAGAATAATTTAACGACGACTTGTTTCATTCTCTCGGTGGCCACCGAAAGACAAGCATCTGCGAGTGCGGTAGCCTCGCAGGTTTTGCTGTACTAATTAGTCGTCTCTCGTCGTGAGGACTACGCGTTGAGTTACAGTGTTACTAGGTCGATTTGCAATTTTGCTTGAGCTGCGGAAGTTACGGTGATGATCGCTCACGCCTCCGCAAAAATCACGCTCAGTGGATCGTCACTGTCATAGAGGATAATTTATGCAACAGGATCATTGGACTTGTGGTAGTGTAGTAGTACTTCGCCTCTCTACAGTGAATTATACGACACAGTGATGGTATGTGTTCCTGTTTCTATTTGAGACTGTTCGGGCAACTCTTGGGGGGTCTCGGCGCTCGTCTCGCCGACGAAGTTTCCGATATGATTGTCAAAATCAAGAGAGGATTGTCCACGTGTTGCTACACGCGACCTCCGGAACCGCCAGGTATTGCAAAATCGAAATTTGAAGATGTTTTCTGTACAACTAGACCGTATTTTTTGGCTGCAGTGCGGAGGACGTGTAATTTTAAAGGGCAAATAAATTGAAATAATACGTCCTTTAGTCATTATATGTAAAAAAATGTCATTACAAGTACTTTTTTCAAGTTGGAGATAAATGTAAATTTACTCATTGCGTAAATTTGCCGTTTGGTGTTCGTGAATTAAATTTAACATTCTGCAAACTTGTTGGAATTCCTAGCATACTTTATCTAAATTAAAATTTAAAGGCCGCCGCGACTTCGAATGAAATACTTATTTTTAAAGTCCTCGAGAGCCCTTTTACACCCCATGCTGAGGAGACCAACGCATTGCTCCTCTATTCTGACAGTCGTGGCCTCGATGAGCCTCGAGCGATTATTTCCCGTCAGTCTCATTCTTCTGCTCGAGTCGATAAGTCACTCGTCCGCGGAGTCATCTCAAAAAACTGAAGAACCTTTACTGATTTTGTGATGTTTGCTAACTTCATTGATCACATATTTTTGCTAAAAGCTTAAAACAGAATTCATCCGTTTCGATAAATTTTCAATTTCTTCATAGAATTGATATTTGGAAACGAGAATTTTTCGCTAAAAATCGGCAACGATGGCGACTTTAGTGGGACCACCGAAAAGAACAGTGTCTTTGAACACTGCTAATCGTCGCCAGGCGAGTCTTTCAGAATGTCTGACTCAAGCTGCTCTGACACAGGCTCGACTCAATCTTGCAAGTTAGCATCAACATTTGTTTATTCAATTCATGTCTTCATAGTGCATCTAAATTGGTAAACTAAGTGCGATCCGAATACTTGAAACTCGTGATATAAAAATTAAATCAATATTAATTTAGGATTGGCACGTAAAAAACTAACCATGACAAAGTTATAATTATTAATTGTACCTATTTATATGTGACAAGTTAAAAAAATTACTCCGACTCTTTTATCATTACCGCAACTAGTATATAGTCACGAAAAAGAGGTGTATTTTCAGAAAATATATTTTTGCATATACTTACAATTTTTTCGAAAACGGTATACTTGATATAAGTTAAAAAATTGTATCAAAATATGTTGAATATCATCAAAATATTTCAAATACATTTTCATTGAATGAATGCTCATTCCTGATATCTTCTCGATATTATTTGTTCATCGAATCGATTGGACAATCCTGTTCATTATCGACAGATCGTTTCCAACTCGCACACGCACATATAGCAAGAGCGCCGGTGATAACGCTTGGCGATAACGTTGATGGCAAATTTAATTTTCTTTCAGAACGATCACCGGATAAGAAGTCAGCCACGTTGCCGCACTCAGGAAGCGGCACATCTTTGTCAGCCGAACTACGGGCCACGAGACCACTTCCACCGCCTCCTGACAGACAGTCTTACATGGATTCACCGTGGTTCCACAATATTACGAGAGAACAGGCGACAGCATTAATTAAAGATCGTAAGTTATGTTTCTATAAATATTTTTTATGAAAAAAAATTCCAGTAGGTAAATGATGAGCAGCGCAGCAATGTTTTTGCTCTCCTTCAATATTTGTTGATCTTACATTTCATGAAATAAATTTTTCTTTGCGTTGTGTCATAATTTACAAAAATCTATTTTCTGCAAAAAGGAGCGTATGGAAACGCGCAGAACGGATATTTTCTCTTGAGACCGTCAACTTCGCAGCCCAACAATCCGCTGGCGCTTGTACTATGGTTCAAGGACCGAGTTTACAATGTTCCAGTGCGCAAAAGGCCCGACAACAGGTAAACTTTATTGGGCATCGTGAGCATTGGATTATTTTCAATATCATTATATTTGTTTATCAATTTCGCAAATAATTTACAGACACTAGGTTTATTTTGAATTTTGTTTTTCACAAGAATGTAAAAAATTCAACGATTGTATTTAATTTTTTTAATTAATTATGTAAATCCCAACGTCCAGAAAATATCGAGTGATCCGTAAGTTTATCTGTGTACGCAATCTCGATATTCTCCGCCGACGAATGATTTTTATTAAATTATTTAAAGTACCTAACGTTTGCATTCGGCGTTATTCTACAGATATGCGCTGGGCTCAGCCAAATTAAACGAACAGTCGTTTGCCAGCGTCGAAGATATTGTCAAGTTCTATTCGCGCGAAGAGCTGGTTCTTCACACTGGTGGCAGTACAAAATTGACGGATACACCACCAAAGTGAAATATACAAAGTAACACGTAAGTCCGTAAAGCGACGATTAATAATTTACCGATTGATAGTGCGTACGATCAAGCCATTGATTCTATCTATCGCAATATACTTGCTCTCTACGATTGAGCACCGACGAAATATTTTGTGCCTTGACTTTAGGCTGAGATTGTCCTATTTGACGCACTGAGTTGCTCTTTCATGATGTACGGGCTGTTTAAATTCTGCCATCGTTTTCAATTGGCATACTGAGTGCGTGATTACTGCCTTAAATGCGTACAAAACGATTTTACATATTGACTCTTTTAGAAAAATACAACTCAAGAAATTACGATAATAGGGTGTGGGAAGAAAAATGAGGATAACGTGTTGGTTTGGCTGAATATTTTTTCGTTTTTACACCAAGATATGAACTGTTTAATGGCAATTTTTGCGAAATCATTCGTCAATATTGTTTTCCAATACATACAACTCTATGTAATCAATTCCGAAAATGCAGCACTGAATTGACTAGAAACGTCCGACCCTCCGAAAATTGCAACGATCAAATTTAGTATCTATCGATGTGCTTTCACCGCAAACAGCTCAAGCTTTTCGCAGCTTTTAACGGAGTCTTTCAATTATTTTATTGTTAAAGTTATAGTGTTATTCGAGTCACTGGGAATATAATATTTACTTAAGAATCGTGAAAAATATCTACGTAATGGTAAATAGTTTTAACTACACGCCATTGTATTCCCAAAGTACGGGCATAAAGGATAAAGTAAGAAGGTTTTATAAGTGCAATTATTTTATGTTTTCACGCATGAAATATCAAGGATGTTAGTATACTATATATATTTCGACACGCATATGTGCTGCATTTACTAGTACATGTAATACAACGAACGTGGAAAAGCCTAAGATTGAAAATCGTATTTTTATATTATACTTTGTACTCATTTCATAAAAATGTGATTTTCGTACGTAGATTTAGAGTAGAAAATAGAACGGATCATGAACTATTATTGTGATTAAGGTCAGGGAAGACTCTTTTATGTAAGAAAAATAAAGATGATTTTTCACATTCTTATATTATACCCCAAAGTTCGTCATTCAATCAGCGAAACTGTGAGTTATGGTGGCTGATCAATCGCTCAGCTCGTAATGCACAAACTCTGAAGAAAAACGTGATGCACAGCCAGCAGAAAATAGGTATGTCAAAAATTAATTATAGTCACAAAAATAACTACAAAAGTAACACATTAACAGGTGATAAACATGTTAGAATCATAACTGAAAATAATTTTTTTCACCGTCCAAATGATCGTAAAATGTCCCATTATATATTTAATTCCAGTTCCATTTCTCCGTTCAATTAATCTCTGATAAAATCTCGTTACTCGACAGACGCGCGTAATTGTAAATCCCATAAAAATACACAGTTAATACAACTCGCGTTGATATTAATTTAATCAATTCATTTTCTACTCAGCAATGTAACTGTTACATAACACAATCATTATTTAATCGTTACATTGCTCAGCAGGAAATTAAAATAAAACAGCAACGAAATTTACTACGAAAGTTACTTCGTGTTGACATTGTCCGCTATTGAATCTTCCTGCTATTTCAAATACATTGGGTTCCCAAGGCTCGGCCCCCATGAATTTAGCAGAATTGTGCAGTCATTATACGCGCGGTGTGCTAATATAAGTGCAGCACTTTCATTTTATCAGAGGCTTCGAAGCGACGGCTAGCTCATAATAAAACCGATAAGACACTGCTATTATTTTGCCCTTTCCGCAAGTTGCTTCTGTGAAGTTTAGCTTCCAATATGTTTGTGCGTCATTACGTATATGCAAAAGCATGCGCTGTGAATCATTCACCTTATCCTGGAAGCGTGAAAACCGCAATAATCATTATTAATCGTGACGATCAAGTGCTTGCGTCTCTCAGGTGGCGACAGTCTTCGAAGATTCGTTTCGCGCAGTCGACGCTGCGCCTTTTGGTGAGCCGTGTGTCTATCAATAAAGCGTATCTGCTTATCCCAACACAATCTACAGTTCAATCATCAATTGCGTACCGCAGATCGTTTGCTGAATGGACGGTATCGAAGTCACGCGGAGAAAACGCTAGAGAAGTGACGCATAAAAGCGAGAGCGATTTATTCCACAATCCAACTGATTGAACAAGGGCCTAAAAATTGGTAAAGGTATCTTCAACTGATATCAAATACGACGAGTCTCCGGTTCTCTTGGAACTTTAAATTACCGAGTACATGAACTGCTAATCGCAATGCAAACTATTCTTTAATCTTCAGTTGCGGCTTTCATGTCGTTCACTGAATGAACAGTGCGTGCCAAAAAAACCAGAAAGACGTGACACATAATAACGTGATCTGTTCGATACGCCGATTGATAAGGGCTCTGATAAGGGCTTAAAAACTCAGCGATATCACACCGAGAGTTTGGACATCCGTTTAAATACACCTGCGTTCAGGTTCTCAAACTTATCGCACGAAATCAACAACTCTGAACCTAAGATATTGGGATACATCCGCTGGTTTGTTTGGCGCTTCGCGGTTGGATACTGTGCGAGTATCATAACCCTATTAAAAACGAATACTGGTTGGTTGTTGTATCGGAAGACAGAGTGCAGAGATTATTATTGCAGCGAAGAGCCGCGGGAGGGAGGAAGTGGGAGGACACCGAGTCGGTGCCAAACACGCACGAGTTGTTGTACATCCAGAGGCTGACTGTCGCTAAGTGTTGATAAGTGAACGCCAATTGAGGGCTTTATTCGTGCTGTCAGTCAAAAGGCTTTCATGAACGAGGCTCACCGTCTCTATTCGGGGCGTCGGTCACTGTGCAATGATCTCGCGGTCCGCTGCGACCGCGAGGCGCCTTCACCAGCTTCGGTTGCTCCTCTCGGTGTTGACATGAATCAGCTGCGTGCTCCTCGAAGCAGGAACTGAGGAGGCGCGCGAAATCTCAACGAAAATATGCCGCTCTAGAAGCAGTGACAAGTGCGGTGTGAAATATCGACGGTTATATATCATGGAAGATGAACAACAAGCCACCAGAGAAGCCAACAAGATTTGTGGCGTTTGCGGAGATCGCGCATTGGGATACAACTTCAATGCTGTTTCCTGCGAAAGCTGCAAAGCTTTCTTTAGGAGAAATGCCTTGAAAAACAAGGTAGCTTTTTGGCATTAGGGACTATTTCTGTAACTTCAGCGAAGAGCAGTCTCTTATGCTTTATGCGGAGACCAGCAAACACAAAGCAAATCATTTGTGGGCTGCTTCAATTTGATTTTTATCATGACAAGCGCAGGCTTTTTTATTTCTATGCAAGTCCGAATTAATTAGCGATGAGATTATGTTGCAGAGAAAAATAGAAAAGAATTGACTTTTTTGAAAAATTGAAACAAAATTCTTATCAGTGGTGATTAGAACTTTCCGCAATGGATATGGTATATATAATCTCATGTGAGGCTGATATTTTTCTCATTAGCAACTTTCGTTGAGGCAGCCAGTTTAGTTTTTGGTCTATTTTGTTTTAAAACAATGTTCCGATATAAATCGGAATATCATACGTTTAAATTCAAATAAAAAGGAGTATATTTTAATGATGAGTGAACCAAAAGATAAAGAACTAAGCAACCAAGGTTTTATGGTGCCTGAGACTTACAAAATATAATAATAATTGTGATAAATACATTGTTAATCAGTCCATCATTAAATTTCAGGATTTCCGATGTCCGTTTACAGAAAATTGTAACATCACTCCAGTGACAAGACGATTTTGTCAGAAATGCAGACTGGACAAGTGCTTTGTCATAGGCATGAAGAAGGAGTACATAATGACTGAGGAGGACAAAGTCGTCAAGCGCCATAAGATAGAGCAGAATCGGGCCAAGAAGAGGCCTCTCTCTGGGAACCCCAAAGTCATCAAGATGAAGAGGGAGATCGTAGATGACGGCAGTTTAGACAACGATACCTCAGTTTCTCTGGCTTCTGTGGTATCAACTGCATCCACCATTTCGGATGGATATTTCTGGGAGTCGGACAGAAAATACACGGATTTGGATATTAGCAGACAACCGGCAACAGAGGGAATGAGTCCTGTAACTGCAGCGAGTGTCCCAAGTCCTTCTAGTCCTCCAGAAAACAGAGACATAGTCGGCTCGAAAACTCTAGAAATGCTTAAAGATTCTGTGCAAAATGCGACAACGAATTTCGACAAAAACGGAAAAATGATGATCCAAATAGGTGAAACACCTAGTAAAGGAAAATTTGTTCACAGTTCGGAAGGACTCAGCTCGAATATTGCAAAATCTGTAATAACACCTATGTGCGATCCTGGAATAAACGCTTTTCAGGCTTCGACATCGAAAAACGACATTGAAGATTCTCCCATGTACACCGAAGATATTATCGATAATCGCGAAGAATCCAGTTCGGAAAAGAGAACCGGAGACGCGACTACCTGCGAGAAACCGGAAGTATCCTGTCAGAAGGGAGCAGAATTGATAACGAAATTGATTCAAGATCCCGGACTCATAGTAAAGTTCCTCAATAGCCCTAATTTGGTTGCTAAAGTGTTTCAAGACAAGAATTTGATCATGAAGTTAATGAGCGATCCGAGCACAGTCACGAGATTAGCTTCGGATCCTCAAATATCGGAGTTTATTGCAGAGAATGATACTTCAAGCTCTGTTAATCAATCGTCTCGCACCTCGAACACGAGTAATACGGAGACTCTAGCGAACAATGGGATTTCCGATAACATGATTAGGAATATGCTCGACGGCGAACATTCACACGTTGAGAATCCGATCCTGACGAATTTGATAACTCCGAAAAAGGCGGAATCATATGAGAACAAAGTTGAGGAATCGAGCCCGATTAACGAATGGGTTAAGAGCACCGACGATGTTACTAGAGACGTTCTTCAGGACGTTGTAAGAACTCCGATATCTGCTAACTCTATAGAATCGATTTTGTGCGAAGCAATAAAATTGGAATTTTCGGCTTATTCGGCGCTCGGTGGCAATCAAAACAGCCGGGAGTTGAACGACGCTGAGCGCGCCAAGTTAAACGAATTAATCGTCGCCAATAAAGCGTTATTGGCACCGCTCGACGACGATATTACCAATCTTGTCGGCGAGGAGTGCAGGTTTAAGGTGCGTGTACATAACCATCACGTTGAAACATTTAACACTAGTTATTTGTACGCAAACATATTTATGGCCGGCATATAAAACAAGGCAAAGATTAAAATAAAAATTATCTTCATTATTTTTATACTTGCTTATATTATATATGTTTTAAATATGAATCAAACATATCGATGCAATATATTGTCACTAATTAATTAGCTACGCGAACGTGTTTTATGAATACTTATATCGTTATCAAGTAAACTGATTATTATTCCAGGGTAACGGCGGACATTCCGACCCAATGTTGCTCGACGTGATAAATTTGACGGCAATTGCAATCAGGCGGCTGATAAAGATGTCCAAGAAAATAAATGCCTTTAAAAATATGTGCCAGGAGGATCAATTAGCGCTTTTAAAAGGCGGCTGCACGGAAATGATGATTCTACGCTCAGCGTTGAATTACGATCCTGACAAGGATATGTGGCAGATACCGCATAGCCAAGAGCGAATGTCGACGATTAAAGTGGATGTTCTCAAGGAAGCCAAAGGAAATTTGTACGCCGAACACTCGAGGTTCGTGAGGACTTTCGACCCGCGATGGCGAGATGAGAATATCATTCTCATTCTCAGCGCAATCGCGCTTTTCAGTCCTGACAGACCACGAGTCGTTCACAGCGACGTGATCAAATTAGAGCAAGTGAGTGTTTAAATAATTTAAAGAACAACCTTTCATGTTCATCTTTTGCTCGTAAAATGATTTAATTTTCTTTTGTCTGAATCATCAAAAACGATAATACGATCATCATCATTAAAATTCATAAAACTACAATTTTCATTTCATAATTGTAGTTCTTCAAAATGTTTATTCTAGAACTCTTATTACTACCTGCTGAGAAGATACCTAGAGAGTGTGTATCCGGGTTGCGAGGCTAAATCAACGTTTTTAAAGTTGATCCAGAAGATTTCCGAACTACACAGACTCAACGACGAGGTCGTTGGCGTTTACTTAAACGTAAACCCATCCAGTGTCGAACCTTTGCTCATAGAGATATTCGATTTAAAACACTAACGAAGTCGCGTTCGTTTCGAGAAACAATTGATACCATAGACAGTCAAAGTTCCGGAAGTCTGAAAAACTTTGCGGAGCGTGTGTAAAAAGAAGCTTTTTGGATGTTAAGTATGTCTGCGATGTCGCGAAGAAAATCTGTATAATAGATAATTTAACTGTTATTCTTTCAAGAAAATTTTACGCGAGTTATAGAATTGGATTACTCATGAGACCAGTCGATAATGACGATATATGAGATTCAATCAAATCACTATTTTTTAGCTGTATAATAAAATTCGCTACGTTGTTACTAGCCGAAGATTTAGTGGCGCTTTTGGCTGTGTCCGGTTACATAGTTGGTTTTCCCTTTTTAACTACTTAAAATTTGGGATTACAACGTAGAGAAAATTCGCGTTTAATTACAATGATCAAGAGGACAACAGTTTTTTGCAGAGAATTTTGTCAAAAAAATTGTCTCCGACGATTTCAGTAGATGCACTTGTGGAGTCTTTGAGATATTAGTGCATATTCGAATGGAAGAAGTTGTACATTCTTTAAGTTAATGACAAATTACATATATAATTACTTATTAACTTTATATAAGTAACCAATATTTGAAGATACTTTAGTTGGCTACAATCGATAAATCTACTGTATAACAGTTATTGCCTATTTGTAACCAGTGTATCACAGCCGAAGACGTCATAAGGTAATATTTAAAAAGTTACCTGTCAATTCTCAAAGAATGAGTACGTTTGTATACGAAAGTGTTTCACTCTAACGACTAGGAGGAGTCCTAGCGCCCGGCTTTTATAAATATTATCTCAATTCCACATTATTTTCTACGTTGTGTGTAGTTCGAGGCGCGAGCTTAAACAAAAGAGGAAAGTTGTTTATAGTATGGCTAATCCATTGCTTTTGTGTTTCCTTAAGTGATTCGCGCGCCACGATAATGACAAAATGTCTGTACAGCAATATATAGACGAAATATGGGCAATATTCGAAAAAAAAAAAAATACAAAATATTCTTAGGTTTGACCAAATATGATTAACTATACGAGAGCCGACTGTACGACAACCGTTCTTTAAATTGTTGCTTTTCATTGAGAAATACACAGTTACTTAAACTGCTAAATATTGAAAATAGATTTTTATTCGAATATCGCTTATCTTTGATATAATATATATTTAGAGCCATCACCGGATGTTATAAAAAGTAGAGTGCGAACAATCAAGGATAATCTGTAATCTGTACACAAAAAATGTGATACAGCAACGCAAATATATTTTTTCAACGAATGCAACGGATATTATACCTTGAGTATTTCCTATTCTCTTCGTCATCTTTCATGCTCTTCCTCTTCTCTCGTGTATTGATAAGCTGTTGCCAGCATCAGCAGAATCGTAGAAATGCTGGCAAACATGAGGATTGCAGAAAGGACAAATGCAGCAAAGTAAACTGCCGACTTCACGAGTGTCTTGCAACCCCACACAACCCAATCGCTGATTGATTTTAAAAAACCAGTAACTCCCATTTTGAACGATGGAAAAGGTTCAATCCACTCAATGGTTCAATGAGAGCAAATGTAAATTTTGACGTTTGGCCGAGACAAAACAATATTGCAAAATCGTACGTCGTTTGCTTTCTGATTTTCATAAGCCACCATATCCTTTAAAAATCAAATGGTTTCTTCAGTTATACATTTTTTCCATCCAATTTTCAAGAATCTTTTTATAATCCAGAACATTTGTATTTCGTAACAGATTTCAGAGTATAAAAAATACATTTTACAAGAGTATTTTCAACAATTTTGTGGTCCAGGGAAAAAAAACAGTTTTCTAAACGTAATCAATGGTAACATCAATAATGATTTGCAGATCTTACGGGTCTTCTGCCAACTTCAGTACTCGTTGCGGCCGCCATACAAAGCTCCTCGTCAACCAGTTAACCCAAATCATTTTACCTCGACCAGTTAAATTCCATTCGCATCGCTTCAATAGCTATTGACGACGACACCACTTTTCAAGAGTTCATATCATGTCATGCGGCTCTTGCAGCAACAAGCCTCACGGCACAGATTATAGCGAACTGTCGCAGGTCCACTGTTTTCACCGACTTTTATCAAACCATTCGTCAATCAACCGAGCAGAGTTTCATCGCGTTTGTAGTGAAAAAATACATCAGTATTCATCTCGTAAGTTCCTTTCAGTCCAGTGCACTCAATTTTTTCAGCAGCTCCGTAACAGGCGCCCAAAGCCGATGAAACGGTCAATTTCATGAGCGTTAGTTCGTCGATCACGTGGATGTCGTTGATCTCCTGCAGGAAACCCTTCTTCAGAAAGTTCCAAGATTTCCAGACTGAACCGACGCAAATTATTTTCAAACCGCCTGGACAGTGTTTAATGTCCTGCAGAAAAATAATCGTTTTTTAACATATAATAATAACAAAATACACGTGCGTCTATAAAAACTCGTGAAATACTAACTTCGTGAGCTTTCCTCGCGACCGCATTGATGTTCCTCGCAAGGTCTTTGCCATTTTCTTCGAAAATATGCCTGCACAACGGATCTTCCCGTTCGCATCCGTTGACTAATTGTTTGGTGAACAGGGCAATCTTGCTTTTTTCAAAGTCGGAATAGAAGTGAGTCAGTATTCCATTTCTGTCGGTAACTTTGAAATAGTCCTTCATCGCCGACCATAGGTGATCGATGGGATACGGCGCCGGTGCCAGACCATCGATGTCGTCGAATACGTATTTGCAAGCGCGGTGCGCCATCCGATAAGCTGAACTTTGATTATTGTGTCAAGAAACTTTTGAAGATTGCCATTTTTTATTCAGAAGTCGTCGCTTGTCTTCTTATGTACTTACCGCTACCTTCGTCACCCAAAATGTGACCCCAGCCACCGCAACCATGAGTTTTTCCATCAGGATTCTGGAGAACAGTGTTACTTCCTGTTCCGGCGATTGAAACGACTCCGCCGTTTGCTATGCCCGTTCTCAAACTACCAATTATATCGGAACCCGCTACATATTCTCTACTAATCGATGGAAATTGATGTTTAATAGTTTCCACGAGTTGACGAGTTGTTTTCTCTTCCTCGCATCCACTGAGATAAAGTCCCTGCGAACATTTACACGTTTACTGCAATATTAAAATGTGTATTATTGTATTGTTCAAGAACTTGTGTTATTGATATAAAATTATAATTAGTATTTAAAGAACAGCATAAAGGTGAATGGGTTTGTCCTGGAGAATTGCAATATTTTTTCTAACACTGAGTAAGTGTGAGAATAATTCATGACACTCACCACACAATCCAAAAGACAACTTTCAGGCATGCCCATCTCCCGTTTCGCCTGAGTGATCATTTCGTTTATCCGATTTGCGGTTTCTTTCATGCCCAAGGCCTAAAAATATAAGTTTTAGAACACAAAATTCATCGTATGTTTATTGTCAGCGCTCAGAAAAAATGAAAAAAGAAGAAAAAAATCACCCAGTGATTTGTTCCTGGCCCTCTTATCTGTGCTAGTTGCTCGCCCTTTCCGTTTATAACTATAAGGGTCGAATGAGTACCGCCGCTAGAAAAATAATGATTACATTGTTAGTCAATAAACGATGGATTTCACGGGCACCTCATACATTTTAAGGTCGGATCATACGGTAGAGTGTATCTTGAGTGTACGGTATGCGACTTTGGCCTACTTTCAACAAAGTTACTCAACCTTTTCGATAACTCCTCGTGGAAAGGTCAACGGACCTCGAAAAATGAGAAAGCACTGTGCGTGAAATTATTCAACGCGACAAATTTCAATTCGAAAATATATGCAAATTATACAATTTTTTTAGTAGCAATCAAATATTTTCAAACATTTCATTTCAATAAAAGTCCACGCGTAATAACAAAATATATGCATTTCTTTAATGCCGTTGTTGACATATCAATTTAAATTGAATAATGGCAAAAAGTCTGGCGCTTAAGAAGCGGAGCGTTGTCTCGAGATAAGAAGTGATATATACTTTACACGAGGCAATTGTTTGTTAGCGGAATAACAGGCAGAGCTATAAACGTGCTTAAAGGATTGTAATTCGCTCAAAATGCAAATTAAAATTAATCGCCCGAAAGCTTTTTGTTAGATTTTCGTACGAAAGGTGACGCAATGTATTCTGGAGATTATACGATATCAGCTATTCCCTTCTTATCTCGCCTATAATTCAAAGCCACGGCCGTCGATAAGAGCACGCCCGATCGTTTCTTTGATGCACTATCGATTATTTGCGAACCCTGCACCAACTTCCGTTTTCAAATATATGCCAATAATAATCACACCTTGTTCTAAAGTCTAACAATGCTCATATTTCCCGCTTATCATTCAAGGATGCATTTCCGGGTAGATATCGATAAATTTCGACCGGCTGTTTTCAAACTTGCAGATTTGGAATATGACAGTAAAACAGTAAATGCAGTTTTCTATTTTCCAAAATGCTATCATGAAAACATTTTCTATTTTTTTTACAACATTTCAGTAAATATTTGTTGAAGCAACAATCGTATTCAGTAAAAGTGTAATCTGATAATATTTTCATCGCAATAAAAAGCCGGATATAGGTCGCGATAAAAAATGCTGTCGGCCGGGCGCAAAAGTAAATATTCCACGCTACGAAATTGTAAACAATTTGCATATGCCATTGTAGCATCTCACTTAATTAATTCCCGCCTGCCAAAGATAATTACTATCAAAGCATTTAGGTAATTAAAAATAAGAAGATAAATTCTCCTCACCCCTCGATTCCGCCGATTCGTAAGTCCTCACAATTTCTCGGTTTGCCTTCGTCTGACATGGTGATAACTTGTTATTCTGCTTTCCCGCGCCTGTTTGTTTTGCAACTTTATAGCGTTGCAAGTTGACCGCATAAACTGGCGATATCTTTATCTTCTTTTTAATTTTCTCTCTCTTTCGAGCCTTCAGCGTCGCCCGTAAATTCTTCTTTTACGAAAATCTGTAAATCGAACGTATTCACGTTTAATGAGAAAATAATGACTTATTTACACGCACTCTCGCCGGCGTTTTCAATTTTCATTAGTAAATGCCAAGCTCCGTGTCATTTTAAGGCGGGCGATATACCAGCTGACAGATTTTCCGTACTTCGAAGCACCGCAAACTGCTGACGTTGAATTCAACAACACAATGCTATTCTAATTTATCGTAGAAACCTCATTATTATATTCGGCGTATGAAAATATTCGATAATCCAATTTTAGAGTACTGACTGTCGAATCAGATCGCCAGCGGTGATACACTTGTTGCTCGACACTCGCAGACTCCGGTGCCGCACAATCTGCACGACGACTCAACCAGACACGATATTGCTCTGACACTGGCAACGTTCTGGCAGCTGTACACTTGCTCGAGCCTCTTCGCGCACTTCCGCGTTCCCACTCTCGTGTGCGTCTGCTGCTACTGTCACGTAACCATTTCACTGTTGGCTCTGTGTGTGTGTGTGTGTGCGCAATGAGCTACCACACGGTCAAAACGTCACTTTCTATATATACTGAAGCAGCTTACGTCCTTGCTCCGTATGGACATTGGAGGGTTAAGGTAGAACTTTCACGTTGTCATGGTGAGAGTGTGATACTGCGCGGGAAGTAAGGGTTTTATGTGTAGTAACATGCAAGTGTGACAAAAGAGTACAAATCTGATTTTTTTGTTTAGTAAATTCAATATTCATGTTATGTTCCTGTCAATTATTCACGATTATCACACGTTTCTTTCATTTTTAGTCGCCACGATTTTTTTTAGCTCATCAGCTAAATAGTAATGAAAATATTCAGCAAATGAAATAATGAAGAAGGACGTTCAGTGTGAAGTTTCAGTCGAATCTATTGATCGTTTCGGTTTTTATAGATTTTTGGATTTTCGTTTTTATTTTTATTTTTGAAAATGCTTTGGTTCGTCTTCGTGATGTTTCCGTTTTCACTCAAGTCAAATTTGATGTAACGTTAAACAATTGTATATTGGTTTGCAATAAAGACATGAACGCATAGATTTTAGGAATATGTAATTAAATGACAGTTTTGTTATTTGAAAAAAAAAAAAAGTGGGTTATGGATTCCTACTCAACGCTGTTATGTTTCTTTCCTTCAGATTACCCTGAATCTTTGTTTTATAGCGTATTTTATCGTACTTTATACGATATTCTTATATTTTTTTGCACTGTCAACTATGCGAGTAAAACACGGTATAAATGATATCACGGGTGCGCCAGTGTTCGACTCTTGAATTTTTCGCGGTATGGACATCTATTTGTAATAGGCCGGCGCATTTGGTGGGGGACATCGTGGAAAACACTTGCAGTCATTTATATATAGTGCAAATCTCTAGTGCAACGCCTGCTGATCAATCACATCGATTTTCTTTAGTGTATGTAGATAAACAATAACCGAGCATCAAAATACCAGGACACTTTGAAAGGGAATACAAGGGGTCGATGAAGCTTCTGTTGCACTTAAACACTGTGGTTAAATTTTTCGTAACTTGATCGTATTTGAGGTTATAAAACGTGTGTACAGTTGTGCTGCGATGGGTCGACTCGCGGAGGTATGATACACCTTTTTAATGATTTTTTTTTTAAAACACGATTGTTAGTGTGATATATTTTTTCAGCTCGCTGGTGACGAAGCGTCCGGCGAAAAGTCAAGAACATTTGTTTTTCAAGACGAGGGACATACTTTGGGAAATGTGCTACGCTCCATAATCGCGCAGTAGTATGTATTTTGCCGCCGGTACGGAGTACTGTTTTTGTTGTTGTCATTTTTACTAATAACAATGTATATTTTCGAAAATCCAGCCCCGACGTACAATTCTGCGGGTACACGGTACCGCATCCGGCAGAGGCGAAAATGCACTTCAGAATTCAAGCTAAAAAAGGCAGAGCGGTAGATATCCTCAGGAGAGGACTGGAGGATCTCGAGAAAGTGTGCGATTATACCGGCGAAACGTTCACAGCAGCGTGGGAGAAATTCAAAAAATCTCAAGATGCTATGGAAACTACGTGAATTATATCGAATGTTTATATATTTTTGTATATTAAATAAAACGCTGAATTATGTCCCAGTAATGAGTTTATTAGTAACCTTATTCAGCTAAAAGCAGACCGGAAATGCACTCTATTTGAAAATTAAAAAAAACACTAACAATTTTTATCGCGTTGCGAAACACGACAAATAAAAAATGCTATCGACAAAAGGAGAATGGATCGGAAAAACACAGAATTCAATTTCATGTGAAATTGATGATGCTCCCAGTCACGATAATATAAATCTAGCCTTATTTTCGAAAAAGGATGTATCCTATCACGATAGGATATTTTAGAGGTGATAAAAAAATGAGTCGTTTTTTAAGTTTCCATGGAGAGGAGATTTATTGTCGTTTAGTTGCCTTCAGTTGGTCTCTGACCGGTAACAGGTCGGTGATTTTTAGAGAGCCAGTCAGCGTGTTCCTGATAAGGAGCCGATGAGAGTGGCTGATCCTTCCACAGATCAGGAGTCAAATACGCGTAAGTCTTGGCGATTGCGGCGTAAGTGGCCTTGGCGAAATTACCGAGAGTACAGGTGGAGCCTCGGGCCGAGGTGTAGCAATCTTCGATACCAGCCATGTGCAAAAGCTTCTTGGGCACAGGAGCCGAGACAATTCCGGTTCCTCTTGGCGCTGGGATCAAACGCACCTGCACGGAACCGCATTTGCCGGTGACCTTGCAGGGTACCGTATGGGGCTTTCCGATCTTGTTACCCCAATATCCACGACGAACGGGCACGACCGAGAGCTTGGCGAGGATGATAGCTCCGCGGATAGCGGTGGCTACTTCCTTCGAGCACTTGACTCCGAGACCAATGTGGCCGTTAGCGTCTCCGATGGCGACGAAAGCCTGCACAAATGCAAAATATATTTAGCAATAATCGCGAGTTACTTCAAGTTAAAACAATATAAAAATTGGCTTTCGTTACATTCGAGAAAAAAATGGAAATGTCATGGAGGAAGCGAAAAATTTTTCGAAACAGAATGGAAATCTCTTGGAGAATAATAAAAAGTTAATTTTGTCTCTCATCAATGAGTAAAATTGAAAAAATTTAGCACCACTTTGAACACAAAAATATTCTAGCGCAATTTCAAACCATTCCAACACGTTAAGATATTCATTTTTGTTATTTCGTTAATTCCTAATTTAGTACAAACTTTGCTTATGAACTTTGGACTATATTTTTATTGCCCGTGTTTAGTATTTAATGTTCACCCCGAGAAAAGGGATGGTATGTTTCAAAAATATCGTACCTTGAAACGAGTACGCTGTCCAGCACGGGTCTGCTTCTGGACGGGCATGATTTTGAGGACCTCGTCTTTTAGAGACGATCCGATGAACTGATCGATGATCTCGTACTCTTTGATGGGAAGAGAGAACAGATAGATGTCCTCGAGGGAGAGGATCTTTCCGTCTCTGACGAGACGTCCCAGTTTGGTTACAGGAATCCATTCCTTCTGGTCTTCCTTGCCACGACCGCGACCGCGTCCACGTCCACGGCCTCGTCCACCACGTCCACGAGGACCTCCACGATCTCCGCCGCCTCCACGAGACCCAAAACCTCCACGAAATCCTCCACGAGCGGCTGGAGCAGCGTCCGCCATTCTGTCGACAAGAATATTGAATTTACACTCATGTTATCGAAGAGTGAACGATCGACAAGCTAACCAAGCGGGAGCATCGCACGTGGCGTCGCAAAACTTTTCAAAATATAAGAATTATTCAAATGAAATCTGTGAATTTTACTATTGACGCTTATCGAAGAACAAAAAGCAGTCGTTTTGACTTTAATTGTTGACCAAATTGTTGATAATCTTCGAAAAATTGAGGATCGCACTTACGTTACTTCTTTTCTGTGAGTACGGTCACGAAAGAAAGAGCAATGGCTTCATCCGCTTCGCTCAACTCGAAGCGTTCGAGATATCTCGAACACGTGATCGATACGCAAACTTCGATATCATCACTTCCGGCTTTTGAAAACCTACATTCATTTTTTTGACGGCGGGATTTTACAGTTTTATTTAAATTTGTTGACGTGGGCCGTGATGATGAAATATTTTTTAATTATTGGGTTAATTGGTTTGTTAAATTATGCTTCAGATTGAAGCATGTAGGTTTATACATTTACTAGAGGCATTTAGAGATTTTTAAGAGGATGTAGAAAATTATAATAAATATTGCATTGTTAATTCAACCTGAGTTGTGTGAACCGGCAGGTTTTAAAATAAATAATAGTTGAGTAGACCAGTCTATTCTCTTTATTAAATCAATTTTTTTTGACAATATATATCTGATCGATGCCCCAATTATTTACGTGTTTTTTTTTTTCGTAAGGATTCGCCGTTTTCTGACTAACGTATAATTAGCCTATCGCTAATAGTCTTATACTTAACAATTCATACATGGATTAAACAAATAAAGACGCAAGGATCGTCGAACCAACGAACTCTGCTCCCTGAATGAGACGTAACTTCTATTTCTTTTCAACAACAAAAAAGTCACCTTCCGTTTCTGACAATCAAAATGAGTCGAAACAACTTAACAGAGTCAATACATCGTCCGGATGATTAAAATTATTAAAAAAAAGCTTAAGCGTTTCTACCCATTGAGGAAATGATACTATGAATTCAGTACAGGAGTTTTTCTATTCTGTCGATCGTGGGATCGACTAACAATGTTTCTATTTCATAAATGACAATTTTTATACGTGATGTCGTGAACCTAATGGTATTCACTTATTTGCTGTTATCGTTTAAAAAAATTATATATAACGGTGAGGAAATGTGTTCATATTGGTTGGCGCGCATCGTTTTTCACGATACCGTAACTTTCGAGCAATTCTTCTATGGACCACCACCTAAGAGGCGTTTTGGAGCATCCGTTGACCGACGAAACGTGTTTCATGTAAAAACCGAGGAAGAATGAAATGAGGATGCACCAGAGCATATACCGGCGAAACGTTCACAGCAGCGTGGGAGAAATTCAAAAAATCTCAAGATGCTATGGAAACTACGTGAATTATATCGAATGTTTATATATTTTTGTATATTAAATAAAACGCTGAATTACGTCCCAGTAATGAGTTTATTAGTAACGTTATTCAGCTAAAAGCATGTCGGAAATGCACTCTATTTGAAAATAAAGAAAACACTAACAATTTTTATCGCGTTGCGAAACACGACAAATAAAAAATGCAATCGACAAATGGAGAATGGATCGGAAAAACACAGAATTCAATTTCATGCGAAATTGATGATGCTCCCAGTCACGATAATATAAATCTAGCCTTATTTTCTAAAAAGGATTTCTCCTATCACGATACGATATTTTAGAGGTGATAAAAAAATGAGTCATTTTTTAAGTTTCCATGGAGAGGAGATTTATTGTCGTTTAGTTGCCTTCAGTTGGTCTCTGACCGGTAACAGGTCGGTGATTTTTGGAGAGCCAGTCAGCGTGTTCCTGATAAGGAGCCGATGAGAGTGGCTGATCCTTCCACAGATCAGGAGTCAAGTACGCGTAAGTCTTGGCGATTGCGGCGTAAGTGGCCTTGGCGAAATTACCGAGAGTACAGGTGGAGCCTCGGGCCGAGGTGTAGCAATCTTCGATACCAGCCATGTGCAAAAGCTTCTTGGGCACAGGAGCCGAGACAATTCCGGTTCCTCTTGGCGCTGGGATCAAACGCACCTGCACGGAACCGCATTTGCCGGTGACCTTGCAGGGTACCGTATGGGGCTTTCCGATCTTGTTACCCCAGTATCCACGACGAACGGGCACGACCGAGAGCTTGGCGAGAATGATAGCTCCGCGGATAGCGGTGGCTACTTCCTTCGAGCACTTGACTCCGAGACCGATGTGGCCGTTAGCGTCTCCGATGGCGACGAAAGCCTGCAAAAATACAAAATATATTTAGCAATAATCGCGAGTTACTTCAAGTTAAAACAATATAAAAATTGGCTTTCGTTACATTCGAGAAAAAAATGGAAATGTCATGGAGGAAGCAAAATATTTTTCGAAATAGAATGGAAATCTCTTGGAGAATAATAAAAAGTTAATTTGATCTCTCATCGATGAGTAAAATTGAAAAAATTTAGCACCACTTTGAACACAAAAATATTCTAGCGCAATTTCAAACCATTCCAACACGTTAAGATATTCATTTTTGTTATTTCATTAATTCCTAATTTAGTACAAACTTTGCTTATGAACTTTGGACTATATTTTTATTGCCCGTGTTTAGTATTTAATGTTCACCCCGAGAAAAGGGATGGTATGTTTCAAAAATATCGTACCTTGAAACGAGTACGCTGTCCAGCACGGGTCTGCTTCTGGACGGGCATGATTTTGAGGACCTCGTCTTTTAGAGACGATCCGATGAACTGATCGATGATCTCGTACTCTTTGATGGGAAGAGAGAACAGATAGATGTCCTCGAGGGAGAGGATCTTTCCGTCTCTGACGAGACGTCCCAGTTTGGTTACAGGAATCCATTCCTTCTGGTCTTCCTTGCCACGACCGCGACCGCGTCCACGTCCACGGCCTCGTCCACCACGTCCACGAGGACCTCCACGATCTCCGCCGCCTCCACGAGACCCAAAACCTCCACGAAATCCTCCACGAGCGGCTGGAGCAGCGTCCGCCATTCTGTCGACAAGAATATTGAATTTACACTCATGTTATCGAAGAGTGAACGATCGACAAGCTAACCAAGCGGGAGCATCGCACGTGGCGTCGCAAAACTTTCCAAAATATAATAATTATTCAAATGAAATCTGTGAATTTTACTATTGACGCTTATCGAAGAACAAAAAGCAGTCGTTTTGACTTTAATTGTTGACCAAATTGTTGATAATCTTCGAAAAATTGAGGATCGCACTTACGTTACTTCTTTTCTGTGAGTACGGTCACGAAAGAAAGAGCAATGGCTTCATCCGCTTCGCTCAACTCGAAGCGTTCGAGATATCTCGAACACGTGATCGATACGCAAACTTCGATATCATCACTTCCGGCTTTTGAAAACCTACATTCATTTTTTTGACGGCGGGATTTTACAGTTTTATTTAAATTTGTTGACGTGGGCCGTGATGATGAAATATTTTTTAATTATTGGGTTAATTGGTTTGTTAAATTATGCTTCAGATTGAAGCATGTAGGTTTATACATTTACTAGAGGCATTTAGAGATTTTTAAGAGGATGTAGAAAATTATAATAAATATTGCATTGTTAATTCAACATGAGTTGTGTGAACCGGCAGGTTTTAAAATAAATAATAGTTGAGTAGACCAGTCTATTCTCTTTATTAAATCAATTTTTTTTGACAATATATATCTGATCGATGCCCCAATTATTTACGTGTGTTTTTTTTTCGTAAGGATTCGCCGTTTTCTGACTAACGTATAATTGGTCTATCGCTAATAGTCTTATACTTAACAATTCATACATGGATTAAACAAATAAAGACGCAAGGATCGTCGAACCAACGAACTCTGCTCCCTGAATGAGACGTAACTTCTATTTCTTTTCAACAACAAAAAAGTCACCTTCTGTTTCTGACAATCAAAATGAGTCGAAACAACTTAACAGAGTCAATACATCGTCCGGATGATTAAAATTATAAAAAAAAGCTTAAGCGTTTCTACCCATTGAGGAAATGATACTATGAATTCAGTACAGGAGTTTTTCTATTCTGTCGATCGTGGGATCGACTAACAATGTTTCTATTTCATATATGACAATTTTTATACGTGATGTCGTGAACCTAATGGTATTCACTTATTTGCTGTTATCGTTTAAAAAAATTATATATAACGGTGAGGAAATGTGTTCATATTGGTTGGCGCGCATCGTTTTTCACGATACCGTAACTTTCGAGCAATTCTTCTATGGACCACCACCTAAGAGGCGTTTTGGAGCATCCGTTGACCGACGAAACAACGTGTTTCATGTAAAAACCGAGGAAGAATGAAATGAGGATGCACCAGAGCATATACCGGCGAAACGTTCACAGCAGCGTGGGAGAAATTCAAAAAATCTCAAGATGCTATGGAAACTACGTGAATTATATCGAATGTTTATATATTTTTGTATATTAAATAAAACGCTGAATTATGTCCCAGTAATGAGTTTATTAGTAACCTTATTCAGCTAAAAGCAGACCGGAAATGCACTCTATTTGAAAATTTAAAAAACACTAACAATTTTTATCGCGTTGCGAAACACGACAAATAAATAATGCAATCGACAAATGGAGAATGGATCGGAACAACACAGAATTCAATTTCATGCGAAATTGATGATGCTCCCAGTCACGATAATATAAATCTAGCCTTATTTTCTAAAAAGGATGTATCCTATCACGATAGGATATTTTAGAGGTGATAAAAAAATGAGTCGTTTTTTAAGTTTCCATGGAGAGGAGATTTATTGTCGTTTAGTTGCCTTCAGTTGGTCTCTGACCGGTAACAGGTCGGTGATTTTTGGACAGCCAGTCAGCGTGTTCCTGATAAGGAGCCGATGAGAGTGGCTGATCCTTCCACAGATCAGGAGTCAAGTACGCATAAGTCTTGGCGATTGCGGCGTAAGTGGCCTTGGCGAAATTACCGAGAGTACAGGTGGAGCCTCGGGCCGAGGTGTAGCAATCTTCGATTCCAGCCATGTGCAAAAGCTTCTTAGGCACAGGAGCCGAGACAATTCCGGTTCCTCTTGGCGCTGGGATCAAACGCACCTGCACGGAACCGCATTTGCCGGTGACCTTGCAGGGTACCGTATGGGGCTTTCCGATCTTGTTACCCCAGTATCCACGACGAACGGGCACGACCGAGAGCTTGGCGAGGATGATAGCTCCGCGGATAGCGGTGGCTACTTCCTTCGAGCACTTGACTCCGAGACCGATGTGGCCGTTAGCGTCTCCGATGGCGACGAAAGCCTGCAAAAATGCAAAATATATTTAGCAATAATCGCGAGTTACTTCAAGTTAAAACAATATAAAAATTGGCTTTCGTTGAATTCGAGAAAAAAATGGAAATGTCATGGAGGAAGCAAAATATTTTTCGAAATAGAATGGAAATCTCTTGGTGAATAATAAAAAGTTAATTTTGTCTCTCATTGATGAGTAAAATTGAAAAAATTTAGCACCACTTTGAACACAAAAATATTCTAGCGCCATTTCAAACCATTCCAACACGTTAAGATATTCATTTTTGTTATTTCATTAATTCCTAATTTAGTACAAACTTTGCTTATTAAGTTCGGACTATAAGAAATATATATCTCCATGATTGATTTTATTGCCCGTGTTTAGTATTTAATGTTCACCCCGAGAAAAGGGATGGTATGTTTCAAAAATATCGTACCTTGAAACGAGTACGCTGTCCAGCACGGGTCTGCTTCTGGACGGGCATGATTTTGAGGACCTCGTCCTTTAGAGACGATCCGATGAACTGATCGATGATCTCGTACTCTTTGATGGGAAGAGAGAACAGATAGATGTCCTCGAGGGAGAGGATTTTTCCATCTCTGACGAGACGTCCCAGTTTGGTTACAGGAATCCATTCCTTCTGGTCTTCCTTGCCACGACCGCGACCGCGTCCACGTCCTCGGCCTCGTCCACCACGTCCACGAGGACCTCCACGATCTCCGCCGCCTCCACGAGACCCAAAACCTCCACGAAATCCTCCACGAGCGGCTGGAGCAGCGTCCGCCATTCTGTCGACAAGAATATTGAATTTACACTCATGTTATCGAAGAGTGAACGATCGACAAGCTAACCAAGCGGGAGCATCGCACGTGGCGTCGCAAAACTTTCCAAAATATAATAATTATTCAAATGAAATCTGTGAATTTTACTATTGACGCTTATCGAAGAACAAAAAGCAGTCGTTTTGACTTTAATTGTTGACCAAATTGTTGATAAACTTCGAAAAATTGAGGATCGTACTTACGTTACTTCTTTTCTGTGAGTACGTTCACGAAAGAAAGAGCAATGGCTTCATCCGCTTCGCTCAACTCGAAGCGTTCGAGATATCTCGAACACGTGATCGATACGCAAACTTCGATATCATCACTTCCGGCTTTTGAAAACCTACATTAATTTTTTTGACGGCGGGATTTTACAGTTTTATTTAAATTTGTTGACGTGGGCCGTGATGATGAAATATTTTTTAATTATTGGGTTAATTGGTTTGTTAAATTATGCTTCAGATTGAAGCATGTAGGTTTATACATTTACTAGAGGCATTTAGAGATTTTTAAGAGGATGTAGAAAATTATAATAAATATTGCATTGTTAATTCAACCTGAGTTGTGTGAACCGGCAGGTTTTGAAATAAATAATAGTTGAGTAGACCAGTCTATTCTCTTTATTAAATCAATTTTTTTTGACAATATATATCTGATCGATGCCCCAATCATTTACGTGTTTTTTTTTTTTTCGTAAGGATTCGCCGTTTTCTGACTAACTGTATAATTAGTCTATCGCTAATAGTCTTATATTTAACAATTCATACATGGATTAAACAAATAAAGACGCAAGGATCGTCGAACCAACGAACTCTGCTCCCTGAATGAGACGTAACTTCTATTTCTTTTCAACAACAAAAAAGTCACCTTCCGTTTCTGACAATCAAAATGAGTCGAAACAACTTAACAGAGTCAATACATCGTCCGGATGATTAAAATTATAAAAAAAAAGCTTAAGCGTTTCTACCCATTGAGGAAATGATACTATGAATTCAGTACAGGAGTTTTTCTATTCTGTCGATCGTGGGATCGACTAACAATGTTTCTATTTCATATATGACAATTTTTATACGTGATGTCGTGAACCTAATGGTATTCACTTATTTGCTGTTATCGTTTAAAAAAATTATATATAACGGTGAGGAAATGTGTTCATATTGGTTGGCGCGCATCGTTTTTCACGATACCGTAACTTTCGAGCAATTCTTCTATGGACCACCACCTAAGAGGCGTTTTGGAGCATTCGTTGACCGACGAAACAACGTGTTTCATGTAAAAACCGAGGAAGAATGAAATGAGGATGCACCAGAGCATTGGTTTCCAGGGAACACTGCTATGCATCGCCCAGAACTGCGTTATTCTTCGTCTGAAATTGGTTAAATTGTAGAGCTCTTTTAGCATGTACGATCGCTAGGTCGATAATGAGTATATTCCGCATGATTACTAATATTCCAAGCCGTCGATTACGGAAAATACAATTACATTGCGTACCCTGTTCTGGATTCTTGACATCCGTTGACGGTCGGTGGTAATTCTGCGATCGGCTCCTCCCTCGTAGACGCCCAAACGTCTCCCTCGCCATTCTCGCTATCCCGAACGCTCAAATTGCTCGGATGCAGCCGCAACACGTTATTATTTTCCTCTCTCGAGTTCCGCCGAGATTCTGCTTGCTCGAATATCTCACGTAATTCGCCTATACTGCTCGAACTGCTGCTCGGCAATAAACGAGGTAATTAATAATTGTTCACGTCTTATTGCTATGAAATAGAAAGAGTTATAAATATCTGATACTTGTAGAAATAAACGTAACGTTTTTTCTTACAAATGTCTACTTTTATTCGTCTTTAATCAAAGGCGTCGAAAACGAAAAAAAAAATGCGATCCTTACTCTGTTCGATCCAGTTTGTCGGCTTCCCATTTTTGAGATTCGGCGCTCAACGAAGGTCTTCTGAGAGTCACTCTTCCAGACACGGAGTTCCGTTGTCTTACGCCATCCTAAGTACATAAATAACAGCCATGAAGTTTGCAATCGTGAGATATGTAGCAAAGATTACTGTTTAGAAGCACGATATTCTATATTATTAATCGTTTCAAAAAAGTGCCGTTCGTGCGGGTTAGACATCTGCTGCCGCCAGATTAATACGATCTGTCGTAAACCCCTGACAATAAAACCTAATCAAAAGAAATATACATGCGAACGTATAAAAAATTCAACAGTGAAAATTGGATAATTGCAGGTAGAGTTAACATCACAAACAAAAAGCAGGGATATCTTCGTTCTATCAGCCACATAGTTTTTAAAAAAATTAGTCAAAGCGAATCTATGAGAAAGTACACAATAAAGCAACGTTAATGAATAAAGAGTGCAAAACAATGAATCTTCTCGTTGCCTTAAGATCCTGGAAGTTGCCCAGCGGTCGGAATATCGTCGCTATGCTAGCTCTTCTTCTAGCCATCTAGAAAAAAATCAAATGATGTTTCATTAGCCGAACTACTGTTCGGACAATCAGGCCTGTAAAAAAAATGGACTTAACGAAATGCTAATAGCGTGTGCGAAGCATGTCCGATGTTTGAGATTCGAGACTATCGTGGAAGTCGATAAGAAAAAATACAATTCAAGACAGGAATGTATAAAGATATAATCTAGAAAATTAACGACAAAAGATAATGAAAACGTTATGACGTGATTGTGGAGAAGGAAAATGAGACTGCAAAGCGGCATAAGCAGCGGACGGATTTTTTCTGTATTTTCGAACCATCGTACGATTATTGGTGGACACTCCGCAATACCGAATTCTCGGCAAGTCATCGCCAAGCTCGCCATTATGTTCCTCCACGACAATGTTGTTGTCCGTGAGGATTCGCCTGTAAATTGATTGAGTGGTATTTTGAATTAATGCTCCTTTGCGAATTGTGGAAAAATCAGCCTCAAGACAATTTGTTGATGGAAGGATACATTGGGTACACTGATAAAAATCATTATGAATTTACTGTGGCAAGTGATATGAAATTTATAAAACTTATGAGGAATAATGATTAATATGACATTTACTGTACTAACAACAGTCGAGTAAAGTTAGAAATTCTTATGATTTTGTAACAGAATATCTCAAAAATTCTCAAATCTTTTTCGTATATTAAAAAAACATATTATTGTTTTAAATATTCAATACAGATACACAAGAAATTGACGTTATAGTTTGTGAATCAAAACTTCCAGTCCGCTACTGCAATGTTCCACTAGTTTTTTTAAAGAGTGTACGGATAGGCAATTCGAGGTAAATTTTGGAAATCGGCGAGGAAGGACAACAAATCCTACGCGAGGCTTCGAAAGGATTGGAGCCTCACTTCGTCTCAGCGAGATCGGACGCCACTTTTTCACATCTGGTGCGCAAAACCTGGAGATACCTGTCGGCGAGTAGTACAGCCCTGGAAATTCTGTGTTCCTGATGAACGGCACCGAGAGTCTCGGCGGTGCAGGAAACTCTGTGCGCGCACTGCGTTATCATCTCGAGCTGATGCCTGACCCGCTCGACTCTCTCGAGGGATTCTCTATCGATGCACAGCGGCGCTAAATCCTAACGAGTCAGTTATTGCTACGTGAAATTTCATCTGCTCAGCGTCGCTCGTAGATAGCACGATATTTTTTTCTATCTTGACGTCGCGTGATTTTTTGTTCAAAAAAAGAGTTATTTTTCGGTTTAAGCTTGCCTGGATATCCTGATGCATCTTTTGTACTTCGCAAGCGAGATTTCTTTCGGATTGATCACGCTGACGTATCGAAAGCGCCATTCGCCGTGGTAGTGTCACTCTGTCTGTGACGAGACCCACCGAAAGAGCCGTATACTTCCGCTGAAAACGAAAAGTAACTTGAGAAACGAAGTCATTTGCTTTTTTTTCAAGGGAAGCTTAGCTTTCATGAAAAAAGATCTTCTCGAAATTTTCTTGTCATTTAAATTGACCAAAATGATTGATCGTTGCAAATTTGTACAAAATATATACAGAAATTTAAATGTAGGAATGAATGCTTAAATTAAGAATCAAGAATTTTTATATCTACCTCAAGATCAGCTTCGGAAAGGTTTCCCCTGAAACATTAAAGAAAATGACGATCAGAAATTATAGCTTTCTCGGATTTGGCTGTGGTCGCTATATCAACGACTGCGACCAGTTATAGATCGTCGAGTTATTTGGCTAAGCAACAAAGTTTATTTTTTCTAAACCCCGAACTTGAGAAACTGCGAATATTCTGTCTCTCTACTGTGAAATTCATCATCTTCCGCGAATAAAAAATAATCCGGGTTTATGCGGCTGTCCAACCGATAATTCTCACGGAATGCTATTTCAGTATTTAGTCATGATCACAACATGAAACGGGGTATCAGATAGCGTGTCGGGTTTTTTTTCTGATTAACCAGTTACTCTATTAGAAGCGTTTCGGAAAACATCAAGTAGAGTGTCAAAAGAATTGCACGCTAACTCATCGACCCAATAAAATTACGGCGCTCTCGATGGAAGAAGCAGAGTTCTAAGAATAGCTTTACAAGAGCTATTTGAAAAGTCACTGGGAAGCGATGTCCAGAGTTGTCGTTTAGAAATAGCGGAAACGTGTTAACGTTCGACATAGTTTTTTCGAAATTACATAAAAAAATAATTAGCAATTATTATTAAAAGTCTAAAAGCGACTGTCATCTTTATCCTAAAACTGTTCATTCAAATTCCCTACAAATTCTCCGTTCGTGCCAATGGAGCTCCTGAAAGTCTGTAAGATTCCCGATTAAAGTTTACCAGACATTATAATTTTATCTATGGAAAAGAAATAAAAAATGTCTTACCCAACTTCATCGCTGTTCGAGAGATTAGCGATACCGGACTCTTGGAGTCTCGTGTTAGTGAGGCTCGGAAAAGCACTGGTTTGCGTTTCCTCCTTGGTGAATTCTGCTGGAATGGAACCACCGGTGGTGCAATGGCAACTGGACTCGGTGCGACCGCATCCGCTCTCCGATAACGATCTTCGAATGGTGTGAATTCGCTGAAAGCAACAGCAGCAGCAGAGACAAATCTCGTATAAATAACTTAGAAAGAGGAAAAGCATTCGATATAAATTGACGACTGTGTTAAATAGTCCATGGAGCGATTGATAAAAATAATGATAGATGAGCGAGGCGTCGAATACAATCAAACATGTTCTGCTCCTAATTGATTGCATCACGTTAGAATGTACAATGGTTTGGTGTGCAAGATTCATTTACATTTGTATGATGGATGAATGAATAAATGTTTATATCGGATTTCAGGCGTATTCTTTAAACGATTGAATACGCTAGCGCATGTACAACGCGTTCTCAGTAACTCAGCTTGGTTTATTAGCGGGTCAAGTGGACAGAGCGATTGTTATGTATTTGTATATTCTCTCCGTACGGGATTCCGTGCGATAACGAATTAGCTGATGCGTCGTGAACGGACTAGGGGTTTTAATTGAAGATGCCATGGCCCACATGGGAATTATGCATGCAAAAAAAAAATATTTATATAGTTTTCAGATATTTTCTATGTGACACAAATATTTTTGTGTACGTTTGTGTATGTACAAAATGTTGTCAATGACGTAGATATTTCTACATCATTGACAACTTTTGTTGCACCGACATAGATCAACAAAGAGTTTTCGCATTTTTTACTTATTTATCTTCTGAATGCAATTCAGTATTACGATTATGGAGACATGAATTGTCACTCTGAATGAAATTTGAATAGTAATTTTCAAAGTGTCTTTTTCAAACGAGATATCCAAAATTGAACAAAACTAAATGGTGATGATGACAGGTAAATTCTAACTTTACCGAAAAAAAATGCTCAAAATATTCCGAAGACTCTTTATCACTCGGTCGGTATGCAGAATGACTTTAGACATTTTCCACAAACTATTCGCAATTCCGCATAGTTAATGATGTCTGATAAATATGCTACAAAGAAGGGATCGATGTACAGCATAAATCTAAAATTTCCCATGCATAGCGACGGAGTTTAATGCATAAATTGGGAATCAGCAATGCATATACATTGGAGTTAAGAGCCAGAAATGATAAAGAGCAAAGAATTACTGCTGGGCTGAGACTGAGTTTCGAATGTTCCTAGCAAACACCGAGATGACCTTCGGTCTTCCGATAGTAGAAGCGCGATGCACATTTCGCGCGAGTTAAAATAACTCTCATGACTAATTCGCGAAAAAGTCAAAGAGTTAATTATAATAAAGCGTTTATCACAATTCATCGATCATCCTCCCTCGCTAATAGATATTTCCGCGTTCAACTGCGTCTTTGGAGCGCCAGTTGGAAGCAAATATTATTTCTCGTAAGCTTAAGACGGGCGATCGGTCGCCAAGATCAACGCTCAACCGCTGTTTGACTTGGCCACCCATTAATATAATATTTACTCGATAAAAGACCGCAAGGTCTCCGCGTTTACATAATGAAGAGAAGCCAGGACATTTCTCTCTCATCAGAAGGGTGCTTGGTTTATTTCCAGCGACAAAATTTTGGCCTATGTCCCTCTAAAGTAATTTCAGTCGCACATCGCACTGTACGTTTGCCGCACTTTGGTTTCGTACATCCGGGACCTCGATTTCACCTCGTGTGTCTCCCCCGCATTCGGTAGATCCAAGAAAATTCGAAGGCCTTTCAAAGCAGATCACAGCTGAATTTAATGCATTTTTACAGGAAAGAGCGCTCGAATGTCTGTGTAAGGCTATAACGTTAGCTCTGACCTTGCCCCAGGGCTGCTCGTTTCTGAGCAATTAGTTGTACATTAACGTGCTCGTAATACCAGTTGCAAATTATTCCATGTACCACGCATATTATATCTTATTCTATTAAGGATTCTCGATAACGACAATTTCCGTTGCTTGTGATGTCGTTATTTATAAATCATTCAATTAATCGAGTGGCGTTACATCTTAACTAGCGAAGAGATGCGGATAAAACGTTATGCCGTCTTACCGCATAGATAAAATTGAGCGTTCGAAGCACCTGCGCTCTATATGGACCGGTGTTTCGACCTCGCCTCGGGCCTCCTTTAAGAGCAATCGCTATTTTATACAGATATCCGAGATCGAACGCTCCGGTGAACGCTGGTAATGGCGATGACCGCGGGAAAACTGGATCGTAAAAATCCGTGATCTCCTAGATACTCCTTGCTCTTAATGATGAACGAAGGACGGAAGTTGATTTAACAGCTGCGCGGCATGCTTCCCATTCTTTAATCCATTCCCAATCTTTTTTGACTCTTTCTCTCCTTGTTCCTTTTCCGTGCTCTTCCTCCTCTTCCCATCGTTTTTCAGGGCGCGTTTACTTCTTGCTTTCTCGCGAAGAATCCAGCATCCCGATCGTATGTGAAGTCTCGCTGTTGCTGTTGTCTGTCATCTCGGCCACGCTCCGAAGAACCAGATTCCCCCGTCGACTCTTCAACCCATTCTCAATTCGTTAATCTCGTTTTATCAGCGCGATTAATATAAAGCACGGAATTTGAATCTCAATAACGTCTTAATTGTCGCCGCACTCTGATGACAACATTTTAATTGATCGTTGATTGCCGCCAATTGTCGGCTGAGCGCCGATTACCATAGTTACTATGCGTCGCACTCAGTTATGTATTCGTCTCCCGCGTATCACCTTTCGCTCTCTAGCTTTCGTATGCTGATAATAAAGTTTATCCAGACTACACTTGACCGCGTTCGGCAAACACTCAAGAGTTCAAGGCTCGGCTCAAGGTAGTGATACAGCATATCCGTAAAGTGCATTTTTAAGAAGAGAAGTCGGGTCAAAATCTGTGATTTTATATATCACTTGCATGACTGTTGATGTCACTTGAAAAAATATATTTGGATTGTCGGCTTAAGCATCTGGCCATTCATGATCATCTGCTACTATTTATTACTTCTTTGCACTCTGCGTACTTTTTTTCCCACAGATGAAATATTTCCAAATTGGCACTTCTGGTTTAGCCATCTAAGATTGAGTTGAATCTGAGGACACGCCACGTATTTGAAAAGTGATAACAAAAATCTTAAATGAATAGCACATTTTCATATTTTGCAAGGGAAGAAGTTAAACTTATGACAGATGCATTCATCTTAATCACAGTGAATTATTTGGGAACTTCCAACTTTCCGGTTCTTTTATAAAATGATGCGAAGTAAAAGAACGTTTGTTTTCATCACGTAATATCAGCAGCCAGTCAATTGAGATTCTGATGAACATCACTAATTTTGACCCGAGTTCCTCTCCGAAGCCAAAGAAGGTTGGTTTGATTAATCCAAATGGCGTTTGGCCCCGTATGAGACAACATCGTTTTACGATCGACTACCAATCGGTGGGCGATCATTGGATATATAGTTTAAAAAGAAAGTGAATGTGTGTGTGGTTACCTCTCTTTTATCCCGTTTCTGGGCCACCGGTTTCCTCAGGCCATTGTCGCCCCGTTCGTCAGGGGAATCGCTCTTGATGGCAGGAGTCGAGGATCCGAGGAAACCGCCGTTCACAAATGGGAGAACTGTGGGCGATATGGAGCGGGTTTCGTCGTCGACTTTGTGTCGATTCTCGTCGCCTTGTATCGCCATCGGATCGCACTCACTGTCCGAACTGTCCTCGCCGCTTGACATCGCGAGCGCTACTGCCGGCTCAACGCTCCCTTTTTCATCCGGCGCGCGAATGCCTCCACCTCCTCCGGCGCCGTAGTTTCCAACACTGAAGCCGATGCTATCGTTCCGCGTTTGGTATCCGTCGCCGACACCGCTTTCGGTTAAACGGTCGACCTGCCGCAAGTCGTGGGATTTCGAAGGATCTGTAAAATGGAAATTAATTGAATTCGCAATGTAAATTGGTAATTCGGTTCCGTATCTGACCTGTCGAATGCCGCACGAGGTGGCGAAGCTGCTGACAAAAGAAACCTGGAAGGTTTCACGTGATTACTTATGTAAATACAATAATTCCTTTCCTTAACTTAATTGGTAGTTCATTATAGATGAAAATTCATTATTCAAACAGCTTTAGTAGTACTTGACACGTTTAACTATTTTCTTTTCACGTAATGACTTAAGCACTTTAGTGGAAATTAACATCTATCATTGGAAGTCCTTAATTCTCTGCCAAGTTTCACTTTATGCACATGTTCAAAAAATGTATAATCCAATTGAAACATTGTACAAAGCGAGATAGACAGAAATTGAATTTTCAGGTAGGTATTAATCCGATCAATTGAAACATACCCTGTATTCCATACGCTTGGTTTCCGTCTTTCGGTTTCGCGTAAGTAGACAGAAGAGGACGCGAAGTTTGAACGTCCAGTGGTTTCCGCTTCGGCGAAGAATCGCATGAAGTTGATTCTCCATCATCGATTAATGGGACGACCGTCGAGACAATTTCCAGTTTCGCGTCGCGTGCATTGTCGATAGTTGAATTCTCCGCGGGTGAGAGAAGTGAATACGACGAAAAGTCCAATTCCCGCGAGCAAGATCGTCTTCTATAAGTGATACCTCTCTCGATTTCATCACCAGGTCTTATCATCTCGCTAATTCCACTTATTACGCCTGAATCCAGATCGCCCTTGTCGCTTTTCAAGACATCATACGTTTTATGATTTTCGTTCGCGATTAAATCCTCATCGCATTTATCATAGCCTGTTTTTTCAATAAGAACTTCCGTTTTTTCATTTTTTTCGTCTGCGCTACGGCTTTTTTCTGGTTTTTTCTCGACGCCTGTAAAGGAAGCTGCATTGTTTTGCAAGGGTAGCTTTAATTTCGGTGCAAGAACTAATGGTCTTGCGCTCGGTCGCTTCGGTACTTCCGTTATCGATGAATCGATCGAATGATCGCGACGATGGTCCAGAGATTTTTCTGGCGATGGACTTTCTGAAGAATCGCTATCACTGTTAGCATTACCGCGATAAGAGGTTAACAAAAAATTCTGCATCGGCGTTCTCTTCATACAATCAAAATCGAGCTCCATTTTATCGTCGACGCTTTTTCCTGGTTTCGTATTCGGCGTGCTCATAGAGCGTTCGGTTAGTCTGTAGGTATCGGAACGTCCAGCCGCGTCGACCGAGTAGAAAGTGTCGATGTCGAAGGATCGATGAAAAACGGAAATTTTCCTTTTCGGGTAGTTACGGGTATTTACGGATTTATTGGATGTTACGGAGTAAGTAACGCCGTTCCCGTTTGGAGAATCTTCTTTGTCCGCAGCTGAATTATTGAATGTCTTCGATCTCGTCAATTCTGCTGAAGTAATTGACAATGAAGTCAAATCCTCGGGACTTGCTTTTGAATCCTGAAGATTCTTGATCAAGGATTCTTCTGGAAGCGTTTCGGTCTCATTGATTTTGGAGATATCCAAATCTTGGTTCTTCGGCATCAACTCTGACAAGGAGTCGACGCCATATTTATTGGAACTATCGCCAGGAATTATCTTGAACATCGAGTCAGTTTGATTTTCCAGGCTATCTCCGTTCGTGTGAGAATTATTGTTAACCATTCCAAAAGGCGGCGCGTCTCCTCCTGAAGTTATAACGTAGGTCTCGGCGAATTGACGCTCCAAATGTTTAGGTGAGTTCAGTGTTGAGTCTGTTATGGAATAGTTGGCCTCTGTTTTGCGAGGCTCGGACGTTGGCTGAACGCAGGTGTGAATACTCCTCAACCTGTGGTAATGGGATTGAAGATTATTGGTATTGGTATATACTGTTAATAGAACTAAGTCTTTGACGTGAAGAAATATGTATGTAAGATATACGTACTCCAAAAAGATGTATATTTCGATATATATATGGCAAAGATATATAAAATATATATAAACGGTTAAACATGTCGTTGAAGTACGGAAATTTGGTGTATGACGAGATTTATGGTGTTTTTTTCGTCCTTTAATGCAAAGTAAATGAGCTCTCGAAAATTAAAATCCACGCACTGATTCGATAAAAAAACGGTGCCAAGTAAAAAATTATGTATTTCATGTCACAGAATGTTGGTGAACTAGATCACCATACAAAACTGCGGTTGTATAGTGTTTGATATCTGATGCATTTGAACATATATAATTGAAACCCAATAGAAAATATTGTTCACAGCCCTTCTTTAGGTGACTCGTTCACTTTATGTCTTGTGAAGAAAAAAATGAATCTTGAACTTGATTTACTTTGGATTCTTCGCAGGCGCGCAATTCGAAGCTAGTGCCAATAATTCTTCTTCGCTCTTATTAGTGCACTGAAGTATGCGGTCGAGTTCTTCGACAATTGGATCGATGATCGTGTGTTCCTGAATCCCCAAAGGTGCCGTCATTAGTTCTTTCCGCGTCGGTGAAAATTCTTCGGTTTCCCGATAACTGTCCGCTTCGGTTGTCACTTCCACTTCCTTCACGTACTCGCCAAGTGAACGAGAATTCATCGAGAACGCCTCCACGAAGAAGCCGTTTTCCCGCTGCTCGTTGGCTTCTCCGATTCCGTTTGCTTCTCTCTCTCGATTCTGGTTTCTGAAAAGGAACGAAAAGCAAATGTTTTAGAGGGCGAAAATTAACGAGCTTTCCGCGAGAAGCCGAGAAGATATAAATATCGCAAAGTTGCAAATTCCCGACTCTTTGAATTCGCATTTCACTCGAATTGAAAATTCGCACTGTATTGTTCCCAAACTTTTATTTAAATGCACACTGGTCACGATTTAATTTAGCATTTTAGCAGATACCCATAGAGTTCTATTTACATTTCTCGGTGGGAAATCATAGTTACACGGTGAGAAGTCACAAGAGCGCGAAAGTTTGAGGGTCGAGAAAGCATAAAACGTTATAACTCAGCGTGTAGAACTCGTACAATGGCGAGCTCGGATCGCTAATCAGATTCTTGCGCAACGAGACAGAAAGAGCCTGTTAAGATTTAATAACCGTGGATATATGTCCAGTAACGACATTTGCAACTCGTATAAGATGTTATACGTGAATGAAATTGCATATATTAATTGCAATATTTAAAATTTAATTATTCAATGAAAATAATAATCATTGTATTACCAATTTTTTAAGCATCGATTAACATAAATCGGCATCGAAAATAGAGGTCCCTAAACTTCTTAAATTTGCATTTAAATTCCATCGAACAAAATATTCGATTAATTATAAAGAAAGTGATCTTAATTGAATTCATAATAATTACTAAAATTGAATATTAGTGATTTAATATGACAATTTTTTTATCAGTCAGTCAAGTATTGTATTGACATTTATTAGTTAATGTAGTGAATTCCAGCTAGAGTTTAATGTAATTGGTGAATTGCATCTCACATTCATTTGAAAATTATTAATACTATTCATATTCTATGGGTGTAAATTATTGGAGAGGAGCAGCGATTTTCACTGCAACCATCAGCACGCATTTACTCTACATATCTTGAAGGCCTTCGGGATTTAATTGCATAAACAATCAATGCAGATGCATGCGCGTCGACTAATTATCTGTAGTTCCCGGTGACGATGCGCGTTGACCGATTTGAGCGGAGCTATCAAGCTATCAAGAGGAGCAATGAAACCGGCCTTGTCGCGTGAATCAAAGCTTCTACGGCGCATATTATACCCTAGCTTATGCACCGGCCCTATTGTAAACGTACTGCGTGTAGTATCATTGCGAAGCAGCGTGAAAAGAGACAATTAACACTCATTATTTTATTATTTATTTTTCCCTCCATTGAACCCTTTAATTTCATTCCTTCTCTATGATATCCCCAGAGTACCTGCAGTTGCTCTTTTCTAATAAACTATCAATTAATTGCTTTGGCCTCAAATGTTTAATTAATTTTCATTCAACAAACATCCAAGGAAACAAAAAATTGTTAAATACACTCAGGAGAATTTACATTCGACTCTACTTTGCGGATATTTCCTTGATATAATTCCAATGCCTTTATGGTTATTACAACAATAATTAATAGCTCAAATGAATAAATTTGTAATTAAGTATAGTCTGATTCTTTTCACACTTTTTTTCTCGGTGTATTAATTATGGAGATTGTATGCTATCATGCAGCTCTCATTACTAGATTCAAAGCTGCAAGCTGACAGCATATATGCTGTTTTAACTCCATAGAAATTGAACAATGAATATTATTCAAAATCTAAATAGACAAAGAATTAGGCGAAAGACTCAAGAGATTTTTGCTGGAAAGGCGACACTTAAAAGTGGTCGAGAATCACGTCACTCCTACAAACGTCCAAGTTTGTTGACTGCGAGAACGTTTGTTGACTCAGGCGAGCTCCAAGACAGAGATCTTGCACATAATATATCACTCGGCGAGATTCAGGCTTTTTCAGAGCCGACACATCGACGTGGAAAAGCGCAAAATACTTGAACACTCAATGATATTTATTCGCGACGAGCTCTGCCTTATCCGTCCATCGAATGAACCCAATGCTTCGAAAACCAATAACTCATTGTTGGAAGTTCGAGCTGGATTTTATATTGCATGTAGATAACCGCGCTTCGTGATGCACGAAACTTGTTAGCGAACATTTTAGAGCAACTCACTGACACGAGTATTCATAATACGTATACGCCACTTTTGTATCCAAAGCGACGAGGAAAAACCGGAAATGATTTTATTTCTAGTGATAAGAAGCTGTGCAGAATGTACTGTTAGAAGAGCGCAACTGAACTCAACGAAGGATATGAAGAATTTGAAATTATTTTGGAAACTGACAAGAGAATTTGTCTCATTTCTGGTAACCAAAACAAGCAATTATCAATTCTCAATTCTCCTCACGTACCACAGGAATATTTAATATGAAACGTGAATCCGCTTGGAAAAAAACAAAGTTTTTTTCTCTCTTTTTCTTCAAAATCATACCAGTTTTCCAGATCTCGGATCTTATGAGCTTCGAGCATTGCCGCGTTTTATTCGCAGGGCCAATTATTAAGCAAATAAATTGCCCTTCATTAATGTCACAGTTAGCACAGGTAAAACTACCGGATCCAATCCTTTGACTCGGTGCTTCTCACTAAGCACAGATTTGCGCGTAACGCTCGAGATCCGAGAGCACACTGACGGCCTCGACAACAGTTGTGGTACAGCGAGAAACGCGCACTGTTACGACAATGATTTTCTGCAATAAAGAGCGAAACTGTGCAGAGGTGGTGGCCGCGATCGTGTGGCGAGTTCGAACCGCGTGAGGGTGTTCTCCACGACTGTTGCACATCGATAGAAGCCAGCTTTAAATAGAGAAATGAGCCAGAGGTATTCACTTGAATTTCTCCATTTCCTGTACACGTAATTAACACCTCAATGGCCAAGCATGTTTCCAGTTGAAAAAGAAATACTTTCTACATGTTTTCTGAAACAAAATAATGAAAAGATGACATTTGGAAAATATACTTTTTACGAATAGATACGATTTTCTGTAATTAATTAAAAATGAAATTTCACTGTTTGGCATTTCATTTCACGTTCTCGAATCATTCGATTTCATGGACACGTAATTAATCTGTTAGTAATTTTAGTAAAGGACAAATGAACTTTGAAGCACTAATCAACGACTACCGTTTTCGTTACTGTTGATAACATTTGTTTCTTGATTGGAAAAGGCTGCTCGAGGGGCAAACCCTGTGCGAACCGCTTTGCAGAACGTAAGTTGGTGACTAACCGAAGTTTGGCTTTATGTGCGCTAAGCCACCGTAAAATACGAGAATCGAGTGAAGATGCTCACGTCGAGTAGAAAGAAATTTGGTGGAGGGGGAGTCGCTGCCGAGGACAAATACGACAAATATATATTTTGCTCGCATAAGTAACGATCATAGGAGAAATAAAAAATATCTGAGTTCCGAGAGAGGAACGCCAACGAAATGCGAGCTATGCAGTGCGTAAATGGAGCAAGGTTTCGCAGTCAGTGGCGCGAATGAGCCAGCAAATTTGTGCAAAAGCATTCCAGCAATAGTTTCGAACTGTGAGGCGACGAAGTGTCGCCAAAATGAAAAGAATATATTATCGGAGTGCAACCCCCGGACGATAACTGTCAAGAGGAGGTCGACGACATCGCGAGGGTAGCCCCGAAATGAAAATAATACAATGACGGTGTTTAAGAGAAAGGAGAGCGAGTGGTCTTTGCGTCACCTTTTCCATGTGGTTTGCATTGAGATCGAATTAACCCAGTTGAAGCTCGGCCATTTCTCGACGAGATCACCCGGATTATATACAGCCTCCGGCAAGGGCAGTGCAATCTTCCTGGACCTCGTTGAAACAAATCGATGAAAACGCCCTATTATATGCATACACGGGAGATTTATGCATAGATTTCAGGGGAAGAACACCAAGCGAGGATAGGCAATGTCCGGATAAAAAGACTGCAAACTAAAACCTTGATTAAAAAGTGATATTATTATCTTCCACCGTTTCTCTTGGCTTTCCCGTAGAGGAAGTTTACTTAAAGGTGAAAAATAATGAATTAATGTGGAAGGTTCCACTTTATAGGCTCGTTCAAATTCTGTGTATATCGACCTATAGTCAAAATGTATTAACTATGACAAATTAACAATCCTAATGAAATGAAAGATTTCATAATTATTTTCCTACAATCCAGATAATTTTTGCCACGAAATATGATAATTTACACTATACAATAAAGCTTTAATGGTCCTGTCGTTTTTAATTAATTTTGCAACAACATTCGGATGGTAACTTTGTTTCTAGAATGACTAATCTACGTAATGAAAAATGTATGCCATAGTACTTTAGATCAAAATTATTCCAAGATATTTAAACTGAAAGTGTTGGCGTTTGAGTATTTATCCGAAGATCGCTCATCTTTACAACCGTCACAACATAATTTTGTGCATAGAAGACGCGAATGAAATTGCCCACTTCTGGACGAATAATCGTACCACAGTTCTTCGCTCGATGAGTATGAAAAAATGTTGGCATCTTCATACGCGTATGGAATATGGAATGACAATTTGCTCTGTTGTTTACCGGAGACGTCGTATACATAGACACGTGCATGCGCGTGGCCCGAGCCGCTCAACTCGCTCTGTGCAGCCTGCAATGTTAAAAATGGTCACGTAATCGTTGTACCGACGTCGCGGTTCTTGAGAGTCCGATTCTGCGAACCTACTAACGTATGGACCACTCTCGACAAAGGCAAAAGTCGTGAAGTTGCACAGGGCGCGCGTATGTCACGTCGTTATTACGCGTGTCTCTATGCAATAGAAAGTTTCAATGCAACGAAGATTTACTTCGCTATCACTCGATCATATCAACTGGAATAATTCGTCACGGAATTGATCCTCTCGAATTTTCGGGAGTTTCACGGTTATTTCGGCCGCGGAACGCTTCGAGGCCTCGCAAGCGCAACGACCAATGAATTTCTATTTTTACGAAAATCCCTGAAAGTCATTGCGCGTCGTATACTTCGTGGCTACGGTCATTCAAAATAATTCAAAGTGATAAACGATAAACGAGTGTATAGCTTTCCGTTTGTATAAGCGAGATGACAAGAAGTTGAATCTAAACATCGTCGTAATTTGATTATTTATCGAGGCTGTAATGTATACAGAAAATATTTTAAATCATTTTGTGAATCCAGATGCAAAAATTTCGAAAAACGATTTTTTTGTAGATGCAAATTAACTGTTCTGTTAACTGGATTCATTAAATTAATAGGGATTTTAAACTCTCGTGACATTGAAAAGTATTCGCTGGAGCGTTGAAATATTTCATGACTGTCATACTAAATATAGAGATCATTCCCATGCACTTCTTTCAGTGCTAGTGGTGAGGAAGTAAAATATGGTGATTGAAGTAATGGAGCAGTGTTCTACGCTCGCACCACGTAAATATTCATCGGATTAAAATGATTTACTCACGCGAGAAGCAGCCGATCTTCAAAACTTGTAATTCCATACTGACTGTATATTCGCTGCTCCGCGTTCACCGCGGGATCCGCGTTTATCTGAGAGCTTGCGTCCTTCACCTTGGGCTTCCAGATCATTTCGTTCACCTGAAATAAGTCGAATGGTTTGAGCGTCCATGACAAAGGCGGTGAGAATGGAGAGGGAAGAGATTGTCAGTCCACCGGAAAGAATATGCCGCCGTAAGTCGTCCGGTTTTTGTTATGAAAATTGTCGGAGGCTTATCTGGAACGGGAATCTCGACCAACGAGAGTCTTGACGTTTAACAGGTCGGAGAGTACCTCTAAAAATGTTCTATCACCTCCCAGAACTTACCACGTTCGAGAGTTTGGATACTTTTTGCAAAAGCTCGTAAATATCGGCGGTGTTGACGATTGTTGATCCGCTTAACGGCAAATCTGGAACTTGAGGTGTTCGCCGTTTTCGATTCAATTCCTCCAAGATACTAAAGAAGAATTGAAAAATTATTATCTACTGATTTAATCGGAACACAAGGCGAGCATACGTTTTTATTATATTCTTACTTATCAATCTGTTTCACGGCGTCCCGAATTTCTTCATTGTACCAAGATAACTCCTCCTCGAGTTCTCGAATTCTTGACTCGTTGGCAGTATCTTCAACCGAAAAGCCCTGAAGGACGTAAAATTATCAATTAATTCTTAATATATGTGAGAATATTTTTGTTTATCGTGCAAAAGTAGATTTTTTATACGTACTCTATATTTTACGTACATTATTCAATTTACTTGAAAATTTATATTTTAATTTCTTTTTCAAAACATTTATCAAATGTAGCTTGAAATATATAAAACGTACACTGTTTTGTGCAAGTAGAAAAATATACTTTTGCATACGTTTTTTCCATGCGCAATGGACCACTTACCGAGGCTTTTAATTCAGCGTATAAAGAATCCTGTTTCTGAAAATTCCGCGTGTTGCTGTACGGTGTACTCTGCGTTAAACAATGCAAGTGACTCATCGGCGGAGTCAAACAAGACTGCATAGAAATTGTGCGTAGTATAAGAAAAATCAAAATTAAAGAAATTATTCACGCAAACAAATATGAGAAGGAAAATAAGGATGCTCACGCTATCGATCAGACTTTCCTCACTCTGTTTCGATTGGAATTCGATAATTTCATTCTTCAGTTCTTGATTTTGTTCGCGTAGATGCTGCGAATCGAAAAATAATTTGTAACATAAATCGACAGAGTAGAGAAATATGTTTCATACCCGAATAGTTTCTTCGTAAGATTCTTGTAAATTCTTGTTGGTATCCGCAATGTGAGCGAGCTTTTCTCTCAGCATTTCGCACTCCATCTGTTTTTCCTCGACTTCCCGACGGCAGACAATCGCTTCTCTCACGCAATCGAGCTTTTCCTTCTTGTATGTTTCCAATTTCGAAGTGAGACTGGTAATTTTTTGTCGCTGAAAATTACCGCAAGATTAATCAATAAAAATCAGTTCAACCAATCGCCATAGTGCATTCGTATATATTTTTTTTCAACGGACTTCTGCTTCTGCTTCTTCAAGTTGTCTGCCGATCAAATCGCGTTCTTTCTCTGCTTTTTGTAGCGCCCATCTGCAGTGCCTTTCCTTTTGCTCCACCTCGTGTAAAATTTCTTTATGCTCGTCGTTCTCTCGTTCCAATTGTCTGCATTTATCGGTAGTCTGGTCGCTGTCAAGCAAAATAACATTTTTCAATGATCCGTATTGTGCATATGGTTAAAGTGATAATTCCAGAAGCCGTGAATTATAACTCACAGCCTTCGGCGGAGGTTTTCAAATTGTCGCTGAAAACCAGCAGATAATTCTTCAGCACGCATGAGCTCCTCGCGCAACAAGGCGTTTTCCTCATCGAATCGGCGGACCCGCAGCCGAAGATCGACTTGCGCCACTTCACCGCAAATACCACTTCCGCTATCCGTGTCATCGGCGGAGTCAGGCGTGGTATCGGTAGACATAGCGCACCTGGTTAAAAATAAAAATGTATGTCAGATTATAATGCACAGTTTAAGGGTTTGCGCAAAAAAAAAAAAAGGGTGAAAAATGATTTTATTGATGTAATAGAAGAGGGAATGTTGGAAAACTTTAAGAAATTAAAAAAAAGTTATTGTTAACCAATATATTAAGTAACTTAACTATTTGTTAAGTAAATTTTCTGGCTCACCCGTGCGTCGTATCGCTGGTGGGACTGTAGCTCGAGACATTTGAGAGATTGACAAAATCTGGAACGTAAATTTGCATACAAAAATCGTTCACTATATTTCGGTACAACAGTAAAAGCCCGATTAACCGGAACCGGGTTATCCGAGCGCCCCGTTAACGGTGCGCTTTCTATTTTTGTGAACACCGATAATATTGTTCAGAAACTGTACTCTATTTGTCCCGAAATAAATATATGAGCGACTATTTTCAAAATGATTCTTCCTTTACACCCGCAAAAAAAAAACATAATTTCCACTACACACTGACATCAAATGCTCCATCCAAAAGTAGTTGACATACATTTTTTGTAATGATTATTCATAAATGAAAATTATCCAAATAAAAAGAAAACTGTTAAAGCAGAAAAAAGATTTTTTAAAATTTGTACTGACCCGCAGTGATGAATCGACGAGGAGTCTTGGGTTTTCGGCTGCGATCACCAAGGCTGCCAAACTCCCGATCATTTCCGCCAGTTATTCCGCAATTCCCTTTATCGTCCTCGGACCTTTGGAGAAATTCATCGCTGTACCAAACGGACGTATAACGATACATTTCCGCGACTCGATCGCTACAATCTTAAAGTAATATTGCGACCCGACACACCCGATAACAACATTGACGTTGCGTGCAACTTGTATACAGCAACACGTGATTGCAATGCCCGAAAATAATGCACTCGCGAGCGGAGAGTGCACATATCGCTTGTGTGAATGAGGTGAGTGTCGATGTAGGCAAACGCGGATATATCGACGACCCGAGTCGTAATATCTCACATGCACCTGACACGGAATAATTAGTTAGTACGATAACAAGGTAATTCCGTTATTCCGGGCATCGAGTTACGCTTTATGTAACAAAATCGACTCTCGCATTATTTAGCGAGGTTGTAAAAAAAAAAACTAAAGTAATAAAATTAAAGAGTCGAAAAATAGTTGAAGATTTTTCGCACTTCCGCGAAGTAGTGTAAGTGGCTTACTACCCAAGAGTCTATAGTTGGTGCGGCTTATCGTTCGGTTCAACCGCGACAGGATAATATTACGGCCAACAATATGCTTAGAGAAAAACTAAAACGGCTTTAGTACACACGGTCTTTTGTACGCGCACGCAGACTACATGAATGTTTGTATTCAAAGCTGCGACAGTTCGTATATGCACCTGAGTCGTCGGTTATGCAGACGTATATGGGACATTCCCTCTCTTTGCGATTCGCAATTTTGTTGTATGATTGTATAGTACAACTCTCAAAAGTAGTGGCTATTTTTGCTCTTATTCCTATTTTGTACTCATTTTTATCCATAGTTCTTCAATACGAAATAATCGAACGACACATTTTTTTAAGTATTCAAAAAATGAAAATTGTATTACTATAATAATTGAAATTGTGACAAAGATTTTTAGAAACAGAAATCGAGCTTTTCCGAATTATACAGGTCATATAAAAAACTACGGATCCAATCGAAAGGGCCAAGAGTAAGACTCAAGTCGAAAGCACGTGGAATGCCCCATACACATGTACCTGATCGTAGAGCATACATACAACGCACGTGCACATAAAAGCGCCGCCTGATAAAACAACACAGACGTTACATTCGCGGACCAATGGTGAGATCACTGTGTGAGTGTAATTACCGGGTGCGCCTTTACCTAACATCGTATCATGTACTTATCGAACTTTAGTGATGCTACAATAATTAGAAACGGCCAACGAGGGAATTCGAGGTAAAAGTGTGATTTTCTTAGTGCTACATTTTCATTGACAATGATTTTTTTTGTCATTAAATACTTATTAGATTTGCAGATGCGAAAGTGATTAAAAAGTAATAATAATAATGAAAAATTCTTCATTAGTTAGATTACAGAAAATTGTCCAACACATTTTTTCGAAACAGTATTTTTTCGAAGTATCGAACTTCGTCACGTTTTAGCTTCATCGAAAAAGATACTTTTTTTAAAGCGCCATTTTTTTACCATATTTTACCTTTTTTTCAGAAACCGACTTCCAAAGAAATCGTTCTTTTCTCACTATATTTATTATTATCGAGAATATATATTGTAAATGTCGTAATTGACTCACTTGGAATCATGATTCTCGATGTTGTTGTTGCCGTCCTGCCAGCGATTGCTTCGGACTTTTTCTACCCAGCGTTTGGACGCCTTCTTGAATAATGTCCAATTTACTTGGCCGTCCAACGAAACTTCCTCGATAGCGTTTTGCAACTCATCGAGAAACACTTCATTTCTGCACAATTAACAGGATGTTTCATTTTTTTTACTCCCGTCAGTCCAAGCTCGATGTTAATAATTCCATAACGTTGAAATCGGTATCAAAATCGATAGATTTTACCTGTATTTTCCTGAAGCATTGTCGCGTATGTAATCGACGAGGGTTGACACATAGACTTTGGTGGACGCCGTCGGCAGCGATGTTTGCGACGAGGACGACGAGGACGAAGATGTGAGACACTCGAGAAAAATTCTCCGTAGTGCGACTGCAAGGCATTGGCGATCAACAAATTATGCACGAATTTTTTACGATTAACGATTAATTCTAAGCTCACACTCTCAAATTTCACAAAATTTCGAAGTAATGCCCAGACAAAAAGTTTCAATCCGCTCAAGTTTTCCCAAAAAAAAATTCAATTTTTTATATGGATCGAGTGCAAGTTTTGTACCATCGCGAAGTATCTGCAATTCACTCTCAATTCCTCTGAAACTTATTTATGCGAAGTGAACACTATACGGAAAAACGATCTTAGTCATTAACACTGTCAGTGAGCCGATTTATTGTGCCCCGCGAGCAAATCTTACCGTCTTCTCGCGCGACATCCACGTTCTCTGTCAAATCGTCACTCATATCGCGATTCAGTCACGAAAGCACGTGGTACTGCCGTTCTATCGGCTGCCGGCGCCTAAAGCACGAGGAACAACGACGACTGTCCGCTGTGACACTGAGTCGATCGAACCTAGATTTACATCTTATCGTTTCACTGGCTCGATCGACGTCGCGATTTTTCACTCCTTCGTCCGCAAGACTCATCGAAATCGAAGGGCTTTTAATGTCGCGACACCTTTTGTGGCCTTAACTTCAAACGTTGGCTCACTCGTTAGTGAGTTGGGCGATTGTACTTCGTGAAAAGGTAAATAAATCGGTAGTGTTTACTTCTGCGTCGAATTTCGCGTGTAATGTTGAAGTGTGCAAGTTGACACTCTCGAACGTACTTAATCGAATTTAGAAGTCCGAACGTACGGTCTACTTCACGCCACTTCTATTTGCATGTTATCTATGTTTTATTTCTTTGTTATCTTGCAACTTATCGAACTATATTGGGTAAAAAGTCAGAGAGGGCACTGAAAGAAACGCGGTACGTTCGAGGATCGAGACCGTTTATTTCTTGACCGAACTCGAGACTCGGTGGTCAACTCGGGAGAGGTGTAAATGAGAGATGTTTACTTTAGGAAACACCGAGGTGGACTGAAATACGTTACCGTCAGCTCCGAAGGTAATCGAGAATCGAAGGACGTTGTGCCTTAATTTTCCTTCTACGGTTTATCGTTCTGTCGGTGATCGGATTGTCGCTGTATGGTTTTATGTTTGTTCTAAGTCATTATTTTGTATGGATTGTTCGAAATAATGAGTACATCACTTCCGGACAGAGGCATTTTTTTCTCCAGATTTATTTATTTAAATGTACCCAAAATTGTATGAAATATTGAAAAAAGTAGATTAGAAATTATTTCTGAATAGATAAAAAAATGTTAAGCTGATTTCAACATTGGGGATAAAAAAAAGTTTTTTTTTTAATTGCAATTACGAAGTAGACTTTCGTAGATGGAGAACTGAAAATAACAATTTTACAGATTTTCCGATAATGGAGTTTTTATTCTATTTTTCATACAATTTTTTTCAAAAGTTTTTGCATGTTGCCAAAAATTTGGATAGGTGGATAATGTATTTTCTAGGTAATTGTTACCTCTGGTTGATTAATTCATGGATTTTAATAAAAAAACTAACTTATCAGTTACGGTTTCGTAATTAATCGTTTATTTCGGTAACAATAGGGCCCTTTATAATGAAAAGATATGTATTAAAATATTAAATGTAGAAAGCAATAATCGGAGATTCGTTGATGCTCGTACAAAATGGACGGTGTCCCTTGTACCAACAAATTGTAAATATATTATTTCTTGCGTATGCCAAAAATGGCCGCGAGCAACGGCGTCGTTACTCGAGGAGCTGCGGCAAAGCGTAACCTGCGCTTTTCCAGAAATTCCTTGGAGTTCGTAAAGAACCGTTTTTTTTTTTTGTTTAAAAAAATTATTATATGATCTCTTGCAGTATATCGTTGGGCACGGACATCGTTTGATCGTCAACTAACACAATGTCGAATGCCTCCATATAAGATGGCAAACTGTCTTCCACCTGAAATTGAAAAAAAAAATTCGGTGATCCTTTTTTTTCAACTCGCGTTAGATAATAAGATATATATATAAAACATTAATATTTTTAAAGCAATAATCTTACATGTTCGTAGAGGAATCCAATTTTCAGTGTAGTTTCGACATCTTTAACTCCTTCGGCCATTCGGGCATCGCCGGTCATGTCCCCCATAAGGAGTACGTTGTGTCTTCCCTCCAAGACATTAAAATAATCGTGATCCACCGAGAGTTCGTTCTTGTTAAAAACATGAATTAGTCGGTCGCCCTTCAACCCTGCCAATGTATTTCCATCGTAGCTCAAGAAGTTGGAAATAATTTTAACGTTATCCAGAAAAACGTCGTGATGCTTCAGAACCGCTTGGACCACGTCTCCGAGTCCAGCGCTAAACACCAGCACTGGAACTTTAGCCGCCTGAAGCTTTTTTATGAGGTCGGTACAACCATCCCGCAGAGCGCCGCCGTATTTCTTGGCCACTTCGTCGAGCTCCTCCGGATGAAATTCGAATCCTTGGAGTACTTTGTGCGACGCTACCATCCATTCTTCCATCGCCTCGATTTTTTTTTCCATTGGAATGTTTGGATCTTTTTCGATCGGCCGATATTTATCGTACAACCCTTTGGCTGCTTCTTGATAAGTCTTTGGCACTTGTTGGCATTTCGAAAATATTCCTGTGTGTGAAAAAAGACAAAAATATTACGCTATTATGACGATTCATTTCGCAAAGCATTAAATGATCGAGAGAATTGATAACAAATAAAACCAAGTATATATCGAAATTTAAGAGTTCACAAAATAAAAATATCGGATATTTACAAAGTGGATAATTTATTTTAGTTTAAAGATTGTCTTCATATTTTCCATGCGCGATTTTTCAGCTCAAAAGCAAAATATCGTTTTGGGTAAGAAATTCAATTTTCGAATGAGAAAAGTTACCAATGTGAAGATTACCGAAAATTAAAGAGCTCGAGCAATGTAAGAATGAAAAATCTACGTAAAAATATAAGAGCAAAATGTTTAATAAATATTTTATTACATTGAATATTTAAAAAATAAGCTAATAAAAATTAATGAAGGTAAAGAAATTGGAGTTTAATTTTCATTTTTTAATGAACACCGACAGAATCCAAAAATCAATTCGCTAATATTACGATTTTGAAAATATTAATTAGTCCCCTGATAATCACACGGTTGAGCGGGGCAAGAAAGCTGCGCAATGAGATTGCGCCGATGTAAATAATCCGTTGCAAGGCGGTGGAATACAATCGAAAAAATAGCTATGAATGATCTTGGCATGGCGGTTCATATAGGGACACGTGACCATGAAAAACAATATGAACGATTCAATTTCCTGATTGTCAAGTTGAATGGGTTGGACTTACCGAAACTCGACAAAACGTGCTTGCCATTGACATGCTGTTTGGTGAGGGTTAGGTCGAAGTCGGTGACAATCTGCGTGTTACGAAACAACGTCAGTATACGTGATAAGCGTGAAAATCGGGCGATGTGTCGGGAGGCAAAACGTAAACGTACCTGCAGCTTGTTCGCGCCACCCTTCCGAATTTTCTCTATAGCTCGTAGTACAGCATCCTTGTCCCGCATGTAAACGTGATTCGCTTTCAGCGAGGGAATCTGAAACAAGAATGAGAGAGACATCGAAGTGGCAAAACGCGTTGAGCGCGGAGCGAGATACTCACATCATCGATGGTCAATTGCGATGGCATGGTTCTTATGAGTCCTTGGATATTCTGTGCGCTCGATGTACTTTTCGTGCTTTTCGACAACTTTAGCTCTCGTGCGAGCGAAAAGGACCTGAAAAAATGTCGCAGTTTCTCGTTATCGGCTTTGGCCCCTGTGTTGCTTTTTTTCGCATATGACAAGAGAAGGCTGATGTCGCTGATTACTTTATGCTCGTCTATTGCCTAGTTGCGAGGGCTACGAATTCAGTTATCAATGCTAGACGATCGGTCATGTCTCTCGCGGAATGTTACGGCGGCTACGAGGCTGACGACATATCCGAGACGTTCGTGGATGCGAGAATTTCTGCCATGTGTTGATTTGGCTGTGCGATCGATGAAACAAGGCTGCCAACGTACGCTTGTAATGTCAATAAAACTATTCATTCGCTTAGGCGCATGCAACGAGCATCGATGAATTAATGCATTGCATAATACACGCGCATGTTCATCGGTTTTATTGCATGATTAATATAATGCGCTTCCGCACGTTCTCCGATTAGATAAGCACTCGATGATTTTTTTAATGTTGTTGGCAAGCAATTTAGTGTCATCACGAAGGGGATTTCCCAGGCAACTCAATGACTTACAGTCTTCTCAAGATGTGCACTCCTTTCATCGTATTTTATGGCAAAAAGTACGAGACAATTATAAAATTATATATGCACTTTATTTGTATTTAGGTTGGTAAACAACAGGTGCATATATAACTATATATACATATGTGTATATGTAGGAATTTTTAGTACAGCGGTAATTTTAAACGCCTCGAAAATTAATACTGGTGATGCAGAAATTGAAAATTTCAACGAAGAGATTCGACACGCAACAGCTTTTCGAGCGCATCCCTGGATTTCGTTGAATATTCTGTAGCGACCTCTTTAAGACTCCTCGTGAGCTCATTTTCGCATATTTCCATTATTTCCAATAGTTCACTTTCCTCGTATTCGCTCAAAGTTTCGAGCCAATATGTTTCCAAATGTTTCACGAGTTCTTCGATCGTCTCGTCGGGTTCCGTAAATGAATCGGTACCAGAATTTTTTATAGCTGCAAAGAGAATCGAATTTATCGGGCAATCATCACAGTTATATGTTCAAAAAATGTAATTGTGGAGAAAAACAATAACGGAGTGGAGGCAAATCAAGTTTCTGTGGGAATAATTAAATTTTCCTACCGACTCGCAGTCCGTGCATTATCGCTACGATTGCGTGAGTTATTTGAGCATTCGGGTGCATTTTGTTGCGCTGAAACCAAATAATCATCTCGACGCTATCATGAATGCAGACAGCAGCGGTTTCTTCCAATGGGATTAAGTTGCTGGAGTATTTGTAGGGTTGCAAAATCCTTAAAAGGACGTTCATAATTTTCGTAAAATTGTCGGAGATGTTGTCCTTCGCAAACATTTCAAATTCCGATTGTATGAGGTTCGAAACTATAGTCAGCCACTTTTCTATGACTTTCAGCTCCGTCCGAGAATGATTATCATCTTGCCGAACGGGCACTAATTGCATAAAAGATTCCAGAAGTGCTGCTATTAGTTGGTCGACTTTGAACAGATCAGAGAGCAAAGGTTTGTCATCGGGCATTTGAACGGCAGAAATCGATTGCAGCAGGTCAACAGCGGCGATAAGAAGGTCATCTAAAATGGAATACAATGTTACAAACTTTTTCACACGGCGAATTTCCCGAGACAATTAATTTCCTGAAAATGTCTGAGAAGTCTTTCGAAACTGAGATAATTTACCGTTCGTCGAGCTCTGCAGAATGAACGTAATTGCATCTCCCAGAAATTCACAATCTTTTATATGCTGCAACCACTTCGTTTTTTCGTTCTTCTGGATATCCCATACAGCGGCTTGCAGAAATCTGAGAACCTGAATGAGTGTCTCAGGATCATCAGTGGAGAGGTGTCCAAAAATCATAGATACAAGCTTATTTGCATTCCCCACAGTTTCAAGAACTGGGGACTGACAACACATATTGCCAATGATTCCCAGAATAATTTCCTGCAGTCCAAGAAAAGTCATAAATCGCTACTAAACAAATCAAGAGTACAGTAGATTTTATCAATGAACAAAAATGTATTAATAAATTTGACAAACAGATCTTGCCTTATCTAACATCAATTTCTATATCAATTCATTGATAGTGGTTTTACTAGCAAAAATAATTTAAAAAATGTCTTACTGTTAATCGAGGCTCTTTGGATACTTCGAGTATAAATTCTGCAATTCTCAGGAAATCATTGTCTATCAGAAAATCTACAATATCCTTTTCTGCAGTCATGTCCCAGAGCATGCAAAGTTTGCCTTCGAGAGCTTCGGACCATCCATCATCATAGACCTGCGAAAGCAATTAATTTAGTTAATTTTTAAACCGGACAAATTCTTACACATAATTAAATTTTCGGTACCAAAATATTGTGCAAAAAATAGTGACGATGATAAAAAGAGCAATACTACCTTTGACAATGAAATGAGAGTGTTTAAAATCCACTTAGCGCTATAAACAGTATCGCCTATTGTATCTCCTTTAATAGCATTAAGTTCATCCTCGTTTAGTTCTTGAGAATCCACGACAGATAATTCGTTTTGTGTAGCATTTTCGCTTTCGTCGTCAGTGTTATTATCCATAATTTTTTCTAATATAACAAATGAAGAAAAGTGTCACTTGGTCGCACGAAAATTGTAAACAAACGGATCTTTAACCCTCAAAACGAGGTTAGAATCCTGAATTTAATATTTTCAAGCGAATCGCAAAGGATGAATAATTTTTGTGTGCGGGAAAGTGCAATTGCAACAAGTCATCGTTTTAAAAATAAATACATTTATTTCTCATTTATCAATAAATCACGGAACGATAATAATACAATGCTCTGATATAATACTGTCCTTCAAGTTCTGTATATGTACTATGCATAAGTAAATGGTAACACACATAGACAGCCAGCACCAATATCAACTCGAGACAAGTTCGTCCCAGTGAAGCTTGTGTCAAGTTATAAAAAAATAAATTAAGAAAGGCACCGCGGTAAGATATTTGGGACGAGTAGGAAAACAAAATGAGAAGACATTGTACATTATCACAGTTGCGTTCCTCAAAGAATATCTGTAAGTTCAAACGAAAAACGGCTATACAACTGGAACACTTAACGAACGTAAAAAAGAAATATCGTTACAGTCGCTGCGCTGCGTCGCTGCTTCGACGTTGCATTTTATTCGCTCGATAGGCAATCCTATAAATTGGTAACTTTGCTATAAAAATATTCCACAGGTCCAGAATTTCCGAGGTGCACTGATTTCGCGAAAACACATGTTCAATTTTTGCCGATAGATGAACATCTTATAAAAATATCGGATACTATAATAAAAAAACATCGAAAGATCCAAATATTCAAAATTGTCGGCTCTTCGTTTTTGGCAAAATTTTTAATAAATGAATAACTTTTATAAAAATGAACTCCATTCGACATTCTGTTATATTCGGATCAGGAGATATCTTTTCATGAGATTTTTTATATGATTTTTTTATCGAGAAAAAAAGGATACGTTTTTTCGTGAAATCAGTGCACTCATGTAAATGACGATTGTACATTTTCGTCTCGATTGAAGCGCAGCTCCGTTGGACCCTTTTGTTTGATTTGTACCTGCGGTTTAGGACGTAACACTGAGAATCCGACACCTATCATGAAGGAATCCACAAAAATAGGTTAACAAAAATATACTGAAAATCAGGTCGTGAAATTTAAACGGTCGCGTTTGACAATGTCGCCCCGTTTGGAGCCGGCTTTCGCTCCACTGATTTTTAATTTAGGCATCAGCTCGGTCAACTCGGACGTGATCGGCTTCCCGTCGCTGTCCTCAATTGGATCCGGTGATTTGTCCGATTGGTCAGTTGTGGTCGTGGTGCTCGCGGTTTCCCACGAGTTTTCCGGGTGTCTTACTGCATTATCATCCGGAGGAGACTCCGATCCAGGCAAAGAACCTTCTGAGAAATATCTCAACATATCGAAATCGTCGTCCTCGACATCGAAATCTGCATAGTCCTCCACGTCGCCATTCATATATTTGCACAAGAAATTTTCGTCGAGAGAGGCTTCTGAAAGAAATAAGGGAAAAGTTGAGTTTGATCGATTCTTGGAAATTATCATTCGACATTTTGTCCTCGAAGTAGATTGTTTTTAAAACCATACATGTTTTCACAAATTTACCGAGATGTAATCTCTTAATGTGTCAGCTACTTTGACTTTATAACTTCAGAATGTACTCAACACGATATTCGAATCACGCAGTAACGAACCGTAATCATCGCTGCCGCATTCTTCGCTGTTGGTGGTTTCACTGTCAGCTGGATAGCGCGGTAAACGCCTTCGTCTCTCCGCATTTTTTTCCGGAAGTCTGAAGGTCTTTTTCAGAACAGGTTTGTCCTCAATAATTTGGAATGGATCATCGGGATCTATGGTGTTGATCGGTACGTGTTTTTGCGCCATGAGCTCTTGTATTTTCTGACGGCTCAAGTACCTATTCTGGAAATCACAACCGCAGCAAGCACCATTTTCAACGCAATAATTTATAAATGCTCGCCAATTCTCGTCCATTTGAAGAACTACAGGGTTCCCGATGACGATCAAGAGCGCCTTAGCTCTGGTTAGTGCGACATTGAACCTCTGTAAGAAATTGATAGAGATAGTTCGGAATTTCTAAAGGTTTATAATTCGGGTTTATCTTTAGTTACCTTAGGATTGGAGAGAAAGCCGATGTGAATCCTTCCGCAATTGCGATAAAGTACGGAACGTACCGTGGACATTATTATAATGTCCCTCTCCTGGCCCTGAAAAGTTTCTACCGTCCCGACGGAAACGTCGTTCCAATTGTTTTTCTTTAATTCCTCGTGAATCTTCTGTCTTTGCAGTTTGTAGGGCGTGACAATCCCGATTTCTTTCTGTAAAACGTCTTTACCGCCGAGGTTCGAATGGAGCAAGTCCCGCACATACGAAATTATAACCGAAACTTCCTCGGAATTGAACACGCTGTGGTAAGAATAAATGGTATGCATATCCTTGAAATTTCTGCAGTATTGTAAAATAAAAATGATAATTCAATTACCATGAAAGAATTTGTTTACCTTGGAGATTTCGGATCCCGTTGCTCGTGGCCTTCAACAGCGTGGAAGATAATTGGAAAACCGGGCTTTGGCAATTTTCTCCAGGATATCGCTCTGTTTGTGTGCTCTCCTCCGCAAGCTACCAATTCACCGTCGTAAAAAAGATCGTTTGGCACGCGAAGAATATCTCGATGACAACGGTAGTTTTGAACGAGTTTCGTTACATATGTGGGATTGAATCGGTTGTTTGTGTCTTTACGGTAAAGATCCCATTCCATCAATCTTTCCAGCATCGATCGGCCTGCAATCATTCGGCATTTAAGAATTTCATTGAAATTACTTTAAAGTTAAATAGATAATAAAGGTACAGATTACTATTCTTTCCGCAGTGATCTTCGACAAGAACCCATACGTAATCATTTTAAATTGACTGAAAAAGGACTGACATATTTGAGGATATTTACCCAATAGAGGTTCTGCTATTCTTGACATTACGCTAGGTCCGAGTTGCTTAGGATCGCCAGCGATAACGAGTTGACCATGGAGACGTCCCTTATGGCTATCGAGCTTACTGCTCATCAGCGTCAATGGTATAAGAGTTTCGGGTTCGGTAGCTTGGCCGGCTTCGTCCACGAATACGTATGAGAAGTGGTTTTCACGGAGTTGGTAAGTAATTAATCTGCAATAAATCGAAACCGATTGAATTCTAAACTCCACATGATTAGTTTAATTAATTTGATGAAGCAAATCATCTTACCGATGACACGTAATCAACGTCGTGATGACAACTTTTTTCGTTATCAAAATTTCCTTGGAAATATACAGAGCCTCATCGTCAGCAAAATTGGAAAAAGGTTTGATGTTGTCACTGACGTCTTTGCTGCGATACAAAGAAGGCACTGTTTATCATTTGCTTCAACAGACATTTAATAGCCCATAATAAAAATATATTCGTCTGCTTCTTTACCAGTCTTTCGATACACTGTACATTCGGTGAATATCGCGACCGTCAACGTTTTTCAATAATCTTAGTGCAACCTCGTCGGCAGCTGCGTTAGACGGTGTACAAACTAATATACGATTCGAGGGATTCTTCTTTAGGATCTGAATGTAAAAAATAATAAATAATAATATAACGAATGCGTACCGAATAAAATAAAACATAAGGAAAAAATGAAAGGTTGAGTGGAGCAACTACTTCAAAAGGCCGCTAATTAGGTTGTTTTTTGGGTTTATTAATGCGAAAAAAAAACTGGAGGACCAAAAATCACATAATTTTTGGATTCATAAACAATGTGCAACTACAAATCCATGAAATTACCTGCCCTATAGCTTCTACTAGCGTTGATGTTTTGCCTGTACCAGGTGGACCAAAGAGAATGTAGGGAGCAGGAAAAGCTGATCTAGCCAATATTTGGAGAATAGCCTGTTGCTGTTCTGGATTGGTTCTAATGTTGTCATTCAGCCAACGAATATGCCTAATTTGTCAAATGTGTACAGAAAGAAGCTTCATTAAATAAATAATTCATAGGCCTTAAATAGAAATTAATCCATTAATGTACTCACTGTTGCGGCTGGATTTTTTCACTAGGTCTTCCTGAGGGAAACAGCATCGGTAAGAGATCAAATTTCGCTGCCCTGTCTACAGCGTAGTGCATACAATTCATACAGTAGTCAGGGTACAAAAAGAAGATGTTGTATTCCTGATTTTCCTCAAATGTATTCAGGAACCTACGAACAATTTTAATTTCATCAATTAGTCGTAATGTTACTCAAAGAAAAATTCTTCAAAAATGTAATAATACCCTACAACATTTCAAAATTATTCTCTAGAGTTTTGTATGATTTTGTATAATAAATGCATACTTTATTTGAGGATACAACATTTTTGTATTACTCCTAAATCTCAATAAACAAAAAAATCTAGAGTAAAAACAATTAATCTTTGTTTTGCTGTTGCGAAAAAAAATTCTTACTCAGATTCCACTCTAGTTGTCAAGTATTTTTCTCCCACAAAGCTTACAACGCTCACAGCGTGATTATCGCCATTGGATTGCCTGATTATGACCACATCTCTGACTCTGACTGAGGGTCTTTCTTCGTCAAGTCCAGGAACATAGACAACCAAGTTATTTTTGTTGTACTTGGAGCGTATAAGCTTCTGATTGTAGATACTGTACTGCGCCATATCTGCCATACACTGATAGTGATCCAGATATATAAGCAATTTCATTAGAAACCAGTAATGATTTTCCTTGATATCTCTGAATCTTCTTAGACAAGGAAGTATCTTTGAATACTCTTTGGCTGCACCCAAAAGACGGGCATCATTTCTATCAAGTTCAATTGCCATCTTCAGCTCTTCGGGTATAGGATAGGAGCGACTTATCTTATTAGGACCCAAAGGAATACTGAAAAAAAAAAAAAAAATTTTTTGAAATTCTTCTATATCAATAATACACGTAAATACAGTTACATAAACACACAGGAGTATATGTAAATATCTATTGTTCACACTCACACGTTGATCGAGCTCCTCCAAGCAATTTTTTTTGCCATTCGTTCTGCCTCTGTTATCATCCTGTTTTCATTTGGTTTATCCATGTTAGACGAGATAATCATCACTCGAGAGCGATGTCACGGTGCGAATTCTATTGTGGGCTGCGGAAGCGATATTCAAGCGTATTACATTGATGTATAATTTTGTATCGGCCGATGCGCGATCGTTGAAATCGACACCGTTCTGAGTGGATCGGATGAAATGTAAAACAAATGATACCGGGCACGTTATTCAGGATTCACGGCACTCACAGATTCCCTTGATTTTCGCTGATGCTTCTTCTGCGGATTAATTCGGTTTGAATGTCACCATTCCACCGCTTCGATTGTCAACGCTGCGCGTTGTAGTTACCGCTTTATTTATCGATGATTCACAGTGCGCGCTCGTGGATTCCCCGAGCAATGCGAATAAAGAATTCGCTCTTATCTCTTATATCAGACACGAACCAGCCCTGTGAGTTCCTCGTGCTGTATTCAGCTGTACTGACGGTCAGCTGTTGAAATACAGAGTTCCCGGTGCTGCTTCCCACCGCAGTGTCGAACGCTCATTGGCTCGTTTGAAAAATCAAGGTCGCAATCGTACGAGGAGAGGATTTCTAGGGAAGGTAAAATGATCCCTCTATATCGGATTGAGGTATTGTCCTGCGGGTACATACATCATCCAACGACGTGCTTGCCAAGTGTAAGTGATCATTTTTAATATTCATTTATTCAAGAATTTTTAAAAGAATTTGTTTATTTTCACAATTTTTTTTATCATGGTGTTAAAATAATTTAATTATCAGGTAGGACAAAATTTGAAGTTATTGAAAGCTCAGACGTTGCTTGATTAATATTTGCTTTTTATAGGGAAGGTTTTGTGAATTTTGCGACCAAAAAATTGGATTCAGATTAAATATATAGAAAATAGGGAATTTCAATTAATAAACTGCTTCAGTTGCGCGACAACTTCAACTTGATAGTCCAAGCCTTTATTTAGTTATAGAAGCTTTATTTAATTTCTTTTGTTTCGAGGCCCTTTTTCTCGCCTTTTCAGACAGTTTTAAGGATATCGTGAACAAAAGTCTTGGTCATTTTTTTGAATGAAAAATAAAGAAATTTCGATGAGAAAGCCAATCATTTTTTAATGATATCTTCAAAAAGCATGTAAAAGTTCGTAAGTAGTGCACGTATCTGCAACATAAAACATTTTCGTGCACTATCGCATTTGTGCAACGGCAGCGCGAAAATACTATTTCAAACAACATTAAAATGTTCTTCGCGCTACTTGCGTATTTTGCTGCTTGTAGGAATTAACAGTGTTTTCAAGATACATTATGTTGCGCTGTCATTTTGAGCGGCTAGAAATTTATTATTTCGATTATCAGCTGAACGGGAAGAGAAACTTCAGGGACTCTTATTTCCTGTAGACAATGATGTTTACTGTAATACTGTTAGATTACAATGCAGATGAATGTTTTCAGTTTAACATTCTCAAGGTGTCCAGTATCATACTGTTTAGAAATTCGAACGACCGATAGTTTTACCTTCAGTTAGCATCCAAAAGTCAATAATTTTCTACGCCTAGACTTGTTTTTCGATGACTAAATGGAACGGAGCAGTGATTTAACTAGTGCAATTCAATTTAACCGTCTTTAGAATGTATGGTCCATATCAAATTTTATCCGTAACCTGAAATATTGTCTAAGCAAAAATTGTATATCGGTTTGATTCAAAATCCAAAACGAAGAGCCTTCTTTCCGGTCGCGGGAAAGAACATTGGTTATCGGAGTTCGCAGTTTGATCGATTTTCAAAATAATGACTTTATTTATAAAGTTCCACTGTTTTATAATACGATTTTTACGCGAAACATAATCATACTTCTGTTACTCCTGTTATTTAGGAGAGAATGATGTCGGAGTTCAACAAAAAAATAGATAATGCTCAGTGATGCTGAATAATTTTAAGTTACAGAAGTATTTGCCGTAATCGTTGCAGTGCTATCTTCGGCCATCGTTTTCTCAATCGAAGAGTCGACAATTGCGTTTTCCGTATTGGTGGTATTTTCTACAGATATAGTATCGACGACTTCCGGCTTGGAAGGAATTATTAGCTTGTGATAGCAACTACTCGTAAGCGGTAGATGCGGCGCTATGCGACTGGGTTCAATAAAAAGTGACGGCGGAACCTGCAAAAATATTTGGTAATTCGTAGTGTTGTAAAAGCGAAAATATCTTGGATGTTTTTTATCGAGAAGGAACTTACGCGTAAGTCCTTGACTTTAGCTTCTCTCGAAGTAAATTCTCTTAGCATATAATCTTGATCGAATTCGTGATATATACGCGTGTCGTTCACCCGTATCATTACGTTGTCAACCCGGAGAAAATAACGCAGGAGTATGAATAAGCTGTTCGGCATCACTCGCTGCGAAAAAAAAATTTTTTGTGATTAGAATTAATAAGCAAAAGCGTTGTTACTGGTAAAGCAGTGAAGCTTACTATTTTAACGGATGTAGCAGCGATTCCGTGGTCGTGCAGCTCGTCCTCGTACAGCGTGAGATCGTGATAAAACATAATTTTCTCTTTCACTTTCAATTTGTCAACGTCTATTCGCTCTCGAGTCTCTTCGACTTCGAAACCCGATATCGTGCCCATATAATCGGTTGTAAACGTCCAGTCAAAAGGTTTTATCTTTTCCTCTAAAAACTCCTTATTCTCTAATCTATAAAAACGATAAAAACATTTAACCTGCTTAATTTTCTTTTTCCCGACAAATATATTTCACATATATCAAGTTAAAAATAAATAATCAACAAAAATTTGAATTTAAACTGAATGCTTCAAATACCTGGACTCTTTCCAAGCCTCTGCGCATGCCAACTGCAGATGAATTTTGCCATTGGACACACGTTTCAATGCGTCCAGCGCATTGAATTCGATCTTAGCTCCGCTGTCGTGTTTCAAAAATAATACATTGTTGGGGAATACCATATCCGGCATATGCGGCATTTCCAGAGCTCGATTGTATCTAAAATGAAAGGAAAGTTGACGCATGGCTCTGCTAGTTTGCGCTTAGCTACAATCTTTTTTACACACACGCAGAATTGACAGGAATCTCCATCGTCGGTGCATTCCTCTTCGCATTTTGAACACTTTGAATGAAGTATATGCGACTGTGTGTACTTGATGCGCCAAGGTGGAAAATTGTGCTCCTCCTGATTAACGGGAAGCCGTAGGATGTCGATGCCACCGTGAACTCTGATCGTCGTCATATCTGAAACCTCAAAACACAATTGCACTCGTTATTGCACTTCCCAGTTGTTGTTGAACAGGCATTCGCAATTTTAACCTATCCTGTCAAGTGACACTTGCATTTTCACACAAAATACTGAATACGACATGAAAAATACGTTTTTCAAGTGATTTTTCGCAGCGCGATGTGTTTCTTACCTACGACAAGACAAATAAAAATTGAGACATCGAGTTATTCGGTCGAATTCCGATGGACCCCGATGAAAATCACCGCCATTGCTTTTTAGCGTCGCGTTTGAGCATTGGTTACTCTCGCCGACAGTGATAGTGCTCTCCCAGCTAATTTTATGCACACCGGTAAGGAAGTTTAAGTCTTGTAAACAAAATATTGTCGTCCGACGGAGAAACGAATTTTTTTTAAACGTCATGTTCAGTTAGATTTTTTTTTTAAATCTAAATACGATATTTACTTAGTTGCTCGTGTCTGAACATCAGCAAAGTAACAATTTTCGTGTTGTTACGAAAAACTTATTGAAATGCGTTATATATGTCGGTCAGAATGTAATCTGCAAGGTGTCCTACGTCCGAAGCTAACTTTTTGATAACATGTGTATAAAGTTCTGATAGATGTTTTTAAGAATTCACATGTGGAAAGAAAAACGCTTTTGAATTGCGGTGTGAAAAGAACGGTTTGAATAATTTTTTTTAATATTGTGACCATTTGACCATTTTCGGTTGGGTTATTGACTATAACCGCACCAATCAAAACGCATTCCAGTTTAGCCAGACTCTCGGCAGATGGCCTCCGAATTTCGGAGTGAAGTTTCCTCTCTGCAATCTCACTTCATTGAGCTTTTGGTTCACGAAGCGTAATCTTATTCTGTTGCGTTACGTTCTTCATCGTCCACAAATTTCTTCCCGTTTCACGCGTTACGAAGCGTGCAATTGACTGTGAAATAATGTGACTCGGTGCAATTGATCCTGCGTCGACAATATCACCGCTGCTGGTGTTTGTGTTTCGATATATTTGTTGCACCGTGCTTGCATCTAAAGGCAGCAATTTTTCCTTCTCGGTGTTCGCGTAAATAGCTTAGCAACAAACATATTGTGTCGAAAGGGAGTCTGGAAAGCATAATCCTTCACTGCATGAGAAACCCTGACGAACCGCAACAAGTCCCTTTAATCAGGAATATTGTGCACATATCACATTGAGGATTTGTTTCCTAAATTAGAAAAATCGAAACCAACATGTCAGACTCCGAAGCAAGTAACTTTTCGGAGAATGAGAGCGAACGTGGTGGAGGTGGAGGCAGCGATAGCGAACCGGAAAATCACTCGGTGAAATCTGGAGCTGGAAGCGAAGCTGGAAGCCACAGATCGCGGAGCAGAAGCAGATCACGATCAAAATCTAGAAGCCGTTCCAGATCTAGGTCACGTTCGCATTCTGGATCCGAGTAAGTGAAATATCAATTGTTATGGGTTTATGTTCGGAATGGAACCGAAACGTAGTAAATTCTTGTTATACTTCTATGCTTAGATCTGATGGACCGAAGGCTGACGAAGCGGAAGAAGCTGCCTCTGGAGAAGAGGAGAATGTTGAGCCTGAAGAAGAACCAGAAGGTACCACAGAAAAATTCTAATTGATTCATTTTGTCCACGAGGCTCAATCGCTTAGACATAGTCGAGTATAAATTTATTCGAACATAAAGATGGAGGCAGAGGGAATTTACAGATCTTAAACAGTCTGGGATTGAGATAATCAAACTGATTTATAAATTTAACTCAGTACCTAAATATTTCATTTGCACATTTTTTTGTACAACTCTGAGCAATCCAACAATTAAATCAATCACAAAAACTGTCTAATAGTAAATTATTGCAGGCGAGGATTTGGATGGAACTGATGACGAAGAGGATGAAGATGACGAGGAGGATGACAGACCAGCAAAAAAGAGGAAAAAGGATAGATTCTGCGGTTTCATTGACGACGAAGCCGAGGTCGACGACGATATAGAAGATGACGAGGAGTGGGAAGAAGGAGCGCAAGAAGTCGGAATTGTTGGCAATGAAGTCGAGGAATTGGGTCCGACCGCTCGGGAAATTGAGGGGAAACGACGAGGCACGAATCTCTGGGAGTAAGTGACGATATAAAAAAACATGCTCGATAAACGATCTTGTGGTTGGCTACTTTTGTTAAACGAGTCGTCGAAGCTTAGTCTCAAAGAAGTTCCATTGATTTTGTTACAAGCACGCACAATGAGGAGGACATCGAGGATTACCTGCGAAAAAAGTATGCTCATGAATCCGTAGCTACGCGTCACTTTGGCGATGGCGGCGAGGAAATGAGTGACGAAATCACTCAACAAACGCTGTTGCCTGGAGTGAAAGATCCGAATTTGTGGATGGTTAAATGCCGCATCGGAGAAGAGAAGTCGACGGTTCTTCTGCTGATGCGCAAATTCATTACTTACCAGTTTTCCGGTGAGTTTAATTCCAATTCATAGAAAACACGTTATATTGCGAGACAATAACTGCATTTTTTTGGATCTTCATTCTGAGGATCTACGAGTAAAGAAGCAAGTGAGATTTCCATTACAATAGATTAATTTTATTTGTCACAGGTGAGCCGTTGCAGATAAAATCGGTTGTTGCGCCAGAAGGCGTCAAGGGTTACATTTACATCGAAGCCTATAAACAGCCTCACGTGAAAGCCGCAATCGACAACGTCGGAAATTTGAGAATGGGTATCTGGAAGCAGCAGATGGTTCCTATAAAGGAGATGACTGATGTTCTACGCGTGGTGAAAGAACAAACGGGATTAAAAGCCAAGCAATGGGTCAGGTTGAAGAGAGGCATCTACAAAGACGACATAGCTCAGGTGGATTATGTAGATCTGGCGCAAAACCAGGTTTACTTGAAAATAATGCCGAGAGTCGATTACACTCGACCGCGTGGACAACTGCGAACAGCCGACAGCGAAGCTGAGGCGTTAAAACGCAAGAAAAAGAGGCGACCACCCGCGAAACCTTTTGATCCCGAAGCCATCCGCGCCATCGGCGGTGAAGTCACTAGCGACGGAGATTTTTTAATCTTCGAAGGAAACCGATACAGTCGTAAAGGGTACATTTTATTCCCCATAAACATTCGTTCTAGAATTTGTAATATTAAAATGAAAATCGAAGATATTAATTTTCTTGGCACTTATTTAGATTCTTGTACAAGAATTTCATGACGAGTGCCATTATTGCGGAAGGTGTAAAGCCGACACTTTCTGAACTGGAGAGATTTGAGGAGGCACCGGAAGGCATCGACATCGAACTCAGCGGTACTCCAGTCACGGGCGTCACCGCTGGAAAAGACGATCAAAGTGTGACACATTCCTTCAGTAACGGCGATAACGTCGAAGTTTGCGAGGGTGAATTGATGAACCTGCAAGGAAAAATCGTATCCATTGACGGAAATATGATTATGGTTATGCCGAAGCATGAGGAGCTCAAAGAGGCGCTGGAATTTCAGGCCAGCGAGCTGAGAAAGTATTTTACTATGGGTGATCACGTAAAGGCAAGTTTATTATTTAATTTAAAAGAAATGTTTTAGCCGTTTTCATCGATATTTTACGGTAAGAAATCAATTAGACGATTTAATTGATATTGTGAATTTCTATCAGGTTGTAGCGGGTAGATACGAAGGAGACACTGGTTTGATAGTGCGCGTCGAGCCCAACCGCGTGGTTTTGTTTTCCGATCTTTCGATGCACGAGCTCGAGGTACTTCCACGTGATCTGCAGCTTTGCTCGGACATGGCAACGGGTGTCGACAGTTTGGGTCAATTTCAATGGGGCGATCTCGTGCAACTTGATCCTCAGACCGTGGGTGTAATTGTTCGTTTGGAGCGAGAAAATTTCCACGTTTTGTCGATGCATGGAAAAGTCGTCGAGGCGAGACCTCAAGGACTGACCAAACGCCGTGACACCAGAAACTGCGTTGCTTTGGACCATCAGCAAAATACAATACAGAAGAGAGACATCGTTAAAGTGGTGGACGGTCCTCATTCAGGACGCGGCGGCGAGATTAAGCATCTCTACAGAAGCTTCGCATTTCTTCATTCGAGAATGTACGTTGACAACGGCGGTATTTTTGTGTGCAAAACGAGACATCTTCAACTTGCTGGAGGAAACAAATCGTCGATGCCGTCAATGTCCCCGGTTTCTGGATTCATGTCGCCTAGAATCGCGTCGCCTATGCATCCGAGCGGGTAAGAAATATTGAATTTCTGTATAAAATTAGTATAACTGTACGCGAAATTTGTATGCATCTTCTGGCGTATCAAATTTTGAAGCCTGAGTCACGTTTAAATTACTGATTCGGAATTTAAGAAACGTCCTAAAGAAATGCAGTCAAGTCGGAGTTCGGGAAAAATTGTATTTCTATCATTAAAAAATATTTGTTATCATCTCCAAAAAAAAATATTTTTTCCTAATTTTTATAATACATTTCTAATTCTATAGCTTTTTTATCGATATTAGTCTACTTTGGGGAAAAATTTAGTCCGGTCATTCAGTAATCAACTGATAACTCGTAATTTATTTACAGCGGAGGTTTCGGCGGTCGTGGCGGTGGCGGAGGTGGTCGTGGTCGAGGCAGAGGAGGTGGCGCCAGACGCGACCGCGATCTGATCGGTACAACCATCAAAATCACTGGTGGACCGTACAAGGGTAACGTGGGTATCGTCAAGGACGCGACCGAGAACACAGCGCGTGTTGAGTTGCACTCAACGTGTCAGACAATCTCCGTCGATAGATCGCATATCGCGAACGTCGGTGTGCCGACTAAAGACGGAGGTTTCAGCAGTTACAGCAGAACACCAGCGTACACCGCCGGAAGTCAAACTCCCATGTATGCGAGAGATGGTTCCAAAACGCCCATGCATGGTTCTCAGACTCCTATGTACGAGAGTAAGTGTCGGAAAAAAAAATTTTATATTTACATAACTATCAGTAATAATTGAGACAGAAAACGATTTTCAAAATCGTGATCATGAAATGAAAAAGATTATATTTCTTTTTTAAATACCATTAGTAGTGGTGACTGTGAGCCCAAATTTTTCCACAAAATGAGAAATCGATTGCTAAGTTGTGAGAGAGATTTTATTTTTTTCAATCTATTTCTCTTGCAGATGGTTCACGAACTCCGCATTACGGTTCCATGACTCCATCTCACGATGGTTCTCGTACACCTGGACAATCCGGAGCCTGGGATCCCACCGTCACGAACACACCAGCGAGAACAAACGACTTCGATGCCTATAATATGGAAGAGGCTGGTTCTCCGAGTTACGCTCCAGATCGTTATCCGTCGACCGGTGGACCTTTCACGCCTCAGACACCGGGAACGATGTACGGTTCTGAACAAAGCTACAGTCCCTATCAACCGAGTCCTAGTCCAGCTGCTAGTGCGACTGCCAGCCCAAGTCCGGCCGGTTACGTGGCAACTCCATCTCCTTCTGGTACAGGATACACCGCCAGTCCTCACGGAGCGTTCGCTACGCCATCACCGATGGGTTACAGCCCAATGACGCCTGGTAATTAAAAACTTTTCAATAATACACAGAGAAAACAGTTTGCCTGGTTCATTGTTTACGTATTTTGCTGTTGGCTCTATTAAATTTACTCATGCCATTGTTTATGTTCTTGAATGATTATTTTTGTTGAGTGAACTACAAAAATATGAATATTGTCACATGTAAATACCTGCGTGTTGTCTGTTCAAAAAAAGCGAATTAATCGTGTTCGTTTGCCTCCAGGCGTTTCTGGCAGCCCCTACAACAATCCGCAAACACCTGGATCTGGATTGGACACAGGTGTCGGTTCGAATATGATTGGCAGCTCGGAGTGGCACACAGTTGACATAGAAGTTCGAATCAAGGATTCCCACCAAGATCCAGCACTTGCTGGACAACAGGGCGTTATTCGAGGAATTTCGGTAAATAGTCGATTTCTCATTATTTTTGGATACTCGTAACGAATCTATTTATTTTGTACTCAACCTATTCGTTCACTTTTATCATAAATAATTTGGCGTTAATAATTTCCTTAAAATATTTTTGTTTTATTAATTGAAAAATCTTCATCATCGATAACAATTTTTCTTCTGCTTCAGGGTGGAATGTGCGCTGTATTCCTGCCAGCTGAGGATCGAGTGGTGAACTTGGTTTGCGAGCAACTGGAACCGGTCGTTCCGATTCGTGGCGACCGCGTTAAAGTGGTTTTGGGCGAAAATCGCGAGGCCGTTGGAACATTGATTTCAATAGATAATCAAGAAGGTGTCGTGGAGCTCTCGACTGGCGATGTGGATATGCTGCATCTTAGATTCCTGTGCAAGATGAAACCGCCTACATAAATAGTCTAGAGGAGTTCTTGAATGACGAATAATCTATCGGTGGAAGGACGACATACATCTGTATTATCTTCTCTTCGCGATGTACAGTATATTCGTCACGTCGTTACAGTTTTCGCGGTGAAACGCGAAGCTTATCATTTAATCGAACGGATAAAATACCCGCACGGTATCTGGTAACCGTGACGGATGTGGCTATATTGATAACATTCATTAATGAGCCCACAAAGTTATGTATTTTATTAATAATAAATACTACGTGAATGTCAAATCGTGCAATTTCTTCATTGATTTCCACATTTATTCTTGTACAGGAGAAAATAAGACAGGCAGTCTCAAAGTTTGATTCTGCATGTCTTGATTTCTACATTATCATAAAGTATCTTTAGATGGAGGGATAATTGAAACTTGCCGTCAGTTTTACGCAGAACTTCTAGAAAGACTTTTAAATTAATTAAGGACGTTAATTATTGCAAAAAATGTATTGTAACTTACAAAAATGTTAAAAATGTATGACAAACGAAAATAATACGAATGACCCAGTTGCTGACCGCTCGAGTGAAATTGTTCGGTTAAGAAAAGTCGTCTTTCCAACAGTAAAAAGCAGAAGTAATGCTACTCATAATTAAGCAGTGTTGGATTAAAGTAAATAATCACGATTGTGGTCAATGACCGGGACACGAAAATTACCGAATCTAATTTTTTACCGACAGCATATAAGCTGTAGCCGCGTGACCATGCGATACAATCTGGCAGCGGATCACAGCAGACCGGACGGCTAAGTGGTCGAAGCATAACCTTAGCCAGGTAGGTAATTTGCGCGTTTATCAATGATCATTCTTAACATTTGAAAAATTTCCGTTGTGCAGTGGCTGTAAACGATGGCAACAAAGGTGATTCTGCAAAACTGGAGGACATTCCAGTCGGTAGTCATACAAAACTACTCGAAAAGTCCAAAATCCCATAATGTCAAACTGCTCGGTGCAGGGATCATTGCGACAGGCTTCGCAGTATTCAATGCCTTGACCAACGAAGCCGAGTCAGCAAAATCACAATTGGACCCCAACAAATTCATGGCCCAGCCGATCACAAGCATAGAAAAACTAGAGAAGAACGCAGGCGACATGAAAACGAAGATGGAGCTGCTGATCATGAAGATCCAAGCAGATTTTTGCAAATCACTGGAGTCTTTCGAGGGCAAAGAAAGTCGATTCCTCGTGGATCGCTGGCTGAGGAAAGAAGGCGGAGGTGGAATAACTTGTGTCTTGCAGGATGGCTTAGTTTTCGAAAAGGCCGGTGTCAATATTTCAGTCGTTTCCGGTCAATTACCAGCTGGAGCTGTGCAGCAGATGCGATCCAGAGGAAAAAAAATGGACGAGGGTGCTCTGCCCTTTTTCGCAGCAGGAGTAAGCGCTGTAATTCATCCTAGAAATCCCATGGTACCCACCATACACTTCAATTATCGTTACTTTGAAGTGGAGAACAAAGATGGATCGATTCAGTGGTGGTTTGGAGGCGGTACTGATCTTACGCCTTATTATCTCAATGAGGAGGATGCCAGACACTTCCATCGGACTCTCAAGCAAGCATGCGATAAGCACGATCCTTCTTATTACGAGAAATTCAAGAAATGGTGCGACGATTACTTTAACATCCCTCACAGAGGCGAAAGGCGTGGAGTTGGCGGTATTTTCTTCGACGATTTGGACACACCGAATCAAGAGGAAGCTTTCAATTTTGTTAGCTCGTGTGCTGAAGCTGTTATTCCTTCATACGTGCCTCTCGTCGCTCGCCACAGAGACGATGGCTACGGCTACGCTGAGAGGCAATGGCAATTGTTGAGGCGCGGACGTTACGTGGAATTCAATCTTATTTACGACAGAGGAACGAAATTCGGTCTTTACACTCCTGGAGCTCGGTACGAGAGTATTCTCATGTCTCTACCTCTGACAGCAAAGTGGGAATACATGCACGAGCCGGAACCCACTTCAAAGGAAGGGCTGCTCGTTGAAGTACTGAAGAATCCGAAAGACTGGCTGAATATTGAAGCTCAGAAATAAATGTATGTGCTATGGAAAAAAAAAGAGAAATATGATGTTTTTTACAGGGGATGGTATAGTTTATGGAAGAAATTTTTGTACCGTTAGGCTGATAATTGTATAATTGTATAATAAATAGATATTTAATCGATGTAAATATAAAGTCGTTATCAAAGGATTTGAAGTTTTGTATTTTATTATTGTAAGCACTGATTTATACCTAATTAAGCTGTGAGAGTTTTATGAAAAAATTCTTTGTACTACTTATATCTGCCTTGGCTTTCAGGGATTGACAATCCTAGAGCAAAATAGTCAAAAAATTTGTAATAATAAATACTGTTTATAGAACGAATATAAAAAAATATTTAATTTGAATAGCAGACGTTCCCGCGTTTCCATTTTCCACGATTATTGCTCCCCCTGAACGCACTTGCTTCAAGCTCGCATTTCCAAACACGCGTGTGTAAACGTCGAACATCGTTGACATTCCTGAACATAAACAATTCCCACATTGAGCTCCAATTGTTGACTTAAATTTGTAACAAAAAGTCAGGCCAAACATGAACTGAAGGAATATCACCTGCTAATTATTATTTATATTAATTTAAAAAATCGTGTATCAAAATGAGTAAAGACGAATCGAAAAAATCCCCGATAAAGGTTAGTCACTAGTAAATCATTAATTCATTATAAAATAGATGGTGAATTCACACACAAATATTTGGTTATTAATAGAGATACAGAAGAAACGACGAGGATGAAAGTAACTCTGAATCGGATGACAATTATGTGCCATACGTACCAGTAAAACAACGCAAGAAGCTCCAGTTGATTAAGTTGGGACGATTAGGCCAGCTTAAGGAGGAAGGGACCGTTGGAGTAGGTGGTAAAAGCAGCAGCGAAAATGAAAAGGATGACGGAGAAGATGACGATGGTCAAGTTTGGGGCAGAAAGTCGAATATTTCGTTGCTGGATCAACACACCGAGTTGAAGAAGTTGGCGGAAGGTAAATATAAAGACAAAGCTGTTAAATTATTCTTGTCATGCTCAATTTTAAAGGTTTTTTGATTCAGCCAAAAAGGAAAGCGCAATGGAGCGGCAGTTAAAAGAGGAGGAGAAAATTTTGGAGAGCGTTGCTGAGAACAAGGCTTTAATGGGCGTAGCTGAATTGGCAAAGGGTATCGAGTACAAAGATCCAATAAAAACAAGCTGGAAACCACCCAGAGCAGTGCTGCATCTTGGAGAAGCACGGCACGAAAGAGTGAGAAGAAAATTGAGAATTTTGGTGGAAGGAGAAGATGTTCCGCCACCATTAAAGGCCTTTAAGGAGATGAAATTTCACAGAGGAATATTACATGGTTTGGAGCAAAAACGGATCACAAAACCCACTCCCATTCAAGTGCAGGGAATACCTACGGTGTAAGTACGATTGGATTTTTATTTACAAGATTATTTTTTGCCGCGTGTCGTTTGCAAATTGACAATTTTGTAATTTGTGTGATAACTTTATTTCGACAGACTTTCGGGTCGTGATATGATCGGAATAGCTTTCACGGGAAGCGGAAAAACGTTGGTTTTTGTTCTCCCGCTCATCATGTTCTGTTTGGAGCAGGAAGTTGCGATGCCTTTCACCCGGAACGAAGGACCTTATGGTATATAAAATTAATCGCCGCACCGGTGGATTTGACTAACTAAATGTTGATTGAGGAACATCAATTTTTAGGTCTGATAATCTGTCCGTCTCGTGAATTGGCGAAACAAACATACGACATTATTCAGCACTACACGAACGCGTTGAGGAACGCGAATTGTCCAGAAATTCGTAGTTGTTTGGCAATTGGCGGCGTCAATGTCTCCGAATCTTTAGAAATAATTAATAGGTAAGAAATCGCTGGTCCAACGATTTAAACATACATTCCATGCGATATTTCATTATAATTAATATTTCTCAGAGGGGTGCACATAATGGTGGCAACTCCCGGACGATTGATGGATATGTTAGACAAAAAAATGGTCAAACTCAGTGTTTGCCGTTATCTCTGCATGGACGAAGCGGATCGTATGATAGATATGGGTTTCGAAGAAGACGTTCGAACGATTTTTTCCTTTTTCAAGGTATTGATTTTTAAAAAAGAAGAGAATCTCTGTTTCGTCGTATGAGATTGCATTAAAATCTATTACTTTATGTGCAATTTTTCAATTCCAGGGTCAAAGGCAGACTTTGCTTTTCTCAGCGACTATGCCAAAGAAAATTCAAAACTTTGCACGTTCGGCTCTTGTAAAACCGGTGACCATTAACGTTGGTCGAGCAGGAGCGGCTTCGATGAACGTAATCCAAGAAGTAGAATACGTGAAGCAAGAAGCAAAGATAGTGTATTTATTAGAGTGTTTCAAAAAGACAACACCGCCTGTGTTGATATTCGCTGAAAAGAAGCAGGATGTCGATGCGATTCACGAGTACTTATTGCTTAAGGGCGTCGATGCGGTAGCTATTCACGGAGGAAAAGGTAACCATCTGGAAAAATCATTAACCTTTCCCTGTACCTTTTTAGTTCAGTCATGCGATAAATGTTTCTTGTTTGCATATTCAGTATCTCGTTTAGCTCCGCCTTCCTTATATTCCTCTTCTAAATTTATGGTGGAATATTCGCAAATGAATTTTGTTTTATTCTATGAGCATATTTTTATTCTTTTTAATTTTTGTAGTCTTCTATAATTTTTTTACGCACTTGATACTGTTTGCAGATCAAGAAGAGCGCTCGCGGTCGGTCGAAGCATTTCGAGAGGGTAAGAAAGACGTTCTCGTAGCAACTGACGTTGCTTCGAAAGGTCTTGATTTTGCCGATGTTCAACACGTTATCAATTACGACATGCCAGACGACGTGGAAAATTACGGTAAGACATTGCATTCGTTTATCGAGCAAGTCTTGCGTTATAATGAATTGAATTGACCTTAATTTGATTTGATCAGTCCATCGTATTGGAAGAACCGGTCGCTCGGGTCGTACGGGAATAGCTACGACATTTATAAACAAAGCTAACGACGAGTCTGTCCTTTTGGATCTTAAACATTTACTGATGGAGGCGAAGCAGAAGGTTCCTCCGTTCTTGCTGGAACTCTGCTCGGAGAACGAGAAATACCTAAACTTAGGAGGTGTGTATTTATCATTAACACAGATAACGATTTACTTAATATGATAATTAATTACAATTTGAATTTCCTCACAGACGAACGCGGTTGCAGTTACTGCGGTGGTCTTGGTCACAGAATCACGGAGTGTCCAAAACTCGAAGCTATACAAAACAAACAGGCGTCCAATATTGGTCGTCGCGATTATTTGGCCAGTAACGCAGCGGATTACTGATTTATCTATTATATAAATATTGTAAATAAACAAACTTTCGCTAAACAGCCAGAAATTATCGATCACTCTTCAGTATTTATTTATATTTTCGGATTTTTTTTTGCGAAAAATTCATCGACAAGTCGTCTAGTAAACTTATCAAATCCAAGTCGTATATTGTGTTCGCAATGTACTTTTCTGTTTTTCATAAAAGTTACATTTCAATTAATTTCTTCGGATTGATGAATTCATCAAGCGAAAATAATTGCTCTCTATTAATCTGAACTGGAACAGTAGTAATCAGAAGTTACAACTCTGAAAGAATCTGAGTAAATTCGCTCACAAATAATCCAAACATCAAATCTTTTTAAAAATCGGGTTTTATTGATATTCCTTCATCGCGATGGCAAAAACTTCATATTAACTTTGATAATACCAATATTGGCTGTCGCCCCAATATTGCCCAGGAGTACAGAATTTCCTGTAGACAGTAATCATGGTCGTAGCGATTTTATAGCTCCGGAAATTGCACTGTCACTCAGGGAGAGGATCTACGAGCTGCCGGTTACTTGCTCAACCGATCAATAATTCCTTAACTATTTATTGTCGGAGCAGGTACGAAGCTTCCCTGATCCGTGTGCTTACGTCTGACGCGATCACTTCGAACTACTGAAACCCAGTGAGCGCGTTGTCTGTCCATACATTGCGAGCACTTGGGAGGAGGAGGCCGACCATTGCGCGGTTGTTCCACTGCCAATGTCCGACCAGCGTTAAACAGTAGATACACCGAAACCAGGCCTCCCTCGAGTGTATCCACACGTCTGGACAGTCGCGACCCTAACTATTGCCATTGTCTGGCCCCTAATCAGTACACACGATGTGTACTTGCCGGGACCGGGTGTATCTTACGGCTGGCCGCGTCTGAGTATTCTGTCAGCCGTATCTACTAACGCAAACAATGCCAGGAGTGCAACATACGCGATGCAATTCTGTCACGCGATCTTGCAATGCTGCACAGTGGGCTCAACGAACCGAAGCTCTTCAGGATTGAAATTTTTTTTTTTACATTTTTTCATTCACTGTAATTCTTTACCAGAGAGAAATTTGATTCCATATTTCGCAAAAAACATAACTTGATTGGAAGTATTCAAAAAAATTAATTTTATCACGAATTTTTAAATACTGTAAAATCTGATAAAAAATTCTGAAGAAAGTTAATCGATCAAAAAGACTTTGCTGTGTTAAAAATTCTCTACAATTTAAAAATCACGTACAGTAAATAACTTCATAAATACTGTATAATGAAATGTATAAACGGGATTAATTTTAATATACTCATACTGCATTTAATATGTATGAGGGTCAGTATTAAAATACTGGTGAAGAATTTTGTCAGACGAGTCTTGTAATAACACCCTTTTTGTGTATTAATTATAAATTACTGTATAATTCTTTAATTACTGATTGAAATTTAAAATACATATTGCAAATTTCATGAGCACAGTCTGCAAGAAAACTTGTTGCATGAATGCAAACTTGTTGAAAACGAATGCTCCAAAATGAAGACACAGTTTTCGGTCTGGTTTTTAATAATGAAAAAGGCAGTCTTCTCGATGAGAAGCGGTCGCAGAAAAAGATTTCACTATTATGCGTTGTTCGTGCAAGTGGAGAACTTAGTTTCACTAATTTCATTCTCCTGCGCTAACTTGGTCGCTTAAGTCAACGGAATGTCGGGTAGAATGACGACGTTAATGCTGTCGTACAATACCAGGTGCATTGAAGCAATGCATACGCACAGCACTAGTGCCTATATGCTCAAGTATAAACGGGCGTCGTAGTACGCAGCATAAAGGAAGATATAAAGCGAACTGCGTTCTCGGGACGCATAAAGTGCCTTGTACTCTCGCCTTGTAAATGTAAATGACGTACACACTACACGCGATAAGCCCGCATTTAGTACGAAGGGAGAAAAGCCTACATGCATTTAGCCGCTGTTTAATCTGAGTTAATAAGTGAATTTTGATTTTCTCTCATTGTCCCATTCAGCAGTTTTATAAATATTGTTACATATTTTCAATGATTTTCGGGCATCGTTTACGAATTTCTAAATGTGTGAAAAAAAACCATGTAGCCTTCCTGGTAATTTTTTAACTTGACCTAAAGTTTTTGAAAAAAGGATGTACAGAAAAATTGTGGACAACGCTTTAAATAAATCGGATTCCCATCAAGACTCGCGGTAGCGACTGGACGCCAAGGAAACCTCACAAATTTTGGTCGTTTGGTTGGTCGGAAATCCTAGGTCTGGCCGCCGGGCCAAAAACTGCCCAAAACGGGGTCACGAATTTTTTTTTCGGAAATTCGAATTTTAACCTATGTCATCCTTCTTAAGTGGTATATTACACCCAGAAAACAAGGGCTATTTTATAGGCTGACCCTATTTAGGTTCATTTTGAAAAAAAAAAAAAAAAAAAATTGGTCGTTTAGTTGATCAGAAATATACTCGGCTAATATATTTGATTTGTAATATTTTGGAAGGAATTGTTTGCAAGCAATTAATTATTGTTGTGGGATAGTTCCATCCCTCTTTTACTTAGCTTCCAATTTCTGTTTAAAAAAAAAACATTTTTAGGGGGGATGAAATTTCTGCCACTTTTTTATGGGTTATTATTATATTGTTATTATATTATTATATTATATTGTGTCCGATTTGCATACCTGTGATATTTCGCTGATGTAGGACGACCAGATTGCCATACGTTGATGCTAGTATTTCCATTATTGCAGTATTATACCATAACAGCAGGCGAACGTTCCGCAATGTATAACAACTTATCCTCTGACAAGAACTGACTGCTTAACGCTCCCGTGGGCATTTCAGTGTTTCTGGAAACAATGCACGATGTTTGATTCGTGTCGCGAATGAAGCGCACTGCAAGAATGTCAGGATTGCCTGTTTTCTCCATCTTCGGATTGTTGAGTCTGTTGCTATGGTGTTCTTAGTAGAATCGTCGTAGAAAATTGTTTAGAAAGTCATGTTTTTTCGTAGCTGGTATTAGTCATGCGCTATTATGTTTTCCGTAAGAAAATTTCCATACTTTGCTGCAGGATACTTTAATTTTATGCCGTCGCAAAGTGAGTTGATACGAAAGTACATCGCTCTGTTAATTCTAAAATGGGGGTCCTCGAAATCCGATTTTTCCATCCGGTACGAAATTGACCTCAATTAGTGTCTATTTCAATCCTCTATTTGCTCGCTCCCCGTAGCCGACGAGTTTCCTGTGAGGCTATTTTCAAAAAAATTTTGATTTTATATGAAGCCGGTAAAATTAAATGGCTCCATTTTTTCAGTTGCTCAATAAAGATTTATTTCGTTCATTTTGTAACCATTGCAGAAGATATATATATATATTCTAATAAAACTATTACTATATCTCTCCATAATTCATACGTTCATCCTCAGAAGAAGAAGACAGGCCGAATAAGCATGATTCAATATCTGGCGAAAAATAATAAAATTATATCCAGAATTATGTTATGAGAAATTATTAATTAACAAATGTATTGGTGTAAATTGAGGAATTTACCGCAGCGAAGGATGGCACCGTCAGGTCGACTATTCGAAAAGCCGTGAGCCGACACTCTATTCGGTTACTCAATCCCATAGTTTGGAACATATTTCTAACGGCACTTCCGCGTCCGTACCAATCTTCGTGGAACGCATCGTCGGTTATCGACGTGCTCTGTGTATCGACAAATACTAATATAGTGAAGAATAATTTTCCTTATTTGTGTTACGCCTCTAGACAAATAGTTTGGCTCAAGTTACCGCTTCGAGTAACTCTTGAACGCACGAGCAAAGGAAGTAGACTTGTACCAAATTACCCAACGTGAACAGCATGTAGATACATTTTGCGAAGTAAGCACCTGGCGTCTGTGGAAATATTATAAATATTTTCACAGCAATTTAAAGAAAAATCCGAAACTTGTATGATTATTTTTCACATCAATATTAACTTTTTTAATTTTATCAAAAATTGTTAACATTCATAGATTTTTTAAATACTAAAATACAATATCGAGCATAATTGACGTTCTAAATTTCCATAATTTTTTCGATAAATTGCAAATATACGTCAGCACTTACCGCGACAAGAGCAAAGCCAAGAAGACAAAATCTCAATATACAATTCATATATGTTACCCCAACATTGATGTACAACAATTTCGCAAGCATCTGTCCAATACTAAAACGTATTTCAAAAATTTCATTTCACTTAAGGGCTTAAAAGAGTTAGTAAACAAAAAATTCTTATTGAAAGAACTATCAAAGTGACAGGAAATACAAATACATACTCGATAGTGATACAATGATGCTCCACACATTTTCGAAGAGCACTTATCATCTTATCACTGTCTTCCTCGTCGTTAGTTTTGCAGAGGGTGAGGGTGATTTGCTCGTTGACGTATCGAAATTCGGCGGTCAGAATGGTGATCAAGTAGCTGACGTAGACGTCGATGGCATTTTTATTGAAGATCACGTAACTGCTGCCAATGGTGTCAACGATGATGCCATAAACAAAAGCTTTGGCGGTGAAAGGTTCGCCAGGAAAATACGTGGGGAGCACATAATCGGTGTAGGTGAAAGTGTCTTTTTCTAGAACGAGTAAAACCGGAAGTGCGGCCCACATAACGACAGACCCGAGGGTCGCTATGGTGTAGATCTTCATGCGATTTTTATTGGGCACCACGGTATCGCGAATGATGCGCCGAAGATCGTCAGAATCGATGAGTATGCTGTTGATCTTGCCAATTAAATTGTGCAAATAATCACGGCGAAGATTCATGTACACGGAAAGGGTTACAACTTCAATGCTGACGATAGCGGTAACACCACCATCGCGGATAGCTACCATCGCTGGGACGTAAGAAAAACAGCCAATTCCCGTGGTGATAAGATAAATAATTCTTATGATCCAGACGACGATCATATAGGCCATACGAAAAAAGCCCAATGTTGTTCTTTCACCGCTCATGGGAAGAAAGTTGCCGGACAGAATGTTCACCATAGCGTTGAATTTATTTTCGCTACGAAAATCCATGGTTAAAGACACATGAGCTTCCAGAGACGAAGTTTCCGGCATCCAGCGATACTTCCTGTTTGACGTTTCGCTCAAGACTTCGAGGATCAATATAAAAGTCACGTTGGCCGGTGGCACGATTAATCATTCCTTCTATGAATTGGAATAGCGGGAAAAATGTCGTTGAGCAGCGTTTAACTGAAGAAGTATAAATATTGGGTGCAAACTAATTAGCGACATTTCTTCACTTTGAGGATGGCTGTAATTATTTCTTTCCTCTGTTTATTTCTTTCCAGAAACGTAGCAACTTTTTTTTTTTTAATGGCTGCATAGTTTTTGTTGGCTCTGCCGATAATTAGTGCCATTTGTCTGTCATTATATTGTCTTTCTTTGAAGGCTACGGTGCACGAGTCTCTTAATGTTTAATGAGAAGTCGCTTGACCTGTGACCCGCCTGCACGGGGAAAAATAATTAACTCTTAAGGGTGCAGTGCCGCAGGAACAGGTGAATGTATCGATTGTATGTTGCGTTTGTGGTGAACTGATCAAATGGCAAAGAACAACAGTCGTGTTGCATCTGTCGAACGTCTCGCATGGATGAGATCATAAGAATCAATGTTTGTTAACAATCGAATGAACCTTGTATCGTGTTATTACAATGATATTGTTACTTTAGTGAATTTGATTAAAAAATGCGAACTTTCGAATATTGGGACGACATAAAATTAATCGAATCTCGATTAATGATGAATTTGACGTTCACATACAGAGCAAAAATATATCGTATTTATTTATGCAATTTCTCAAAATATATAGAGAGCTTTCTGTCGACGCTATCGATAATTAGTGCCATTGTCTTCCTCTAAAGGCGCTCGTTACTCTTCATTTTTAATAAGAAGTGACTGACCTGTGATCGATCGACGTGCAGGCTAAGGGAGGGGGGATAATTAACTCTTCAGGGTGTACTGTCGCAGGAGGAGGTGAACGTATCGATTGCCTTTTCCATTTGCGGGAGTTTGTGTCGAGAGGTAACGAACAACAGCCATGCTGCATCTGTGGAACGTCTCGTATTGGCAAAACCACGGCTTCCCATATTTGCTAACAGTTGTTACGAACTCATGCCGTATTATTACAATGACAATGTAACTCGAGTGGATTCGATGAGCAACGCGAATTGTTGAATATCGAACTGGCACAGAATTAGTCGAATTTCGGTTAATAATGAATCTCATGTTTCACCTACAATGTGACATTTACAGACCACTATGCATTTCCAAATATGTCGCCGGAATTGATCAGATTTCCCGTCGATCAGACAACCCATTATTTATTAACTTTACACATAAATCAAAGTCGTTCGAATTTTTAAAAAATTCGGTTCTTCATTGCTAAATGTCAAAATATTATTTATCGCTGTAATAACCTGAAGAGTATTGTTGTTAGCTCAGAAAATAAATCCTGTAGTTGACACGTGATGAATTTTTATGGAATTTTTTTTTTCCATTTTAATGAACTCTCTACACATTTTGTATAAAGAGAGAATATACTGTAATAATTAATTATTTTTTCCGAAAAAAAAAAAAAAAAATCAACGTACTCATTGTGAAATATATAAAGGAATACAGTCAGCTTGAAATTAATGACTTTTGCCACTATTCTGACGCTGGGACAATCCATTACCGTCCGTGACGTCGTTGTGATGATGGTTGATGCAACCATGAAGACTCGCGGAGCGATATATGCGCTCAGCAGGAAACGCTTAATCTCAATAAGGCAAGATTCCAGAGACGGGAACGTAGCCGTCGTACTGTGGGTATCAAATTAATGTGGAAAGCTGAGTGAACAAGCTCGAATTGTAGCTGTTATCATCCGCAGGTGAACCACCAGCTTTGCTTTCTGCACGCAATCAATCACAGTAAGAATTTACAAACAAGCAAGAATTACTTTGGTTCACCAAAAAACCCTACGTTCGCCACGTTCTCCAGGCACGGGAAAGGGAAAATTTTTGTGCATGCTTAAAAAAAAAAATTATTCATGATGAAAATCAATAATCTTTGCATTCACTCACTGAGATATAATTTAATGGTGTCAAAAGTTATTTCCGAAAAATAAAAAAATTGTGTGCTAATAAAACTTTATTTGTTTTATATGATTTTACACAATTTGCAAAAATATTTGTACCGTTTAGTAAACCCTTAACAGGAGCAAGCAAACCGTGTACGCTTGGTTCAGTATCTGAAGAGTAAAAAAATAATAACTCGAAAGGTGATATTTAAAAAATGAAAAAAATTAATTGGTACGAGTAATTGAATTTCGTACCGATCCGAATGTTGGCACTGTTAGGTCGATGATTTGAAAGGCGGTGATTCGACACTCCACTCTATTGCCAAATCCCATGGTGCGGAATATACTTTTTACGGTGGTTCCACGTTCGTACCAATCTTTGTGAAAAGCGTCGTCCGTGACTGTCGTACTCTGCGCTCAAAAGCAAACATATTAGCAACACGTCGTTTTCGTTCATCTGCTTCATCGAACAATTCGGTTTGTATTACCGCTTCGAGCAACTCCTGGACACACAGGCACAGCATATAAACCTGTATCAAAGTGCCTATGGCGTACATTATGTAAAGAGCTTTTTCATAAATTTCTGGTTGCTGCAACAAAAACAAAGTACGTTATAAAAATACCATGAATAAAAATGAAAAGTCCCTCCACTGTGAAAAATATTTGAAACATTCCGTTACGTTATATTGAATATTATATTAAATTTTATATGCAAGTAAAATTACAGTATTCTCTATTGAATCCTATGAAAATTCGGAAATTGAATATCAAAATTTACAATATTACTGCATGTGGTCATTAAATATAATACATCAGCCGACGAAGAAAATATCCGGTAACGTGAATTCGCAAAAAATTTCAATACTGTAAGTTTGAAATGACAGAAAAATTACTTACCGTTACGAAAGAGAATCCACAAAAGCAAAATCTCAATATACAATTAACATATGTTACAGCGACATGAAGAGACATAAGGTCAGTAAGCATATGTCCGGCTCTGAAAAAAGTTCTGCACTGTATCATCAATTTTTAAAGCAAGCAGAGTAAAAATTGTGTTTGACGACACAATTGCGGGAAAAGCTTTTCCGCCGGGTGAAGTGCTGTTTAAAAAAATGACCGTACTCTATGACCATGCAATGATGTTGAACACATTTTTGCAGTGAAGCGATAACCAATTCTTCAGTTTTTTCGCCATGCTCATCCAGAGCTTTGGCGATTTCCTCGTGAACGTATCGATATTCAGCGGTCACCAGTGTGATTAGGTAACTTATGTAAACGTCGACACTGCTTTTTTTGCAAATTAGATAAGAAGCGCCGAAAATTTGCAATACGACAGCCCAGAAGAAAAAGCCGACGGTGAACGGTGCACCGGGATAATACGTCGGGATTATGAAGTCGGTGTAGGTAAATAAATGTTTATCTTGACCCAAGAGTTCCAACATGGACAGACCTCCCCACATGGTCACCACACTAATCGTTATCACGGTGTAAATTTGCAATCTTCTCTTGTGAGGCTCGACAGTGTCGCGAATACATCGTCGAAGATTTTCCGAATCAACGAGAATGCTGTTTATTTTTCCAACCAACTTGCGCAAATTTTCATGCTGAGAATTTAGGTAAGGCACGAGAATGAGCATTTCCACACTGACGATTGCACTGATGCCACCATCTCGCACAGCTGTCATTGCTGGCACGCAAAACATCAATCCAATCGTTGTCGATGACAGATAAATCGTCTCGATGATCCAAGTGAAAATTTTGTAGGCCGAACGCATTACACCGAGACTAGTTTTCTCACCGGTCAGGGGAAGAAAGTTACCGGAAAGCGTGTTCATGATAACGTTGAAGTTGTTCAAGCCGTGGAAATCCATCGTTGGAAGTTCGAGCAACGCCCTGCATTTTTGGAAATCAAAAAAATATAAACACAATTGTCGAGCAATTATTTATAAACGAGAAGAAATTGCTGGGGCAATAAAAAATTACGTTCGATGAAAATTGAAATGCTTCGCTTCGAGAGAAAAATTATTTAATGGGTTTCTTGATTTTTTTTCAATTCTAAATTGAGCCAATATTGTTTTTGAAACTTGAGTAATTTTTTTTCTGTGAAAAATGTTGAAAATTGCAGAAATTGTGATATGTTTTCGTAGTAATTTTTCACATTACAAGTTCCATGGTGAACTCATCAATTTTGAAATGCATATTTTTTCATGGATTATTTTATTGCATTTTTAGTATTGTTGATTTTTGAAAGTTTTTAAAAATCGTTTGTGCACTGCCCAAAAAATAATTTGCTTCGAGTTTTACGTAATTTGTATAAATTCATCAAATCTTACATTTAGATTCAACTATGAATTTGCACTACTCGACTTTTGTTCAGGTGCTTCTGCTTAGTTGGCTTGCATTCCAGCTTGCAATATACGCACAATCCAGAGATAGAACGTTTCGCCCTAGACTCCGGAATCAATTTCAAGCCCCGTCAACCGATGATACCTCACGATTAATCATTCCGTCTGTGAATGCGACAAACGGCCGAAGCCAAGAGTTCAATATGCAAAGTGGACAAGATGCCAAGGCAAAGAATTGGACGAGTCGTCTTCCGCTTTGATATCGCAGTGCAATTATTTTTCGTTTCGCATATTTGTATGAGAAAATTGAAAAATTGGTGCAATTGTTGATCGGAGTGTCGCTTTGTGAGGATCCCTCGCCTATTATCAATATTTTTCTTCAATAGACGACGTTTTTTATAATTTCTAAATTGCTGGGCTATTTCTTCTTCAAATGTAGTGTCCACCTTATTAATATCACATAAGGAGCTTTCGACGTGGTACTTCCTTCGTAAATAAAAAAAAAGGTAAACGGTCATATTGATTGTATTTTTCATTCGAAGTGAGTCCGTCATGGTGCATTGATGTACCATGGAATAAGGAATGGTTCTGGAGATGGGATCTCAGATCGCAACTTTGTGAGTGTCAAATTCTAATTGTTCTCTGTTTCGGTGTATCGCTATTACTTTTTATAAGTTATTTTTAATTAATTCAATATCTATGAGGACTCAGTCGTTTTTCATCAAATTTTGTAACACATATTTGTGTAATTTATTATATATGGGGCCAAAAATTTCTCTTCTCGTCAGATGTGTAAAAAAGCGGGTTAAGCTAGTAAAATTTCAATTGTTGTAAGTTTCGAACTCTTCTTTATAGAACCACGAATTTTCCGAAAATAAATTCTATATGTAGAAGGAGTTCGAAGTAAATACAAAAAGATAGAAATATCGTATGACCATTTTGGAAATTATGAAAATACCGACTAATTCATTTATACACTTCTATTAAATATTTATTCGAGTCGTGAAAGATAATTATTATTTCGATAGAAATAAAAAACTTGGGCGTTAAAGGGTTTAATGGAGTATCTCGTGTAAAATTGAACGAAAAATGGGATTTACGATGAAGTCGAGGTACTGTTTGCTAGGATATGTATGACTGCTGGAGAAAAAGATATATAAAAAAGCCGAGGTACAGCAAAAGAGTGGGACTGTCACTGCCAGCCACGTTTTTAACGCACGAATGGCCAAAACAGCCTTCGGAATTCTGTAACGACCTAGGAGTGAGAAAATGGAACCTGTAATTCACACCACTCGTTTCAGCTATATCAGAAAATTGTGTGACCAAATGGAAGAAAAAATGAACGATATAAATAGTTTCCATGACATGGAAAGTATATTGGTTTTGACAGTTTTCCAACCATGTAATCGCGTTTTAAATTTTTTTTTGGTACAAACGTTTCATGCAAATGGGACAATGAATAATATCCGTAATTAGCTATAAAATTCGCAGACAATTTTTTTTTAATGTTGTGATATCCATTAAAAGCAGTAAAAGCTCATTCATGAAATCACGAAGAAGAGGAAAAAGCAAGCGTTGCAACGCAATTTGAAAAAAAAAATGTAGAAATAGTTTTTGTTTTGATGCATAAAAATATGTATCGAAATACATATTAACTTTTACAGGTTTATAGAGAAATGTGAGGTTTATCGATCTCGGTTGTGTTTGCCCATAAATTATGTATTCCTTCGCAATCATAAAAATATATACCAAACCAAATGTTGGCACTGTTAAATCGACGATTCGAAAGGCGGTAAGTCGACACGCCATTTTATTGCCAAGTCCCATGGCACGAAATATACTTTTTACGGTTCTTCCACGTTCGTAACAATCTTCGTGAAATGCATCGTCAGTGACAGTCGTGCTCTGCGCTCGAAAGTGAGAATATTATGAGCACGTAGCATTCGTTTATCTATTTGATCGAATAGCTCAGCTCACTTTATCGCTTCGAGCAATTCCTGGGCGCACAAGCGGGGCATGTAAACCTGTATCATACTGCCAATCATGTACAGCACGTAAAGAATCTGTTCCTGAAGAGTTGTAACCTGCAGACAATTTTAGGAACCAACAACAAAAATGATCTAAAAACAAACGTAAATTGAAAATATTCAGAGTCGTCATTTACTGTAATAATAATAAAGCCTATCAAACAAAACTTCACTATGTAATTAAAATATGCTGAGCCTAAAAGCATTAAGAAAACTGAAAAGTCGAATTTTGCACATTTCTTTCTCACTATATTTTGCATCTTTTACTGAGTCACTATTTTGAGGACTCTTGTGATTGTTGATTCTGACTTTCTCATTTTAAGAGCTTTTTAAAATGCGGAAAATAATGAGGAAGTCATTTGCAAGGTTCTACTTGACAGACTTTTAAAAAATAGCATACGTTAGCTCATCCACTCGAAATTTACAAAAGTAAATCAAGATTAATAAAAACATTTAGTTCCATAAAATCTAAACATGCAAAAGATACACTGCGATAAAACAGCTCGAATGAAATGGTGTTATCGCCTTTATTTTATCTACATTTATACAAGTTACCTCGTAAATCGAACTAACATCATTTATGTAATTCACTTGACCCGTAATAAAAGAAGACAAGCCGAGTAAGCTTGATTCAATATCTGGGAATAAAATGAATTATGTAATCCATCATCCATCGAATCTTTGTATCTTTAATTGTTAATTTAGTCGAATCTCTCATATCTTAGGTAATGCACACAAGACACTGAGATTATGACTATTATTTGCTTTTGCAAGAGAAGGAAGTTAAGACTGATTCCGGGGTACTTAATAATTAAGCGATTTACCGCTACGAAAGTTGGCACTGTGAGATCGACGACTCTGAATGCACTTAATCGACATTCCATTCGGTTACTCAGGCCAATAGTTCGGAAGATTCGTTTTACGCTATTTCCACGTCCGTACCAATCGTCGTGAAACGCATCATCGGTTATCGACGTGCTCTGCTTTCGAGAAAGTCGAAGGACTCGTTAAGTCAACAATTTTTTTTTATTATTGCCTCCTTCGAATCCTAGCCTTGTGCTTATTACGTTACCGCTTCGAGAAGCCCTTGACAGCACGAGCAAAACATGTAAATTTGTATCAACATTCCTATCGTGAAACTCAAGTATAAACCCTTCACGAAGTAATCTCCTGGAATCTGGAAGTAGAAGAACGAAACAACAAAATAAAATATAACTTTACGAAACGATATTTTTGAATTTTTTTTTTTAATGCAATATTTTGTCACTTACCGTGATAATGAAAAAGGCTAAAAAACAGAATCTGAACACACAGCTCAAATATGTTAAGGCAACGTTAACAGCCAGCAATTCTCTGACCATTTGTCCAATTCTGAAATGAAGATTAAAGTAAATCGACAATTTTCTACGGTGGAAATGCAAGATTCTGATGAAATTCAAATGACTTTCCTGGAGAAGGTAAAGCTGATTTTTTTCTCATGAAGGTAAAACAAATATTTGATAAGAAAGTCAAGGCAAATATTTTCCCGGAAATACCTTGAGGGTATCGATTAAAAGTTTGAATAAACATCAGCAACTCAAATGCTCTATTATAAAACCATCATAAAAATCCCAAAATCTAAATAATCTAAATAATCTCGAAAAAATACAATCCGATTTTACGTGCATAAAATCATATTGAATAATTTACAGATTTGACAAATACCACGACTATAATTCTTGTCTCAACTACGTCAAAACTTTGGATTTTCGAAAAATGCCTACTCCATGACCTCGCACTGATATCGCACACAATTCCGCAACGAATCGACCACTGAACTCTTCTCCTCTCCTTCGCCGTAATTTTCTTCACGCAGAGCATTGGAAATTAGTTGGTGAACGTATCGATATTCAGCGGTCAACAGTGTAATCACATAATTGACATAGACGTCGATACCGATTTTCTTGAAGATGACGTAGGTCCCACCCAGGGCTTCAATGACGACCCACCATATAAAAAAGTTCGTCGAGAACGGTGCACCAGGCAAGTACGTCGGTAGTGAAAAATCGTAGTAGGTAAATCGGTTGGTCTCCAAAATTTTTATGACCGGCATTGCTGCCCACAAAAAAACTGTACTGACTGTCGCGATTGTATAGATTTTCAAGCGTTTCTTGTGGGGCTCGATGGTGTCGTAAATACATCGTCTCAGGTCCTCGGAATCAACGAGAATGCTGTTCATTTTACCGATCAAATTTTTCAGATTTCCACGGTTACAATTCCAGTAGGCGGACAACGACAGCATCTCCAGACTCACGATTGTGGAAACCGCGCCTTGTTGAAGAGCAACGAAAGCTGGCACATAACACAAGAGACCGATGGTCGTGGATGATAAAAAAATGAATTTTAGGAGCCACGTAAAAATGACGTAAATCGTACAGATGAAATTCGTGCTCGTTGTTTCTTCGGACAAGGGGAGAAAATTTCCAGAGAGAGCGTTCACCACGACGTTGAACTTGTTGATGCTCCGGAAGTTCATCGTTGACGGTATCGAAACTATATGTGCATACATAGCGCGCGAAACTGTTTCTCCTATTCATCATGTGACCTTATGTTGCTATTCCTGTGGTAGATGCACCGGCATCTATATTCACGCATGCACGTCTCGAGGGTGAATTTCCAAATCAATTTCAAGCCACAACGAGCATCGATGCCGTGTGATTAATCATTCCCTCTGTGAATTCGCTCGAGCACAGGATCGAGATGCACCAGTGCAATATGCAAGGGAGAAATAATATCGAAGGTAGAAAATTACCGGGCGTTTTTTTTTTTTCTTGTTTATCGACTCTTCCAATTATCCTTCTTCCTTATATCTGCAATTCGATGCATGGCAATTATTGAAATTTTTCTGCGGAGGATCATTTTTCACATTGTCAAAGGAACGGTGTATGAATTTATCATCGAGAAATCGGCTTTGACAACCCGATTCATAATTGCCTCTATTTGCAACCAAATTATTTTTCTCCGCATTCCCTTTGTACCGAAGATTCCGTCGTCCGTGAGTCGTTACTTTACAGTGTGCGATAGCCGAGCTCCGAGAGTATATTTCCCGGAAAAAAGGAGGAATGAGGGAAAGAAAAATTAGCCTCGGAGGGTGGAAGTTCCTATACAAAACTGAACCTTTATCGATTCAACATAGCATTTGCAGTGCGTTCGCCCTGCAGTTCAGATCTGTTTTTTTTTTATCGTGGAAATTGCATCAAATACGCAGTCGTTAATAGATCAAAACCTTCACAATTTTTCACTCCTGTACCCGGAAAATTAATTTCCTGACTGAATTTTACGTTATTTCACTTTTCACCAATTTCATTATCAATTAAACAACATTTTTTGTCACTCTGAAATTAATGAAAAAAATGATTAACTGAGGTATGAAAATTCTCCGGTGCTCCACATGCCCATTATCGACTATATTTTCATGTCGGTTGAATTAACTCCGAACTCAACGAAACAATTAAAATGCTCGTGGGAATTCAATTTGAAATTGAATGGTTACGAGAGTAGCGCACGAGTATATACGTAGCGAGGGCAGTTTCAACAATCGTATCACTCACCGGCCGCGCTTACCTCGCCCGCCTTTCTCAATAACGCGTGTGAACAATTTTACGACTCGCCGTAGCACTTGTGGGTCGATATACGAGAGGACGTAGACGAACGTCGGCGAGAAGAGAAACGCGGGCGGGACAGGAGCGAACGGAAAACTGGCAATCCAATTTTCGCGAGTGTCCAGACTGGATGCCAGACGAGGGACGACAGAAAGGATCCACCGGAAGCTGATGTACTATATCTCGCGGGAGGAGGTACGATCTTCTTTGCGAAAACACGATGGAGATAGCTCGAAGCGCTTCGAGCTTCTCTTTCGCTCTCCTAATGCGCTGTGCTTGCCCGATGTTCTCGTTGCAGATCCTACAAGAGAGCAGCACACAGACACTTGCGATGAAGGGAAGAATGACAAAGAAAAAGTAGCTGAAGAAGAAGACGAAGAAGAAGAATCGAAGGAACTGTCACGAGCGATGTTCTCGTACAATAGCTACCGCCGCCAGCAAACTTATAGATGACAGTCGATTGGAGTCCCCCTCCCGCCCTCCTCTCTCTCTCCTCCTCATTGCCCGTCCTCGAGTTTCTCTGTAGCAATTTATCAATCTATCATATAATCGCTCGGTGATATGACCGAGCTTTGCTGAGATATATGGCGGATCGAGGAAAACCCAATTCGCTGCAAATGCCAAGATGAGATCTCCTGCTTACTGCATTTGACAGGTTGTCTCGCTATTATAATTTTCGAGTATTATATATATATTTTTTTGGTGACGTCAATCACGATTTTTTATTGGACTTTATGTGAATATTATGATTTTTATATTTTGACTTTTTTCACTAAGATTTTTTCGAAAATTCTTTTATTATTTAACATTTTTTAAATTCAAAAGCGTTTCTGCAATTTTTGGTCGCTCATTTTGTTTATTGGGAGATTTTATTTTTCGTTGCATAACTCAAAATCGAACGTGATAAATTTTGGGGAAACGCGATTTGCTTTTTTTATCCGCGTAGATTATGATTATCAAATTTTTTTCAGCGCTGTCAATCGAGTTGAAAATGACGTTGCGATGACGTTTCTGTGATATTTTTGATAAGATGTTTGAAATCTTTGGTATTATGAATAATTATGAAAAAAATGATCATAAGTGTATCGCCACGGGGGTAATTAAAGTTTCGCGGTTTATAACGTTTAAACGGACGTGCAAGTGTGTCTAAATGAGAAAGGGAGAAGCCGCCGGAACGTGGCCGGAAGTCCTCTGGAAGTCCAAAGGCCGAGTAGGTGCATTCCAGGCAGAGCGAAAAATTCATTCGCATACAGATTCGCAGCGGCACTGCCTAGAATAATTCCAAGTCATGAGGTTGCGTTAGTGCGGTGCTCCGGTGCTCGACTTCGGGCTCCGTTGCCTTACAAAGTCACAGAAGTCTCATTCCGCATGGGAATAAAACAAAAATAAAAAATCGCCTTTGAATCCAGGCTAAAATGAAGCTTTACTACTCTACTAACAAGCTTATCAACGTTACGCCTGTATTTCCCACAACGTGTAAAATTTTACCGCGCAAAATTTTGTAGATTATGTTGAGTATTTCGTGTGCTTTGCCAAGCACGAAAAATCCTTAAAAATAAAATTGCATCGATTCGATATTCGTTATTAATTCACTGATCCAACATTTTACTTACAATTTGAATGGCATCACTTAAACGAAAAAAAGGCTTAAAAAATGTGACCCCAAACCGAGCAATGTCTTGTAATTCTGAATCGCTCTGTACAGGAGCGCTATGTTGCAAGCTCCGAGGTCAACGGTATCCGGAAATGCCCCGGAGACTATGAGACCTCCGGGTATAAAGCGAAGTACCCTCTTTCGTAGACGAGATACTTGTTCCAGAGCACGACGACTCGATTCTCGAATAACGTGAGTTTTCTTTCATCTTTTTCGTCGTTGCATCGTCATCACCCAAGTCGCACATACGCACACACACACACACACCCACACATTGAGAAAAATTGAGATAATCCTGGTAATTATTCAGTGATAATTATATTTTATAAACTATATCTTACTTATATTAATTTTCTTCACTGTTAATCTAACGACGAAAATAATCACCTGGACCAATAAAATATAATTATCTCAATTTCTTTCCCTTTACACACACTCATATACACATCACACACACACACACACACACACACACACACACACACACACACACACACATATATATATATATATGTACTTGAAAGCAATTATAATTGATCCAATGGTGGTAATAAAGGTGAGCAACTTTATGAGATCTTATTTCCAATTACTCTTTCCAGAGTCAACGGATGTAATCAGAGAAAGCGGACGTCGTCAGTTGGTGACGTTACTGCCGCTTGTCAGTTACAGGTCGGGAGCCGAGCGAATAGTGGAAGTGGCGTCAAAGCGGAAAATATAACCGGCGGCTATCGTCCACGTGGTGTTCCTACGAGATTCGAAGAGCGAATATGCAGAAACGAGGAAAAAGCAGAGGACGCAAAAGTACCCGAGAACTCTGAGTCGAAAATTCATTTAGAAAGTGGGCGAGCACTCGAGGAGTTTGAGAGCTGCTGGGAATGGAAAGTCGAGGAGAGGCCAAGGAGGAGCCCGGGGATGTCAAAGTTGAGAAGCCTTCAGCTCGAGCGCGCGGACCTTTTCAGTGGGCTACGGTCAGGTCTTCAAAAGATGCTGGAGGCTGTCAGAGAAATGAAAAGTCAACAGACAAAATCTCATTAAAATATATAGAGCAGATGATTAAATAAACAAATCTCTCGTATGAAGGCCGGAAATGTGTGCGACGTGTGCAAGTAATTTGTGGCAACGCGGAAAATTATAATTAAAGCGGTTATTTTTGTAGAAATAAAGTTTTTTTAAATTCATTTTATTTTCAATGGGTTTTGCGGGTCAACGGGTCTGTCGAATATTCGCGGATCTTTTATAACCCCCATCATATTCAGGTCATATTCAGAATAAAAATATGAATTCGATATTCATGTACGAATAATAAACGCGAGGCTTGGAAATTACAGTGGATTTTCTGGTGTTTCGAGCACTTCCAATTTGTATAATGCAGTAGCAGCAGAAAAGGATGAGGACAATCAGATATTTAATTGTCCATGTTCGAGAGTCGATACTATAATTGCGTGAAATCGGTCAACGGGTTCGTCGAATATTTTTGACCTGACCCCTTTATCATTATAATTATAATCAAACGTTCCACAAAGGTAAGTTCATTTGATTCAAACCTAAATACCCAAATATATTATATGCAATAGTAGCAGAGTAAACATAGTAATGTGAAAAACTATAGTTAAGCGCATTTTTTGTCACTTTACGTGATACCAAATCGTCCAATACAGCAACAGAAACGCTCGTGCCGTCAAATGTACATTAAATTGCATATTCGCAGGCTGATATGATAATTTTTGAAAGGCCCTTCCATCATCACAATCAAACATCTGTCAAAGGTGAGTTTATTTTATTTTTCATTAAATACCTTCATATCTCATATTCAGATACGATAATTTTTTGAAAGGCCTTTTTATCATTGCGATCAAACATCACTCAGAGGCATTATAGATCATTTTATTTACAATTAAATACCTGGACATATCATATGCAGATTATAGATGTGTACAAAATATTAACGTCCAAATAATTATTATAAATGTAGAAAATTACAGGTAAGCGGATTGTTGGTAATTTTGCGTGATTCCAATTCGTGCAATCCAGCAATAGCAGCAGCAGCAGCAGAATCCCGGGTGCCATTAACCGGACATTAAATTGCATATTCGAGGGCCGATACGATAACGGTTTGAAGTCGGTCAACGGGTTCGCCAAATATTTGCAGTGCGAGCCGCGCTGTTCGGCCAGCTACGATCGTTAATTTGAAACCTCGTTGCACCTAATTCGTGGGGAGTGCAGGCAGATGCATTCAAGAAAGACAGAGGGAGTGACGGAGAAAGGGCGAGTGGAGCGAAGGGCGCGAGTCTAGGTCGCTCGGTCATTCTAGTCCGGGTGAAATGCGAAAGCCGGTGGCCCTATCGCGATTAGCAAACATTTTCCGATTCAAACTGAGAATCCACAATTGAACTCAACGAAGTTGGTACAGCCCCGGGGGCTGCAATGTAATACTCTATAGGTATAGTTATAGGTAGAGGTGGTTAAGAGAAAGACAGAGGGAGAGAGAGAGAGAGAGCAATAGCATGCCCAGAGGCCTTGGGGCAAATCGATGACCACAGGAAGCAGCGCGGCGACTGCAAGAGCTATCGCTCTCGGCACGGATTGTTGTTTGCTTTGAAATCAGCAAACAGCCAAGCAGACAATATTAATCATCGGACTTTGCGTTTGCGTTTGCTGCGATCCGTCAAATTTCTCGACGCTTTCTCTCTCACACTTTGCGTTCTCATATTGGCGTGTAATACAAACATGAGATGGACTCCCCCATGGGAATTTATTGTGTAGGCAAAAGTGGCTATGCGACATCAAAGTTTTTGCCGTAAACATAAACATGTCTTCAATGAATTTATTCTTCGGTGCAATGGACTTTTGCATCGAGATCGTGAATTTAGAACTTTTATCTTACTGCGTAAATTCCTATGGTTGGCTTAATGAATTTACCATAGAATATAGCTCTTCACCATTGAGGCATTACTGACTTAATGTTGGTTTTGTGATAAGAAGCTTCACGTCAGTTTTCAGTTAGGAAATGCAAATACAGAGGAAAACTTATTATTTCCCTTTTATCGAATAGGCCGGTGGTTATCGAAATATTTTATTGTTTTTTAACGTAATTACGTTAGGGACATCACTAGGGAAAAATTTTTTCTCTCTCGCCTGTCGAAGAAGAAAAAACCGCCTTTTTTAAGCGTAAGTTTGTGAAACGTGCACTTTTCTTCACGCGGGATTGAAAACATTTTTTTCCCGGTAAAGATGATTAATAACGGCTCGTTCGAATTTAATATTACAATTACCTACTCGTAGAGGATTTCTTAAAATTACCTTCGAGAAGCTAATCATTATGAATCACATGAAATATGCAAGAAGATCACTTTCTTCCTCGTTCAAGCATTTTGAGTATAATTAAACTCGAAGAGAGAAGTGGAAGCCCTTAACGCAAGCGGAATCCTCTTGCATTATAAGATTCCGCTGCGTTGCGTGAGTGGAATGTTCCTCCAAACGTTACAAGAATCTGCCACTTGACGGCCATTGCGCTGAATTAACATCAGAAGGAAAATCATTTCGTACCCGACAAAACGTTAAATGGAACCCATTTTATTTAGCTTTCAAGCGGATTTTATTTTAAGTGCAAAATCAAGGGAAATCCACTTGCGTTAAGTGCAACTCAAGTATCGTTACCTGGAGCAAATTCTCTGCACCCTTAATAGGTACATCTATTTTACGCTCTATCATATAGCTTTTTTACGCTGGTACCTTGACTCCCTAATTAAAAGCGGCTGGCTAATACGAGCGAAACGCACTCTAGTCAGTTTCGGCCTGACGGTATAATGAGTCGAGGGAGCGAAGAGATAGCGAGTGCACATGGCGCTAGCCCCCGAAGCGATTAAGCAGAGCGCCCGCCGCTTTCGCGAAACTCCAGAGAGAGGCTGCGTCTGCGGTTTAACAGTGCGCCCTGCTGCGCGGTGCGTGAATCGAAATTCGTAGCTACTACACACGCTCGACAGAACGTTAGTGCGATAAACTATACCAGTGTAGTGTGTACACAATCCCTCGTGGCACGATGGGCTGTTTGTTCTCGTGCGCGCACTTCCCCCACCGCCACCGACAATAGAAGTCTCTAAGAGCATGCTACGTTGCTCCGGGTGACTATAGATCTTGCGACCGCAGGAGCGACGTCGAGCCAGCAGTGAACAGCTAACAGGGGAGCTGGTTTCTCGGTTCCGGATTCGCCTTCTCTTTCCGTCGTCTGGCATGCCCTTCGCGACCTCTTCCCTCGCTGTACAGACCAAGCGTGCTCAATATAGGCTACTTAAAACGTTTGCCTTGGATTGTCGATTTCTCGAGACGAAACGCAATACCGTAGCAGAAATGGCACTATCAGCGCTGTGCGTCAGTGTGCTGTGACAATGGGACGTCGGGAACACAAGCGCCTCTGGTGGCGAAACGCTGTAAGCTTTGGCCGGAATCTGAAAAGGGACTTACGGGCGTTGTAATTCAGCGAGATATGAATGTTTATACGAAAATAAGATAAAATGATGGAAAATCTAGTTAAATGCGTTATAACTTTATCGTGAATATGAATAAAAACGTTATCGTCGCGCGTGGATGATTGGGTTGCCCTGCGAAATCAATGAAGGACAGGCTCGGGGATATTTTGGAGATTATTTATGATTTATTGAATGTTAATGTATTATGATATTAACAGGATGGTACGAAGTTGCATATTTTTTCGATTACATTTTTGTTTTTGTTCATACGCACTGGTCCGTATTCGCCACCTTTACTCTACACAACGCTACCGCAGCCCTCCGCTTGAATCCACGCTCGCACTCCGTCTAGATCCTAGATCCTAGATAGGACACGGCGTGCACACAGTTATGAAGCTCGCTGTAAATAACCTGCCCGTCGTGGCTTAGTCGCTCTTCTACCCTTACCGCACACCATGGTATCCATCTTCCGTCTCTCTGTCTCTGTTACCGCAGGACCATTGCCGGAACAACCACTAAATTTTGCCTCTACAAGCGAGCGTCTTGCGTAACATACATTTTGTGAAAGGATTGAACTCTCTTTCTCTCTCTCTCTTTCTCACTCGGGTTATAATGCTGTCGGATAGCAATGTTCGTGGCACTCTATTAAATTAGTTAGGAAGCGGAGAAGAAGACAGTTGATTGTCTGTAAATTCGCTGGTAGTGTCAATTTCGGTGTTGTCACTTTAAACTGTCAGGGTTATGGAGAGGAGTGAGGAATTTAATCGTGGAGAATTGCCGGAGGGCTGGAAGGAGGAAGATGAAGAAACTAGAGAGACGGCGAGGAAGGAAGAGCTGAAAGTGAGGCAGGATGAACTGGTGAAGAGAACGGAGAAGAAAGATTTTTTGAGGCGTATGATGAAGGACAGGAGCATAGTCGAGCAGGAACAACTTCTTCAACGTCATCAACAGGCGCGAGAACTTAAAATTCTGGAGGCGCAACGTGAACGAAAATTGGCTGAGGAATTGTCGCGTAGAAAAAGTATAAAATAGATTAATAGTTGGGAGCTTGCGGTGCGAATGAAAGAGTGACCAGCTTCTGAAATGACTTTATCGTGATCGATCAGATGCTGAAATTGTTGGAAAGAAACGCGGACAGGCACTGAGGCGAGACTCTATTGAATTAAGACGATTAGACGAAGAACTTCGCAACGCGTACGTAGTCCGAGCCTCGAAGGCGCAGCTTTACGAACGAGCGGTCTGCAGAGAAAATACAAAGATGCGAGAGATTGAAGACGCTCGTAAAATACAAGATTGGTATCAGTTAAGTTGTGATAAACAAAATTGGCCATCTGCTTTATTTATTCATAAAGAGATATATTCGTGAAAAGTGGTAGAAATAATAAACTGTTTTTTCGCTATTCACTTTTTGTGCAATTTTTAACATTCCTATCTCAAAAAAGTGAAAAATCAACCACATTGTCCTCTAGACCGAGTTAATTTTTTTATCATCCATTCAATTGAATTAAAAGCGTTCGGTGATGCGATCTGTACATTTTGCCCTCAAAAAAAACGGAAGCAACATTTTTTTTTTAATCAAGTCGATCAATATTTGTGAATGTGCTCCAATAGAACGGAACAATTTTTCGGCGTTTCAAAACAAGAACTCTTTTATTTTTCGATAGTGAAAATAAATTTTTATCGAAATTTTGCGTATCCCGATTCGCAGATTCTATATAACCACGTAACGGCTTATAATTGCCTGGGCTATTCTCGGGCTCGAATAGCTACGATAGAAAAAATATATAAAAATATTTCAAATACAGAGTATGCTTCCCAGGGGTTCCGTCAATATTTATCGGTACCGTTATGATATATCTATCGAATATACCATATTGAATTATTGAGCATAGACACAGACACATACACTCACGGTTTTACAGGAAATCACAAACACTCACATATGAACATTTCGGGCTTATAAAACATCTATTATTATTATTATTATTATTATGCACGAAGTTAGAAGACATAATACGCCTATTTTATCAAGCTTAACAAAATTTCCAAAGCAAAAATAAGAAATATAGAATCAGTGAATATAAAAATTACGATTATTATAATACGTCTCTTGAATATTCTAACTGTGATACTTATTTATAAAATAACTTTCTGCGAGAATTTGTGAGAATTTGTGAATGTCTTTGAGTTTCTGTAATTATTTAGAGTATTTTCAGAATTTCCATTTAATTATGAACAATATAGTTAACAAAATTGATGAAACTTTTTAATGTTTAAAATAAATATATTCATTGCAATGGTTTATATTTTTTCTTTATCTTGACGTTCATTAATGTATAAAACAGAACGACAATTTCGAGAGGCAGCAGATGTTGGAAGCTCGGCAAAAGAAAGAGCAGTACCGTCGAGATCTCCAGGGTCAGCTCGTGTTGAATCACCGTCTGCGTCAGCAGAAGACGGAGGAAACGAGACACGAGCGGAAACTCGTTGAGGAGGTGAACGAGGTCCTGCGACTCGAGGACCTCGAGAATCAGCGACGTAAACGAGAGACCGCGGCCCGAATGCTTGCCGACAAGAGAGCCTTCTTTGAAACTCGCGAATTCTGGAAATTCAAGGAGAAGCAACGACTTTTGAAGGAGGATGAGCAGAATGCTCGAATCGCGGCTGATAAAATAGTCGAGGCAAAACGAACCGACGACGCCAAGGTAACTCTAGATAAACACTTAATTCCCTCTGTTTCTATGCTTTGCACTGAGTAAAAGGTGCAAAAATAAAAGTAACGCAAAAAAAGCTCACAACTTCTTTATAATTAAAAAAAAAAAAATCTATATGGAAGCAGATTCCAAGTGAAATAATTATTATTCATAAGAGCATTGTTTACCCTCAAAATAACAAAAGGCTGCAGTTGTAGCGGCGAAGGAGGAGTTGCTGAAGAGAATAACGAAGAAAATGCAGGAGGACGAGTCGAAGAGACGCGAAAGGGAAGATATTGGCATCGAATTGTTTGAAATCGAAGAGAAAAACAAATTGGAAAATTTGCAGAGAACTCTTGCTGCCAAAAAGGATATTACGGCGAGAGGACTTTTGGAGGATATGAGACGTCAAAAAATGGCGATCGAAGAGCGCAAAATTAGAGAAGCTGAGGTGGATCGTGCTTTCTCAAATTATCTTGCGAGAGAACGCGACAAATCCATAGCCGCTGATAAGCGAAAGGAGGAAGCGCGTCGTGCTCGAGGTATTTTCGAACGAATGTTCTCTCGCGACGTTAGCGACGAGGAGTAAGGACGTTAGGTATAAGCGAACGAGGCGAGAATGTAGTGAAGCGTGTTTGTTTGGAAGTTTACGCGGAGAATTAGTGGAGCTCACTTAACGGGGCGGAAGTGGGGGCTGATAGTTTGGTAGGATAGCGCACAAACACACGCCGGGTAGTCGCAACCAAGTGCTGTCTCAAAGACCATGACTGATCACCCACAATCCCCGGAAGCATATAAATTACTTTCCGTGCAAAGTCGTCGGAGGACAAAATCGCACTCGCGGCCTCTCTCCGATCCGCTTGTCTCGTGGCACCGTGCCACGTTCTTTGCCACGAGGATTTAACGTCACGTACGCCACAAAATATATAGCTATACATAGATTTATGCACCCATGCTATGCTAACTTCTATACCGGTGGATTAGCGTTAGTGGATCATCCGTGACTTATCTCATTTCCCTCAGAACGCCTGCCAAGGCCTTGTTGATCCTGATGTCGAATATACTCGCACCGAAAATTCGATACTTCACCTCATATTCTTATTTTATTTTATTTTTTATTTTCTTACCCTATTTTTCGTGTTCCAGAGTATGTCATCGAGCTCTTAATTTTCCTCTCCCCCTTATAGCCCCTAAATTCCCCAAGTTCCCCTCGAGAGTGTTACCGTAGTCACTATTTCCGGTTTCACATTTGCACTGAGACCCAGGAAAATTGTGCTGATACAGGCGGCTATATTTTATTGATTTCCTGCTGTATGAGAATGCATGACACACTCCTGAAGTTGAATCAATATTTTTTTTCGTAATTATCATGTTAAAAGAACTGATTTTTTTTTCCTAATCATAACAACAAATGAGAAACCTTATACGTGCCAGCTACAACTTCCCAGAGAAAACAATAAATGTACTCAAAGATAATATAACGATGTCACAATTAACCAGGAGCAATAGAGTTGCCATCTGACCTGGAAAACTTATTGTACTTTTGTTATTATCCTAAACACGCTGATGATGCTAATTGGTGGTGAACAAATAGGTATCGAGTACGGCGAGGCCCTGAAGGAAGCCGTAGCGGCCAAGTGTATCGATTACGCGACGGAGATCCTCGAGAGGCAAACTATGCTGAAACGAGAGGAAAAGCTCGACGAGGCAAGACGAATATCCGTGGAGGAAGAGCGATCGAGAATGCTCGAGGAGCACAAGCATCGTATGCGGGGATTTCTGAAGCCCCGTTCGGACCTGGTCGGATTCCAGGGCTGCGAGAACAAAGCTGGGAGTCCTTGCAATAATTAGAAATCCTTTGAGTAACCCTCGTAAATCATGGTACGAATGTTGGAAAATCCATACGCGAATAATCAGAATAATTTTAATGCACACTGCGTTAATGTTTCAGAGGGATGGAAAACCCGTCCAGCGGCTGATTAGCATACGTGCTATTTCGACGTGGACCCACATGTGTAATGTTCTCCTGTATCTATATACAGATAGCTATGTGTACCATCAAAAGACATTATCTCTCTGAACGTATATAATTATCTCTTGTGAATAATCCGTTTGTTGAGCGTTTCAATGGAACGTGTAAGTGTGTGTGAAATTTCATTCAGTGGCCTTTGCCCGATGGACTAAACTACGGCTTATCGGCTAGCAAACGCAAGGCATGTAACCGTTGATACGATTCTGGTGTGTGCGTTTCGTAATAACCGAACTGTTCAGTTTATTGAAGCCTCGCTATTATGATGTTCCTGCAGTTGATGCTATTGTTGGTTGAATATTGTTCAGCTGCATATAGCAGCAACATTATTCCGGACTTCGACAGGCTCATTTCAATATTCCTGAAATTTCACCGGAGTGCAGAAATGCATTATAATGTATATATGAATGGATAAGGTATACGGTGCCCGAACGATTCTCATTACGTTTGCTGCCCCTTTGACCCGAGCTTATTCCCCTTTCTGATGTCTTGTCAAATGCAGAAAGCTCACAAAAGCCCGGGAAACTCATTACTTTGTAACAGTGACTCAAGCGTTTCTCAAAGGCTTGTTATATGAATGACGTGGACTCAATGATATCCGAATGATCCGATAGACGATTGCGCGAAGATTTATTCACCGTAATTATGCATTCTTATTGCACTGATATATTTTTGTTTTTCCTCGTCACCGCAAAGATGAATTCAATTGTTGATTGGAAAACGGAATTTGTATTATTAAACGATGTATATATTATTTATCAGAGTGTTGCTGTATATCTCGATAAAAATTTCATTCAATGACTAAAATAACTGTCGGGAAATTATGTAAATATCTTTCTGCAGTGAGTACGATTATTGAGTGACATTAAATTATTTAGTCATTAGTTTTTATATAATTATGACTCGAAATATCAAAGTGTCTCGCGAAATAATTATTCGTCTCAGGATTTACACTGAATTGGGCATTTTATTTTTTAGTTTAACGCGTAATAAAAAAAAATCTATACAAATACAGGGGAAAATGAATTCGGTCGCAATCTGGCTGCAATCTGGCCTCGTTTCGGTTTCATATATGCAATAACAATGTACCTCTATATCTCGATGATGCATTGGGAATGCAATAGTCCCTTATACTATTAAAGAGAAAGCCAGAATACATTTAACCTCAGGCAAATAAATAATAATTATCATTACAAATACCGATAGCAACTGTAATATAAACAAATTAAAACTTAAATTATAATATACTATTGTATGCACATGAAGTAAAAAATAACTCGAAGTAAATCAATTCAATTAATGATTGCCGTGGTTTTTGCAATAACATTATTAAAAGCTGATCAAAGCGGATCACAGTCTCATCAGGCTTTCATTATATTTTTATCAGAGCCTGATCAAGTTGCAATGTGACGTCATTTCAGTTCCATGTCTGCAATAGAGGTGTAATTCCATATGTGGGTCACATGCACTCGTCGGACCGTTTCCTTATATTATCATAGACAAAGCGGGAAGGAATTTTGCCTCGGGACATAGGTACCTGGAAAGCTTCAATTCTAAAGGCTAGTTTCCAATAGGAGCTCACATCCTGTCGTATATCCTCGATGATTTTCATCCGAAACTCGCTTTATACTGCAGATCATTGTATCGGAGAGTGCATAGCACTATCTCTGCCCTTATCAAATGCTCTGCACAGGGCTTCCCTCCTCGGCCCTTTTTCACACTCGAAGTAGGGACAGCCACACGCGCGTCGCAAATAAATTTTCATTGCGCTGACAGCCCTGCGGAAAGGGTCGCACAAAATAGACTGTGCGCTGTTCACAAGCAAGAGAAATCACGAGATATATGCGCAATGTTACTACGAAGGGAATGAAACCTACGGAAAACCAATCTTTCTCTCCAAACCCATGAATCTGGTTTTGGTGCAACCAATTGACCCAACCGGCTGGCCAAGTCACAAATAAATCCTTCGGATTCAACGTCACGAGAGAAAATTATCAAATTTATTTCTTCCGTAAGGAAAATGAAAAAAAAACACACATTTTTTCACCTAAATAATTCTCCTCAAGTCAATTTTAATTTCGTTTTCCCAATTGTCATGTTAAAAACCGCAGTTTTTTCCTGCCCACGATAACAAACGATTATGAAATTTTGGACATGCCATTTGTTAAAAAAAAAATAAATAAAATCACATTATACAATACGAAAAAATGTTGCTTAGCGATACAGCAATATCTGAACGCTAGTTTCCGATGGGAATCCACATCCTGTCGTATATCCTCCCCAATTTCCATCCGAAACTCGGTTTATTTTGCAGATCATTGTATCGGAAAGTGTTTTGTACGGTGCCTCTGTCTTTATCAAATCCTCTGCACAGTGTATCCCTTCTCGGCCCTTATTCACACTCGAAGTAGGGAGAGCCACACGCGCGTCGGAGATAAATTTTCATTGCTCTAACAGCCCTGAAGAAAGGGTCGCACAAAATAGACCGTGCGTCGTCCTGGAGCTAGAGAAATCGCGGGATATATATCTCAGCAGCGAACCTTGAAGAGAAAGACTGCGGAGGGTGAAGAGAAGCCTTGTCTTGCTGAGGTTCACGACCTCAAAGCGCCTGCGAGGCCTACCATCTCACACCCGATATTCTGAAGGGTAGGCATATATATATATATATATATATAATCTCACACAGAGCTTAAGCTTCTCGGCGGCGAAGCCAGCTGGCTCACCCGCGAGAACATCTTTGTCGATGTGAACTCGCGGCCTATAGATATCAGACACCCTCCGCTAAAGAGCCAAGATCGGAGCTTTCGCTCAGTTTCCCCAGTGTCGACCAAGCGCGGCAGAGTGATGGGCGTCCATTGTTACGAGCTTTCCGCCCAATTATAGCGACGTCGACGGATGAACGCCAATTTATGTGTGGGTGGATGCATATAATACGTATCGGTGAATTTAGTTGCAGTTATAAATGTATTCATTTCTTCGTACTCGAAGCATTCGCTGTCAATTCAGACATGCGGTATAATTGTATCGATGTACCACTGAATGGGAGGCAATGTCATTATTTTCGGATTTTATAGTTCAATGGAAAATGCCGCTTTTTTTTACCTATAGTGCTGCACATATCTCGAATGCTTGAATCTACTGAAAATAAATGGCTCTTGATAAAATTCGTAGTTTTGTGTTAGCTTTCGAACGGAACAATTGGAATAATTGGTCAGTAAAAAAAATGTTTTTGGATAAAATAATAATTGTCCCATTTTTCAGTAAAAAATTTACCTTCTGAAATTCACGAAAAACGACGATTTTTGTGGGGGGAATTTTTGTTTTCAGTGACTCGGAGATTCTCAGATATATTTCCATCTGGATAAAAAAGTGTCTTTTTCTGAAATATTGGGTAAGAAAAATTTGGAAAAAATTCGTAGTGACTTTGAGCGGTACTTTGACATAAATAATTATAGGGTAGATCTGATATGGTCGAAAAAAATGTGGCTGAATTGACAGAAAATGTTTCATATATCTGTGTACATGAGTAAAGTTTAAGGTATAAGATGTGGCTGCGCTGCGCACCATTATCCTTGATAGTCTGGCGAACGGCTTGGTCTCATGAATGCTTTATAAGGGATGAATTCCATTGGGTCGAGTTATGATTCCAAAAGAAGTTTAGCCGAGCTTATGTACTACACTCTCCGCCACCCTCGCGCCGAGCTCCTCATCTGCGGTTGGCAGATTAGTGAGATAATGTAGCCGCATTATAGGCGGTGGGATCGGAGGCCTGGGATCGGCGGAAGATTGATCAGGGTGAATGAATCGGCAGATTGATGGTGTGATTAGGGAGCCGGAGTGTCGCTAAAGTGGAAATGAAATATAGCTGGTTATTTGAGTATCTTAAAAGGCTTTATTCTTCCAGTTTACCCAGAGAAAAAGGATTAGCAGAACGGACGAGCAAAATTATTGAGATTCATCGAACGATCAGAAAAACGGAAAAAAAAATTGCGAATAAGCTCAGTAAACGGAAATATTCATTCCATAGCTGCTAAACGACAATTTCCTATGCAACAATGTAACTCATGTAACACCAGAGTAGATAATAATCAATAAATAATTTACACTACCCAAAAAAGCGGCAAATTTTTATACATAAATTCCTCAAACAAAATTATACTATCATTTTAATTAACCATTTGCGTTATCATTTTCGTTTTCTTTTCAATCTTTCGATTGAAAAAAAAAAAAAAAAAAAAAAATTATCCATCCTGCGATGTAAATCAGTAATGAGACATTTCTCTGTACGAGCTTACGTGACGCCTCGAAATCTTGTCACACGTATGTTCTATGACCGAGATCCCGAGTTACAGCCTCGCACGTAATGTTTCTTCTGAGACAGAGGGAGAGAGAGGAAATGGGACGAGGGTGAACGAGTTCGCCAGGGTTTCCACCAGCATCAGAAGCCGAAGCGGCATCATGCATCCCACGCTTCAAAGGTGTGTACCCTCCGCAGTGTATCTACCTCCTATCGTCCCACCCCCTCGTTCCCTGGTCCCGTCCGTTATGTATTATTCATGCGGCAACAGCCTGGTCGATGCTGCTCGTACGGATTAAATTTGCATTTCGAGACGTATCCTCCAGGCGCGCTCTCTCGGTGCCATGCGAATCGATGCCCGCGCCGTCCTTTTCTCAAGTACCTCATGGATGCACCGCAGCTTACTAATAATTATAATGCTAATTGTAAACGCCGCAAATCTTCAGGCACCTAATCCGAATGACGCATACAAACGCAGCATCATATTCATACGTGTTTGGTCCACGAGAGATGGATGATTTACGACGTCGGGCTGAGATACGAGAATGGGAAGCTCGAAAGCTCTGATCTCCAGACATTTCGATGTAGTGTATTCGAAATATCTCGGAAATAATAGCCCAATGTGCCAATTAGAGCGTGCTCTCGAAACTATGCGAATCGATAGCCAAACTCACGTTTTCTCAAGTATTCCGTGGCTCCAGCAGAGCTTAAAGGATATTGGGGTTCAAATGAAGAGGAGTTGAAATCGTAAATTCGAGAGATGCTTCGCGTTCGGCAAATTCAATGCAATAACGTGAAATTTTGGACTATGTAAAGATTGCGTGACGTTTGCAGCGTTTTTCCAATTTTGGGGCGATTTAATATCTATTTTTATTATGAGATTTTCTCATAAGTAAAGTAAGTTTATACGTCATTTGATGGACCACTTGGGTGAATGGGTTTCAAACAGATATATGGGTTTTACACTGTGCGCGGAAAACTGACCTTCGATAGGTCGCATTCTCCTGAGTATCTTTAGATACGAAAGAGAGGAAATTATTTCAAACTTTTTATTCGGTATCAAAAAGCTATAGAATCTGAACTAATGCATACATTGGACCTCGTAATTATCAAATAATGTCCATAAGCACAGAATCGTGTCTGTACATTTGGCGGTAAATCATCGTGACGGGCTGAGATATGCGAATGGGAAGTTGGAGAGCTCTCAACTACAGACATGTCGATATCTAGTGGATCGACGGATTGTAGATCACGCAGAAATAATTCCCGGATGAGCTTCTTTGCAGGCTCAGCCTCCACGTGCTGCATCATTCTTTTCATCTTCTTCCTTCTTGGCCTTTTTATTTTCCGTTCACCTTACCTATGCTATATATACTCGCGTTATAGCCAAGCTAGTTGGGTCACTTTTACAGCCCAAACGGTAATACCGTACTAACTTCACTATCGACTCTGCCTCTGCTCTCGTACCAAATTGCACGGAGACGGTTAGTACTCATCGCTTTTGAGGGCTTATCCAATGCTCTCCTTTTTTTACTGGCTCTACCAGCTTTTTATATATTTTCTTCACGTACAGTACACGCTCCGTAAAAGCGTGGTTTTTTTATATTTTTTATTACTTACGTACGCGCCGTTTTACGGGATTTTTTATGAGAAAGGGAAATTAATGAAGATGTATCCGTACCGTTGGATTTCATTTCCACGTATTAATGAGTGTGAAGAATTTTATTCTTCAGTAAGGCTCGGGAAAAAAAGTTGCCATATAAAGACGCACTGTTAAAAAAGACAGTAAATCTGTGCTCCGTGCACTCCAAAATCACAGTGTCTCACATTAATATTTTTACAATAAAAATCTGGACTTCGTTTATTGATATTCATAATTGATATTGCCACAAAAGTATTAAATTATTCGGATTATGAGGACAAAATTTGGAGAGGACATGCGGAATAAAATAATGTAAATTTCTCGTATTTTATGGTAGGAAATTTTCCAATTTCTCCAATCTTACTACTATATGTGTTACCCTAAATACCTAATCCAAATGGACATGAAATTGATGGCGCGGGTTAAAAACTTCCAGTCCGGTACTGCAATATTCTCGTAAATTTTTTTTTCAACACCGATGCAAAGCTCACTTGCGGAAAAGTTACTGTATTCACATACGCTGTAGACGTTTCGCTCAATATGTGGGTGTATATTTTACTATTGAAGTTGGATGGAATACAAACACAGGTGTAGCAAAATACAGTAAAGTTTTCGAGCATCGAGGCTAGAAGCGCGTTTACTCACCCACACGTGAAGGTAGCCAGAGAATAGAGTAGCTATATATGCAGTACTCTTTACGCGACCTTTTTTCTTTCCCTTTCTTTTTTCAGCGCCCACACCTCTTTCCTTATTGCCAGCACACTTCGCCAACTGCGCTTTGTTACGGGCTCTCAACTTTTCCCATATTTTGTGATTGGCATGCTGCTCTCGGTGCTTCTCCTTCCCTCTCCTGGTGGCAGTCGTGGCGCGGGAGTTTACGCTCGTAAAAATATCTGGCTAGGAAGAAAGCCAGGGCTTCGCTCCTCACAGTTTTTGATACAGGACTCCACCTCTTCTTGTTTTTATTCCCCCTCTTTGTCTATCGTATAACGGGAGCCCAACGATCAATGGTTGAATCGATGATTTATAGTCCTCGAGGAAAAGTGGACATAAAAATTTTTTACGACATTTTGCTTGTGGTGTGGCATAAAATAAATTAAAAGTACGCTGTACCTACGAGGCGCGGCGTGCGAATATTATACTGAATTTCACTGCAAATAATGTAAAAGAAAATTTAATGACATTTTTTTATAACATTTTTAGATCGTCGCTGTATAAATTTTACGATATTGAAAAAACGTAGCGACCCCGCAAAAGAAACTTATCGGAATGAAGTCTTAAAAAATAATTTTGTCACGACAGAGTAACGTGGACAAAGAAAATTCGTATGCACGGTAATTTCGTGAAAAAAATTTGGACCGCTCTGTGGATGCAGAGACGAGAATGTGAAAAATCCAAATCTTCCGGTACACGAGAGCCGAGAGTAAAACGGAACAACGGACCGTCGAAAATAAAAACAGACGTTAAATAAACGTTGTCATAGTCCACATAAGCGACAAAAATCCCGACACACCCGAGAATCCGAGAAACTCCCCAGCTTAAAAAACGTGCAAAAAAAAATAGTTGACGCGAATATGAATTTCTACCTATTTTTTGGCGCCAATGTTCCAATCAACTGTAACTATCGATGCAATCCGCGAAAGCAATTTTTTACTGAAATTGTTTATTCTAGTTCACGATGCATTCTGATAAGCAACTTTGATTCGATCCCACGAAAATGTATTCCAATCTCGACGAAAATTCAATTCCATTGCTGCTAATTTGAGTCTAAGAAAACATCGTTAAACAAGTGATCGATTATTCGATCGAAAATTAAGGTGGCGCATGTAGGGGGAGGAAAATACGCGACTTCCGGTGCGACGATTAAAACGGCGTTACGGTTAGCCGGATGCTAACCGTCTTCTTTGCTCGCTGGACCGTGGAGCGGGAGGGTGAAAGGCGAAGAGAAGTTTTCGCGGGTTCGGGAACACCGCAGCACATAGCCTTCTACCTCCGCCGTCATAAATTACCAAAAGTTTTCGTTGTCTCTGGAAATAAGTGTGCCTGGCGGGGGAGACAGCGCAGACGGGTGCGGGTGCACTAACGTAGTGGTTACCCGAGCTGTGCCTGGTTAGTACTACTACTTCCTTTTTCTTCTATCTTTTTCTTTGCCAGACTTTTGCGGCCCTCAAGCCCGACAGTTTCTCTGGCCCCGTACCACATATTTGCATCTACCGCCGTGCGCTTTGCGACCCCGCGTGCCACTGCCTCTGCTCTCCGGAGAAATTTAAACGAACTTTCGTTTCTCCTCTGTATATAGAGAATAGAGAATGAGGCAACGTGGGGAATATTCCCATTCAGGCCTCTACGCGCATTATCCATTTAATCCCCCGGACTCGCAATCGAGTCTCTCGCTATTTATCTTAACGTCATTTCTCCACAAATTTTATTTATTTCACCAGTTGATAATTCATGTTGTGGTTTTAAGTTTTACCATCGGGCTGTACGCGAAGTGTAGAAAGCGGATTTTCCTGCCAATTGAAAAATGTCCCAAGGCAATTTCCGGACCACTTCGTAAAAGTCTGTGTGAATTCTCCAAGTACGTGGGAATTCGTTGGGCATTCCTGTTCATGTGATTTTATGTTGTTAAAAAAATATAAGATAACATTAGTACACATGTGGAGTATCTGCTTTTTAGGGAAATATTAAATTTACATATTAAATTTAAATACCTCTTTTTTCTCTTCCTCACCTTTCAATGATTTTGAATTTTAACTAATTTCTTTCTTCTTCACCGCGAAAATTCAATTGTACATTAAAATCTGAATGTAATTTCCCCGTTTGGATTGCATTTCCTTCACCTGATTAAATAACATAAAAACGAAATTTAAAATACTGAGAAACATACGAAAATTCTACAGATATCCAGGATTTAAAATCACAGACGTTTTATCACAGAAAAATAATCAGCGAGGTCGTTGTTACAAATTTAATCCACAAAAGTTAAGAACTTTTATTTATTAGTCTGAAAGCGTTGAAAGGCCTCTTTTTTAACACTCCAGACCATAAAAGAGAACGAAGACCCGCGTGAAAATTATAGAGCTTAAAAGCTTAACTCACGACTTACAAAAAAAAACACGGCAATGGGTGGAGAAAATTGATTTTTACGCAACTCAACAGCAAGTATTTTTATCGCCTTGGCTCTTCAGCGGAGAGGAGGGTCTCGCTCGCGTTATGGATCGTCGAATCACGAAGTTGTCGCGAGCAGCCTGCGAGATGGTCCCAGTCGTCAAGTTCGGTAGCCTCGTAAAATCCCTTTGATTCGACCGTTTGCAGCGGGGCCGATTCACGACGTGGCAGGATAGCGAGCGATGCGAAGAGGAAATTCAGCGATGGTACGGTCTCCATGCTAAGCTTCGAGCCTTCTCGTCCTCCAGGATCACGGAGTAAAAACTCGCGCATTTCCAAACGTTACTTGGCAGGAGCCTCATACGTTTGTCGAGAAAAACCTCCTGTTTCCTCGGCCTGACATCGTGAGCTGTCTCGCTCGCTGACGCTCGGTGTGCCACGTCGCTCGGGCATCCATTCGAGCTATCCTTGCATATTTATAAGAGTCTCGTCGAGCCGGAGTGCAGCAGAAACGTGAAGCTTCCCTGGCTTCATATTCTTGGCGGAGAACGTGCTTCATGCGCGTGCATATCCAACGTTGCGTGGCGAATCGAGTCTCGGCGGTTGCGATCCGCTAAATTCACCGCCAGAGCTACTCGCGCGTGCAACCCCAACTATTTAGGGGAGCCCTAAAAAAAGTCATTAGAAAAAAAATTCTGTACATGATAACTTTTTTGGTTCCTTATTTTTAAAACCTTCTATTTAAAATTGTTTACCCTGCGAAACTTTTAGGCCAAATGAAAGTTGAACAAATTTTAGTTTTCAAGGTCTTACTTTTATCTGTCGAAGAGTGCATCGTGGATTGAGTGTAGAAAATTTTGTTTTAGGTTTTTGTTGCAAATCTATGACTTTGAATGAAAATAAATTATTTTTTTCTAAGCTGCGAACGCGTGGGATTCAAATAATTGAAGATCATTTCATTTCAATTTAACATCATTCATTCAGATCACTTAAGGTGGTGTTTTCAGTTTTCTAATAAAGCGCGATGCAGGTGAGATGGAGATACAGATTGGAACGTCCCAAATTGGAATCGTGCCGTTTGGTGTACGGAAACTGGTAATTTAGCTTATCGTTGCAATAACTATTAGTAGAGCCACAAATACCGTTCTGTTATACCAGATTAAGAGCTTAATTATGCTGCTGTAAGTCGTCATTCCTTATCGACTTTTTGCCTGAGCAATCAAGTCTCGAAATATAGATATTTTTGGACATAATTTATCGAATTTTGCAGAGTTATTTTTGAGGAAAAATTGGTGAGTTTATAGTTGGATAGAATATTCATTCCCCGCTCAACAGGCGTCTCAAAAGCTAGTTAGTTGTCGCTGAAAGAAGTAGAGTTGTGATTTATCAATGTCCTTCAGTTTTTATACATGAGAATATCGCAGAACTTACCTCGTGACAGGAACATGAAAAATAGCTTGTAGTTCAGTTGGCTCAGCTTGTGTGCATTAAAAGCCTATTTCGCTACTAGAACTGGAGGGCTGTTGAAAAGTGGCATAAATGTTATATAATCGCTATGCTTATTTACCGCTATATCGTTATAGGGATTGGATTTAATCCATCACATTTGAATAATTTTTTGTGAGTTCTATTTGAATGTATAAAATTGGTAGAAACAAAATTTGTTATTCATATTCAATAAGAAAAATCCACTGTTCAATGACATATTTTAGCTGGAAATATTTTCGGTTTTGTAAGGCCCAAGTTACTGTAATTTTTCAGACTGATTTCGAAAATCTTGCTCTCCCATATGATATATCAATTTTCTGATTTTATCTTTCAAATGGATAATCAGAGATGCGTCCGTAACTTGGCTTCCACTAATGTAATGAATATTCACTGACGGAAGCGAACACCGAAGCTCATCATTGGATATCGCTATGTTGTTTCGATGGTCAATAAAGATTATCGTAATTATAGAACGTGTATAGTTATAGCGTAACTAATAATATTCGGAGATTGGTCTGTATATCACGATGCTCGGTGCACGGCTGCTACAGACCCTACAGTGCATATTATAATATGTCACTGATCCCATCTGATATAGGATATCGAGTAACTCGTGTTCGCGATCCGATCTAATTTACGAAACAAGATTATGGAGACTTTAGAATGTCGTAGGACTTAGTTGTTAATGAGGAGGGTAGTACAGTATCGAATTTAATAGGACCATTCGATCGTTATGGAGAACACATTAGACACGTGGGTATCGTAATCGCTATGATTTATTAGTACATCAGTATATATACAGTACACACGAATGCAGCCTTCGTTAATGTTGTTATTTATACAAAGTCCGTGCAAAAATACATCAGCAGCCCCGCAATTTTTATCGTATCTTTTCTTCTTTTTATGTTGCTTATTCATTTTGTTTGTTTTTTTTTTTTGTAAGTACGAGGCTCTAGAGCCCGCGGCTCCATTTCGTCCTGGTAATTATTTATTACAATAGCTAGCGCTGATCGGAAATTCGATTAGCGTACATATAATTCCCAACGTTTTCTGGCGAATATTATACCTTTTTTTTTAAATACTTGTAGCACATAACAAACTGAAAAGTGACGTCGGCCACCTCAACTCCTTTAGGCTTTCGCGTATTTACACGATCATAAAAATATAAGTAACTTTGCCACGAATCCTTAGCTAGAGGAACCACGGATAGATACGGTGCCCTCGGGGCAAGCGTCGCAGAGCAGCAGATACCGAGTCGGACACCGTTTTAGGAAATGCGATTGATTCACTTCGTTTCATTTAACTTAACTGTTTTCGCTCGCTCGCTCGCAGAGTGAACAATTCGCTGCTGCATGGCATTATTATTACTCGGCATTCTGTAGACTGACCTGATTGAGAGCAAAATTGTAGTGAAAGATAAATCGATGAGACAGACAAGGTGAGAGAACGTTACAGACAAATCTCACTCTCGATATCTCAAGTTCACGTTTCTATGGGCAGTGAGTTGTAACCTCTTTCACGTATTGGCACATATCACAATGAACGAACGATGGACAATAATCCTGGTTTGATTTAAACGAATGACAGAGTGGACCGCGGATCACGAACAAGTCTCTTCCATCTTTCTCTCTTTCTCCCGCCCGCATAGATGAGAATTCCGTGCGCGCCATCGCACCAAAACGAACATCAATCGACATTCGTTGAATTACGCTATTAAGTATCTATGACGTATAGTGTAGTATAATAGTAAATATATCACTAACTATTTGTTCCCGGCGTCCCAAGCGAATACCGATTAATTGCTAATCGGAAGACGTCAACTTCGCCCGTTTTATTCCAACGGATGAAACAGCAACACACACACATGTAACATCACATCTCGGCTCGGGACACAACCACGTTGGAAGAAATAATCACAGTAAACGGTATATGTACAGTTTGTAAAGCGTATCTCGCGACTCCATCGACTGATTAACTCCGTGGCTATCGATATTGCTCAATTAACGGACAATCGAGCTGCACACCATCCATTGACATACGTAAATACGGAGTTTCAGCTCATAGAAAAGTATAAAGAAAAACGACGAGAAAGAAAAAAACAACAAAAAGAAGTAGAATAACAACAACGATAGCTCTGGTTGATCGACGGAGTCGCGAAAGACTAGTCGGACTATTTCATAAAGTATTCTTCTCTTCTTTCACACTACATTCATCATTTTTCGCTCGCACATATCGAACAGCACATAATCGTCCAAAATTGAAGAAAGAGAAATCGTAGAATCGTTTCTTCGCCGGCAGGGAAATCTAACGCAGTCTCAAGGATTTCGGCGACCCAGAACCGCCAGCACAGATCGATCACGCCTGGGTCACGCATCTGAGAATAGAAATTCGCTCTCGGACAGCAAAACCTCGAGATCCGATGGTACCGTATGAAGATCGGAATTTGCAGGTTCCTGAATGGTACCATTCGCAGCTCTAGCCGCCGGTGCGACGACCACTTGTTTACCGTGTCCTATTCTCACTCTGTCTTTCTTTTTACCGCCCGTACGCACGAGAACACCCGTTCGTGGTCCAGCATTATTTCTCGGAGCTGGGGCGTGATTCCCGGGCATTTGTCCGACCTTATCCGCCTTGCGGAGCTTAACGCTGAACTTGAACGGTGGCTTGTAGACAACTTGAAGTCTGACGCGGTCGTTCTTCGGGTCGTTTCTCGCGAGGGATCCGGCGCTCCTTGCCTTTGGATCCGTAAGCCGTCGCAAAGTAACTTGACGGACTCTTCCAGCGGGTCCAACTGCGCCTCTGCCTGGCGCACTCGCGTTTGTCAAACCCACCGGCGTAGATTTACTCTTGGGCAATCCCGACGAAGCTGACTGATCGACTCTGCACTGGGAAGCTAAAAGCCACGAGCGAACTTTGCTCTTCGGATCAGCATTGTCACCGCCACCTCCGCCAGTCTCGTTCTCTGTTTGAGTCGCCGAATAGTCGATCACCTCTTTCTTCTTTCGTTTCTTTTTGCTCGTGACGGCGGCTGCTGCCGCTGCTGCTGCTGCTGACGCAGCTGCGGCACTTCCACCTCCGGTGACAGCGAGTGCGGTGGCTAATGCTCCGGCGGCAACTACACCGTCGATAGTAGTCGTCTTCTCCTTTGTCGTCTTCTTCGGCAGAAGATTGTTCGGCTCCTGTGTCGAGGGTAGCTGCATCACTGCCTCGGCAACTCGTTTCCGAGCTGGCTCGTCCCCTGACACCGGCGCCACTCGCTTCTTCTTCTTTTTCACAACCTTTTGAACGTAATTAAATATAGAGCTCGGTAGGTCGAGTAAGCGGAAAGAGGAGGGAAAGGGAGAGAGAGAGGGCGGAATCGGCAAAAAAAGGTGGAAGGCAATAGGATTGAATTGCACAGAGGAATGGGTCTCGAGGAGCGAGGAGGTTGAGTGATAAGAGGCGTAGCTCGGAAGAGAGGAAAAGCGAACGTTCGACGCGAACGACAGGAGTGCGAGATACAGAGAAATTCCATTAATGTTAAGGGGATGGCGGAGGGTCGCCCGGCAAAGGGAAACCGGGAACGCGAAGGGTTGGAGAGAAATCACGTGGTTTTCGCATACACGAGAGACTTCGCCAACGAGGTAAATTCACACGTTACGACCCCACAACGTCTGCGGTGATTTGAATTTTGATTTTTTTTCTCTCTCTCTCTCCCTTCCTCCGCTTTGCCACGGTTAAAAAGCCGCTGAGGTCGCGTAATCGGGCAAGATTTCGCGGCGAATTACCTCGGGATTGCCGCGCTCTTGGGGAAGATGAAATTAAATTAGATTCGCTTACCTTTGTTGATTTGTCGTTGTTGGCGCCAACTGTGATGATTGTATCCTTATGCTTTCGGTGCCGCCTCTTCTCCCTCACTTTTCTGCTCAGCGGGAGCTTCGCCCTCACCGCCGGCGGGTGCACTGTCACCCCCTCCGCTCCTTCTGGCGGTAGACGCACCGTTTCCGTCGTTGAGCTGTGAATTATCGTTACCGACTTGAGCTTCAGGTCCGGTCGCTTGCCCAAGAACCGGATGCTGACAACCTGCGAAAACGACGAAGTCCACGTATCTCATTATCGTTTCGAACACTTAGGTTCTCAAACTCATTACACGAAACGCGATAATGCATCTCTACGTGAGCACACAATTTTACAAGGAAATCGTTACTTGAATTTAATTGAACTACCTGAGGTGTAAAGTGAACTTTAGTATTTTCCTACATGAATGGTGACACTCGAGTTTATCAAATAATTGAATATAGCGGGACAATGCGGTTTAGCTTTTTACCGCGGGATACTTTCTAGCATCTTCTCGGAGCATTGACGTGGAAAATCATATTTCCAAGGTTGAAGATGGAGCGTTACTTTGAAGCCTGGTAATGTCGTTGGGTTTCACTGCTCTATGTTATACCTGACACTTACACTTTTCACAGCCACTAGATTCCGTCTTTTTTCTTCCACGTTTCTACCGTGTTTAGGTGAAAGTGAAGTTTTGTTATTTCAATTGAAATTACATTTGATATTAAATTTACAAATATCGATATCATATTTTTTTTACCAGGCATTTAATTATTCGGAATAAATATTTATTGCTACAATCAAATGCCTTTGACTGTGGCGATGAAAAAAAGGTGTTACTCAAGAATCGAAGAATACATACCAGTAATGATATCGCTCCCAGAACTATGAGCGCCACAGCGTACCAATGATCGGACACCCATCGTCTGAAAATTGCGAGGCTCTCATCCGATAGCAACAGCTTCCGAAGGGTGGCCAGAGGACCGCTCGGGTCGACCTGGAGGAAAAAAGGACAAAGAAATCCCTTGAGCACTCCCATTAAGAGCTTTAGACATATCCACTGAATTTTTATAAGATATATTTCTTCGCGCTTTCAGCCCATCCTTTTTTCAGCCCCTCGTTGGGGTCCTGAATAATCTATACAATTATTGATTACCTCTCTACACTTCTGAAAGACGTCGCAGTAGCCGTTGTAATCGTTGCACGGGGTGCCAGGCTTCGAGAACATGTCCGGGATATCGTAAGGCGGTGAATTCCAGTCAAATGACGATCTGTGAATTTTCGTGAAGTGAGGTATAAGATGAGGCCTTAAAAAACAAATTTACTAACGCAACAGCTTGTGTGGCGGGCGAATGAAAGACAAATGTGGGTATGATCGCCTTTGACAAGGCGCCTAAAAGGATTTATCGTGATAACGCGATGATAGAGAATGAAGCTAGCGGCGATAATAAATATCTCGTGGGTTAGAGAGCAAGAGCCGCAGCCAACACCTACAGGCACGGTTGGTTCTCTCCGGGAAGCCGACAGCATAGCTCGCAGGCCTTGGTTTGGGGATCGTTTGGTCCGGGAATACATTGACAGGATTCCAGTCCGTAAGCCAGACAAATGCTGCCCGTACACTCCTGAAAGTAGAAAACGAAACAAATAAAAAAAAAGCGTAAAACGAGAATACAGGGAATAGGAAGAACAAAAAAAGGGGCACGAGAAGATAGGTCGAGGGGCGCGAAAAACAAACGAACAGGAATTTACAGAGCCGAACGAACGATAGCCGAACGTTTATCGATCGCTACACGCAATTTGGGTAAAACCCCTTTTATAGGGGTAGCAACGCGGAATGTAAACGTGGCTGCGTGTTGTAACGTCGTAACGCGCGTGTACAAAGATAAATGAACTATGGTTGTTTGGTACTTTACTCTTGTCCGCCAACACGCACGACTTTCTCGTTGGTTACCGTTTCACAGGTATACTACGTCAATTTAGTAGACGTATATATGTATCGCAGCCACTGTATCTTATCGTTTACTCTTTATTTTGTAGACGAAACTTTCCCCGCGGTTCTCGTTGATTGCTTATGCTAAATTTGTTAGTTTGGAAATTTACCGCACTTACCCCCATAAAACAGACGAGTTCTTGATTGCAGATTGTCTTGTTCGGCTTGTTTATCGAGGGCGGACAGTACGGAGCTCTACCGTCGCAGAAACTGGCGTCTCTACAGCCATTGTCGTCTCTGCACTTGTCGCCGAATCTCAACTTGCACTCCGTCGTGCAACAGGGTCCCTGTTTAGATTAATTAAATATAATGTATAAATTACATTTCTGTTGGCTATTAAATGCACAGTACAACAAGAATTCTGCACAACATAGCCGAAGATCTGTTTGCAAAACGCACATATGCGAATAATGACATTATTATAGACACCTAGAGAATTCGGTTAAATGTCTAATTGCAATTACAAATTTTTTTTCATTTGCAAATGGAAACGATAATTTTGACTCGAAATTTCCAGCAGGTTATAATAATTCTCGCTAATCAATGTAAATTGTACAGCTGTATTGTTTAGACCAGTCATGGTTTCTAATTGTATACTAATGCTTCACTGTCACTGTAGAACTATGTTTAAAATATAGATAAAGACGTTCACAGAATCAAAGTAGATTCAAAGTGAATTAATGTAGATTGGACAGAGGTCTGCGTCTTTTGAAATTCAAATCCGCCCTCCGTGAGTCAGGATGGCACGAAACAACTCGGCAGGCACGCAGTCACTCTCACAAGGAAGAGTATCGACCGCTAATTTACATTCAGTATCAGCTTGATACCGAAATTCACATAGACCCATGAAACAAAAAATTCACTAAAAGTATCATAATAAATTAATTATAATTCCCATACACAATAATTATACTTCAGAGCTCATATGAGTTATATAGAAAATAGATATATTTTCGTGCATATATTGACGCATTTGTTGAATTAGTAAATAAAATACAAGAGAAACATCATCGCGTGCTCTGTTTACACGCTGACCTAATTATATTATATTTTCACATATATTTCTGACCCCTCTTTGTTTCCATGGAGATAACCCCTTTAATAGCATAGTATAAATGCATGCTGACCCACATGTATTCTATGTGAAAAAAAAAATCTACTCAACAATGTCTTTATGAGTAAAATGTTCACCAGCTTTTGAAAAATGTATATTTTGTGCAGAACCCTTGCAATATTCATATTCACTCAGAAGCTGAGCGTATTGGCAATTGGAGAAAGAAGTCGAAACTGTGAACGTACCTGACTGGGACTGCATATCGAGCCTGGAGTCAGAGTACATGGAGTTTCCTCAGTGGGTGCATAACGACGCTGCGGAAAGCAGCAAGAGTCCTTGCAGTCTTCTTCCCATCCGCAGTCGCATTCCTCGCCTTCTTCTACGACGCCGTTTCCACAGAGAGATGCTTGGGGCTCTGCACGATTCAACAAAGTAAGGAGCATCGTATCAGATAGAGTTTTACGATGGCTATTTTGAAAATAACAACTATGGGAGAGACAATCGAGGTGAAAATGCTTCGGATCCTATATTCTGCTTGATCGAGTCGTATCGATAGAAATTCCCGTTATCCATAGTTTTGTGCATGACTTCCACAATTCCCCGACTCGTGATTCCACCAGCCAAGATTTCCTTGGCGCGTTCAAGAATCTCGGCTGTCCGAGCACCAACGCTATCGGCGGAAATTCTGCTTCGGTGGCATCGCGTTCTCCTTCGGCTCAGCAGTTCACTGCTCGGCTCACATTTATCGAACGATAACGTAATTCCGGAGGTCCTTCTTGTGAGGACGCTGACAAAGTCATCGGGATACCGGCCGCCCAGATGCATTAAGATATATACGTAAGCCGGAGAAAGTATTCGGATCTCGATTTTTCTAGGACATTTACTGTGATACTTGACCTGAATAAAATCGACTGTGCGAAGTGAATCAGAGACTGATAGCACTCGGTTATCAAGGAATCTAGGCCTGGCCAAAATCGGCGCAGCTTATCTTTGCAACCAGCGTTCGATATCTCGAGAACTTTTGATGACGACATTTCCGCAAGGTCCGAATCATGCTTTGTATTTTTTACATTGCGTTGGGAAATGTCGCAAACAAATTTATCGTGCCATTCGGTTGAGTTTTATGTTTACTTAGCCGATAATGAATCGTCGACAATTTTTCATTCTCGAAATGAAACCAGGAAACTAAGAGAACGAATTTACAGTTTTCTTCCTAAAGCTTTATTTTTATTGGACTTTTCCTTCGTATGCCTTCTTTAGGATTTTGTATTCTCCCCTCTTTCCGTTCCCTCTTAGAGATTCCCCAGGGTGTTACTCGCAGCCACTCTTTCCTAATGCACTGCTGTATCGCATTTACAAGAGGCACAGTGAAAGAGCGGGGAATCTGGCTTATTTAGGCGTTTTTATTCTCGTACAGTCGAAACTGATTTTTTGCTGTACACGATTAAGGGGCAATTCACATTAATTTGGCCTCGACCTCGCGAATTTCGGTCGGTGATTTTTGAAGTTGGTATTCCAACTTTAAAGGAGAAGCAGATATAAAAAAAAAAAAAAAACATTTTTCAAACGTTGGGGGTAATGGAACATTTGTTTAAAATTCTTGAAAAACTTTCAGCCTTTGCTGCATAATATACTATTGCTCAGCAGTTAAGGTAAAAACCAAGGAGTGATTAAACAGATCCCAATTTGAGTTACGGGTACAGTAAAAGGTGTCGAAAAGGGGGACTGCTAAAGTCACGAACCGACCTCACATCTAGTATTGTCGATTGTCTCTTCCCAGAATTGAACATTTATAAACGTGTTTTACTCACCGGTGAAACAACCTTTAGGCGAGCGAGCTTTGGTGTTGAGGACAGGATTTATAGCGTTGAGGCTGCAGGGGCTGAAGCGATTGTTGTTTCTTTTGTCGCCGCTGGTAGCACGTGCAAACATTATAAAGTTTCCATCCTCGCCGCCCGGAGTGCATTGTTCAGGGTCGTGCTGCAAAAGCGATAAGAACATTAGGGAAGGGGGCGTATTTAGCGTCAATAACGAACATTCCCGTGCTCCTCTGCCTGTCAATTCCTCTGTAAATTTCCTTCTCGAACTCCGTTAGCTACGACGCTATGCCAGAAGTTGCCCAAGCCAATTTCCCAGCGAATCTCTCGAATAGCAGTCAGCATTCGCGAAACGTTATCGAGTTTGTCAGATATTGGTGGGGAGTTGAAAGCCCGATTGCAACGTGTATAGAGTGTGTAGCTATAGCTTCATCCCAAGGAGAGCGGAAGAGAAAGAGGGAGAGAGAGGACTTGGCGAATTTCGCGGAAAGTAGAGAACGAGATTCGATTGCCGTGGGGTTTGTCATCAATGCGAAATCTCGCTTCACGAAAGTTGCGGCCTTAAAGAAGCTATATATACATACATACTATCTATGAAAGCGATTGCTCGTCAAACGGGAGAAATGGAAAACGAGAAAAGAAACAGACAGATTTTCGAGTAAAAAGTTCGTTTTTTTATACACGTGTCGAGCACTCACTGGAGAGCCAAAATTGTGTCCTATTTCGTGTGCCAAAGTGACGTGGGACACTGCTGGAGGCACGTGCTTTCCATAGTTCAGAAGAGTCACGATTCCGGTGTTGAGAGACTTCATGCTCCCTCGATAATGCTGAAACAAAAGATAATATATAGTGAAAGTACACTGCTTAACCATTGTTAAATTTCACAACCCTCTCCCTTTTCAACGCTTTATACTGCCGGTAAAAAGCTGCTCAACGTTGGCCTCTGTGTAAGTATGCGTTTTTCTGTGCGTCTCAACGATGGCATACGTGAAAAGTCGAAATTCCCGAAAAAAACTTTCATGACCCCGTTTTGGGCACTTTTCGGCCCAGTTGCCGGATCTAGGATTTCTGCCCAACAAAACGACCAAAAAATGAATTTTTTCAAAATCTATAGAATTAGGTCCATAGCCTATTATCCTTACCCCAGTAATACATACATTTTTTATGATAAAATATAAATTAATCAATTTTTGTTGTTCTCATTCTCTTACAAATATCTAATAAAACGTTCCCAGCGCACTTAAAAAATGCGTGTGCTTGCTCGGGAGTGGAAGTGCATATTCTGCGAGATTGACGCCTGCCGTGAAACCCTGTGCACATTTATTAATTTTTTAATAGAATTTGAAATTTTTTCCATGTAAAAATGCTACAGAATATCAGCATTGCAGCGCGCATACAATTTCCATAGGACGTTGTTATTAAGTACTGTGGACTTAAAAAAAGTACGCACTTGCAGAGGCGCTGAGAGGCTGAAAGATCGGCGCCTGTCGTGAATCCTCTGCCTATAAATTTTAAAAGCCCCACGAGCACCAAGAGAAAATTACGTCGCCGCGAGTAACGTAACGACTCTCTCGTACAACGGAGAGGCTCGTGGGAGAAGGGTTGGAGGTTTGTCTGTCGAATCGATCGAAAACGCGAATTCAATTATCCAAATGGAGTCAGGCCGAGCGTAAACTTCGTTAGGACTCTCGATTCGAGTAGCAGCAACACCAACGATGGTCGCGGGATAGAACGCGTGCCTGTCGACGTCGTCTTTTTTACGAGCCAGCTTGAAACTTTTACAACGCTCGACGCTGTTGCTGCTCTCCGAGCTGCATCGCCGCAGCAACGTTGTATCCCCTGTCCGCAATTTTTTTTCGGACTCTTTATGTCGAACCATTTCAGTATTTAACTGCTGGGCTGGGTTCGTTCAGGCGAGAGAAAAAGAGGCTCGGTGCAGTTGGTTTGAACGAAAAAAAAAAAACGCTCTGCTTCAGGATCAAAGCAAAAACGATCGAACATAAAGCTCTCCCGGTTAAACGGAATGAACAAAAAAAGAAAGAAAGAAAAAAAAAGGAAATTGTAGAAACCCGTCGATCGAACCCCTTTTTCCTTTTCTTCATTTCTTTTTTTTCTTAGTAAATCTGTATCGAATGTGCTTCATCTATACATACACTGCGACGATGGGTGTATGTTTGAGTACTCTCTCGTCGAAAAGCCAAGGGTGCAAAATCTTCTTTCGGCTGTCGAGCTTTTCGTGGAGACCTTCGTGGAGTTTATACCATACACGACAACGCCTTATACTCTCGATCAATATTTAATATCCTGTACAACCTTTTGCCTGCAATGTGGGTTTTTGCTGCGCGACTCCAGCTTGCTCTGAAATCCTTGGCGCGTGGCTTACGACGAGACTGGTGTATCTACTGTATAGCTCGGCTTTCTCTATCTCTCTCTCTCTCTCTGCATAACGTACGTCGCGTGTCAACATGTACGCGTCCGCTTAAGCGCTTACTTCGCTTGAACCACGTATGCTGCACGGAGAATCCAGAGGAAAATATCTTTCGCTGGCGACGTAAAAATCCGTGCAGTGGAAACGCGACAGGCACGTCGGAAAGCGTCAAAGCTCTATCGACTGTTGGTCTTGTGCAGCTCAAAGCGTGTGAATAAAATTACGTGCCGCGAGACATCGAGATTGACAACATCATAGTCTCCCAGTCATGAAAACTTCGCCAGGTGCTCGACGATTTTGTGGGTATTTTCTCGTTGGGTGGTTGACGTTCTTATTTGCTCTGGTCACGAAGAATTTTACGCACTTCTGGACTTGAATTCTGTCGAATATACTATTGCGAAAATGAAGTATATGTCCTTAAAAGAATATCATTGATTAAAAAAGAATTTAGTGGCAAGCTGCCAAAAACACACGATATTGAATTAATTTTTGTTGTCGTTTGTATAATTTTATTTAATATTGAGTCAATAAAATTTTGTGGTATTTTTGTAGTTGGAAATGTAGTTTTCGTATGAAATTGTAGGAATTCGAAGTAAAATTAATTTGACCACGTTTGCTTTTGGCAACCTGCGGGTTAATGAGCTGATAACGTACCCCATTCTTCTCACAAACACCACCGGCGTTCTTGAGATCTCCCGTCCACGCAAGACCGAGAGTTCCCATCTCAAAGTCCCGATAAGTGAACATGTAAGCCAGACAGAAAGCGTCGTAATCTTCCTCTGAAACAAAAATAAATATGTATAAAGCCAACCGTCAAAACAAGTTAACTCCCTAAAAACCATCTGGGTTTTTCCAGTTAACTAATACTAATTCATAAATGGAATTTTTAGAAAAGGCGCGAATAGAATACCGCATCCAATACGCACAAAAGCTTTTCAGTTGCAGCAAAAGCTGAATTTATCAGAGGAAAAAAAAACCCATTTATTCGCTTTGTATAACAACTACACATCCTGTTGAACGTGTATCGTTTTATACCTGCAAGCACAAAATTCTACTGAAAGTCCCATCCATAAAAAATGACGGTTCTGATTGATTGCACATTCACATCAATGCTTTTAGCGCTGTGTGGGTGTATTCGGAGCGAATAAATGGATTCTCTTCCGCAGAATATCTCGGGGAAAAGATATATATATATATATATATATATCTTTGAAGAACGTAGAAATGGGTAATATTTTCTTATAACGGGAAGTCTCCAGCTTGTGAATTACGGTGCTTCTTTTTCTTCATTGGATATTAAAATTATATTATATTTGAAAAACGAGAAACGTCACTGCTGTTAATTTTTTAAAATTAGTTACATCAATTGTCACTTTGTATTATAAAATTTAAGATAGTCCAGGTTAGGACATAAAATAATGTTGGTCTTTAGAGGATTAATAATATTACAGTTAACAATAATAGAGTATTTTATTATTGTAAGATTTTCATCAAGATTCGCTGTAACACCGATCCCTATCGTGCATTTTTTTTTGTCGACCCTCGGGTGTCGTGAAATGTCCTCGCTGAGTCTTTAATTTACCAGTGATAAAGTGGACCACAAAAATTTGCTTGTTACTCGAGAATGCCGTGTGCCAGAATATTTATGCACCTTTCTCACTTTCCCCACTTAGCTAAGAAGTCGTCCGAGATTTGTTTAATTAACTCTAATGTTCTCGTTTTTGTGCTCATTAACTCTTGACTCGGGCAGAACACCTCGTGGATTCTGGCTCTGCCTTATTTCCAAGAATCTCTGACTTCTTATTTTACTCCACGTGCAAATTCCTAAATGCTCGGGGATACTTGGTGCCGGGAAAATAGGCTAGCTGCCTATGAGAGAATTCTGAGATTCCTAACTAAAATTAACTATTTTTTGCACCTCAGGCGCCAGCAATTTCAACAGCCTCAGTTTACAAAATTCTAGAAATTTTCTCCATTTCGGTTGCAAAATTTTGCGCTCAAAACCCGAGTAATGTAATATACCGTGGCAATCCCTAATTTCGCGATATCGTTTATGAGCATCGCTAAACGAAATACGATTTTGTAATAAAAAACATATTAAGATTCCAAAGTTAATAAAAAAAATAGTTAAAAAATTTATCTTCCCGTACATCACTTTACTCGACAATCATTAATTCCACAGTGAACGTCGATAATTATTTCCCACACCAGTTTTGTAAATTTCATATCTCTCGTCACATTAAATTCACAATGTTTGTCAGTAGTATTACCGCCCCTTGTAATATGCCTGTGATTCGCGAATTACCCCTTTTCCCCTGAATTTTCTACCTTTGTCTTTGCAATCTGGGATCTCTTGAACGAGATGCCGCTTGGCGTAAAGCCCACAAGTGAAACCTTCTACCTTGAAGGGACCCCCGTCCGAACACCGGAAACTTATTCCATTGGAAAGTTTCACCGGGGCTCTTTTGCCGGGGGGCAGGTCAGCCGTCAATAATGAGAAGTGTACGCCCGCAGCAGGAGCACCGTAGATGCTTTTCGTCCGGTGTAAGCCGCCGCCAGGGGGAGGAAAAGCATGAGAGAGCAGGCGGGGTGAAGGTAGGAGACTCCATTTCGGGTATACGCGTATTCCCATCACGTTCGTAATACAACCATCCCGTTGGCGCTCCCTGCACCCCGTCCGATCCCTCTCGGCAAAGAAGGAGACTGCTGCAAGCTCACAGCAGCAACAGCAACGATTCCCGAGCGTCACGCTCGTCCAAGCTCTCGTTTATACGTCGTATACAGTACTTGCAGCCCCGAAACTATGTATACGTATAAGATACGGCGCCATACATAACGTACACAGAGCATGGTATACATGGGTGATGGTGGTGTTGGGTAAGGAAGGTTCGGAGAGGGCAGACCATGTTTTCTCGACGTAAATCACGTGAAACCCAGAGTGGCAGAAGGGGTGCGGGTGTGGGAGAGGGCAGGTTGGTTATCGAGGTGTCTGGAACTTCGATTACCCCCTTCTCGAGGAACTCTTTTTCCGGTAGTGAAAGAGAGGCCAGGGGAAAAGCGTATAGGAAGGTCGTAGCCAGGATGTCGATATTTCATAGCCACATAGCACCGAAAAGCTTCTCAGGATAATATCTGCTCAATAATCGCGTAAACTTTTTCCACAATGGAAGATCGTGGAGCTAAAAACTTTTGTTGTTCTGTACGTGATTATGTTTTTGCCCCTTTTACGATGCTAAGAAGGTTTTGCGATAACCCGATCGCAGATGCATGAAGGTAACCAGGATTTCATTTCAGCTCCGGTGTTCAGAGTTGAAAAGAAGTTTATAATGATGGGCAACCTGGAAATGAAGATGACTGGTATAACAAAACTTAGTATGTAGCCGGGATGTCGATATTTCATAGCCACGTAGAATCGAAAGGCTTCGCAGAATAATATCTGCTTGATAATCGAGCAGAGTTTTCATACAGTTTCTTTTGTGATTCAAAGAAGGTTTTCTTTCTTTTTTTTCTTTTTTTCGACAACCTGATTGCAGATGTATGAAGTAAAATAAGCGGATTTCATTTGAACAGCGGTGTTCGGAGTCAAAAGGTAATTTATAATGACCGGTAGCCTGGAAATGAAGATGACTGGTATGACAAAGCTTGATATGTACTTAGCATGTATATATATATATATATATATATATATATATATATATATATATATATATATCTATGTATAAAGTAACGTGAAGGAAGAAGGGCTTACCTGAGAAGAGTTCCAGGAACTTTTCCACCCCGTAGTTTCCAGGGAACCGGTATTTCGGGTCACGGGTCACATTGCTGTGCACCTTCACCCTCTTTATCATGAAGCTGATATTATCTGGTCTTCCGTCTTGGTTGAAGTCTGTGGAATAATTAGCGTTATAGAAGCAGAATTTTCCTCGTCAAATAGAGATAGCGCAATTTCGTTCTCGCAGGGTTCAACATTTTCGTCTATTAAAGGAGACATACACTTGATTATTATTACGTACTTGCGCCCGAGGGGTTATTTGATATGATATACCGGAGGCTCTGTTTGATGGCAAATAAAAATTCACCCGCTCAAATAGTCTTCACGAAAAATCGTTTCTCCAATGAACGGATATTGATAAAGCTTCGGAAAAGAACTATTTTACTCCTACGTTTTTTTCTTTCTTTCTTTCTTTCTCGCTCTCACCCGTTAACTTCGAATTGAAGACATGGATTTATTCTCGAGTTCCATTCAATGGCGAAGGACCCTTCGACACCATCCGTAGATCACCGCAACTTCATGGTTGGTCTCGCTTCGCGAAAACGTCGAAAACGAACAGTCAGCCAATTAAAAGTTGTTCGGCAAGGGTTTCAACGGTCGCGTGCGCTAAATCCGTGAAATTCGACGTCACAGATATCCCATTTTCTCTCGATCATACGAATGGTGGGCCGCGCGTCGATCCCAGGTGCATTCTATTTTTGTTTTATTTTTCGCGTTTCTATTTTTTCCAATGCTTTTTTTTTGACGAAGGTCCTTTTTTATCGATAGAGCGCGAAACGACGTTGTGCCGTGCCGCGTCAAGTATCAGTTCACCTTTATTCAGCAATGGGAATGGGGAAAAAACAGCAAAAGAGGGAGAGAACGAGAAGAATAAAATTAAAAGTTCGATTATGCCCCAGGCGCTCGTTTGTCTGTTGTACGTTGTTTTGTGCAATTATGCCGGGAATTTACAAACTGGAGGTGCCATGATTCAATTTATTCCTCTGCTTTCTATTTATGCTTATGAAAAAAAAATTCAGGATTTTAGTATCAGGCTATATATTATTTTTTCAAATACCAAAAAATTGCTTGGAATAATTTACAGAAGAAGCTACAACGCGATTTGAGAATTATGGAAACATGCAATTTAAACAAAACATTTTAATTTATTAGAATCGAAACCCGCGTAGATGTTTGGTATTGAGTTTCACTGGCCTCGTGTCCATCAACAGTTATGAATGGTTCCATTTGTGGACACTGCATGAAAAGCTAGCATTTACCAATGTTCAAAACATACAACGAGTACGCACAATTTAACCGCGCTTTTAACATTCACAACCGTGCATATACCTTTCTCATTATTTTCCAGCTTTGACGAAGCTTCTTCCATGAGAAAGTCAAAATCCATTAACTAACTTTCCCATAGAGTCGGTTTCATGAAAGTCCGAGAACAATGAAGAAGCAGTGTAGCACAAGGTTTTACTTAGCAATTTAATAGCTGAACTTCATGAGTTTTCTTTTAATATCCGAACAGAGGAAGTTGAGAGACGTAATCCTGAATAAAAATACGCTGCCACAACTTGCATTTTACTCAATCATAAGTTTTGCGCATTTAAAGATAACAGAAAAATATCTAATTGCTGTAATCATGGCTTGCCCACAAAACGGAGAATGCCTTCTCATTAAATTCCAAGGAGATGTTTTCCTAAGTCGTTAATTATAGTTACGAGAGGATGATAACTAGTCGATGGAGTTGGTGTATAGACTCGTTAACCAGTATTGGTGGCGTTTAGCTTGAAATCGGTTGGTAGTAAACCAGAGGTTCAATCGCGTGTGTAAGACCTTTACGAGAATTTAATCGCACGACGTAGCTCCTTTTACAGACACCGTACTACAATGTATAGAGCATAAAGCATACGGCAACTTGGGCGAAAGGGTTGCGCGTGTCCCAGAAACTTTGGTCGCTGTTGCGATCCCGAGACATGAGAAACTATGCTGCAAGTTTTTCGCGAAGGGGAGTTGGCTCCTATGTTCTGTGCGAGAAAGGACTGCCGTACGTATGTGTACGCGTGGACAATTAGATTGTGAGTTGCGAGAAAATTCATTACTGCAGAGAAATACAGGAAACTTTCGGCCGCGCTAAAATAAATAAAAGATAAAATAAGGTCGGGGTACATGAAGAGTAAAGAGAAAAGTTGAACTCACCGGTGTGCTTGTATATGGCGTTCACTCTCTGTACGTGCCTGGTCATGACCTCGATGCACGCCTCTTCCGTTTTGTATTGCGAGAAGAACTTATGATCGGCTTGTAGATAGAGCATACACGTTGTCTTCCGGGGATCGACCGTCGCTCGTTTGTGGAGATGCCTGGCGAATCGTTCCCTGTAAATTCTACATTAGCAAAATACTTCAATTTGCAAATACAACTTTGCTTCCCTACCGCACTAATTACAGAAAATTCACCACTCTAGACGGTCGAGCTCCACCTTCCACTTTCCAAGTAATTCGAACCATTTAACTAATTAATTTTATCTATGCAACGTATATTGCGAAACAAATTCACTTAAAAGTTATGATAATGCTTTGTAGACCTGAAAATCAATACTTTCAATGATAAAAATATTTTTCATTAATTCCCCGATTGAAGTTCGGCGGGAACAAAAAAAACTTGAACCAAATTTAAGGTACTTAAACATATTGCTCAGTGATTAGACGTTAAAATATTGTCAAAGTGACATATTCGAATTTACGCAATTAATAATATTCACCCGAACGGCGTTATTTATTTTCCGGATCGTAGCAATATACTACAAAATATCGATGAACCTCGCACTAAATAAAAGGTGACATAATCTAACACTGCCAATTTTAATTACACCATTTCCTCTGAAATATATGGTAATTGTGATTAACTTCGTCTCTTCTTTCAACTTCAATCGAATATTTAACGACTCCTATTACATTGAAAGTGGCTGAGGTGTCTTAAGACCGATATGAAAAGCAGAGCTCGTCTCTGATGCTAATTTTTTATACACCACATCTCAGCAATCACAGCGATTCATTATGCCCAAATATTCAGAGTCGTTGGTCGGGAAAGTTTCCATTTTAAGTGGAGCTTTGAATTCTAGCGGTGAAGACGTTCATCATATTTCACGAAATATGATGTACCTGTCGAGATATTCCAGATTGTCGCTTTTTTCGGTCGTCGTGCTTTTGGCGTTGGCTTCTTTCGAGTAGAAACCACCGTGATGGCGTACTTCGTTATCCTGAAGATGTTCGTAGAACGGATGAGAGGTGTCGTTGGAAAAGTCGGGACTTCTGCGAAGAAAAAAAAAAATAACGTGTATATATAAATGATCGTGTGAGCGTGGGGGCGGCGAAAATAGTGGGCAGACTACCTCATGCATTGAAATGTTGGGAGGAAATAGCGCGAGAGTGGCTCGATAAAGGCAGGGGAGTGAGGATAAAGGAACGATAGAAGATGTACTAACCGATGGAAAGAATCTTGAAGCTTTCCCCGATGCAATTCTTGGCTCGGGCAACGACGTGGATGCGGTGGTGTCGTTACGTCGGAAGCTCGATACGCTATGGTATGGTAAGCGGGCGACGTGTCCTCGTTTCCCGCCAAGTATCTGCTCGTCGGTTCGATGTAGTACTCCTCGAAGCCCGTTGCGACTGTTCCATCGAAGAGGCCATCGTCGGTGATGAGACCCTGAACCACAGCGTTCTCGTCGCCTGAAACCACAAAATGTGCCGGATATACCATCATTAATATCACTGCAGGACATCATTATGTTTTATTATTATTTTATTATTATTCTCAACCTCCATAGATAGAAAATATAGCCCAGTGAATGTTACTCATTTCATATGTTCCCCAATTTATACGTTCCCCATTTATACATACATTTTATTCATAGAACTTTGATACAGCACACGAGAATATTTTATTTGTGAATTTATGAATAAATTATCGCGACGATATTTCGATTTTGGAAAATAAAACCACGTGCTCCTATTTGCGTAGTAGTTCGTGAATATATCGAGGAAGTGATATAGATAATGTAAATTTCAGTATTATCGGATACGATAAATTGCATCCATCAGTTTCTACAATCACACTCCCTGAGTCGCGAGTGGCTCGTCAGATAATCCGGGACGTGGATGCGCTACTCCGTCTCCGGATATACAGAACGTACGATAAAAAGTGTGGGTGGGATTCGCGTTACTCAGTTGATTAAAATGAAAACCGGTGTTTTCGTTGACGAAAGCATTTCTGAAATTTAACTATCCCATCTATGTTTCGTTTTAACGTAGATTTGAAATTTTGTGCGCTCTCACCGCAATCGCTAAACTGCCAAACACGGTAACAAACTTCCATGAACATTAAATTTCGTATTTGTATACATGGCTTTTGTGAATATGTGGTACATGATAAAAGGCATTCCTGGCTGGTAGTGTCAGTGAGGAGGATGCATTGTGCGAAGCCAGGGCGGCGTTATTATTCCAAGTACTTGTCGGTCCCGTTACCGGAGAAATGCGAAACGCTGAACGGCGAGGGAGAGAAAAAGAGAGACAGCGAGAGAGGGCGAGGGAGAGAGGCAAACCGAGAGGGTTCCTCGCTCGCATCGCGCGTAACGCAATATAAACTCTATATGAAATCTGCAACGCGTAACTCAGGTATAGTATGCGGGGAAGGTGGAAGGACGGTTTCGAAGCGACGTGGCCTCGTAAAGTAGCAGACTGCACATTGCACGTAAACCCGGGTCACTGGCTGCGCCGGTAGAAGCGGAGGCAACGTGTATCTAGCTATAAGATGCGGGTGTCTGTGTTGAGGAGTAATGGAACCGGGGAAGAGGAGGTATCGGTATACAGGCAAATATCTCATAAAATTTGCATCGGTACAAAATGAGATATCATTATGCAATTAATGATAATAATTTAATCGCATGATAGTTACCATTTTAAAAAAAATAAATAATCAATGGAAACATGAATATCTGCAAAGTGGAACTTTACACACTTTGCACTGTACGTTTCTGATAGAGGGAGGTTTGCATGAAACCATTAAAAAATTTGGTACGCAGCAGTGCATGATATTTTTCGTATATAAAATATTTCACTTGATTTAGTGACATTCTACGTGAGTTGGAGCAAAATGTACATTTTTTGGAAAGTTCGTAATTAGGGTAATAACAATGTAAACTTACGAAAAACTCGCCTGTAGGGACAGGAAGAAAGTTTAGCGACGTAGGGTGGTGTGAAGGTGTTGTAAGGGACGGAAGGAAGCAACACCAGTTAGGAAGACAGAGTGGGGAGCTTTTCGAATGTATCTGTAGAGAGAGCTGCAGAGGAGAGTATTGTGGCGATGTCGTAGTTAAGGGTAGGTACATGTAAGACAGCCTGGTTCACCAAGGGTGAATCCTTTGTGTATATATATCTCTTCAAAAGATCTACCGTGTGCCTTTACCAATTTTATGATTTAACAGTGATACGGTTATGTATCAGAACAATCGACGCTTACGTAAAACTCGCCTGTAAGGACAGGGAGGGTATTTAGCGATGTAGGGTTGTCTGAAGGTGTTGTAAGGGCCAGAAGGAAGCAACAGCAGTTAGGAAGACAGAATGGAGAGCTCTTCGGAGGCATCTATGGGAACATCGGCAGAGGAGAATGTTATAGCGACGGCGTAGTTAAGGGTAGGTATAAGGTAGACAGTCTGTTGCACCAAGGGTGAGTCGTTCCTGGGTGCGGCCGTCGCGCCGTGTGCGTCCCTTCGCAGAGACATTACTCCCCTCGGAAGCGATTTATCACCGTTCAGGCTCGTGTATAAGACCTCTCGATATTGCGGCGTATATACACACACGCAACCCACCAAAATATAGTACCAGAGTCTATTCTATCGTATGGTGTGTGTGTATGTATCCTAGGTGAAGGGTCGAGAGGGCGAGATGGCGAGAAGCTAAAGGGTCAGCTTTTTCTCTCTTACTAGTCTACTCCAATCTCTTCTGTTGTTTTTTTTTTCTTATTTTTTTTTCTTAGCCCTTCCTTATCAACCCCTGCAGCAGGGCTTTCGGAGTGGAAAGGAGCCACTCGTACAGAAAGGACAAGAGCCTAACCGATTCGCACTACGTTTTTTTTTTTTTCCCCCGTTATTCTACCCTCATCTACTCCACTTTTTTCACCACAAAAATATCTCTTTCTGGGAGGGGATCGTAATACGAGCAATTGGCAGCACTTGAGCTTTTACGTTCTTTGTAGCTTTTTATTGTAGCAGTGACGGAGCAATGGAGATCAGGCGAAAAAGGATGAAAATAAAGTTTATGGTACTCTGAGCTTTTTTAGGAGTGACTCGCGGATTGAATACAATGTGAGTGACATGCCAATTTAACTTTTATTACGTTTGCTCTTGCCATTCCACTGCAATCTTCACTGTTGACAATATATATATACATGGATATATTTATTTTATTTTTATTTATTTTTTTCAAATTTATTGAAGTGGAAAGGAGGAACGAGTATAAAAAGAACAAGCGCCTGAACGTTTCGCGCCATGTTTTTTTTTTCCTCGGGGCTGTACCCTCATCTACTCGATTCGTTTTCACCACTGCAATTCCTCTTCTTGGGAGGGGATTTTAGTGCGAACAATCGGCAACACTTTAGAATTCACGTTCTTTATGACCCTGAATTAAATCAGGATTATAGCAATGGAGATCAGGCGAAATAGGATGAAAATAAAGTTTACGCAGCTGTTTGCCCAGAGCTTTTTGACGAGTGACACTCTGATCGAATAAAATGAAGCAGACATGCTAATTTAAATTTTATTACGTTTGCTGTACGTGTGAGATCGCGAGGAGCAGAAAAGACACCGTTTACCCTCTTACTATTATACTCCAATGTCGTCTATTAGAATATGTATATATTTTTTATTTTTAAATTTTTTCGCTCTTCAAGGTACAAAGGCCTGAATGATCGGCGCTTTCTTTACTTTTTTCTATGACTCCACCCTCATCAACAGCTTAAAGTGCTTCTTTTTCATGAGTGACTTCCTGATTGGATACAATATAATGAACATCCTAATTTAACGAACACTTTGAATTTTGATTGCATTTTACGCGCGAAATGACGAGAAGCGAAAAGGTCATTTTTCCATATTACTGTTCTACTCCGACCTCTCCTTTTCTTAATTTATTTTTATTTAGCTACATCCAACAATAAAATTCCATGAGATAGCTGCGCTTGTGATCCACTGAAAAAATCACTGTTCACTGTACTGCGTGTTCTGAATCTTTTAGTAAACATCTCTTGGTTTGCATACAATATTCCCAGGAAGAATCAGGCCCATGGTTTATTTTAATTTAACAATGGCTTCATATTTCTTATTCAGTTTGCCGTTATTTTTCACCACAAAAATTTCTCTCCGTGGGAACCTTCGCAACGAGCAATTGGCAGCAGTCTAGCTTTTACGTTCTTTATGGAAGAGAATTAGATTAGTTTCGGAGCGGGTGTACATCAGACAGAAGAGGACTCGAGGTTATTGCGTACGTCGAGGCAACGGAGAAAACTCCGTGACACGGCAATGAGCAGCACGTGGTAATTACCCGTGTGGAACCCCCAACCCCTAAACCCCAACCCCTAAACCCCAACCCCTAAACCCCAACCCCAACTCCCTCCGCCCTCCCCCTCACCCTCCCAACTCTGTGAGTTTCTACCAAAACTGGCTGCGCTCGTGGAATTGTCGAGGGAACAGATCGTAAATATCGCGAACGCAGTGAGAGAGAGAAAAGAGAAGACGCGAGTTTTGTCCCTCCTCTTTCCTCCCTCCCTCTCTCCCTTTCTCTTTGTGGTGTCCGAGCTACGGGGTTTGTGGGGGAAGGTGGGGCAAGTGAAACACCTCCCAAATTCGAAAATGTTTGATTTTGTTCAAATGCACATCATCACCAGTGATTATATTTGATCGGAAACTGTGTTGTTCATTAATTTTGATAACGTCAATATGAAACGTCGGCAAAAAAAAAATTATAGGGCAAAGAGCAAAGACACTTTCCCAAATTCGGAAATTTATGATTGACTCTTTTGAACTCTCAAAACAATTTTAAAAACGTTGTGTTTTGAATAACTCGGTTGAATTGTGTTGTAAAAAGGCGTTTTAAAAGTGTCGGAGTAGCCCACTTCGTCCCACATTGTTTTTACTCAAATTACTGTCCCACTTTGCTCCACCGTCTCACATTGCCCCACCTTCCCCTATATATTGGGACATGATATGTATATGACGATGAGCAAAAGGCAGTGGGGCAAAGTGTTAAGGGAGGGTGTGTTGGCAGAGCTTATACTGTAGTGCAGTATATAGCTCACACAGTATACAACATCTAACAGCACTGTACAACGCCTCCGTGCACCGAAGTTGCTGGTTCTCTGGTTCGCTGGTTTAGGTTCTCCGGTCGTACAACCGACGGTGGGTGCGGAGTGTGTGAGCAGGCGAGAAAACTCGAGGAACCAGGAAATTCCCGTACCTACCTAACTACTGACTCGCTTTTGCTCTGCTCTACATATGGCTCAGCGTTAAATATCTTCTCGCAGATACCTACAGCTTCGCACGTGCTCGCCGCTTCGCTCTGCTTTACACTTTGCTCTACTCGCCTCTCAGCCAACACTGGTGGCTTGTACTGCATTTAATGCTATGCACCGAGTGAATACTAATTGTGAGTGCACCGATGCGAGGTGTGGAATTAGTATATTTTCTATTAAAATAAAGCACCCGGGAGGTCAGAACTTCAGCTTCCTCCGCATTGTTCCATAATGCGTCTCGTCCTTTGGGTAAGGAAAATACGGTTTACTCCGGACAAAAAAAAAACAATTTTTTGTTTCTCATATTTCGTCACCACAGTGAATGCAAATTTCAACTGTTCAAAATGCAAATTAGCAAACGATAAAATTTACGAGAAATGCTGAAGAGGTTTAATATCAAGATACTAAAGATATTTTGATTCCCAAATGTTCAAAAACATTCTAGGGACAAAAAAATTAAAATTTCCCCTTCAAACACTTCTTGTTTACAGAAAAAATTTAATTATTTTCAAAAATAGCTGTTTCCTTAATACACCAAATATTCAAAAGCAACTATCAAATTGTTAAGAAAACATAGCTCTAATTATTTCAGTTTTCTTTTTTTTTTTTTAAATATCATCACCGTTTAATTTTCAGCCGCCATGACTTAAGGAACTTCAAGCACAATTCTGTCAACTGAACTTAATTACTTTTCTATGAACGCTCCCTCTGTCAATCTTATTAAATATTCTAAGACATTGCCATCACAATCCGCTTTGATAATCATCACAATCAGGCCCGAAATTTCGTCCACCATCTATTGTGTCCCACCCTAAAACCGTCTGTTGGTTCGCACGTTTGTCAACAAACTATAGTAAGTACTTCGTGTAATTCGCTTCTTGCACTTTGAGAGCAGTGAGGCCGTCCCAGAGTTGGACGTTAAGACGACGGTCTAACCACATACCACTTCGTTCCAAAGTGAGTTCAAACTCTGTTGCGTCAACGACTTCCGTGCGGCGAGCAAAGGGAGAGGAATGACGAGGATGAGGAGGAGCAACGAGGAAACGGAGACGATCTTATCGTCGGTGACCCGGGTCACGTAATGGCCGCAAATATCTGCGGTTCGACGCAAACTCGTCGTCGTCCTCATGGCCCTTCGACTCTGACTCCTCGACGAAGAGCTTCTGTCACGGCTGGTATGAGGCGTGGGTTTGCGTGGTCCATTGGAAGGTGCGTTCCTCTGGCGAGCCGATGAGCGAGAAGATCGCTCGAAGTCTCAGATCGAGGGTCACACGCCAGTAACGCTTCCGGGGTTGATGCTCCCGTTTAAATGTTGAAAGGGAAGCGCCAAGGTGTGTATATATATCTGGCTGTTTCAAAGTTATGAAGGGTGAGGGTAACCTCCCTAACTGGCTTCCTAGCTCCGAACACCCCACTTCACAAGGTCCTGTCCTCGATTCGCTTCTCTGTATAGAGTGTACAGAGTACACGACACACGACTCGTTATCAACTTCGACCATTACGTAATTACCATGAAGCGACGAACGCGACCACTAGGGGAGAGATCGCGCAGAGGCAAATCAGGAAGTTCAGTGATGTTATGAAATTCGGATAGGCAACATGTCGACCATGGACCTCAAGATGATGGAATATATAACACATTTAGCTTGATGCGTCGCAAGTGGATAACAGGGAAAATCTTGACGATGATAGTGCTTGGTATCGAAGCAGACAACGAGGTAAATATGATTTATGTATCTATTAAAAATGAATACTATTATTTCTGTGGTTTCTGAGAAAATTTTGATTAAAATTCATTTTTCGAAAATTTGACTTTCGATTTAATCTTAATATCTCAAGATTTTTTCAGCAATGACTCCGCGGTTTGTATGAATTTCAAGATCGTTTAAAATTTCTTTCAAAATCCGCTTTGTTATTTTTCGTTTGCCCACATTTTTCGATAATCTGTCTATCACTAAGAGTCCAGAAATTAAGTCCATTATGCTGTATATCCTCTGTATGCTGTATTCTTATGAATGGCGCTCTGGTTTACATGGTTTTAACGATTGTTCGAATCGCAATCGAGTCCGCTTTGTTATTTTTTTTACTTATTCACATTTTTCGATAAACCTTCTATAATTGGATTCTATGGATACCAGAGTAGCGGGATTTCTCGAGAACAAAAATCACCCTCCCGTAAGGACGAAACGCGCAGCCCTTCGCATACAATATTACGGCTTAAAATCGGGTGGGTCTATATCTATAGACAAACCCATGAAACAGTGGGTCCCAGAAACCATACACTCTTTCCAATTCTTAGCATCAATCTTGGATCCACGTGCTCAGGATTCCCTCATTCTCCGAGGGTTTGACAGCCTCTCTCTCTCTCTCTCTCTCGGCTGACCGAAAGCGGGTTATCGCAATGGAACGTTACCCCCTGCCACGGGAAGAAATACCGAAGAGGGGCGGAGTGTAGACTCTGAACCGTACTCTAAATTCTCCTGAATCGAGAGCTTTCCCGACCTTCCGAACGTGATACGAATGCAAAATCATATTGGTATCGAGGGAAACGCTGCGTTATACCTTACCATCTGAGTATTTATCGTCATTTTCCGATCCTCCAGCCCCTGCCTCTCCGTTCCTCATTCGCTTCCGGGTACATCGAACTCTTTCCATATCAGAAGCCTCGCCGCAATATTTTTCGCCCAACTTTCCCCCTGTACTTTGTAGACGCGATCCATTATATCCAAAGCTATATCATGTACTATACAGCCGCGACTTTATACACGTATTTATTGGGTTGGATACTAAGTTCGTTCGGTTTTTATATTTTCTTGTTTCACAACGATTTGTTTATTGTTTGGCAAAGTGTATATATTCATTTGATAGAGCTTTTTCTGCTCTACAAAACTGTGTTTTTAGTTTTTTCTGAAAACTCGGAGCTTGGGTGCCTCACGAGCTCAACGAAGAAAACAAAGAAAAACGTCTTCAAATCGCGGCTCAGCACCTCGCCCGCCATCGAGCATCACGTGGTCATAAACAGCGCTTTTTGTACCGAATCGTCACAGGGGATGAGAAATGGTGCCTGTACGTCAATGTGAAGCAAAGAAAGGAGTGGGTGGCCCCAGGAGACACGCCGAAGCCAAGAGTCAAGCAGGATCTCCACCCAAAAAAGAGAATGATCTGCGTGTGGTGGGACTGGGAGGGCATAGTGCACTGGGAAATGCTCGAAAGAAACGCCACAATCAACAAAGAGGTCTATGCTGCCCAGCTGCATCGCGTAAATGAGGATATTCGACTAAAAAGGCCCGATCGACATGGACAAACCATTCTGCTTCACGACAACGCCAGGCCACATCCTGCACAACTCGTCAAAACCGCACTCCAAGAGCTCGAATGGGAGGTTCTTCAGCATCCACCGTACTCTCCGGACCTTGCGCCATCGGATTACCACCTTTTCCGCTCCATGTCGAACCAAATGAGAGGTGTTACCTTCGACGACGAAGAGCACCTCAAAAACTGGCTCAACGACTTCTTCGACGCCAGACCGGGCAATTTTTGGCGGAATGGGATCGACAAATTGGTCGAGAGGTGGGAGGAGGTCGTAAAGAGTAACGGCGAATATATCATTGATTAATTTATTGCTATAATTATTGTTTTTTGTTTAAATAAAACTCTTAAAAAAAACCGAACGAACTTAGTTTCCAACCCAATATAAATATAGGCCACTCCACGTAAAATTTACAGGCTACGATCATCCCTTCCGATTATCAAATCGCCACAATCGTCTCATTATTCAACAAAATTATGAAAATCTCTTCCAGTAATGTTTTTTTCCGACCTAAAAAAGACCAGGATTTTTTTTTTCAAGCCTCGTAAACGATTTTGAAAACGGATGTGCCTAGAAATTAATAAAAAATGTATACTAATTGTAAGATTTAACATACCATTTTGAAAAAAATTCAGATGGGCTGTCAATGTTAACTTGAACCGTGAAAAATTCAAATTGCTTTCCTTTCCTTTTGGTTCGGCAACGATATTATTCTAATAAATTTTCGCAATCGGAGAGGGTGAAGGTGTGCAAGTTTGACGTGGGCCGTCCCATATACTTCAGAGTTTTGTCTCTGGTGCCGTACCCACTGTCTCCGCGTGAAATCCGACGTGCAAAAGTTTTTCGTTCCCACGGGATATTGCGGCTGAGCCCCGAAGTTGAAACGATCGTTACTTGCTTGTCACGCGCGTTAACCGAGAGTTCCGTAGCCAAAATGCTTGGCAACTGACAAACATTTTTGCCCTAATTTATAGTAGCCCGGATCTCGGTGATACGTGAGAAAGCGTAAACTTGCTTATACCAATTAATTAAACTTTCATGCATTTTCAAAGCAACGAACAATTTCAAAGTATAATTGGCATTCATCAATTAATTTGCGAGTATAATAAATGGATGAGATATCAAGAGGAATTTCGCGCCGAGGGGAGAGGGGAGAACAGTGTGAGAACTACTATTACCTCATAGTTCACATTCCCGTCTCACCCTTCCGTGATTCCGCACTTTCGTTCGGATTTCCGATTCGGGGTAAAGCCGCGAACTATCGGAAACACCTTAATGAACGAGAGGAGCACGAGAGTTGAATACGCCGGAGAGCAAAGGCAACTGAGACTATAGAGGCATCAGTGACGGGGTTCATTGTGGCTGTGCAAACTTCCTCTGCCTTGAGTTCTCCCATCAATCAAAAACCCATGCGATAGCCTGTGTATAGTGTTACCTGCCCACGCGAATGTTCTACCGGTTCTTCTCTTCGAGTGTTCACTCGGAATTCGAGGTTTGGAGAAGCAGAAGAAGAAGAAGAAAAGGGCAAGGTCCGTCAAGATTGCCAAAAGAAATATTGTATCCTTTACTCTTGTTTTTTTCTCTCCTTTTTTTTCTTTTCTGCTGCGGAGAAAATAAAAGCTACGCACGCTAGTCCCATAAATTATAAGACAGCGGGATCACGCCATGAAAAAAAGCCCAACGTTTAAGCCCAAATTGGTGTTTGCGAAGTTCCTATTTATCCAATGATCCACGAAAGAACTTTTACGTAAGAAAGAATAGCTTGTAAATGATATTGCAATTGTGAGGCGAGTGAAGATTAATCGTCATTTATTTTTCGTCCGCTTGGCTGCCTCGCGAGAGCTTCCTTTCCCCCTCGTCGACGCAATTGATTCAGTCAGAAGTTTTCTCGAAGTCGGATACAAGCTGAAGAAATTGCGGCTGTTTCTGGCTAGCCAGAAAGAAGATTTAATCTCCGGGCACGTAGAGCGCGCACACTCGGGTTATAGTTTTTAGTCGATGGGGAAGCGGCAGCTGCCAAGCTTATTGACTTTCGTGATGTTGTAGACAGACGAAAGAAACTGGAGGTTAAAGCGTTCGGCAAGTGGCACTTGGAAAAAGACTCCAAAGTTTTGAGTCATTTGGAATTACCCTTAAAGTAATGCGATACATCGAGAAAGGGAGAGCATGTGTGTGTGTGTGAGAGAGAGAGAGAGAGAGACAAAAATTCTATTAATTTATCTATCTGCCTGTCGCGCTAAAAAAAATGGCCTTGACTCCCGACAAATAATTTTCATTAAACATGACATTAAACGTAATTTAGAAAATAGCTATTTGTAAAAAAAAAAAACCTTGGGGTACAATAACTAATAGTCACCCCATGAAGATAACTTCATATTACAACGAAAAAAAAAAATGGTTTACTTCAACAGAATATCTATCAGTCATTGTTTGGTCCCAATCATTGAACCGTGTGCACTGAAATTTTTTTTCAAGAATTCTGTTAATATTTCCGGCCGTCGGGCTAAAAAATGGGGTTTCGTATGGGTCCCGTGATAAACCGCTTTATAACGTTAGTGTCCATTGAACAACGAATCACGAGAGCCGTTCAGGGGACCGACGACGCGGACGTTCCCGTGGCCGAGGGCGCGGGTCACAGAGATATCACGCACCACCGATTCGGAGCCCGCTCGCGTTCCTGCAATTAAACGTAATCCGATTGTTAATCAACGAACGAGCGTGACGGGGTGGCCGCCGCGAGGGGGGCCGCTATATATAGTTAGAGCAAGAGGAAGATCCGCAATTTCTCTTCGGTCCGTTTCACCGAGCGACCGAGACAGCGGAGTGTCTGACCAGTGACGGGGCTAACCTACTTCGCGAAGATCGGCGAGGGCCATTAGCTATTTGACAAAGGAAAATATCACCAAAATAGAGATAACCCGAGTGAAGTAAGAAAATCTGTATGCGACAAGCAAAGAAGAAATAGAGGAAAACGAAAAAAAAAAAAAACGTATATTATGAGGAAGAAGAAGAAAAAAAAGGAAGAACAAAAAAACGTGGGAGAGGAGAGATGTATGGTATGAGAAAGCTGCAAGCAGCGAAGAGAGGTGAATTAAGAGGAGTGGAGCAAAACGATGAAACGAAAATGAAGATCAGAGCTTTTCGCTAACGAGCCGGTCGACCGGCTACACAGAGCCGCCAAGCTTTTTATCTTTATCTATCTTTCCATCGTTTTCCGCGCTCCTGTACTCCCTTTTTTCTTCCTCCTCCTCCTCCTCTTCTTCTTCTTCCTTCAGCTTTCGCCTTTAGTACGACCTCCCTTTTTCTACGAAGCAGTGGCCCCGGCGTCTTTGAAAGTGTTCCCAGTCGAAAAAGGACGAGAAGAAAAGCTTCGAGACTGGCTCTTGCATCCAACGAGGGAGAACTGAAAGCGTTGTTCTCCTAGCGTATTTCGTGAGTTCGTTAAAACTGCGTTCATCGATCGGACCCTCTTTCTCTTGGCTGTGGCTCCAACTCTGTCTCTTTGATTTCCCCCACCCCCAACCCCCGTTTTTTATTTCGTTAAGAATTTTTTTTCTGCTCTCGCGAAGCCTACGGATGGAGAAGTTGTTCGATGGTTAACCGTCGAGTGAAATCGCTTTTAATTAGCGCGGATCGATGGGAATCCAGCTGGCCTCTGCTGTTCGTCTCGTTCTCTGCGGTTCTCTTCATGATTCCGACTGGTCCGAACCAGGCTTAGTCGCACAATTGTTGACCTCCAAGTCGGTGATGCGTCTACAATACTTGCCACACTCGTGTCTCGGAATACACTGTACGAAATGGTAAGCTGACACAAACAACGAGTAGAGTTAAATAATATTTCAAACAAGACAAATTGGGCACACCTGATTGGCTGGACCAACCCATTTTTCGATTGGCTTGACAGATCGAATTATCTCAAAATTTTTTCTCATGGTGTTCGATTGTAGCGGCTAATAATTTTTGTATGAGCCTTTTAATACAAAACCAAGATTTGTCCAATAGCCAACGATGTATTGTCGTTTATTTCGTGTCCGAATGTTACTTTCGCTATGCTTTCTGGTTTTTTTCGTTATTTTCACCTATTTCGGCGAGATATTCGGATCAGCCGAATGCACGCATGCACAAAAGCCACTGGACTTGGCTGGTAAATATGAAATTTCGTTGGAGAAGATTTTCCCTATGCCTTGCCGCATCTTTCTCTAAACCCAACAGCCAAGCTGCTTTAAAAATTAACCGTGGATTTGTGAAGGGATAAAAAATGTTGACTTCGTTCGGTGCTAAAAGTACATCTCTTCCGTGAGCTTTGCTGTAGAGGAAAAAAAGAAGAAGAAAAAAAAAAGTTGGTGGATACACCGCCGTGTGCGGTCCTCGTCGACTGGGCACTTCTATTACATGTGAGTCGAGTGCCACTTCGGAGCGAGCGCCCTCGACATGGCTTTTCCCGTAGCCTTCTGCTGTCCTCCTCCCCGTTGAACCTCGCAATACCCTCACAAAAATGTATAACTGTGCGCTACTCGTTTCGCGATCTTGAACGTGCGCTGGCGATGATGGCAAGTAGTATAGGTCGACGTCGAGGACGCGAACCGTGCGGAGAATCCGTTCCCGCTTTCCTCCACCTTTTTCTCGTCTACTTCCGTAGCACTGCAACTCTGGAGGACAAATAAATCTGCGGAGAGTGGAAGTCGTAGTATTCCTCCATGTATATATATATATATATAGGTATGTGTATGATGTACGCGTACATATTAAATTTTCTTGCTCCATGAATAAGAGAGGAAAGACTTTGACCAAAGTGTAAAGATTCTTTTTATAACATTAAGAAACATTTTACTGTCGTCAGTCTTCACTTCGCTGGTAATATTTTTCGAGCTGTGTCTTTAAGGTAAACGTGGTGAATATGGGTCGACACGTTATGATGGACCAGCGCACGATTTCACACGTGGAATCGAGAAACTGTACAAAATTGCTTTTTTTTTTTTGGGTATTGTTTGAGGGGGAAAAAATATGAAATTATTCTACAATCTTTAGAATTGGAGCTCGCGGAGCGTACCATGATTTTACGGCTTTCTTCAGGTGTTTCACATTGGTGACAACTTTGATAATGGGACATACCGAACCTCAAATATATGCAAATCTTTCAGTACCTGGTCTTCTTGCCACCACACTAAGAGTAATTAGTAAAAGTATAAGAAACAAGCATGAATTTCGAGTGTCTCATATTCACCTCATTTACTCATTATCATTACCTCATTATCAGAATACCACTCAGAGTTGCACAAAGTTATTTTCGAGTATAACGTAACATTCACAAATGTCCCCGTATCACGTGAATCCAGGGCTAAGAAAATATAGCTGATTCTCATTGAAATGTGTAAAGTAGAAGATAGAAGATTCAAGTTCTATTGGATATATTATTTGTGCCTATGGTTGGATGGTCGAAGGAGCCGGAAAGTGCTCGGTGTAAAGCCAATCCATAGAGAAATTCAGTGAGATCCGAGAGGGCGAACCAGAGCGTCTTGGATGCTGTGCCGCGTTTCCCACTCACGCGCCGTTTCATCCGCTTCCTTCTTCTTCTTCTTCTTCCTCTTCTTCGCGTGTCGGAGAGACGAGAACGCCACGAAGATTCCATTTCGAGATATGCAGATCAACCGAAGACCCCGGGGGAAACGGGGCCTCCTCTCTCTGGGCTCTGGCTTGCTCGTTCGCTTTTGAATGCCATCGCGAGTGCTAGCGTTTGTGCGCTCCTCGTCTTTTGAGACGACCGCTGGTACCTTCCACCCTCTTGCTTTTCTCGCTACCCTCAGCGATATACTCGTCTCCTTCGCATCTTGTCTCCGCGCTCCCTCTACACACACACACACACACAATTTTCTCTAGGTTTCTCACATACATCAGGAAATTCTCATGGGATGGAAAGCCACTCTGTCTTTCTTCTTGTTGGGTGCTTCCACCAACGCGCCTTACACGGTGTAACACCGCACAAACCGTAACTGCTACCACCACCGACATACAATTTTCCCTTCCGTCGACGTCTCAGCATCTTCTCCGCGCTCCACACAAGTAACGAACCGGGAACATTGTGTATTTGCGACGAAATAACGACTGTCTTGGCACGATTGGACGATGGATTCGTGCGTTTCATCTCTGTCTACCGTATTGCCAGCGGAATTGTCTTGGCCCTAGTTGCCAGGGCCTTTACTATCGATCTTGCAGTACGTCGTTGTTAGAGCGTTTCTCTCGAGATTTACACCGAATTTATAGACTGTTGAAAGTCTACGGTGTTAAACTCGGCTGGTGTTAACGTTTTTACGGTGGTACACATTAAAGTTAAATTCTTGTCGACATTGACACTGTTTGCGGTGCGAAAATGACACGAATGATTTCGTTACATTTATCCTCGTGTCGAATTCACCCGTCAACATTAACGTCGGAATTTCTGCCGCGAAAATTCACGGTGTAAAACCCAACTGGTGCTAACTTTTTCATGGTGCTACACATTGAAGCGTCGTTAACACTATTTGCAGTGTCAAATTGACAGGCTCAATTTCGTTGCATTTATTCTCCTGTCAAATTCACCTGTCAACGTGAATATTAGGATGTTTCTGTATTCTACCAATTACTATAGAACTTTAAGGTAATTGGTGGGGACTTAAACGGGCGACGTTTCGGTGTCGATTTTTGAAAGTGCACAGACTTTACACTTCTAGCCACGAAAACAGTTAATTCCGTGTTCGCGCAATCGAAGAGCTCAGCAAAAGTCTTTGCGAGGATTTCTTGTTCACTCAGGCGGTAAAAACGGTTCTTATGTATACGGAGGCTATATAATCGAAGAAGTCGAGAGTAAGAGATGTGTTTGTCACCGGCGGAATGGACGGAGGACGGAGGGGGTGGGGTGGTATATAGGCGAAGAAGCCTGGAGAACGACGAACACCGGCTGCGTTACGTTCTCGGGTGGGTAGCCAGCCAGGTACTTATACTCTGTCCTCCGTGTCTTATCGAGTAAATGTTCCACGGTGCAAAGACCCCCCGTGCCTCCCCCACATACAGTTATGAATGTCTAGATGAGTTGGCGGTCTGCCAGCTCTACTTGCTTGCGCTCGTCTCCTCTTTACTTTACTCGTCTTGGTCGCGGCTCGTGGTTTTCGCGTATACCGTGGCAAATGCCTCCCGACTTCACCGACAACCACTATTTACTACGTTCCGCTCGAACTACGTACGAATTTAGAAAAAAAAAAAGAAAAATAGGTTAATTCAACATTCGGCCGTTCATGAAGATCAAATGAGCTTCAAAGGACATGAAATAAGCTTAGCTTTTAATTATACTTGAAAATTCAAGGCAAGAGAGACAGGTGAAAAATTTTCCTGTATGTCTATAGATGTTTTGCTTGATTGGCTAACATTTATATGATAAAATATACGCTGTTGACCTGTTTAAAAAATTCTCGCTGGGCAGTAAACCATTTTGGCTATTCTGGGTCACGTGCAATATTTTTTATTTATTTTACACGAGGCAAAGATATAGGGGTGCTAAAAATTTACTAATCATTTTGAGCGCGTAGAACGGGTTTTTCTGGTGTAAATAATAGATGTTTAATTTTGTTTTTTTTTTTTTTTTAATTACCGTCGGATTATAACATTTTCTTCATTTAAACCAGATGCGGTTTTTTTATTGTGGTAAACGGAAGAAAAAAATTTTAGAGAGAGATGCTTTTGTAACCTCGCAAAAAAAAATTTTTTTCGGTCTATAGCACGTTTTTTTCGTGTAACATTGCACTTCGATTATATAAACGTTTTGTTACTAATTTTAATGAAGGTATTATTTAGATCTGTGTCAAATAATAATTCGGTCGATGAGTCTATACAAAAAATGTTACGTTTTATAGGAACTGTTGATATGAGTGAGTTTAAAAAAAAGTTTTTATTACATTATTTCGTACATAAATATGATCGCGCATTCTCACGAAAAACCAGGTCACGTAGATAGGAAAAACTGCTGAATACTGCAAATAGTACCTCATGAATATTGGACTGAAATATTCATTTCCAGTATTTCCAAAATTTGATGGCCAGAATAGTTCACCAGTTATAATGGTGTTCACATTGAACAGAACGGTTATGCAAATTCGGCGACATGCGCGAATCTTTTAACACATGCTAAACCAATGAATGCTGGTGAATTGTGGAACGTTCGGATGCAAAGTTATAAAAAAAGAAAATGTGATTCCACCCGCTGTTAAAATTGATGTAATACCGGCCAAAATTTTGAAAATCCACAGCAATTATCATTACTATTTCTATCTTTTATAACAATGTACTCATCACAATTCATATCGATGTTCATTTTAATCTATTGTATTGTATCCATGTGAAAAAAAAAATTAAATCGAAAAGACAAAACCTTCCGATAAAATTGCAAAATACATACAAAACCTCCCCAGTGCATACACAAGGCCATGTGTACCCAAAATCGTTCGGAATCTCTCGGCCTGCAGCCTTAGAGTCGCCGTTTGTTTGCAAGGCCAAGCAGGATGCACAAAAAAAGGGACTCCGAGAAAAATCGTTATCCAACAGACGGACTGAGGGATTGGGATGAATGGAGCGGAGGTCGGAGGGCCAGGAGACGAGGCAGAGAAGATTAGCAAATTTCCGACAGCGCCGAATCGTGAATTGCGTCGAGAGCCGAGCAGATTTCTCTCGAATCCAATCAACCAGAGACGCGGTCCATATCCTTGCCAATTACGAGGATCGACGGGGTGGAAAGTGGTCGGGGTAAGCGGCGTTTACAAAAAAAAAATACATGTATATACCGATTTTTTTTTTTTTTTTTTTTTCATTCTCTTTATTACGATAGTTGGCGTATACTTCATGTCCCTTCCACCCTCCAATTACCGTAAAATTGGGCGAGCATACTCCGGCTGTTCCATACATTCGAGGCCCCGCAAGGGTGTATTCGGGCTAAACGAGTGTGTGCAAATCGGCAGGAGCAGAAGTTCATAAATTAATAACTCGGGAGCAGCGCGTGTGCGCAATTTTACTGCTACTGCTGGCGCTGTTTTGTAGAAATGATTTCGAGAGGTAGCCCCGTAGTATCGCTGGATATCCTGGCTTCTGCTATGCAGATTTCTACCTCCCCTTCCCCACCCGCTGTACGTACCGTAATATGTATATGTATATGGCGGACTATAAATGCGAAGCCTCTCTTTCGCCCTCTCGCCAATTGCTTCACCTCTTTCCCCGCTATTTTCCCTCTATTCTACACTCGCTTCCGCCTCTCCTTCCCTCGGCTCTTTCTTTTTTACCCCAGACATAGAATTGCACCATCGGTGGCTGTGTATTAGGCACATTTACGTACACGAGCATTTCTATTATACGTACACAGCCGAACACAGGAGCATAGTTATTTAAAAACAAGATTTTTTCCGCATGAATTATTTCTCCGCACGTATCGTTAAAAGTTCGTGGATATGGAATTCAATGAATTCATTAAAACATAACTAGTCACTATTGTTGCTTCTCGATGTATTTTTTTTTTTCAACTGGCGCAAAAAGGATTCGTTTAAATGAAATTGAATTTATTTGGATGATAAACTTCTGCCGGTCCGGCGTCGTATTTATGAGGATGAAGTAGGTCATATGCGAAACAGTTATGATTATAAAAGTTATGTCTTATATTTAGATGTATCATATTTTGTTGTTTATTTGGAAACAATATTATGTGCTGCATATTTTAGCGAATCTATACGAGAATCGTTTATTTAATCGAAAACGTATCTCAGGTGTATCTAAATTGCATTTATAATTTATTCCAACGGATAATTCAACAGTTAATGGTCCCAATATTCTGCATTACCCTCGGTCTGATTGTTTATTCATTAATGCGTTATCTCACAATCCCCATAGTGAAACGTGGCTGAAGGTACGTCTAAATTACATTTATAATGTATTTCCAATATATAATTTAACAGCAAATGGTTCCAATTATCTGCATTATGTGCGGGCTGATAGTTTACTTATTATCATGTCATCGCCGAATTCATATCCGATTCCAATAAACATAAAATACTGAAAAATGTCTTGTCCCAGATTCTCGTTTCTTAATTATGTGCTTTCTCGTGGAGAATCCTTTGTTCTCGAGAAAAATTCTTTAACCAAGTGCAAGACTATCTTTTTTTGCATCGCTCCGAAAACTTGTTTCATTTTGTACAAATAAGTCATTGCGAGTGAGATATTTTTTCTTTTTTTCATCGTTGACTGAAAGAATTCCGCAATTCTGAATCTTCCAGTACGGACGTGCCAATATCCTCGCGACTATCGCGAAAACGAGACTTTTCCGCGGGTCGTCGGTGTCGTCGGAGCCACGAAAGCCTCTGGGACCATGGAGCCTGGCTGCTATCCAACGGATGACAATGCTATTCGACTGGCGCCAGGTCGATGAGGAGGTCGAGCACCTCCGGGCCAATGTTGCGTTTCTCTTAATGTCGCAAGACTGGAGAACGAGTTGAATGTTAAAAAAAAAAAGCGCGAGATAAAATCGACGTTTCGACGACTATTTCATGGGACATTTCGTCGTGGCAATTTTAGCAAAAAGTCTGAGCCAGTTCTCTCGAGATTAATTCCGCAGTATGTACCACTGCGCGATAGACTCACTTGATATTGCGGAGTCAGCGGAGTGAGTACTCGGTACTACTCACTTTGATTATCATACAATTCTAATAAGCATCTCTCGTAATGCTTTTATTCTCATGCAATTTAATAGAGGATCACTCCCGCTTTGATTTTCATACAATTTCACCGAGCTACTCGCTTTCTTCCAGAGTTCATTGCAATGAACGTAAGCGAGAGTTTCCTGATATTTAGCGTATGCACAGCTCGTTATTCATCGAGCGTATTCCCGATTCCGACTGGGGAATAAGATTGGAAGCACGAGAGTTTGAGCACGGGGTGCAACGGGCTTGGTTCAATGGGGTGCGAAGGGGATTGTAGCGGATTTACTCTTTCGGCCCATCGATTCCAACGTTTCTGCTCTTGAACTCTCACTCGCTTTGTCCTCACACTCCACAAGCCATTGTGAAATGGCTCGGACATCATAACTGACGCCATGTTTTCTCTGTATTATTGATAGCAGCAAGTTCTAATCGTCTGATAAACGTAACTATATGTGATTATATTTCGTTTATTTGAGGCACGAATAAACGTTATTAAGAGATTTTGAGGTCACTAAATGTGGTGACACGAAAATGAGGTCCTTGAAAAAAAGGCTGAAAAAAAAACAAGAGAAAGTTCGTAGGGGCTGATCGTCCAGGGCCATTTTTTAAAGGCCAATTTCCCGGGGACTGATTATTCTAAATTTCTGAACATATGAGAGGTCCTCAAAAAAATGAAATAGAAAATGTACTTTTACAGCTAAACATTGTGTCCAATGTTTCCGCTCTGAACTCTCACTCGCTTTGACCTCACACTCGACGGACCATTGTGAAATGGCTCGGATATCATAACCGGCGCCAGTAGTATTATTAATAGCAAGTACTGCGAGTAGTTAAATGCAAAAAGGTACCTCAAGTACACTGTTAAAAATATTTATTGCAATGTTCCATTACGACCAGAGGAGACTCTTTCACACAAATTAGTATATTAAATTTAATATGAAAGTGAGATGTAAAATTGCAGTGATTAGTCAAAAATCCTATAGAAATTAGAAAATTTAATTCAATATATCAGCTATTGAATGCAATTACCAGTAATATTAATTTTCTGAAATTATTAACAGTGTTATATTTGTTTTATTTCGATCATAAATAAACGTTATTAATTACCAAATATAAACGATCAACACGAAAATACGGATTTCCACAAATCAAACTGATCGAAGAACTTCAGAGTAACATGTCGAATTCGCATTGATTCCATCGACCGAATTAATTTAAAAAACAATTACTCGCTGTTGATTATCGTCAAGACCACGTGTGATCCATCTGATAACCCAACTTTAGCGATGAAAATTGCTGGGTGAACCGTAAATTTGCGGCATCACCCAAATAGTTGTAAAACTTCTGCACTTACTCTAAATGTTTCTGCCCCAGTTTTGGTGTAATATTGCATGTGTGCACAGCACTCGGAATAATCGAGGCAATCCTGGTAACTCTGAAGTGACAAGTACTAATGTGTCTTCATGCAAATATTTATATATTTACAACAATTTTAGTTTTTCTTATACCTGTTAATTACTTACACTGCATAAATGAATGGAACAATAACAATTTTTTTACTCGACCAAAATAAGTGTTTATTCATATTAATAAAAAAAATTTCTCCTTTAAAAAAATAATTTCTTCCATTAAAATGATGGATTCTTTCTGCGTGTATCAAAAAATAAATTTCATCGTTGAATCAAAGATTTCGTAAACCAACCTTCCCATCCTTCGAACTTAATTTAATTTTCGCTTAACTTCTTAGCGGAAATTTCAATGTTTGCAATTGCATCTAAGTGGAAAATCTCCTCCTCACTCCCGCGATTTCTGAATCGGAGGCAGTAACGACTTTTTGCGATCCGGAGATATTTTCTTATCAGTTCCATAGGAAATAAGGTATCAGAAGGTATAACGTGTATTGCAGGGGAGAGGAGTGAGCGAGCGTTATATTATTCCAGCGCGAGTGGGAGAGTCGATCACTCTGAAGAACCGGTGAGGCTATGAATGCAAAGAGGACTATGAATAGTCGGCGCGAGCGCATTCGCCGTTTTTTTTTTTTATTCACTAACACACGTGCAGCGTTGTGGCAGTGGTTTTGCACCGGAGAACCGTGATTGCACACACAGTAGAAACGGCGAAGTATCTAGTAGCACTCGACGTTTCGTTTGCCAGTAGAACTTCCGGCGCTGTCGCGGCAAGCCGTCGCAGAGCTACCCCCGTCGAGTTGACACCAACTCGACGCGCTTTTCGATACGATTTATTATTCGCTCGGAAAAGCTCACGCGCACGTTCGCGGCTGACTACTATAGCTCTGCTCTACTCCGCTTCGTCGGTGTGCTCGAGGCCGTATTGAAACTGACGGCACCACTCGATACTACGTACGACCTGCGTATATCTATAGTACACCAAGGAATATAGTGCCTACTCTGTACGGCTGTCGTAGATTTACGTTCAAATGATTTTTCATTTGTTCGCTTCTCTCGCCTCTACGACGAGCACCCGGGCAAATGACGCCAATAAATTCAATCGAGTATAATATATACGCATATATATTGTACAGGAGGATAAAATTGAGCAATGAAATATTGCGCGACGATAAAAATTGGAATTTTCATTCAAGATTCAACGGTAGCGTTGATAAGTTAATACGTGGAATTGGTTGGCGTATGGGAGAAGGGCGGCCGAGAGAAGAGAGTTAATAAGAGCCGATAAATTTATCGGGGAAGGATATTAAGAACGGGGAGTGCGAGGGGAGGAAATAAAATGAGGGGAAAACACAATGTTCGTTGTTAATTTGAGAAGAAAAAAAAAGAATCGAATTTTTATTCAAGAATTTCCGATGGCATTGATACGTTTATTCGCAATCGGAATTCTCGTGTCTGAGGGAGGAAGGAAATTATTAAGGGCTGATAAATTAGATTTGTGCGAGGAGGATAGGGATGATAAGGGTGGGCAAAATGAAAACGAGGGAAATGTTGGAAATCATGAAACTTCGTCGTCGGTTATTTGAATTTTCATTCAGGATTTTCCGATAGCGTATTAAGGGCTGATAAATTCATTGCGCAGGGAGAATAGGGACGGTAAGAACAGGGGAAGAAATGAGGGAGAGGGAGAAACACACAAATCTTCGTCGTCGTTTGATAAAAAATAAAGAATAAAAATTCGCATTTTTATTCCAGATTTCCCGATAGCATTGATAAGTTAATTTGGAACGGAATCACTTCTCATATGTGGAAGGGAGCGGCTGAGGTACGGAAATTATTAAGGGCCGATAAATTTATCGGTCGCAGGGAGATAAGGGACGATAAGGGCGAGAAAAAAGAAACGAGGGAGAGGAAGAAAGACGCGAAACTTCGTCGTCGTTAATTCCCCTCGACTTTTTCATTCCCCAGACCGTTAGATAGCTCCTCAGGGATTTCGGCTCCCGGCCGGCCCCGTTGTCCAATAAATCCTGAGGACTCGATGCCCCGCGTATCTATATATGTGCCGCAGGACCTCCGAGTGTCCGTCTTCCGCTGTACCCCCAGACCGCACCTCCCACGACACCCCCGCTCTTATTGATGGCCTGATAAATAAGAAAGAGATAAAGAAACGCGGGTAAGGCTAAGCTTACATGGAACCTCGATTTTCACTCAGGGAAAAAAACGCGAATAGCTGTCGGGAACGACGCTTTACTCCTGCAACCATCACACTGAATCAGAAATAATAGCTGTCCCATTTGGGTAAAAACGATTTTTTTTTCCACCCCCCGAGACATCGGCGACTTTTTATCATTACGATAAAAGTCACGCTGCTTTCGTTCTCCGCCTCTTTTTTGTATATCGTACGCACTTTATTACTTTGCTGTCCTGGCGCTGATGCAATTTCACAGCACTCAAGCTTAAACTTCCCTTGCGTTCATTACTACTGAATGAAATTCATTAATATTAATAGCAATGATCACGGTAACGTCGTTTGAAATGCAAAGTTGTAAAGGAGTATTTTGGTGCTTCATAAAGCGAATTTCCCGGTTTCTGATCTTTGAGGAAATCGGGTTTTTTTTTTTACTCAATCAGATGGTCTTTTTTTTACTTATTGCGTTGTTTGCACAATTTTGTAAAAGTTCCACAATTATTGAAGAGGTACTCTGTAAAAATTTAAAGCGACTGATGAAAAATCAGCTTCACAGGATTACAAAGGATTCGATGCATTCCAGTGAGCTTTTCTCCCAGTGACAATGCGATTTGCTGTTAACAATAAAAAATCCAAAACGTGAATTGAAGCTTTTCCGATAAAAAACATTTTATCTGTCAAATGTGAGAATGGATTAAATTGATGGCAAGGTCGGGGGAAAAAATTGCTCATCGATGGCGAATCCTTTTTTATTCCAGTCCAGCAAATTATTCGTAAGTCCGGGAAAAATATTTCCCGAACGAAAATTGTTAAACCAGCAAAAAGCGAATTGGCTGTCCCAGCAAAAGGCTTTTCTCCGTAAATCACAACTTACCCGCGAATTTACATTTGCGCCGCATATGCGAAGACAAACAGTGCAAGATAATCTTTTTTACATGCCTCAAGAAATGCACAGAAATAATTGATTAATTATACGAAGAATTGCAAGAACACCAGAAAATAGAGACACTCATTGCCAGAAATGTACGAAACCGTGTTAAAATTACGAGAATAGCACTTTGATACAGACAAGTAAATGCGAGTGTCTCATTGTGGCTTTCCGAAAAGTGGAAGTGAGAATAGCGAGAGAGACGAGAAGAGAACCGTAGTCAACCGCTTTAAGACCACACCACCCGTTGGTGGTCGGCCTTCCTCTTTGCGTATGCTCATGTTCTCATCCCCAAGTTTCCGAGAGAAGTTCGACGCTCCGCTGACCGAAACTTCCACACGCCGAGAGAACCTCTCCTGCCATTTCCGCTCTCGCCATGTCGCATGCTCCTGTGATTACGCAAACGAAGGGTTTTAAGAGACAGTGATACACCTTTGGAAATTGAGTCGAGGACCCGGAAGCTCCGTCCATTTCGACTCTATATTCGCGTTTGAAATTTACGCCCATTAACCAAGAAATTTTTAATAATTTTTTTATTGTTTACGTAAGTAATAATTACTCTTAAGAGGCACTGTCACTTACCCTAACACTTAAGAAATGTTGGATGCGATTGTCGCCCAATATTAAATGCCGGTAGATTTTTTTATTTGGATTCAAAGCTCAGATTTGATTTTTCGAATCTTTTGAAAAAAAAATTGCTTTCCTCTCTTTTTTCTCGTTTCTTTTTAGCCGTTTATCGAAATGTCGAGATGAAAAAAGGTGGAAATATTAAAAAATGAAAATAGTTTGGACGTAAAGTTGGGAATTGAACTGAGAAAGTACAGCCTCTTAAGTCTTGGAAACTCTGTTGGCTTTTTTGGAAGCTTTTACTATATTTTCAATGGATTTACCTTCCGACACAAATGTTTCCGGAATGCCATAAAGTAAGTTTTTTAATGTTGAAAAATGTTATTTTCCATTTCACAGGAACTGGAGCACTAACAACCATTATGCGAAACATTGTATTTTCCAGAATTCCCGAGCTAGACTATTTTCGGAAACTTTTCCCGTACGTTTCACAGCTCATTGCAATTTGGCCTGGATTCGCCTCTAGCTGTACGGGCTGCAGCACTGCACGCGCTCTGATTTCCCCCGCGACGTCTACCATCCCCCACAAGGGGTGAAGAGAGCACATGTGACAATGAAGCGAAAAGAGTTGTTTCACAGAGAAGAAAAATCTCAATTAGTGATGCTTCACTTGATTCGACAAATTAACAAATTAATGTACATATTTTTACACGGAAAAAATTGTGAAATCAAAATATAAGAAAAATATTACATTCGATGTAAGTCTGATATTTTCACCTGTTTTATTTATGACAAATGGCATTAAAGCCAAAAAAATTAAGATTCTAAATCCACAGAAAATATCAAAATTTTCATGTGAAGAAAAAAAATTATTGACTTCCATTACATAAACTGGGAATGAAAAAAAAAATGAAAAAATCACCGCGGGTTTGAAATAACCCCTTTTTTGCGAAGCCAAGTAAAAATGTTGATTAACAATAAAATTTTTTGAAAAAATTCCTTAATGTTCTTCAACATATCCCCTAGTTGGAAAAAAAATTAATAAAATCGATAACGCCTATATTTATCGAGAAAAAAATTCGTGAGGTACCAGAGACGCTCTTGACCTCCGCTTTTCGCCCTACAGATCATGATCAACGTTGTAGGTTATGCACATCCTAGGTTATGCATCACCTAGCCCATCGTCCCTAGTAGTCCCAGTGCCATATCGATATATGCTGCGATATAATTGGGTCGCGGAGTACAAAGGGCCAATCAGAGAGCAGAATATGTCGCTATGGCGTTATGATTGGCGATATATGAACCTGAAGCTGACAGACAGAGTTAATAGACGCTGCATGCTGTTAACATTGCGTTTGCCAGTTTCAGCGACATGGCGATATCATAACTCGAAATGGAGCTACTGAATGCGCCAGGATGCATAAACACGTTACGAATGCTGCCATATTAAATTATTTTTACCAGCATGGCCCAATATATTTTAATTATAATTATTATTTGTGAGCAATACATTGTGACTCGTCGTTGTCAGTAATAAAAGTTGGAATTAGTTCATAATTATGAATTTGGAACATCCCGGAAAAAAAGAAACGTGGGGAGAAAAAAATAGTTGCCCGAAAAAAAGTCCTCCGGAAAAACGGTTACTCGTTGGAAAATCCTCCAGAACGAATATCCCCCGGAAAAAGATACCCGGTAAGGTAAGGGATTTTTTTCCGGGACCTTTTTCCTTCACGGTACTTATTTTTAACTGGTTGGGATATATTTTCTCGTGACTTTTCCTGCACGGAATTTTTCCCTAATACCGAATTCAACATTACCCAATAAATAAGCCAGCCAATTACAGATATTTTCACTGGCAAATTATTCGAACAATCCTCCAAAAAAAATGGTCTCCAAACTGATAAAGTCATAACACGATTAATCATAAAATAAAAGATACCACTTTTTATTATTTTGCCAGCTGACCAAACTTGTGCAAATATATTATCGCAAGCTAATTAATCGAATCGTTGGAACGGTTTGTGTATATAATTCGGAAATATTGTTACGTCACATTCAAAAAATACTTCTATAGAAAATTTGCGCACTGCCATAAATCAAACAACGGCGTTGCAAATTTGACACGATTGTCAATAAATATGTATAGCAGATATCAAAATTAATGTCATGAACAAATATTCGAAAATACGTTTCAATATTATGCCGTAAAAAATATCGCGACCGACACGTGGGGGGGTTTTTTTTTAGCACGACATTAAGTATTTTCGGAACAATATAATTTAGTGGCATATCCATAAAATATCACATGTGAGGGACGAACTGATTTCCCACGCGAGCAATCGCTCATTCTCAGTTGTAGAACATGATACGTGGTCTCGGGTGCAGAAGGTAACGAGAATTCTGAACAGAACCCATGTTATATTCACGCTTAATCATTAAATCGTTATAATTAAGCTCTTACCATCAATGGTCCCAACGTATGAGTGCGACGTGTCAAATGGTATTGGACCGTCTGTTCCCTCGAACTCCGCGTCGCTTGCGAAGAGATTTCCGTCGCGAACCAGTCGCATTGTCCAATGCCTGAAACCAGAGTAAAATATTTATATAAAATTTACCTATTTCTTAATAACAATTGCTTATCATGGATTTTACTCGTCAATTGTTCATTTATTTGCACAGTCAGGCAGAATACAAAAAATCGCAAACACCAATTTAACCACGAATCATAAATAAGTGTGAAATATTAAACCAATACTCAAGCGGTTGTAGGTACAATTTCGAGGTCTTCGAATATTTTATGAGACTCTCAATGATTAATGAATCAACAGTTGAACATGGCTGGTTCGCTCATCATTTATGGTCGTTCGCTTAAATATTACAGTTGAAAATCAAATAATAATAATAGGAAGCCCAATTCAGGGATAATTTGTTGGAAATTTGTACAATTTACATTTTTCTATTACTATTTTATTTACGAATTAGTATATTTAAGTAACATATAAATGTAATACAAATTAAAGTACCCCAAAATTGAATATTCTTTTTGTTGTCGTTGCATAAAATTTGTTACACATATTCATGAAAAACTAAAACTTGCAGTATATATTAATTAAAAAGTGCATTACTTGTAATCTACTAATGTATTAAAACGCGAGAATAATGATAAAATTTTTTTTAAATTCAAGATTAGTCATGTTTGGTATTATTCAAATTCTGCACGAGACTCACGAACGGCAGGGATACGTAATTAATTGTTATTGCGCAAAATTCAATTATTTTAATGCCTTACTTGAATTTTCCCCGGAAATCGATGGCTCGGAATAAATTCCTGTTTCCGCGCAAAAATAACTCCACCGGTAATTAAAATGCTTGGATACTGAATAAAATTAACATGATTTTACGGGCGAGCAAAAGCTCGCGCTGCTGGCAGGGATTTTGTCGAGATTTTTGCAGCTCGTTGACGAAGGCTGTGAAGCCCTATCGAGTAACCGGCTATTCTCTACCGGTATTGTAAATGGCTTCGTTCGGAGTACATAGTTGTACGCGCATATACGTCGAATTTGCTCGAGTGGAGCAACGAGGAATTTTCTTGTTCGCGTATAAGTTGCGAATTGTGGTACGAACAAGAAACGAACCGAAAGCCAGAAGAGAGAGAAATAATATATATGCTGTGATTATAATCTCCTATACATTTTGCATACGATATTCATTTACCAACGGCGCAGCCCGTCAATTAATCATAATCGCGATCGATCGTTTGCTTCGCGACCAAACGCTGCTCTCGTTATTATTACTGTTATTATTACGAGGATAACCGCAGGCCACTCGCTAGTTTTGCGGTCGAGTACAATTATGTCGTTCGCGACGAATAAGAAAAAAAGAAAATAAAAAATAAAAAAGCGACAGAAACCACTGGACTTTGGGTGATTAATGACATCGAAAATTAGTTGCATCCTCATAGAATCACGAATTCCGAAACAACATCATAATTACTCGTTCCAATTAAACGGTCTCCGCTGAATTGCATACAGGAAAATCGCTCGCTAAACGATTATTTCCCGCTTCGGGCGGGAGATTAATCGCTCCCGTTATTGCCTCGTAAAAGGACTGGAAGGACCCATTCATGGTTGCTGAATATTGCAGGCAAGTTTCACGCGGCGTCTCTGAAAAATTAAGGTCATCCCCGCAGCGAACACGCGATGCTGCTGAGTCGATACCCCACAAATAGTGTACGAACGCGTGTACGCGGAGATTTTTACGCTTAACCACCTTGTACGATTTTTTTCAGAATCTGTTGAATAAAAAAAGAAAGAGAGAGAGACATATATGTATCAAAAGTATGGATTGAAAAATATGAGCCAGATACAGCGGAAATTTTACATGGATGAATAACGGACGAAGTAAAAAAAAAATTATGATTAGTAATGATCTTCTTTTTTTGAAATTGATTTCAACCATTTTTTGTCGACTTAGCAATGAAAAATTTTTCAGGCGAAGAGATTGACTTTCTTGTGGAAGAGCTGACGAACTATCGAATAAAGAAAACATGTGATGGTCACCAGGATTCGGAGCGGAATTATTTTGGTTCTGGGTAAGAACGCGAATCACTTCACTAATGTTACCTATATATTTCTCTCATCCGAATCGTATTCTGCTCTGCAATTCTGAGCAGCAATTTGAAACGTTACAGACGGAAATCTGGCCCTGGTGAGGCCTTGTCAGGGCCTGATTTGCATTTGATGTGAGGCTAAAAGTATCTACTCGGAATACTGTACCGTCACACTGTGCATGTACCTAGAAAGCATTTCTCCGTGATAATATGGTTACTATGACGAAAGCGTCTGATAAATCTTCGGAATAAAGTTAATCGGAGCTCTGTAATTTTATCCCGAGTGGATAGCACGTTCTATGCGGGAATAAATGACGACTCGAGAAGCGAAAGGCACGCCGAGATGTCAGACGGACAGCCAGAGGTTGCGATCCGTCGGATATGTCGGAGTAGTCGTCACAATTAAATAGGATTGGCAACAACCTCTATTTCCCTCTCACTTTTCCACCGCGATCCTATAGTTGAGTTAGCACATTATCCGGGTCTGCGCGCGGAAGCTAAATCCTCTGCGTCAGCACACGAACTAGTCTTCATTATACGTGCGTTTTGCCTCGACGAGGTTTCGCTCTCTCGCTATTCCGCTAATGACGGTATCCTTGCATATTCCAACAACCACTCACTATATTTGCAAACAAAAGAGAAATTCTGTAAAAAGATTTTTCCGAATGGACCTTTATTTATTTATTACTTTCCCATAGTTCATTAAAAGCAGCGAATGTATCATTTTTTACATTAATTAAAATTGTCAAGTGCTCGTTGTTGATTTTGACAATGGAAGTAGGCAAACATTTCGCGATCTGAGATAGTAATTGCTAATTTAAAAACGCGCAAATCCGGAGTCCATAATTCTTACTCCACAAACGCGAATCATTATAAATAGCGAGTGGAGATGGTTGATCAATTAATTGGATTGATCAGCCCCGTGTCATTGAGGAATTTTAATCTGAAACGAATTGTGACATAAATCGGCCACGATTCGGGTTCAAATCGGGAACACCCGAAATTTTAGTAATTGTCGCGTGACAATTACTAATTACCGAATACCAATTAAGCCACCGTAACTCTGGCAGGATTGATTTACAATGGTTGATTTGAAGTGACATTCTGAGCAATACACAGAAATCTACTTTTGAAGAATTGGTGGTCGCAGAAATGATATGTGGAAACAGAAAAAAATGCAGAGAATTCGTGTAGGCTATTTTGACATAGGACTGAAATTCTGGGGAGTGGTTTTCGTAGCCTCGTATATTATATACAGGCAGCGAGCGTGTATTGGTAACATTAATTATATTCGGTTGCTGACTATTATTTTTCATCATAAGAATTTATTGTTATCGCCGACAGCAGGGCCGCTCACCGTGAGGCTAGGGTTTCACGTGCGCTGAGTATAAAATGTTTTTCGTTAGCAGCATCGATCCGCAATATACAATGTATACCGTCGTAAGTCTCGCCACGAGGTTCACGTAAAGATTCGAGTTCAGGGAATCGGCCTTGACGTCTAAACTTGAAGTAGATTTTGTGTGGTTTCACTACGTGTCAGGTATTTCAAGTGCGAGTATTTTTACCTCAATGGTAATATCTAATAAATTCGCAACGCAAATACAAATGGATAAATACGCGTGTATACATTTTTTTAAAAGCCACGAATTATAAAACTTGTGGACAAAATTAAGTAGAAAAAAATATATATATATGACTATGCTACAGATAAATAAATAAGGGTCATTAAATTTCTCATTTATATTTCGTTCGACAAGCAACAAACGGTCGAATTTTATTTTTTTCAACGGTGGGCGAAACTTTCTCCCGGAGTCATTTCTTGTCCATAAAATCCAACGCGAAGTAGTGACATCTCAATATAATCCACGACTGTATTTACGATTATTATTATCATCGTCTCAATGTCGTACATCGTGGAGATTTCGACTACTTTTTGCCTCGAGACTCTTGCGTATAGTAAAAATGAGTGGAGGTCGAGGTAAACGTGAATTGCAGTGTAGGATGAGATCAGAATGTCTGAGCCCGCGATCTCATCTCTGAGATAAGCCAAATGAAATTTTTTTCTTCTTCAATTTAATCCTTACTATATTATATTACTTCATATTCCGTACGAGGATAGCGGCGGACGGTTAGTGGCTCTGGACTTTATTACCATACCAGTTATTCCGATTACTTTACGAGGCCTCCCGTGCGGAAAGAGGGGATGTTAGCCAAGGGTGGAAGACCCAGATGCATGTATACATATATACGTCCACCCTCTACCTTTTAATATTCGCTTTTCTCGCTTCTCATCCAGATGACGCGAACACGAGAGATTCAGGATAGAATTCCGGCAATAATACCTACGTACGTACGGACGTACGACCTGAGAGAGCTTCCTCCAAGTTTTATCGGCGGGCCCTCGCTGCAGCCGCAGTTCCGGCGATTCTCCACCTCCCCACCCCCGCGAGGGTGGAGATTAACGACGCGTCCAGCAGTCGGTGAAGGAGCGGGGCTGCGAGGAAGTGAACGAGGTAGAAAACGAGAGCGCGGGAGAAGCGAATCTACGTTAACCCGGTGCGTTTACTATAGCGACTGTACCTGCTGCCCTTTCCACTACGTACAGGGATACTTCAGAAGAAATGAATCGGTCTTAAGGTGCAAGAGGATGGGCCGAGGAACCATAAAAAACATGGCGATCGTTGAGCGCGAGCGCGCCAACTATTCGGAGTTCGTACTACTCGGAAAAGCACTGAGGGCGACAGGAATAAAGAAGAAGATTTCGAAAAAGAAGAAGAAGAAAAAAAAGAACGTGCTCCATGGATCCTGATGCAGAAAAGAGTGGAAGAAAGACGAGTGGGAAAAGAGAAAAAAATTGAGAGGGGTGGGATGGGGGGTGAGAAAGCCGTGGGCGTGATCCAGTTGCTTCTCGCTTTTTCCGGTGCACCGACGAACCAGAAAGTACCCTCGAGTTTTATTACCTCCGTCGTATGCAATTCTACCGTCGGAGATTTACATAAAGGAGACTAACGACGAGCGAGAGGCCTTGCGTGACGCGAAAACGGCACTGCGCCCTCCTTCGGATCGTCGAACATTCCGCGAGAATAAGAGAGACGAGCGAACGGAGAATATTTCAAACCCCTTTTGCATGCTGATGATCGCACACCTTTTCATACCGTGACTCACGGACCGCAGCATCAGTTACCTACCAAGGGACCAGTCATTTGTCGCTCGGAATACCCCGATCAAAACTACCTGGATGAAATATTCTTACAAATTACGTACTTTGACACGGAAAACTCGGTCATTTGCATCGCCTGATTATGAACGTTGTTATCCAATTCTCGACGCCATTTGAACACCATTTTTTACCTTATTTTGCTTCTAATTAACTACTTAATTGCATTCGCATTTACAATGAACAATATAAAAAGACGATAGATACAATCGAATGCTTCATTTTTTTCGTAACTTTTCATTTCACTTTTATTTTCCGACAATGCCAAAAGATTCAGAAGCTATTTTTTCGGGAAACGAATAGCATTGCCCGAATGAGCAGTTAAGGTTTTGGGTGATGAAGATATTTTCATCCGAATGTTCGTGGACGTTCGTTAGTAGACGTACCTGAGATTCAATTACGGGGAAGAATGCCATTGGCGATAGATTTAATCGTGCCTTTGAGCCGAGGTGAAATCTGCCTTTTCCAGTATGATTAATTCCAACTCACGCGAGAAGCGAGGAGCAGTTGGTGAACAACTGAGAATTGAACGATTACTAAGCTTCCCGTTTGCCTTGCCGATCTCGGAAAAGCGGATCTCGCATAAAGCGTTCTGGAGAATCTTTCTCTCGCGCGCTCTCGAGAGCTCAACTATCGGGAGCTATATACACAGCACTCACCAGTCGTTTTCCAAGTTCGTCGAGCAATTATCGATAACGATTTGAGAACAGGAGGCGCGAGTGTCGAGAACACCTGCAGCGGCGAGGCAAAGTGGAAAAGAGATACAGTTATAGCGATCCCCATGAATGTACACGAAACAATGAAGCTCCCCACGTTTCAGCATGATTTCATTCTCGATTGGAGATGCTCCAGCAGCCCCACTAGCGAATCATCACATCGGAAGATCCGGCTGCGCACTTTTCACTTGTACGAAGAAGCATCGCTCCTTTTATCCATTCGATATTAAACGTTGTAAAATGTTACTACGAGACCAGGGCTTTTATATCTCTGCTGGTGATATATAAATTCCTGGGTGTGGAAAGGAGCTTTCCGAGCTGCGGATGACGGGAGCCAATCGAGAGCAGAATACTGCGGACAGCACGCAATAGAGTTGGAAACCCGGAAAGTTCTCGTGTGTCCGAAGCACACACAACGATCAGTCCTTCTCGCTCCAACTCTTTCGACAAGTACTACGGAGAAAGAAAGTTCGAGGGAGAGAGAGAGAGAGAGAGGGGCATGGACGGGAAGCTGGGAGTGAGTTTAGTCGCCGACAGGCAGCACTAATCCTCCTTCTGTCGTCGGGAACTTCACTGTTGGACCCTCGGGTGGGGCGTCCCCGTACCGGACGACGACCAAGGGTTCGCCGCAATCCCGTTCGGTGAACCAAGTGCTCGGTTAAGAAGTTAAATCGGCCCCTGAAGGAGCTTCGCTTTTACTTCTGCCTAACCCTTAGCTTCGGTGCGCGTGATAACGGTCACTGTCCTGTGGTTTGCCAGTTTAAACGGGGGAACGGAGCCCGGGGTTAGTTGGGACACTTTTGGTTAATCTGTGGATAATCTGTATTCGATTAATATCCGTAAATTAAAAGAGTAGCGGTGACACTTTTTTGAGGATATTTAGTCCGGGTTCACTTTTCGTCGAGGGGCCACTTTTTCGGGCCATTTCTTCCCCCCGGAAATACGTTTTCACAAGGAAAAAAAAATGTTACTGATTCACAGGAGGAAGTAAGATTGTGTTTTACAAGCGATTGATGATATTACGAAAGTTCCCTTCCTGAAGAAGCCTCGCGCTTACTTCGGCCTATTCCTCAGATTAACTGCGAGTGATAACGTTGACTATCCTGTGGTTTCATGGAATAATCAGAATAGGGGAGACTATGGTTAGTGAGGACACTTTTGGTATGACGTAAAACAAAAAGTTTTGTTAATAATTCGTAATAGGAGTAGTAAGATTGTGTTTTACAACCAATTAGTGATATTGTTAAAGTTAAATGGGTCCCTGAAGGAACGTTGCCTTTATTGCTGCTCACCCCTTAAATTCACTGCGCCTGATAACGGCGAATAGTGTTGTTTTCCGGAATAATCAAAGTGCAAAAGGCCGCGTTTACTTAGGTCTCTTTTGATTTGATTTGGAAAAAGTGTTGTTAATGATTCGCGAAAAAAAAATGTTAAATTCATCTTCTATAACCGTTTAGTGATATTTTATAGAATTTTAAACATTTTAGATAGGCGTTTAACATTGGGCACAAAAATTCCAGCGGTATATCACTGGCCCGTTAAGTACCATCCTAATATCGCCTGCCCTTTTGTCTTCGTTCTACATTTGTAAATATATTTTATTACAGTTATTGAAAAAAAAACTTTTTTTTTTCGGCCCAGTCTTGAGAAAAGTCATATTGGTGTATTTTGGTCACATTTCCATTACAAACAATGGACAAAAAGTTGGCTGAAACCGACCCAGATGCGGATCAAGGTCGCGACTGGTGGAAAATTTCGAATATCATAAAATCGAAATCATCTGAAGTAAAAGGGGATCCTGTCTCACTATACATATACACTCTGACGTAAGTACGCGTCTAGGTGTGTCTTGCAGGCCCGTAAAAATGGAAAAAGATCGCCATAAAGTATAAACATCTCCGAGGAGCGGCATGAGCATCTCGAAAAAAGCTGCTTTTCGATTGATCTTTCTTCAAGGCACTCGATTTTCCACTCAGTCATCCCACACGTCATCGCTCTCGGATAAAGGCACTGCGTTGAATTAATAATGACACTATTCTCGTGGAGTCGTCTTTATCATAAATCCGTGATACTGGCGCATGAAAAACGGACGAGACATTTTCAGAAGCCATCAATTATTCATAGCGAAATTTTCTCACCAAAAAGTAGAACCTGACACCGAGAGTATGACGTAGTAAAAAATTACCAGATAATCTACTAACCCTTGTAATAAATACATATATATATATATATATTCCTTCATTTATGGTAATTTTTCCTAGATCCTTCTCTTCGTCCACGAATTATTTTACATGAATATCTCAATCAGAATAGAATAAATGAAAGTTCGAGTAAATGTATGAAAAATGAACGCCCACAATTTGATCTATTTATAGATGCGCGTTGTAGCGGATTTAATCTTTGATGTTTAGCATACTGTGTTATTATATCATCTCCTTTTTTCTTTAACTTTCTCCTCGCCATGTAGAGATAGAGTCGCCAGTTCTCAAGGTTCTGTGTCCCACGGGGATAAGGCGAGAGCGGTGTAAATTACAAGTTTATTCGTCTTGAGGGAGCGGCGTTGAAGCGGCAATGTTGAGAAACTCATGAAGCTGCAGCATCCTCATCGGTGCGAGACAAGGGTGGCCAGGTGTACGTACGTCAGGAACCTGGAAATAACTCGATAGATATACGCACACTCGGTTCTCTCGCTTTCTCCTCATCTCACCCTTTCGCAACCCTCTCAGCCGGTGGCTCGTCTCAACGATCCAGAAGCTCCGCATCTCGGCTCCTCATCTCCACTCTTCCTCTCGACTCGGAGCTAATGGATACACGGGAGAATTACCAGGTGAATCTTTTTTTTTTTCTCTCAGCTCCTCTACAACGATGTACAAATGGGAATTATGCCGGTGAATTAGATGCTTTCTTGCTGCCTCCGAGCATTTCATTGTCTTCTCCTTCGAGCTCTTCACAAACGTAAAAAGATCCTGTTGACTGAAGATTCTGTTAATGGGAAATGTAGCGGATCTTCGTGAATATAGAAATATTTCTTGAGTGAAACTCCGTATTTTATTAACTATCAAATTCACTTTCCTCCCGACATCAACTCGTTTGAACGGCAGGAATGGAAACAATTTTCTTGTTTACCTGCTGACGCAATAAGATTCCATTTATTTCTGGTAGAGTAAATTCGCAAGTAAATATTCACTTTAAATAGTGAATATATTGCGACCTAATGACCATGGATTTAATTAATATTTGTTATTATGATTTTATCAACTCTTTAGTGGTTTTTCCTTAATTTTTCAATACTAAATTTAGTGGCGAAAAATTGAATTTTCTCCAGTCACTGGAAAACTATTAAATTCAAGTAGATCCCTTGATTTGGGTGCAAGGTTGAGTTCTGGATTGAATTGAGATTTGCGACTATCAATTCGACCCTTATGTTGTTCGTGAGCATAGTAATCGAATTTTGTGAATCAAACAGGGGCCTGCGCTATTGAGAATAGTCATCCATGATGGATTCCATTATCTTCCCTTCAATTGTTGGAGCCATCTCTGTGCTGTGTGTATACCTACTGGAAATAGAAATCGAGCTGGGCAAACACCGCAGACAGCCAGTAGATACAGGCCATTGAGGGCTCGCATACAGAAACCGCGTGCACCGCACCGAGTGTAGTCAATAGAGTCACCCGAACGACCGCGCACGCGAACGCTATCTCTGGCTCCAGCTCCAGCTCCAGCTCCAGCTCTGGGTTCGAAGGACTAAGTGGGCTACTGGTTAGTTCGCCGGCTAGAAGTCCACGTCGTTGCGAATTCCACTCCTGCTCACACCGCACGTCGCCTTGAATTTGACCCAATTGAATTTGGGAACTGTATAAATTTGTATACACTAAAAAAAAAAAAAGTACAAGCGTACGAAAAGAAATACATTCCCACATGAGGTAGTCGAATTAAAGGGAACGAGTCAGGTCTAAATAATTGAATTCCTATATTGTAGGCTGCGGTGGTATATTCCGTTTATTGATCGTTAATCCACTATCGGCGATCTATTTGTACGTTGATGGAATTTTTGCGAAGCACCTCTCGAATGTAAATGCGCGAAACCGAAGTCTAATTCAACTTTCGCTTATTCGAATCCTTGCAAATATCGACTATGAAATTGCGAAAAAATTCTGCTACGATTCTTCGATTAAGGCTGCTTGATTGATTGATTAAATTAATCGATGCAATTATTCGATTAAGTAAGCAATCGCGATCGGCGAATCGTGTCGAATTGTTGCCCAATTTGTTTGAGTAAAAATACGTCGATTGATTTAATGAAGTAGAGCGAAGTGCAACGTCGGAATTCGTGTGAAATAATGTAATGTAGGTTAATACGAATTTTACCTATGGAAATTAATTAATCAATTTTACTGATGGTGGAACTGAATTATATTTCGAATGGTGAAATTCCAATATTGCAATTATTGAGGATGAAGTGGAAATTGCGTCACTATGCCGAGGAATTATTTGTGCGATTGGAAGAGAAAAAGGTAACGAAAAAAATGAAATCCGACGACAGGTTTTAATTGTCACCAACAGCCACTCTTTTGACGCAACATCGGTGACGTCATCAGGCTCCCGGGATAATCCCCGTAACTCCTCAATACGAGGAAATATGACCATGGACCCAGCGACCCACCACTAACAGGTATCATCATCACATACAACAGGCAAATGGCAAAAAAAATTTTTACCCGTTAGCCGACACAAACTTTCGTGACGTTGCATGAATATGTCAAATGTTACTTCCGCCTTTCCAAATTTTTTCGTTAAAAAAAACGGCTTAAACTCCACTGTCAACCAGTTTTGTTTCCTTTCCTTTGAATTGCAATAATTTTTACACGCTCATCCGTGTCAAGTTTTCGTATAGTAAGCGTATAAAAGGTAATTACAATGAAAAAAAAAAAGATAGAAAATAATCCAACATTTCAAATGTTCAGAACATGATCCGACAATGAATAGTTAATTGTTAATCGTATCCTTCACCAAATAAATCGATGTTCAAGTCAGCAAATCAATTTGCAAGTAAATAAATCGATAGTCGAGTGAATAAATCAATCTTCAAGTAAATAAATCAATGGTCAAGTGCATAAATCAATGATCAAACGGCAGAAGGGCATGGCCACATATACAGCCGAAGGTTTATACTCCTATTTGACTTCAGCACACCGATACATCCCAATATTCAGCGACATTGTTCGTGCGAGCATCCATGAATCCATGGTCCCGTCAGATTTATTTCCATATACACACTTTGGCGTTTGACGGGTTCGCCTGAGGACTTCCCCAATCCTGGATCAAATCGCTTTTGAACCCTGCACTCAAATTTAAACTGTTTGTCTTGTGCCCAATAACGCTAGAAAGATATTTTTTAATATCACCTATATGCCGTTATTGAATTTTTCATTCTCGTCGATCATGTCTTCCAGAAAGACCTGATCATTTGCAGACGATGAAGAATTATTTGCTATCGTATTGATGGCTAGTGAAATTGTCACAAATATGAAAATTCCACCAGAAACTTTATCCACCAACTATGAAGTAATTCCTAAAGATAAGCCGATTCTTCATTGATACAAAGAGCTTCCTCAAACATTCAACGGCCATTGAATAACTGGGAATCTTATTACTAACTGGCACAGCTTCACACGTCCTTATTTTTCTCACGAATGATGTGCGGTTAGAGAGAACGATTTTTTTTTTTTTTTTTTTTTTCACTAATGAGTTCACTAATGAGTAACGTAGCATTAGACAAGCCGATAGAAAGGACATAATGAAAATTAAGGAAAGCCAAAGAGCGAGTCAACTGTCCTTAACTCAATCAACCGAGGATAAGCCTTGATTCCATTGTGAAGTAAGCTTCTCAAGCCACTTAAAAGAACGGGCATTGGAATCTCGTCACTAATTGGTATAGCTTCACCTCATTCATTCCCATGACACAATTGAAGTCAGAGATGTTTTTTATGAGATAACTAACTGGATCGTTTACTTCAATAGTAAAAGGTGCGCCGGCCTGGCATTAGACAAAACGATAGCCACTCGCAGACACAATGCAATTGAGAACGGACGAAGAGAGGATCGAACGATCGTCCGGCCGATGCACGTATTCCGGGCATGATCGAGAAAGAGACAGAAGATGCTGAAGACTGGAGAAAGAAGAAGAAGGGCTCGACCACCGGAGGCACGGTAGCTAATTATACCCAGGGGAGATCCATCGATGCGATTCGCAGCTGACCAGGGTCAGTAGCTGGGGTCCTGCAGGGGATCACTGAAGGTCCGAGAACGTGGCTTTCATGTACTGTCCGAGTACGATTCGCCGCCTCGTTAACGGCACTCTATCCATGCTCTCCTATCAGTTTTCCCGATATTCTCTCCACCGTCCGTTCGCCATTCGATAATGCGGTACGTACGTCCTCCACTTGCCTGCGTTTCGCGTTACACTGCACAGTGAGAGGTGTACACGTGTTCCTCGGTTTTGCTGCTGCTGCTTTACTGAACAGCCACGAGTCATCAAAGCGTTGTTCGCTCGTACCAATGGAACAGTCGAACGACGTGAGCTCTTATATATACATATGAAGAGTGGGTGATAACGAGGGTAAAATAGCTGAAGGTTCTCTAGACAATAACATTTACGTATGAAGATGACAATACATGTCCACGTCCGTGGGGAACAACGGAAAGATGAAACTTGCTCGACTGTTGCAGTATAAGATGCCGTATAAGATACGATTGTACTTTATGTCGTCTTGGTATCGTTCCGAAATGTCCTTTCGTGCGAAATGAGCGATATCTGGAAGACTATCCGAATGGAGAGTTCCACGAGATGATGGCTGGCGATATTTCGACGTTTCGAACTTGCCAGAGGAGAGAGAGAGAGAGAAAAAGGTTCGGTACATTATATACCGCTGCACAATCCACAAGTAATATACAGATATAGAAACCGTGACTTCGTTCGAGTTGCCTCGTTTCCATTGGTTCTATGCCAGCGAACAAATTATCAATCCGTCGGCGAACAATTGCAGCGCGAACTCTCGAATGAACCACCCAGTACAACTTGTCGTTGTTTCGGGAGATTTAAGATGCTCGTTGTAAATTACGGTAACAATGATACTGGCTGCGATTTGAATGCCAGAACGACTCTCGCTCCGGTCGGGTTATCTTGGAGAGACGGTTTTCATCGGTGATTGTGGTGGTAGTGAATGAGGAAGAAATCAAGGCGAAGCTTCCGAGGGAGAGCCGCTTGAAATGTCGTGGAACGGTGAAGTGACGTCGATACGAAACAGACGGTATTCCAGTCGCGTCCTTTTCTTTCTTGCATCTCACTCGTTCTCCTCCTTGAAAGCATTCGTGAATTGTGCGCCACGTTCCTGTTATCCCATATATATACATAGCTGCACTCGGTGAGCGAGACCGCTGAGCCGTTACCAACTTTTCGGTCACTCCATCCTGCGAAATTACGTTTTCCTGTGTTCGCTCGCGATATCGAATTACGGAGTCCAGTTTGTACGAGAGTCTCGTTATAAGTCACAGAGGAACGAACATGAGAGCGTCGACAACGGAGAGCCAACATTGTGACCATAGCAACACTAAAGGGGTTCTGGAAAATGTTTCTCGTCGAACTTTGACCGCAGATATTAATGGTGAGTTATTACTTCCGCATGAAACTGAAGAATCTGGAAAATTCAAGCTTTTTTAATGTCCCTCTCTTAAAAAATCAGGGAGTTCAATTTCTGGGATTTTTAAGCAGCTTCATTTATGGTATTGTATTCTAAAGGTTTTTTTTTGCACTAATTAAATGTAATTCGATGATTGTTAGAAAAATTTTATGTGCAGCTCATTAAATTTCGGTGTGATAATACCAAATTGGCGTACTAGGTTTATATAAAGAACATTTACCGACACAAAGTGATTGATTATTTAGTCGCGAGTATAATAATAGCAGTGGAATGTAATATTGATTAATAGCGGTACATTGATCCCCATGCAATTTGCATCAGAATTAATGTAACCGCGAGTTCCGGAAGCTCATGTTTTTTGGATAAACTTCTTGCCAGAGATTTTCGATAGTTCACGCTTCATGAATTGTCAATGGTCACACGGATACCGTGAGTGAACTGAAAATGTCGCTGTGATTATTGACCGTGAGGATTTCGTTGGGATTCAACGTGCGAGATGAAACTTCAGAAATCTAAGCTATAATTCATCGGGTCAGTTATTTTTAGCCTGCCGTCAGGTTGATTTAACGTGGAATCTTCTCTCGCACCTGGTTAATATTTCCAGAAACAGAACTGTCAAATTAGTATAAAACTGATAATTCCCAAACTTTGTCTATTTTTCCTATATATTTATATTCGCTGAAATATCATTCGGATTCTTGTTTGTCTTATATTCAGCGACATTACGAGACTCAAGAATGTCACCCACTATTCAGGGAAGCCAATTGCAGGTAGATTCAACAGTATTTTACTAACCTGTCGAGCGCACGGAGGTGGAACACCAGCGGCTGGTCCCTGACGGCGTCCGATGCATCGCGACGCACTCGGTTTCGATGCAGTCGCAAGGCCGCCGGGTCGTACCTCGCAATTCCGTAATGACCGATGTAAGAGCCACGCGTGATTCCTGAAAAAAAAGCAACGAACGTTACTGACATTAATCTACCAAGTTCACAAATAAATTTTTTTATTTTTTATTTTATATCCCTTACAACGTATGAAAAACCATGCTTTAATATTCATCGCTACATATTTCACAATTACACAACTCTCATAGCGATCCCCCTGTTCCTCCACAAATATAAAAGTTATTAGCGTTATACGAGGTCCGAAGAGTTCCGCGCGTGGCTGGCTTTGAGGAAGGTCGTTAAGTCTCGTGCGCACGAGCTCGGATCAAATGCACTATATAATAATACATATTGTATGGACTCGTGTGCACGTTATTGCAGAGGATAACGAATGGTAACTGCATAAAATATACTTCTATACGGCTAATGTATGTATGCAATGAGAGCGAAGCGCATGAAACGCTGCATGCATCCGTGGAATAACAATATAATAAATTGAAGAACAAAGAGTAAAAAAAAAAAAAGAAAAAAAAATAGAATGAGACAGAATTGCGATGCAACGATGAATCCGAAAAGCGGGCGGAATAATTGGCATTACGTCGGGGTAACAGATTGTAACGTTCTCGTTTGCGAACGGCGGCACTCGCGCGTGCGCCCGCGTCCTCCGCACTGTGCTCCTGGCGGGAAATTACCCGCGTTGTTAATTCGGAGTCATTAGGCAGCGGTGGTGCGGTGCGGTGCATCGACGGTGCAATGCAGCCCGCCTGCCCGGCACGTACCTACGAAATCCCGGAAATTTTAGCCAACTCTGACTCCCGTCTCCCCTCAACGGGGCATCCTACCGATGCCAGCAACAGCAACGACAGCACACCAGACTGGAACGTCGATTGAGCGTGATTCGAAATCTCGATATCCGGTCACGAATACTCCCCACTCGTCCGCTCGCGGTTCATTCAGAGTTGCGGTAAATATATTTTCGAAAAGTTAGTCAATGCTTTCCCCAAATGTGGGCGAGACGTTGAAATTTATTTTTGTGATTTATGCAATTTGCTTGAATTTCGTTTGGCAATTTCTGATATTTATATAAATTTATTTATTGTAAAATATAATTTGCAGGTAATATTATAAAATGTAAAAAAAAATGTTTATAATGGTGCTATACGGAAAAATCTAATTAACGAATATTTTGGTCACGATAACTCCCCACTCGTCCGTTCGCGGTTCATTCAGAGTTGCGGTAAATATTTTTCAAAAAATTAGTCGATGCTTACCCCAAAATGTGGGCAAGACGTTGAAATTTATGTTTATGGTTTATACAATTTTCTTGAATTTTGGTTGGCAATTTCTGAAATTTATATGAATTTATTTATTGTTAAATATAACTTGCAGGTAATAATATAAAATGTGAAATATTTTCTCCATCATGGTGCTATACAGAATATATAACATTTTTTTTTTAATTGTAATTAAAGAATGTATTGGAAAATGTAATTTGAAAAATATTATACCGAAGCAGCAATAGAATAAAACGGAATGTCGGTTGAGGGTAAATCGAAATCTCGATATTCCAACTCTGGTCACGAATACTCGGGCACTCGTTCGCTCGCGGTTCATTCACACTTGCGGTAAATGCATTTTGAAAAAGTTTGTAAAAGCTTTCACCAAAAGAGGGCGAGATAGATTTGAAATGTCCGTTTCAGTCAATGTGTCTAAAACTTGTTTAGAAACTCTAAAAATGTGTATATAGAAATGTACATCCGTAACTTCATATATAAAGTTATGTAACTTTCGCATAACTTCATAAACGAAATAATGTGCCTTCACATATGAAGATATACATCCGACTCTTGTAATTTTCAAAGCTCGACATTGACAAACACTTTAATAATTGTAAAAAAAACTACTACTTCTCTCAAATCTACCATTTTATCTCCCGGACCCTACAAAGTTGGACAATAGTTACGAACTGAGCTTTTTCAATTCACTGCCTTTGAAGACTCTTCCGCTCGCACTATTTATTCCCTTTCTCATTGTGCCGTGACGTTAATGACGTTGGTGAAGTTCTTTCGTTTTACTCTCAGTCTTGTTTTTTATTTTATTTTTCCACCAAAGGGCTCGACTTCCGCTTTCGTGAAAATAGAGTGTGGAAGTGCAGGGAAAAGCACTTCAGCTGAAGAAAAACACTTGGTCTTCCCCGGTATGTAACGTAGATTCGCAATGGAATTGGATGAAATTTTCTCTTGAAGATGGAGTAATACGGTCCTCCGTATTACTCCATCTTCAAGAGAGTTCCTCGATTTTTTTTTTTTTTTTTTTTCGATTCGTACCTGGTTTTTAGGGCGGGAAGGTTGCACGGAGAAAGTAATAGGTTCTGTGCACGCTGCAGGGCGATAAACGCAGGAGAAGCGTCTGCGAAGGCAACGAAGGGTTGAGAGTCATTGTATAAATAGAGCAGAGTCGTACGAAGAGGATGAAGGGTGACTGGGAGCGTTTGTCTGGCCAGACAATAAAATCTTGTATTTACTCGTTCATTTTGTGTTAGTCGTCATGACAACCAACTACCTGCTCGATTCGGCTCCTGGCCTCTTCGAGCTCGATCTTATTTCGCAATTCAAAAGCTGCTTTCCATTGCCACGGCCGAATCGTCTCAAGATTTAAATCCCATCAAAATGCCGTCAATCCGAAGAGAACGATTACGGCTTGAACTGGGAACGAAAACGTTAAAGTGAGCAACATTTCCGTGCAATTTGGGAATCTGGAAACTGAGACGTATCCCCAATACCTGGAAGCAAAAAAAAATTTAGTAACATGACTAAAGTCTTGGTTTATTTTATTCACTGTTTTTGTTAAATTATTTCACGCTTGTTTTCTGTAAGAATTCCTCATACCGGCATTTTAAATGAATTTTCTAGTAAAATTATGAAAGCCTCTAAGATCCCAGAAATCTTTCTCCAAATGTACAATTCAACAGAAATGTGCTTAAAAATTTTTGTTGAACAAATGAACGTGATCATTGCAAAATGAAAATGAAAAGAGTATTTCTACAGTGATTACATAAAATTTATATAAGTACCTCTGTTTCTAAAAATCGTTACATTTAACAAGCGTAAAAATCTGCAATTATTCAGTGGTAAAAGTGCTTCAAATACATTCCCACTAAATTAATGGCCATCCGTGGAGTAATTCGCGTGAAGCTGAAACTATAGCAGGCGGATTTAACAGATGTCACATGCTTTTAGAATTGCGTATGCTAATTTCTGTCCGCGAGTTTCAGCGACATGTAGAGGATCATACCTCAAGTCGTTAGTATGTATTTTCGAAAATGTATTTCACTGACTGCTTTTCCATTCTCTCGAAGAAGTCAAAATCATTGGGAACCTGAGTGGAGAAATATTAACGAGGATGTAATAATGCAAGAAATATAAAATTATTTATCCTACGTGAAAGAAACAATCCAACGTTGGGACGGAATTCTCGAATCGATCGACGACGAAACTTCGGTACCGTGATAAATTTAAGGTCGTTGTGACAAGGCCCTGACAAAGACAAGAACCCTAGGGAAACAGCCTGAGGGAAGGCTTCCGCAAGTGAGCAGTACGCGGAAAGGGAGCATCTTTTTTCTACCTCAATGCCCCAGTACGTTGTATATTTCAACGCCCTGCACTGCGGTTTATAAATTATACCGATACGTACTAAGGATGAAATTTTAACGATGTATAAGTATACCGAGCAGACGACTCTCGGAGTAATCGCGTTCCCGAAACTCCGATGTGCAAAACTGGCAAAGCCACGATAATTGTGAATGATCAAATGCCAAGTTTGTAAGTACATTCCATCAGTACCAAGTTCATAAGTACGTTCATTAGTAAGATCATGAGAAGTAAGCATTTTTTTAACACGAGCTTTTCGGGCTCGGTACTCGCCGGCAGCTATTTATTCTGTCGAGGTCAAACTTTCGTATAAAAAACTGGGCAAAGAGTCCGCCTTTGTTTTTATGTGACAAACGAATCGTGGCAGTGATATTTGAGATATGAAATTCCAGCTGCGCCTCTCGCCGTTATGGCAGTGCTGCGCGAGAGAAAAAAAAAAACTCGCTTGGAATTCCTCCGCCCACGTGAAAACTTTGGTGCAAAGATATAATTTTTTGGAGTGTACGTGACGGATTTACCTCAAAAAGGGAATGAAAATAGAAAATATAAAATAGAAAATAGAAAATACAGAGAAACATAGATTAAACTTTCGTGAAAAAAAATATATATATATTTTCATTTTACGAATATCATTTTTTTCAATGAGAAACGAAGCCTGGGAATCCAAGACATATGATAGAATCGATTGGCGGGAGGGACCTTAAAAAAAGGGAATGAAAATATAAAATATAAAATATAGTAAAGCACAGAATAAAATTTTGTAAAAAAAAATTGGATAATTTCCCTTTGCGAATATAATTTTTTTTGTAATGAAAAACGAAGCGTGGAAATCCAAGACATATGACAGAATCGATTGGGGGAGGGATTTTCACTTGTCGCCGCGAGTTGGGTTGGCGAGGACTATCCGAGGAATTCGAGAAGTTCGACGAATGATATTCAAAAAAGGAGAGTCACCAAACTTGGACTGGGTGGGTGAAGCAAACGGGGAATACCACAGGAATATCGGTTCGCTGGCACGATGAACGAGGCGACAACGGGCATTAAATTTTCTCATAGCCTGCATTACGAATGATAAATCGGGCAGAAATTTTTCCACCCATATTCTCCACCCACGCGTGCACTACCGATATACCACCTCGTGGGATTAACGGCGAGATAAATTCCATACCGAAGGCAAACATTAAATAACCACTGTAATTGGCTCTCTTCTCTTCCCTCTGTCATAAATCGTGACTTTGTATAAAAATAAATACTTGTTTTCCAGCTTTTCACCCGGCTTAATTGAAGCGGGATATACAGCCAATATTTGATTCTGTAATTAAGTGGTGTCATTCGAGTTGATATTCGGCGGAGAAACACATTTATTTATTTCGATACCCAGTCATACATAAAAGTAATGTCAACGTTGTGTCATTAATTGGTTAGATTCATTTGTGTGAGGACCATTAACCTATATCCTCTCCGATATTATTCCTCCTTCGAAAAATTATTTATGTCCTAGGGATGAAAAAAAAAACCCCCACGAATAATGTATTCTTGGAATAGAAATATGCACGCTGTGTTTAATGATGGATATACCTGAGAAGGTATATAAAAAACCCATACAATACACAAATTCCTATTCTGAAACATTTATTTACTCACACCAATGATCTATTATTAATTTTTGTATTTGCAATTTTTTTTGCCATTTTTCGCTTCCAATTCCCTGTAGATTCAGTAATTTGATGAAAAAGAAAAAAATAGAAATAAGACTCTCGTTAACCCGGTACCGTATTTCCGGGGCTTCTCTTTATTTAGGTATAAATCAGAAAGAAGTTACCGACTCACTTTCAGTTAGCATACGCAATAAAAAAAAATCTATTTGAACTTTAATGCACAGGTACCGAAGTTTTTATACGTCGAGAGGTACACCACGTTGAATATGCAAATGCGGTATAAAATTATTCTGTGTAATTAACATTAAAGTTAATTTATGAGTGTGTGCATAGGAAATTTCGAACTTTCCAACCGGATGAAAAAAATACTACACGATATCGACAAATTTCAAAATACCATACTAGAGATTTCTTAATCTGCTGTAAAAGTAGAATTCCAAATTTTATTCACCGTACAACTTAATTATAAATTTCGACGTGCGACACTTACTCCTATCAATTATCCTATATCCAATTACAACTACTCCTGGTCACATTCCAACGGCTCCGGACAGTCAAATAGAAATATGTCATCTCATATAACATAATACACTTTTGGCTTCAGCATGGCTTCAGCAATTCATGAGTTTCATCATTAACCATACGCCGTGGGGTCAAATTCAACTATTTCAATACCTATCGCTTACACTCCAAAATTAAAAATACCTCGCATTCAAGCACAATACATTCTTGGTTCTAGGAATGGAATAAAATGTTCTGGAAACCGGTACACGATGGTACAAATGCGCGACGACGATGTCGTAAACCTTTATCTGCGGATTTGTAACTCTGCTGTGGAAAATATGTATTTCACCGAGCTTTTCAGCCTCTTTTTTAAAATCTCAGTTCACAACGTTGGAGAGAGAGATTGGAGCCCTGATTGTCATCCGAACCAGCGTGTGCAATACAAAGCCTGTGGGCGTTAGTGGCGACCGAGTTGGCAACAATAGGCCAGGCCAGGTCTTTCGGAAGCCAAGTGAGAGAACTTGACACCGACCCCAGCAGTTTCCGAGTTTACCGTGCCCATACGCGAGCGAACAGTCGCGTACTCGAGCAAGGGTAGCAGTGTCGCACCAGCACCCCCCGGGCTAAATGCAACCGGGCGTGTAAGCGCACTTACCGGGTCAGATTACTTGGGGGAGGTACAAGTGACGGAGAGAGAGAGAGAGAGAAAGGGAGGGTGGTGGTAGAGAGGAGAAGAGGAGAGGCTGTGTTCTCGTACGAATCCTTTCCTGTCCAAGTTTCATCCCAGAAAGCTCCGCTAAGTACAGTGGAATCAGTGCGAGAGAGCGAGAGAGAGAGAGAGAGAGAGATGTGGAAATACCAGAGAAAGTCAGAGAATAAGAAGAGAATTTCTCTTGGGACATGGAACTGGAAGCTCCGATGCTGAAACTTCACAGTCAGCAAGTTGATTGCCAAGTTGATGATAAAGGAAACGACAAGACACCCGATGACACATAGAGAAACAAGATGTAGATTTGTCTGACAACATAGAGAAATATCAGACGTGTAAGTCGCACGTCACAACATGAATTACCTGTCTTTTGCAATTTAATATTGCATCATTAATACGAGAAGTTTGACGTCAATGAAGTAAGCACAATATAAGTAACCTTATATCAACAGCAAAATCTGTCGGCATAAAATAGACTGGCAGGATTGTAAACTTTTTGATAAATAACCACCATTCAAATAGATAGGAATAAGAAGCTTATTCACGGTACAGCGACTGCTTGAGCTTATTCATTGGACGGTAAAGGTAGAATTGAATCAGATACGAAAAAGATGGTACGGAAATTACTTGCACATAATGTAGAGGTTTAAAGAAGCATGAATAGTTAGGTCAGATATGAATTATAATAATGATTTCCGGTCGGCTTCACAATGAGGCAACTATTAGTGATCTATTCATTGGACACGATTTGTTATATTGATAAATGACCTTCGTATGAAAAGAGCCGCAGGAATGAAAAACGTATTTCTCGTGTTCTCAAACGGACTTTACGAGTGGTCTGTAATTAAGCGACGTACAAAAAAAGGCCTTCGTTGATACGGCCCCACAAAGAGTTTGTATGCTAGGACGAAAGGTAACTTGTATAGACGATTCACTTCACCGACGATTAGGAAAGACGCAAATAATCGATAAGTACTTAAGTCTACACCAACTGAGCCACCAGAAATGTGCAAGTGAGAATGGCCCATTGGCGACGAAGGCGCAGGAAGAAAGAACATCGAAAGCTCGTGGCAAACCGTTTTAAAAGGTCCATCAGCAGCAGAGCATATATTATGGAGTTTCTCCAATACAAAATTCGAAATGTCAACGAGCAGATAAACAGTAAGATGAACAAAGTCGACATGCAACGAAAAATTCTCATAACAAACTGCAGCCTCTTTCATTGGGTCGATAACCTCCTCGCTTATCTACATTCAACCGCCTCAAAAAATCCAATGGTTAAATTATTTTTTCCTCGTCCTTGGGGATTAAGGACGAACGAGTTGACGAACGTACTTGGGTACTTGGAGATTTATAACCGAGCCTCTTGACACTGTTGAATTATCCAAATCCTCCCGAGTAAAAGGTACTTTTTTACTAGAGGCAGAAAACTCTCACCAAATTGTGAATAAGGATGTAGTTTATTAATGTTAGGCGTTTAATGATCTCGTCCACATTGAACTTGCATCTATTTTCTTTTGTATGAACTGTCACTCAACTTTTGTGTGTAACCTGGGTTCTACACATTTTACTTTCGACCGACATCCTTTTTTTAGTTCCTTTGTCTATTCTGGTATGTTACGGCTCCTCTGTACCTTCTCTCTTTATCTCAATCCTTCTTACTTTTGTATTTTCCACTTTAGATGCATTCCCCCTTTTTATCCATTTTTCAACCAACTCGTACCATTCTGTTTTCTATCTCCAATTCCTCTAACTTCACCCACCCTACAATTACAATCTCTTTCCATGGATTCTAATGTATCTTCTCAGTTTAAACACAACCTGTATCCTATTTATTCACTTCCAGAATTGGCCACGAAATTGGGAATAAAAATCCATTCACAAGGAATCCGATTCTTTGTGTTTGGGCATATTGAGGGATGTGGTATTGAATTTTTTCTTAACACTCATATACGGTTATCAAAGAAGTCATTACTCGTCCGTGACTCAGGCTCTTGACTTCAGTGAAGATATATATAACAGCAGGATAATGTCGCGTCCGGCACTCGTCTTTCCATATACAAATGGCCTCTCCCCACACGCTTGAATCAACAACTTCCCACGCTTCGTTTCCAATAGCTCTTGTGCGTGTTGTTTTTCTTCTTGTTTCATTTGGATTATTTTCTCACCGCGTTCATCTCCTCCTCGACTGTTCGGTGTACAGCAATCGATCGATTCAATCGATAACTTCCTATTTCCAATGGCATAGTCGTTGGTGTACGGAGCACAGAATCACGCGAATGACCTGTCTCCGCTCTCATCTCGCATTCCATTTCCCTGCTGAACGCCGGGACGCTGGAAAGCGCGTGGTTTCCGCGATCTCGCGGCGCTTCAACCTCGATTGCCACGGAGTTAATCGACTACCTTGGTCTCTCCGGCGATGCTGTGGCTCCTGCTTCACCTTCCATAGCTATGTACAGCTGCACGTACGAGACTCGGGCTTCCTCCTCCTTCTCCTCCTCCTCCTTGCTCCAAGAGGGATCGTGCTCCGGGCGAAAGAGGGAGAGAGAAACACTATTACCTAGGTACTCGAACCCTGTCTGCCTCTGGTTGCCTCTCCGCGCGCATTCTACCTCCACGGAATCGATGCATGCTGAACTTTCTCGAGGCGATTACGCGTCTCCCTCTCGACGTAATGAATATTATCGAGCCACTATGTTGGCTCGAATTGCCATAGTAGTAGTAACACTTGGAGTTTCTACTTGGAAAATAAATGCTGAACCGCGATACAGTGAAACGTCGCACACTGAAACACAAACGAGATATTATAGCAGTGACCCAACGACTTTGTTGCAAATGGCATCGGTAATGAACGGTACCAGGCAATCGCTGGTGACAGTTCTTAAATGTTAGCATGGAAAGAGCCTCTTGCTCACTATCTTCGCAGGAATTATTTTGCCCGCCGTTGCCCAGGTAACGGTGCATCGAGTGTTTTGGTACGAAGGATCGTGGATTACTTATGTAAATCTCCGGACTATTCGTATTCGTGTAACAATGGAACAAGGGGTTGTACAAAAAACTTGTACAGAGGAAAAAAGTAATTAGATGCTGGTTCCAAAAAATGATTGATCCCAACAGGTGAGTTGGTCTTGGACATGGATAATTCATTGGTTCGGTGAACTTATTGGAGTTGGTCCGACCATGTTATTCATTTCATTTAAAAAATAGGCACTATAAAGTTACAGCTATTTATTTATAGTTTATGCTAGGATTTTTTATTATTCATTCTATTATATTGGTAATAGTTACCGATACTATATTTTTCTATAAATGTACGTCATAGCTAATTATTCGCGTTATGGTTTCGTTAAACCGTTAATTATTACCGTCACAACTATCAAATTATTGTAGCAACGCCAGAAAAATGTCTGTACTGTACAGTAAACAAACACATTTGTGGTTATTTTTCAGATGTATGAAGTGTGACACAATCAATCCTCACGTTATGCAATACAAATTGTGTACAAGAAAAGACGAAATGCTAATAGCTATAAAAGACTGTGTAATATAGTTATCTTTTTCAGTACAGTCATATCTTAGAACCGTACTTATAAGTTTTTGATTTATCGTTGAAGTTGCTTTGTATCTCGTGCTATATACGAGCCCCACAGTAAAATACTGAAAGCATTAGATTCACTTTCCAACCGTGTTTTTCCTACAACAAGAAAATACTGCAAACAATATGAAGTTATTGAAAATGAAGGTCGATTCACGTAAGCGATTTTGTATATATATTAAGGCGTTCAACAAGATTCAAAAAACCTAATAAATAATTATATCTATGAAAATAATTATCCGCAATTTTCCTCACAACCCATTATGTTTATTTTTGTGCCATTTTTTAACCAATCGAGAACATTTATGAAAAAAATTAATTTATCCAGTATTTTGCCAATACGTTTCAACATTAGAAAAAATAAATAAAATGCTTCTTCCAAGTAACAACTTTGAAAAAAAAAATAGGACAGATAAAACGCGGTTTACCGCTACAACAAAAAGAGGGTTCCGACGAACAACTTTCAGAGTAGTTTGAGTGAAATAAAGACCGTGTTTACTTCGTTGAACTTTTCCTCAAGAATAAAAAGTCTGTACATAATTGTGTTCTCCGAAAATATCTACGTTTATGTGAGAAGTACCGGTAAATTGTTGTCAATTATCAACATAGAGCTAAATGGCAATTTTTCTTCTTTATTTTTTTAATTCACTAATGTATGTATTAACGTGTACCTTAGAGAATAACGTACGCGACGTATTCCACGAGGTTTCAACCTAAATCTGACCCTTCACCCTTCCTTTTCACCCCCTAATCGCATAACTCTAAAAACCACTAAATTTTCTACTCTCATTTTTTTAACACAAAATTAAAACAAAAATTATTGTACTAAAAAAAATGTCCTAGTCCTCTTCTAGATTAAACAATTTGTCATTCAATGAAACATTTAAAAGATCGTAATCAAAAATGTGTAAAAAAAAATGAGTGTTTTCAACAATAACGTGAGTCACAAAAAAACGCAGGTCCATTTGAATACAAATGGCCCACACATATCCTCAAAAATATATTTTCGGCCACAATTTTAAATCCATTACTGCACATTTTGCATGCACGAACATAAAATTAAGAAAAAAAAATATAGAAAGATGGTAACGAATTCCGAGAAGAAGATCATCGGGAAAATCCAAAATAAGTGTGACTCACCTGAGTGCGGTGGGCCAGGCTGCGGTAGGGGCGAGGCATCGGCGAGCGTGAGTAGCCACAGCGTGAGGATCGCGAGATCCAGCAGTCGGGTCGTCGTTCCGTGTTGCGGGAATCGACGGCGCGTTGGTCTCGGGCGTACGCGGGGCATCGTCGTCGCGGAGCCGGGCCCCTCGACGGTCCCGCGTTGCCGGGCCTCACCCAGGAGCGTAGCACGCATCGTAACGCGCGCGCGCCCCACTAACGCTATCTGTAGCCCGGCGAATCGAGCACCGCACTTGGCACCCCGACGTCCAGGCGCATCACTGCCCACCAACACCGTTTCCTAGTCTTCCTTCCACCCTCGTTTCTTCCTCTGGCCTTCTGTCTCTCCGCCTCGCTTCCCCTCGCCGCGCCTCCTTCTCGTCGCCGCTATCTCACACGTTCCGTTCAAGCCCCTTTTTTTTTCTTTTTTAATATTATTTTCTCTCCGACCTTTCACCGCGATGTTTCTTCGTTGACGTGGGCACAGCCTCGCGAAGAAAGACGACCCCTTTTCTTCAACGAAATTCAATCAGATGGTCATCATCGAACGATCGGGCCACCAGTCCGCGACGTTGCGCATCTGAAAAGATTGCTATTTGTAGACTCACTTTAGTTACACCTATAACGTATACATTAATACGATATCTCGCCTCACTAGCTACAACACATAACTTTGAAACGGGTTTTCACGAAGTTACGAAAAGAAGAAAAATAATCTCGTCTGATACTCGTGAACACGAGTTCGTTTTTTTTTTATGCACATTTTACTTTTTATCGTAATAGCTCTACGTTCCGCTGTGATGGAAACGCACTTTTTTTCTTGGCAGCCTGGAGACCATGACGGCGTGCATTTATATGTGTTACTACGATATCTACACCCTCGCCTCACTAGCTATAACTCATAATTTTCAAACGGGTTTTCACGAAGTCACAGGGAGGAAAAAAAATCTCGTCTGATACTCGTGAAGACGAGTTCTTTTTTTTTTTTTAATGCACATATGACTTTTTATCGTAATAGCTCTGTGTTCCGTTGTGATGGAAACGCACTTTTTTCCTTGGCAACCCGGAGACCATGACGGCATGCACCTATATGTGTTACTACGGTATCTACACCCTCGACTCACTCATAAGCTATAAGTCATCATTTTCGAACGGGTCTTCACGAAGTCACGGAAAAAATAACTCGCCTAATACTCGTAAAGACGAGTTTTCTTTTTTATACACATTTTACTTTTTATTGTGATAGGACATCCACACCCTCGCATCACTAGCTATAACCCATAATTTTCACAGAAAAAAAAAACGTATAAGTCTAATAGTCGCGAAGACGAGCTGTGTTTATTCGCACAATTTATTTTTTATCGTAATAGCTCTATGTTCCGTCGCGATGGAAACGCACTTTTTTCCTTAGCAGCCCGGGGACCATGACGGCATGCACTTATATGTGTTACTACGGTATCTACACCCTCGACTCACTCATAAGCTATATAACTCATAATTTTCGAACGGGTTTTCACGAAGTCACGGAAAAAATAACTCGCCCAATACTCGTAAATACGAGATTTTTTTTTACACATTTCAGTTTTTATTGTAATACGATATCTACACCCTCGCATCACTAGCTAGAAGTCATAATTTTGAAACGGGTTTTCACGAAGTCAGAGAAGAAGAAAAACGTATAAGTCTAATAGTCGCGAAGACGAGCTGTGTTTATTCGCACATTTTATTTTTTTATTGTAATAGCTCTATGTTCCGTCGCGATGGAAACGCACTTTTTTTCCTGGCAGCCTGGAAACCATGACGCCATGCGCGCGGGAGTCACGCATCGCTCAAAAAAACGTATAAGTCTAATAGTTACGAAGACGAACTGTGTTTCTTCGCACATTTTATTTTTTTATCGTAATAGCTCTGTGTTCCGTCGCGATGGAAACGCACTTTTTTCCTGGCAGCCTGGAAACCATGACGCCATGGGCGCGAGAGTCACGCTTCGCTCACGACGACTCCTCGTCCGTCCACCGGCAGGACGTACGGACATACGTACATTGCGGTAGTACATGTAATACTGCTGCCGTGCTCGACGAGTCTCACGAGGCGCGCGGGTCACGGACGGCGATCTAGAGATCGTGATCTATCCGCGCGCCAAGGAAGAAAAGAAAAAAAAGTTTAACGGAGACCGCAGCGGGAAGCCAATCGAAAGATCAAATCGAATATTTGTCCGGGAGTGAGATTTATACGTTCGAACAATCGCGACGACTTTTATTTGTCTCGCTCACTTCCGGCAATTAAAATCTACAATGAAAAAGGGATCTCAAAATATTATATCACGTAAATAGAGCGCGCCGAGTTTCGCAGCACCAATTGCAAATGAATTCACATGCTCGAGGTCAAATCCGTTAGAACGGTACTGCCTATTATTCGCGATGAATTTGCTTCTTCCCATGATCGAGTACACAGAAGGCAAACGCGTCGTGGGAAGCAACGTGCAATCATCGTACTCGCACGCGCGGTCTCAATGAAAATAGACCTAGCTTCGCTAATATAAAACGATATCGCAATTTCTAGAGATCGTGCGGTTGATGTTTCGATACGTTGAACCGAAAGCATTAACAATTCATCGCGGTTACGCGCAATCTGGAAATATTGCGGCCTTGACTAATAACGTGGACGTTCGTAAAATCTTCTCAGCAGACGAAGAAGGAAAGTGCTATTGTGTATTCACACGTCAAGGTCATAAGAAACTTACTTCTGTCTTACGGGAGAAGAAAAAAAAACCGGTTTCAACTTAATTTTTTAGCGTGTCTCTAAATACACAGCATAACATACGTCGGGGCCAGTTAAATAGCGGCATTTACTCAGGTTAACAAAACAGCGAGTGTCACGTTTATGAAAAATTAATCGATACACTGGAAAGCTCGAATTTATCGAATTTGCGGTTACGAGCAACGATCAAAATATTTGGGGCATTTATTGTTTCAGATTGGATGGTTGATTGGGGGAAAAATCGTTGGGAAAATTAATAAATACCCAATTCACTTGACCGTTCGATGAATCAATTGGATATTTCGTCGATCTCGCTTCACCACTAATTCAATTGATACTTTGTGCAGTCTGAATGTCCAGTATATTTACAAACCAGCGAAATCAATTCGATTGACGTAAAGTAGATAATTTTCGTCGATGAATATTTCATCGATACATTGATTGTCTGCTCGAGATATATTTTAAATGCACACTGTTGACCCGTTGGATATTTTTTCTTCAAAGTCATTTACTTTCATTGAAAAAAGAATTCTTTTCGTCTTATTGCCGTTATAATATTTTTTAAATTATTACCTAAAATCGTTACGTAATTGCGTGAGAATTTTTTCCCACTATTGGAAACCGCTATTCTCATCATTCTCACGACTAATAATTATTGAGAATATCTTTCGACTCCCTTGTGAAACTGTGAACAGTTTGAATTTTTTTTTTTTTATTATTCCCGATGACCCACAATAGCCGAAAGGAATTGCAGCGTTGTAAAAAATGCACTGTTAATCGGGTCAGGAGCGTTTATGTAAAACCAGCAGCCAAATAAGTGAGATCGATGAATATCACTGATTTTTATCTGGTAACCTGCGTACAGCATCAACGAGGAATACATGTATATAGGTTATCAACGCGGCGTGTTTTGCTATCGGCTCCTCTTTGTTTACTTGGGATGTTTACCATGACTGAAAAATATCGAGTGGCTTTGAATACAACACGAAGATTAAAGCAACAATAAAAAATGACTCTACGTTTACACGATATTGAAGTAAAAACCTCGGAATTCCGGTGCGTACAAAATGCAGATCATAAATCAAGATACATCGCGTCCACTGACTTCACCGCCCGATGATCAGCACCGTAACGCTCGAGTTTCCGCTCAAAGCTCACAGACCCTTCAGCTACATTAACCCTTTAGTGGTCTAGCCTAATTTCCGTTGTGAATAATAATGTTGCTTACATTTTTTTATACCTTTCTCCATCAACACACTTGGTTAATAAATCCAAATGGATGAAAATGTACCTTTTCATCACTTTACAATCTGTACGCATAAATACACGATTCCTAATAGAACTCAGCTAGTGACAAATACTTTAAAAAAATTCTCCTAAAACTTTTCCAAAATTCTCCAACATAGAAAATATTTCGCTTCTTATCTAACTATCTTATCTTTTCTATTACATTTATTAGCGTCCACAAATTGAACGAGACGAAAAGTATTTGAAAACCGCGGAGCCCGTCATTCTTTCCGCAGGCTCTCCTGCTCACGACAGGAGAGCACAGCGGCACGCGGTATTATGATTCACCGGTAGATCCTCTCGGTAGATCTGGCATCGCTGTCGGGAGCAACTTACATTCTCTTCTCCGTCTGTGGCAGTGAGGTGGGCAGGTAAGCAGCAGGCAGCGAGGCGGGCAGCGCAACGAGCCAATACTCAGAAGGTAGTGAGCGCCGTGGGTCCGCGATACACGAGCCAATACATGTGTACAATATCACGGACACGACGTGTGAGGCACACACGATAAGGAGCGAACACCGCGCACGAAGCACACGTCAGGCACAGTGGTTATTTGATGATTGACGATGACAGTAGCACCGAAAGTCGACGAATTTCACAGTAACAAAAGCACTTGGTCCGAAGAGTATGAAAGAGGGGCAGGCACGCCTCGCGGGCGCTGCAACACGGGTAGAGCAGCGAGCACGTTTTGCGAATTACACACGCGCACGCACACACACACGCACACAAAATTGTATAATTCCCGTATATCCGATAATCCGAACAATTGATAATTAATAACCCGCTAAACGGAAGTTCCTATCCCGTTAAGAACACATTTATCATACAGCGAATTATCATCGGTTAGTATACGAATTTTTTTTTTATGCAGAATAAACCACCCCTTCGTAAAATGGTGATATTGTCTCGTCAGTAGATTCGACGAGTACATTTTTGCATTACGATCGTGATAATGATCATGTCAAATTCGATCGCGGCGGCTTTTAATGTATATTCTCGTGAAGCGTGAAGCAATCAGAGAGAGAGGAAAAAAAACAACAACACGAAAGCAGGTATACAATCGGGCATGGGAGAGATGCGAACGAGACCGCGTTTCGCGCAGTACTGGTGCTTCGTCGGTGGAACTAGTCGCGGCCGGTGAACGCGGACTCCGAGGACAACGACTCCCTCCACCATCGGCAGCATCAGCAGCAGCAGCAACGCCAGCAGGAGAGCCCACGTTCGACCGAGCTGTCTCCGTCTTTCGGTTCTTCGTTTCTCTCGCGCCTGCGACGCGGGCTCTCCTTCCTTCCTTACTTCCACCACCCGCTGATACCAGCACGCACTCTATACCTGTATACGTGTATCGTAACCTCGTCTCTGTTCGACTTCCGGGTTGCTGGGTCATCGGGTCCTTGTCTGACACTGACACACGCTCTCGGGAATCGTGGCGCCTATGCCGTCCACGGGGTTGCGAGGAGAGGGTGGGGGAGAGTCGCGCGCTCCCGTCGTGGCGCCCTCTCTCACCCCACTGCGCGATCGCGCAAACCCCGTTCGTTGCTCCTCTGCATGTATTCCCTGTGTGTACATGCCTATAGCGTATGCCCATTTCCCGTTCGTTTCTACATTGGCTATTAGGGGGCTGTAAAATTGATTGAAGATCGACCGTGAAATTCGAAAGAGAACTTCGATCAATCGGGGAAGATTATCCGGCGAAAAATCCTCGCGCAGCTTCCGGGGGGTCATTAAACTGAGCGCTGATGACGAAGTTGAAGGGTAATTAATCAAATTATCGACAGCCGCGCGTCAACGTTCCGCCTAATTGTTAATAATGGAAGTATACATTTTGTCCGGTACCCGTCGATATGAGCTATCGTGCGATACATTAGCCACTTAAATTTTTGAAACCAAACAATAAATCCGAAAGACACTGTTATACATAATAGTTACATTATTGAGTCAGAATTAGTAATATAGCAGCAACCGACTATTGATTACTGGATAAATTTATGATTTTTGGATAGTACACCATACGTTCATCGTACCTTTTATTATGTATTTCTTGTCATGTGTATTTTTCATCGCAGATCCCACTTTGTACACACGTACGGGAATGAATGTGTTGCTTGGTGTACGAAAACATTTAGCTCCCTCTCTCTCTTCTTTATTTAGCGAGCGAGCAATATACTATAGCCAACCCGTCTTCAGTATATCTACGCTAGTAGAGACACGGAACTCCTGTGTGTTCTTGACTGCCGATGCTTCGCCTCCGTGTTGTTTTCATCCTCCGATACTCCTCGCCAGCAGCTCACTTTCTCACCAAGTACCAGCATCAAACCCTTTTCTCGGTATTACATACAATGTATAAAGTACGGCAAGGGAACAACGGTTGCACAGTCCCATTCTCATTCCCCTACGCCACTTTTAGCTCCTCACGTCGTCTCAGTATTCCTCCTAGCGAGCATCCTGTGTGTTTAACCTCGCGTGTCTTTGTCCCACTCCTGACCTCTTTCTTCACTGCTACAAGCGACGTCGCCACTCCTTGACTCTCTTCGTCTCGCCACCCTTCCAGCTTCATCAACCGTCTACTATTCCCAACCCTCCTTGCGACCAGCCGCGCACGCTTTCGCCTGTAACGAACCCTTGACTCCTACACAGCGGGGAAGAACAAGTGAGATAAATATACTCCTCGCTACTATGTAGACGATGGTTTATAGAGGGTTCATATATGTAGTTACGTGGAATGTCGTGCACAACACGCTGCTAAAATTTATGAAATTCAAGCGTTTTTACTATGTAAAAAGATTTAATTATAAATACGCCGGTGTTCGTCAAAATAGTGCGTTAATTTGCAATTAAATCGAACTTAACTGTAACTTCGATTAGAAGCGTCACATATTTGATACAGTAAAAAATTTAACTAGATTATACGGCATTGGAGTGTAATATGAAAGGTATAAAATTATATTAGGATCGCTATAATTGTATTTGGATAATTTTTTTCACCTTCATTAAATTTTAATGGTTATTACAAAAATGTACATTGAATTCAGCGAATCTTAATTAAAGTACAATTCATTACCGACGTAGATTTGATATAAAAAGCAACTGACCGAGTTCCGGTGGAAAATCGTTACGAGGAAAGTTAATTCCACTCACGATTAATGCAGTCGCGAAAGTGATTTTATTGTTCTGCAATTAGTTCTGATAATCGAAGTTTCACTCTACCAGAATTCGATGACTTTACGTTACGTGATTCTATCCAGGTGACTCGGATTACCCTTATCATATCATTAATCGTTGTAAGTTAAACTCCTGTCCGATGATCTCTGATTCGGTTGACGTATGTACATGATACTTTAGCTTAGGAAACATTGGATTGCCGGAAGCTCAGCTCGACCGTAGGATGCATCAACAACACAACTGCGGACATAAAGCTATAATATAATCACTATCCTGTCGAAAACTTGCCCCGCGGTAAATTTCATCCGTTCACTGTCCTATTGCTACGCGTATGTGCGACAGCACTTTGACGATTTCAGATAACACAAGCGAGCGAAACAACATTGAGCAAGCTAGTTCCGTCTCTTTCTCTCTATCTCCATCCCTTTCTCTCTCTCTCTCTCTCTCTCTCTCTCTCTCTCTCTCTCTCTTTGTATTCAGGACACTCCCGTAAGCGTCATATATGAAGGGGCGTGAAATAGTGCAGGTAGTAAAACGCTCGGGGTCCTCTGTATAAACAATTCCTCGAGACATTCATTGCAGAGTTTCTCCAAGTTTCTTAGAGCATTCGTGCCCTCCGAGACTCGTTACTCGTTAGTTCGCTATGTCTGTTTAAACTTTTCCCGACAATTATTGTAATTTAAGGGGATGGGTAGAGACGGAAACATAAACTTGTTGGAACAGATGTAGTCCCAAGATGTTGCATTCGTTTGTGTCGTAAAGTATGATTACAGCGTCGCTGGTGAGCACGCGCGAGATACCAAGTTACTTTGTATTTTTCGGAGAGTCGATAAGGCCTCGAGCCTATTTATCGGACATGGGAAAAGGTGTTGTAGCTCGAAGCGCCTTTTAGTGATACAAACTCTCGGTAGGATCGCCACCTCTTCGATATCCGCAATTGCAGGTATTGACAAAAGTAGCTCCAAGTCGAACTGTGTTGCAATGTCCACGATTCGACCTCGCTTTTGCATATCTCACTTTCCCATCTCATTCTTATACCTTACAAGCAATTTAGTTGGATAGGCCTTTGTCAATGCTATTGACAACGCGTGTGTAAAATAATCAGGTCAGTTTCATTGTCGAGAAAACATTTAACAAGTGTCATCAGCCTTAAATGGTCCATAACATTCAGTGGAACATCCGTCACGTGAATTCGACGAGTGTTTTTTCGTTAATTTAATACGGAGAACAAATCGAGTTATCATTCCTATTAATGCACCTTCTGCGTCGTAACAAATGAATAAATAAAAAACAAGATTCACAGCTACACTCGTTGTACTAGTGTTGTTGCTCCGAGGATTTACCCGTTATCACCATGAATTATCATTGCTGGGGCAATTCGAGACCCCGAATCGACGATGACGACGAGAGAACGTGGCCGCCATTGCCGCATGCCGCAGCACAAGGAATACAGAACATAAACAGCATTTTGGACACGCGAATTGAGATGGTGCAGGATTATGAGTTGACTGGCTCCCCGCACGGCAATTATCTCCAGGAGAATTTCAACTCAATCGAGTATCCAAAATTGGGGGAAATTGTTGTGAAAAGAAAACACAGCTCCGTTGAGAGTAATCATGTGGAAATTCACGAAAATGTTGTGGATTCAGATGCTAGGAGACTCAGGAGACACAGAAGTACAGATTCGATAAAGTTTCATCTACAAAAGATTCTTCAGGTATATTCACAGATGAATTTTGCCAATATTTTTGTACTTTTTATAATTAGTAGTGAAACAGTAATTGCAATCATTCATTAAATATACTTAAAATATAAATTATTGTTTTAGCAAAAAAGATCGCCCCTTCCTCTTCAGACGGAACATCCCACAAAAATAACTGTTGATATATGCAAACTAAATGTCAATATGAGTGTACCAAGTCCTGTGGATTGCAGATCGCTCTGTTTGAAACCAAAAAGGGATCTGACGTCCATTGTAAAAAAGAAAAAATTATCCCAACTTAAGCATTCAATTTTGTATGCGAGAATGGTTAAAAAACAGTACATTGAGAGCAAGCGACAACTCAGAGCAATCACTACAAGCCAAGATGATGTTCCGAAAGATACTGCAGGGTTTAATTTTGACAGATTTACTATCAACATTGTCCCACAAGACGATCCAGAGCTTGTGAAGAAAATGTCAGCGTTGTCTTGCCTTAACACGAATTATCGCGATACCAGCGAAATTAATATTACCGAAGATACCGTAACGTTCCGTCCAGATTTGCGTGAAAAAATGGAGACCCTATCGCTTCAGAAGACAAACCAGCTTCGATCTGATAAAGTTTTCAGCATTAGCGAAGTCAATGATGTCTGCGATGTTACAGCCATCGATTGTGATAGAGTAAACGCTGCGCTCAACCTTAAGGTTTGCGACGAAACAGGAGAATTTACTGACAATATCGTAATCAAAGAAGAGCCGGGTACGGTGAATTTCTCAAACAAATTTCGAGAGTGAGTTTTTACTTGAAAAATAATTGGGTTTTATGGGCTTGGATGCAAAAAGTCCAATGATCGTCGACGATTGGAGCTTGCTAACGAGATAAATAACACTTCCCAGAAAGAAAAAGCATTACTATATTGCAGATATTGCACAAACACAGTGACGCCTGACCTGAAGAAGCATCTAGTGGAGCTTTTAGCTGAAATCTCAAGGCTGCAAAAAAAAATGTACGAGAGAGACAACGTGAAGGGTAAAAACAAAAGACGATATTATGCGGGAATCAAGGAAGTGCAGAAGCGTGTTGAGCTGAAGAAAATTAAATTTGTCGTCGTAGCGCCGGATCTCGAGAAAGTGAAGATTGAAGGTACTGCTGGAAGAACAAAATGGTGCAGTTGGTCGGGTCGATAAATGAACGTGCACATAAAGCAAAATAATACAATTTTAGGAGGTTTGGACGATGCGCTCAATAAATTGATCGGAACTTGCAAGAGATACGAAGTGCCTTATTGCTTTGGACTTTGCAGACGCAAACTCGGTTACTACGTCCATGGAAAAGGCTTCGTTAGTTGCATAGGAATCGCAAATTACGGCGGCGCAGAAGTACGTTCTTTGAAACGAAAAGCAAAGAAAAAGTAGCCTTCAACTGCCAGCAATTAATTACTGACTTGCTATGTTTTTTTAGGAAAAACTTAAAAATGTGCTGCTCGAAGTAGTCGAAGCTAGAAACGAATTTGCGCGACTTGTTTCCGACGAAGCTAAAACAGTAGACGTTCACAAACTTTTACCTCAAGAGGAGCTCATTCTCTCAGAAATAATCAACGCTTATTTAAAAATATTGGCGACCAATAGTTGAGTCGCTACGATTAAGATAATCGATAGAATTAAATTTCACTTGTTAGAAATAAATACTGGTGTTAGCAATTGTATTTTGATTTGAATTCATTTTATTTCTATATAATCAACGCTTATTTGAAAATATTGGCGACCAATAGTTGAGTCGCTACGATTAAGATACTCGATAGAATTAAATTTCACTTGTTGTTAGAAATAAATACTGGTGTTAGCAATTGTATTTTGATTTGAATTCATTTTATTTCTATATAATCAACGCTTATTTGAAAATATTGGCGACCAATAGTTGAGTCGCTACGATTAAGATATTCGATAGAATTAAATTTCACTTATTGTTAGAAATAAACACTGGTGTTGGCAGTTGTATTTTGATTTGAATTCATTTTATTTCTAGTTAGAAAAATACCAATGCAAATATAATCGACTAATACAGTTTTGGTTACCGACTGATGATGCGTACGTTCAGCAAGATAATAAATCCGCATGTAAATGGGCGCAATTGAATTTACGGAGCTGCTTTGCGACGATGATTTATTTCATTAAATTATTCAGAGGTATTTTTCCATCTTTTTAGCTCGAATATTCCGAGTACAACCTTAAAGCACAAGCATAAATATCAGACTCTTAAAACTGCAATTAATAATTCTTTATTTCTTCTAAATAAATTTTTAACATTTTTTCCAATATTATTTCGATAAGAATCCAAAAATCGCCAATCGCCTAATCTAACTTATCTACTATCTACTCAAAATTTCTCGCCCCTTTAAAATCTTCCACTCATGCGAGTGTGTATTGCTGTTTGCCGATACTCTAGGCGCGCCAAATCGAAAGAATGTACGAAACTTTTATTACGCATATATTTTCGAACCCAATGCGCTATATGACAAGCTGTTTCACAACCGACAGCAGTGGGCGCGCGGTCGGTGTATGGCTTCGGCGGTCTCCCACGTTAAGCAGCTTCTCTCGCGGGCAGTGCTTGGATGGGTGACCGCTTAGCTATGCCCCAACTTGCGCGCTAACTGTTGAGCGGGAGGCAGTTTTCCTGACTTTCTGATGTATTCTGATACGGCAGAAAGTCAGTAAAATATAGCCGCCTGTTTCGGCGCAGGTTTTCCGCAGTTTCCCTGTGCCCTCGTGCAAATGCGATACAGTAGTGCATTAGGAAAGAGTGGCTACGGGTAACACTCTTAGGGGGAACTCAATAAAAATGGAAAGGGATGGGTAGCTCAACAAATGGAAGGGGATGAAGGGAGTGGGGAAATCGTAAAAACCTGAAGAAGGTATACGAAGGAATACAATCGCTAAAAAAAAGACAAGCTGTTTCACCAAACATCCACCCGGAAATAACCCAAATTAACGAGGAAAAAAGAAAAATCTCGATTAACTTTTGAACCAGTCACTAAAAAAAAAAAAGCTGATTCAGGAAAAGGGTCGTTTAAAACCGATTTATAGTCAAATAAAAATAACATTTTTGAAACAATCGGTTACAGAGCTAGTCGAATTGGCCTCGTATTTTCATATCAGCCAACTGCGTTACAATGTGTGAGCAAGAAATGCCTCAGTTATCGACTAATGTCCCAGTCGACAACCGCCTTACAAAACTATACATTTCAGTATAGTTGAAGCCCGAGTCGTCGATGGCCTTTATATCGTTCGATGGGCCATCGAGCAAAGCTGCACAACTGGGAGACCTCTGAAGGTTGACGCTACACTCAAAAAAACGTGCTTAGTTAGCGTCTCGAACATAGGAAAAATACTGAAACGCGATATGTACATATAACTTGATACGCTACCGCAGGTGTTTTATGCGTACGTAGCTAAGAAATGTTCCTTAACTTTCATAGTTTCATAGCAAAAATCAATGACGTTGCATTTATCAATTTAAAACAATATATACTCATGCGGTGTGAATAATAATGATAATAATCCCAATATACTGCGCATATTACGATGATGATTATTCACACCTTTCCTTATCGACTTAAAATAAATACAGAGCTTCCACAAATGTCATTTCGAAAATAAAAATCCTCTGTTTGTTTACGAGAATTCCATGCGCCTCGTACACTCGCGTTATTCCCCCGGAGACCGAAAAATCGGCTCTCTTCGTCGCTTGACTTTCTACGACGAATGTACGCACCTGGGGCACCGCACCGACGACTCAGCGGAGAAGCGACGATGGAAGGGGCGAGGAGAAGTAGTGGGACTTCGGTAGAATGGAGCTGGAGAGAGAAGCTGGGGAGAGAGAAGTGGTCGTGAGCGTTGATGCAAACACAGTGAGCACTGACTGCCGCTTAGTCAGTCAGTCACTAAAATCAGTTAGTAGTCAGTCGGCTCGGCACCGGCCCCGATGAAAGATCGGACGTCACGCGTACTTCTCGTACAATAACATTGTTCTCCTCGATTCTCCGGGTTACCCATAAGCTTACCTAAGTTTTTCTTCTCTCACCGTGTTATTTACCGATATAATTGAAGAGAATTCGTCTGCTATATCACGAATCGAAAAAGATCGTAGCATCGCGTATAAACAACAAAATAAACATTTGACAGTTTATATACGCGACGCACGTTGTTCTTGTGATTGTGATAGAAAAACGATCGTCAGGGATTACCGATCCAGAAAACACTAACCGGGCCGTTACGATTTCTGTGGTTATTTGCGAGAGGTAAGTTTGCGATTTTTTTTTTTTGCGTTATTCTGTAAATAAGAAAACACACAGTGTCACGATCGATCGTGCGAATCGCGCTGGATAAGAAAGACTCTTCAGCCAGTAGGTCGAAGAATTCTGATCCTGGTTGTCCAAGCGAGTGAAAGGCTCTCGAGGTTCGGGTCACGATCGGCGTTGGGGCGAGTCGTGTTCTTCGATTCTTCTCTCCGTTACACGTCGACCCTCACACCGATATCCATCTCTGGATCGTTTCTCTCTCTTTTTCTCAGCTCTGAGCAATCTCGCCAAAGGCGGCATAACAATTTGCCCGTGCACGTTTAAAATTTCGCAACGATCCTTTCCAAGCGCTCGAAAACCTTTCAACGGAAAGCAATATCCGACGATCCTCTTTTCCTTCGCCTCGCCGTCTCGATTGCCGACTTAGGCGCACTTCCAGATTGTTGCCGACCGACTCATCGTCATGTCCTGTTTCCTGCTGTGTCGCGTTTCCGTTTCATGGGCGCGTTCGGCCAAACCGGAACACGGCGAAAGACCCGCGCCCGCAGTTTCTTTCTTTTTTTTCATTTGATTAAGAAAATGCATATATTCCAGCACGTTATTGCAGCGGAATGCCACATTCCGTACGGAACTCGAAGGCGCGTGCTCGTTTGGCCGAAGCAACACGCGGATTTACCGATAACGCCAGTCAGAGAAGCTTAAACCGGCTGGACGCGTTTATAATCGTGTTTACAATTCTACCGTATACTATTTGGCTTAGCGGTGTGAATAAGATGCTCGTTTATAACTAGGTTACGAGCGGGCAATGAAATAAACTTCCTGCAGCCCCGCGCATGTGAAACGGGATTGAAATGAATTGATACAGAGACGAACGGCGAGTTGCGCTGCGTTATACGAGCTAAGGAGAGGCTACGATCCTTCGATAAAGTTGTAATTTTGTTGTTGTTGCTCTTTGTTCTCATCTTCCTTCGCGTGCTTTACCTCGGGGTCGTTGTTTCTTGACCGAGGAATGCCCGGGTTCTCGCCAATGCGCTTCGGGAATAGTCATAAATAAAGGCGCGCCAAGATATATACGTTAGCCGGTCGATGCGTGCGATATACACTCGCCGGTACAATGTGCGCTCACTGACTCGCGCTCTGACCGAGCGAATGACTCATAGACCATATTTTCTCCTTGCAGCCGTCTCACGGAAAAGAGAAGTAATTTGTTGTTATTGTTGTTGTTGTTGTTATGAAGCTTTGTTCAATATTATGAGGATTGATAAGCGTTGCACGCGTGCTTGGGACTGTACAGAGAAATTGTTATTATGGATTTTTCGGCGTCTCGGCGGAAATACAATTGGCGTCAACGTCGCGTATCTAATGATCAACACACACCTGTGCACCCACGGCGCTCGGTATCACACCAGATTCGTAGAAATCTCGCGCGAAAATTCGTGGAGGCGCGCTCGCGAGAGCGTGACGAAGAAAGTAGCGCTCACACGTATCTACCATTATATTATTATATGGCACATGTTGTATACTTGATGTGTAACGCAGCATCTAATTTTATCAATTTCCGCCTCACGTGTAATTAGCGGCACGGAGACGAATCACCGACGAGATTTAATTAATTTGGAAACGTGCCGCTTTACCGTTACGATTAAAACAAGCAATTACGTGGGCGGCGCGCGGCAATCGAAGCTGCCAATCATTGAGGCTGATTTGGCGGAGACTGCTACGTTAGAAGAGGATATTTATAGTTTCATTTGACTTTGAACGGCGCCTCGGGAATCATTGTTAATTCAAATCATCCTAGTTAATGGTCCACGTGCGCATGGATAAAAGGATCTGGTAAAAATTACAATGTCGATGAAAAATCGTGGATCTCATGACTGTCAATTGCCATTTTCAATGTCATAGAAAATTGCAGTCGCTGGTAAAATTTAGTATATCACATTGTACCAGAGTCATTGTAAATTCTTCAATAAATTAGTGGTCGGTTAATGTAACATTTCTCGGTTCGCCCGCGCGACATAATAATTTGTACCATATTATTCTTGCCGTGTGTATGGTAATTACAACCACAATTATCTTAACCCCATATGTAAATCTCAAAATCAGAAATCGCGCTCTACCAATTTATGAATATATCGGATTTCATTGCTATTCGGGGATAATGAAGTGCAAGAAAAATCTTTAATTACTGTATATTCCGGTTTTAGATTATTGTATATTCGAATCAATATCCGTGAATGAAATCGCAATTAATACTGTAAAGTTATCATTGATCTTGTGATCGAAATAATTCGAAAAAATTAAATCTCAGGTTCATAACAGCGCCCAAGGTTTTCAGTCCTTATTACAGTGTGTATACATTATTTCCGAGCCGGTACTGCTTGTCACGTGCTTTTATGCATTCACACATGAGACCAGGAGGGAATCTCGATGTATGGTAGCTTCGAAGAACGGCGGGAAATCCGATGCCAGTAACACCCCGACTGACCACCCTGAGCGACCCGCAGTTTTCTGTGCGCCACAGATTCCCAACAGCCGCACGTCGCGCTCCTCGTTTATACATAATAGGACCTGCACAGACGTTCTCGAGTCTCGACACAAAGGAGTACCTGTTCCTCGTATCCACGGACGGAACGCCAAGGTCCTCTATATACACTCGATACGCCAGACGTGCATTCGCATCGTAAATGCGTATGTACTTTTCACGTTTATTCTCGGAGAGTGTGCATGTGTGCATGCGACTCAACCATAATGTTCGTTCTCGACCGTTGAGAACACTTGAGCTGTTATTAATTCGACATAGGGATTGAAAGTGTTTGATCAGGAAACGCAATTTTAGAGACAGTAATAACAGGAATTATTTTCATTAAATATAAAAATGCAGTTTTTTTTTCACTTAATTTTGCTTTGTGTTATAAAAATATTTTTTAATGGGCGGAAAATCCTTTCACTTTTTTTATTGTGAATTTTTTATTTCACAGTCATTTTTTTACCCAACTCCGCCTGTACTTAAATTCTAAACAAGAACTTGAAATAGAAATTCCTGAATACCGCACACAAAGTTTTCTTTTCTCGACTCTACTATAATCTTCGTTCTCCGCTGTTGAAAGTACTTGAGCTGTTATTACTTTGACACTATATAATCGACGCAGAATTTCCAAGTGTTTTGTTAGAAAATGCAATTTGAATGACTCTAATAAAAGAAAAACACACAACTTTTATTTCGATCCAAATTTTTATCGTTAATTTTTCATATCACAGTAATTTTTCCCAAATTATCTTTACAACTTTTGCGTAAGAGCTTTAGACCCAAATCTCCGAAAGCGCAACAGATTTTTTTTTGCCTCATTATCTTCGTTCTCTGCTGTTGCGAACACTCGAGCTATTATTACTTCGAATACTGGCGGTATATAATACTGTACAATCCGCGCAGGGTTTCAAAGTGTTTGATTAGGAAACGCAATTTTAAAGACGGTAATAACAGCGATAAACTTTTCACTCGGCTCCACATTCGATTTTTTAAATCCCGTAATTGAAGGTGCAGAAATATAGGGAATCGAGTGTGCGTTCTTAGAACACGTATTAAAGAACGATTTAGACAACGGGTGCGCCGAAAGTTCAACGGCAAAAAGGGTGAGGCACGAGGTCCTGGGAAATGGAGAACGCGAATGTTGTGCGAGCGAAGTGTTGACTTTACTCGATAGCAGAGCTCTCGACTAGGCTACTGAACTACTCGGCACAGGGCTTGACTATATCCGCTCATAAAAAACAAATAGCATGTCGAAAGTCGAAATATCGAAAAGTGCAGCTACTTTTCAAACATTCCAATTTTATCGTCGCTGTCTTCAACGTAAAGCCAACTTCAGACTGTTATGATTCCTCTCTGCCGCTTAAAAAAAAAAAAGAAAGCACATCACAAGTCGGGATATCGAAAAGTAAAGCAGTCTTTCGACATTCTAATTTTATCGTCGCTGTCTTCAACGTAAAGCCAACTTCAGACTGTTACGATTCCTCTTTCCCTCTCTTAAACAAAACACAGCATATCCAAAGTCGCAATATCGAAAAGTGAAGCCACCTTTCGAACCTTCCGATTTTATCGTCGATGTCTTGAACTTAAAGCCAACTTCATACCGTTACGATCGCTGCAGATTCACTTATCGCGTGTATTTTGAGTATTTTTCGCTCTCGTGGAATAGACCAAATACTTTTTACGGCAAAACAAAATATAATCACACATCGAAAATCGATTGTATCGAAATACTGAAGCAGAAATAGAGTTACAAGGAAGGAGAAATGGTGTAGACACGCGAATATCTTGTTTAGCCGCAAGAAAGGACAAATAAAAGGCGTGCGAGCGAGGCGAGCACGGTGTGTTGCTAGTGTACGAAAGTTTAGCTAGTTGGCAAGCGGCGCAATTAACTCCTTGGCGGGTTCGAGTCGGCCGCTCTCTTTTTAGTGTTGCATGTTAGCGAAGGATCCCGAACGAGCATAAACAGCGGGAAGGCAGAGGGCGCGTGTGTACACGTCGTACGTATCGCATCGAAATTCCTGAGCGGCCATTATTCGAGCGAGCTTCCCTTTGGGTTTCGTGGAAATTTTGCGAACAAGGAACGAGGCAAAAAAACGATTTGCTCGCCCGGCAAGACTCATAACGTTAGCGCTCGTTTCTATCTTTAATCACGTTTGGTACAATACACCATACGCAGTATTATACCGACCCCGATACCGTTTTTCTTTATACGGTGCATCAACGCTCGTTCGCGTATACGGAAAATAAATGGCCACATTCTCACACGGTTATGAGCCGCGCGCACAGTTCGCTGTGAAATAAATTCCCCTATTTTCCGAGCTTACGCTATGGGATCTATCGCTCGGGGGGAAGTCGCTGGCTTAATGCTATCGCACGTGGTGTTGTGCAGCGCGAATGGATAAATTAACGGAAGTGACCCATATATGCGCGTATTAGCTGAAAACGTTTACGCCAACTTGCGATACACATATTGCACAGCTTGTTTTTTTTTACCTCGAGCATTTGATGGGTTTTTCGGGTCATGGAAGGAAAGCGTGATTATTTCAGATTTGAAAAAATGCGGGCGGAATTTGGAAATAGAGAATGGATCTTTCACGTCGTCCTAGAGGAAACGTTTTTTTTAAATTGTTATATCATGGCCGAGGATTAATTTCTTTACTCGGTATGTGAAATTGATATATAATTTTTTCTTTTTTTCGATTTTGTATCCGATGCAGAATATACTTTTTACAGTTCGAACGGAATAACTGATTGGAATCAAATTAATATTTGTTTTATTGAATGAACAAATGCCCGTATTCTCTTTTTCATTCACTCAATCGAATCTTTTTCCTCAATGTGCACATTTGACTCATTATCTTGTCTTGTTAGCAATCCAATGACATATCATTCGATAATTATTATTATGAACGGTTACTTTTCTTTATTGCTCTGATCCAATTGATGATATCATCGACTCTGACAAATCCCGAGTCACCGTAGAAAATAATATCAAGTTTTGTGTTTCATTGAACGTCGGATCAGTTGATTAGTCGGCAGTGAACGATGACTCTTTTACAATCAAGAAATCTTTGATCGTATAACGGTCGGCGTTGTTAAAATAGTTGAGAAAAAGTTGTCGGTGCGCGGAAGAGCGTTCACTTTCGTTTCTTCATTGCGCACGTGCATTCCCTATAGATATACATGCGTGTTCGAGGAATAATTAATATGTTTCGGAATCGGGATCTCCACCGAGTAAAGGTTATTTAATCACGCGGCGTACGATGCTTTTGAGACAATGAGGAATAATAAGGAAGCGAAAAGTGCGTCGATGACCTCAATTCATACAGAAATGCGTTTTACAAGGAAGCCGAGCGCTTTTTTTTTCCTCTCACCACTATTATGTTTCTTTTCCTCCGCCGAGATTTTCTCATGGCATGAAGAGTCATAAAGCGAGTACGAGAACCGGAAATGCCGCTACGGGGAATTTCTTGTGTCTGCCATGGGAATTCATTGACGAGACTATCGATACTGGGTCATCAACATTAAACAAAAATTATTCGTCGGTTCCACGATTTATCACGGGCTGCCAAAAACACGTGCTTCAATTTCTAATCTACTTGCAATTATAACCATTCTGTGTAGATTCAAATAATTACATATTATACTGGGAATTTTGTATTCATTGTTTTAGTCCCATATTTAGTTGTAAAATAAATTAATCGAATTAATCAAGTTGACCTTACAAAATATTTTTGTGGCAATATGCTAAAGAATTATCGTTAAATTCATAGTATTTACTTTTAGTGAAACAATGCTTGATGATAATTATCAAATTGTGATGCAATTTTATAAATTAATTCTCTTCAAATAACAAAAACAAATGAAACATCGTCACGCAATCACTGAAATATTAAAAATAAAACAAAAAAATGTACAAACGAAGATGTTTAATTAATTTCAGCTTGTGAAATTCTTTGAAAAATAGCCTTCCGAAATTCCAATATTTGATGAATGCAATTGCAACACTATTTTCCTCTGATTTCCGGTTGATATTTTTTTGATGCATTTATAAACACATCACATTTCATAGAATTCACGATAATTTAGGATGTAGTGAAAAACGAGGCGCGCTGTGTTCTCATTCGTTTCTCACTAATTCGTTTCATCGACCTTCTGCCCGAAGGCCATTTGCCTCATTACCAGCTTTTCGTATCGCTATAAACATGTTGCAAAATATATCCTTTGTTGTTGGACTGCGGTGTGTACCTGCCTCTTGCACGAACGCACGTATTATATAGCCGTAGTGCGTATGTCTGCGCAACGAACACGAACCAACGAAGTCATACGTCGATGGTTATGTACCGTTCATTGCAGGGACTCGCGTGTTCACATCAGCGACGCAGCAGCGATGAGCGTTGCCTCTGAGCGCCCGGTACATCCGCACTCGAGGTGCACCGCTCTCCGACGTTGTATGTAGTACGTATGAATGGACTGCGACTTGCCGCGACATCCGGTGTCGGAGAATTAATGTCAGAGTGCTGGAAGAAACGCACTCTTCCCTCATTGCAAAACCACGAAGACTCTCCTTGAGTTATTTACCATTTACTTTTCGATCGCAACAATAAATTGACATTGAATGACTATAAAAAATCAACCAAACACTAGCAAAAAAAATTGTGTTGATTTACTTGAGTTGCCCCATTTCTTCCAATTCGTTTTTAATTCCCCATTATAAATCAAAGAACAAAAGTACTTCACTTAAATCTTTTTTCCCAATTCCCTCTCTAAGTCAGCAAGAAGGAAGTAAAAATAGTTGAGTCAGGAAAGACAAGACGCTCTATTTACACAAAAACACATACAGGAATAGAAAATGTAACGCTTCGATCGTATTTCAGTTTCACTCCTGAAAACTTCCCGGGTCCTGAAGAAAGAAGACTTACAACATTTTCAACGAACCTCACTTAGCCGTCGGGGGCTTTTTATACTTCACCTATATATATATATATATGTATAATACTTTCACCCCTCGTTCTCCAATCACTTCCCAAAAATACGTAAAGCAAATGTTGTCACAAGCCTCGATAAAGTACCTTCCGTGTGTTTAACACCAGACCCATAAATACATATATATCTACATATATACACACACACACTTCAATTACCGGAAGTGGATCTATTTCTGGGTCTGCAATAGACACAACCGGAGGGCTTATTTTCCCGTTGAGTTACATTGAGCTGGAAGGCCGAGAGTGCAGAATCTGAGACCCCGCGCCGTTCGATGACGTTGACGCTGCTCCCGACGGCTAGACGCCCCTGCCGGAAATAGCGCTACGCGTGCCCGGCATCTCCCCACGTAGCTTCACGTAGTAAGCGTCTCGTAATAATGCGGTTGGCACGGTAGACGCGACGAGAACCCGATCAGCGTGTCTCGATGCGCCAGACGCATCAGCTTCACTGGTGCAGCTACATAGAAGTAGTTACATAGAAGAAGCTCTCGAGAAAAGTCGTGAAAGAAAAGCCTACCGGAAGTTTCACTCGTCTCCGAGTCCCGAGTTCATTGGCCGGGAGGAGCGGTCGCCGAGTGAGTCTGCATAACGTTAGTCTTCGTTTTTTTATCTCCCTCGGCGATTCGAGGAATGGCTCTTTGATAGAAGAGACCTAGTCGAATGAGAGGTTCGGATGCTGATGCTATTCGAATTCCTCACAGTCAGGCTCTTGTCAAAAATCCGATGGGAATCTCGAGGGCCATTGAACGAAGGTTTTTAAAGTAACGAGCTGTTATGTCATTTAAGAACGGGTGGTATAATGTGAAAGGCCTTTTTTTTTCTTTTTTTTTCTTTTGTTCCACTATCGACAATGGTGTCTAGCCATTATCGCGAACCGTGTGCACAAATACGTTTTGTGGGAGTCGCAATTATACATTCCAACACGAGAATCGTCCGTCCCAGACTTTTGCAAATGATCGTGAACCGATTATGCGTGGAAACTGACCTACACAATATTTCACTACGCAGGCTAAAAGAGAATTCGAAAAAATCGAACATTATTTTTTAATCGATTAATTCACTTTAAATGTTAAGTGAGTGCACGAAAAAAAATTAATTTTCAGTAAAAATTGATGAAAAAAAAAAAAAAATTTGTCTAAGAGCATCATTTATAAATGCAAACTGACCTGCATAATAATTCACCGTGCACGCCAATAAAATATACTAATTCATTGATTTAAATGAAGGCGTAATCGACACTCGCAATTGCGTAGGTATTAAGGAATGGGCTTTCGGTACATCGACAATATTACGAAGGTGTGGAATGCGAGTGCCTAGAACCTGTGCACGCACGCGTGATATCGCGACGGGAAAGTGGGTGAAAGCGTATTTTCCGCAAGGAATTCACTGTAAGGCGGAGATGGCGTCTATGAGCAATCGTTATTTTGTGTCCATTAATTAATGAATTAATTAAAAAATAATTGGCGATAGAAAAACTTAAAATTTAACAGTGAGCAAGAATAAAATTGTACATTACACATTTCACTTCCAGTTATATTTCAAAAAATATATTCATCCCGTAATCCTAACAAAACTGTTCAAACAATCATAAATACAATACATATGAAAGAAAAACGCATTTGCGCATGATGAAAAAAAAAAAAAAAGAATTTTCCATCACTCAAGTAAACACATTTTCCTCGCTGCAATAATTCGTCACCCAACGAATGTCACCCAACGTGTCTCAGATTGTCGTCATCGCCTGACCGATTCTCCGAAAGTCGTGCTTTTTTCCCTCAAGCTTCTATTTTGGTGCGCTCGTTAATTATCGCCTTAACTCAAGGGGATTAAGGCGTCGGCGACGTTGTGAGCCTTCGCTGCGAGACGAAACGCAGTCCTACACGAGAGCTTCGCGTGTGCGAGTTGCGCGCGGGTGGATCATAGCCATATAGCTGATGCGAGGGAGCATAAGCCCTGCCCCGATGATGTACTACCTCCTACATGGAAAGGCCGACGAGTACAAGTCGTTGTCGTCGTACCTATGTTCACCTCTCGGACACTTACGTGTGCTTCGACTGCACAAGTCGACACCAGAGGCATGTGCAGCTTTCTGCGGCTCGGAACTCGGCATATTCACGGTAGCAGCGTCCAGAAGTCGCCACGGGCCTCTCTTGCATCTCCGAGTCCGCGTAGCACTTGAGTGCAATACGTCTAACGGAATGCAAGGACATCACGCGGTTTCTTCTTACCGCTGCCGACGAGAAAAATGCGAGCATCAGAGACGACATTCGTAGATCACTCTTTAATGAGACTGGTACAAACAGGGACTTAAAATTATCAGCTAGGACACTTTCTGCGTATATGGTCACCGTTGGATCCACTGGACCCATATGCAAATTCAAATTATTCTGAGTGATGTAATAAAAATAATAGAAACAGTAGAAGTCAGATTCAAGATGAAAATTAAAAAACGTCGCGTGATTTTCTATTTTTATTTATGTTTATTATTTTTATTTTTTTTCATTTTAGCTTCCGCTTTCTCAATGAGAAAGTTACGATTAATTAAGATACTTTTTCGTGAAGAATTGAAAATAATGAGTACACGTGGTGCAAGATTTTTGCGATAGCTTCTTCGGTTATAGAATTTCTATTGTAAAAACAGTTAAGTAAAACACAGTGAACGCCCTAATATATGTGCTCATTCACATTCCTCGTATTGTCAAGGATCCATAAATGCAACAAGAGTGCAGTTTATGTCTTTGTTCGAATGCGCACGACAAACGAAACGGTACTTGGTTACTTAAGCGGTAATGGCCGACTATAGTATGTACCTCGTGGGTATCCCGAGAACTGTGCGAACCGCTGCACCACGTCCCACCGCTTTGTATTAATATTTATTTCCCGAGAATCCAGCCACAGCCTCTCGACTCTTTGGAGAACAGTTAGATCGGCCGTCGGACGTGGAATCACAGAGGAAAGCAGAAGGAATCATGAACCAGGCCCGCGAGACTAAATCTCAATGATGGCAAAGATTCACTACATCGCCTCGTGCTTCATCCTCCTCTTCTTCGTCGCTGTCAATTTCCAATACGAACCTTGTTAACCCCATGAAAATTTATGTAGATTAAATATATGCAGAAAAGTACATGTGCCGCATTGAAAAATTTTTAAATAAAAATTGAAGGGACTGAATAATTTTACGGGGATAACCATTGGCCGATTAAAAATATCCGAGTCCTCTCGTTCGACTTCAGTAGCAAAGTCACGGAAATTGCTCGTCGCGAATACGGTGACGACAACATCGTCCGTGTCCGACCGTAGAAAATCTCGTTACACCACTCGACTACTCGGCATAGCCTGCTGAGTGTAGTTCCTTGAGTTATACGAGGGGAATTATGCGACGAGCGATATTAGATTATACGAGCGAACGAGCGCACGTGCGACCGTAATAATGGTACCCACGACCAACAACTCCCAACTCTGGGAGTCCGGTACTTGTGCACAGTATTTTGTACGGCTATGTGCGACTAAAACGCCACCGGAGGAAGCCGTACTTCATATAGCTATAACAGCGGTGACCTATCAATTCTAAATGTCAATCGACGTGTCCCTGTGCCTTAGAAATCGTGTCTCTTCGTACTCTTGTTGTTGAAGTGAGTGCAAAACGAGTGGCGAGGTAAAAACAAAAATCGTATCTTACGTGAAAGCAAATTTTTATGGTTTTCCAAAGATTATTACAAAAAGTGCGACGAGCGATAAACAATAATAATTAATAAAACATATCAATGAAAATATTTTCAAGCGCATTGAATAAAAATAAATTGATTTATTTATTTGACATAAGAAAACCGCGCGACATGATTATTTTATTTCACTTATTATTAATGCTCAGATTGAATTTATTTTCAGTTCAAATGCCACGTTTTATCTAATTCTTCGTTTCTTTTATATTCATGAGTTAAGAAAACGACTTTTCACCTTACACCCATTTTGTCTCGAGTAACTCCACAAAAAATGTTTCGTTGTGGCCGAAATTTGGATGTTAGAGCGGATATATGTATGAATATATATAGAGTTGTGTTGTCGGACCGCACAAATGATACCCAAAAGCAAATACATGCACAACATCCACAGAATTAAGGCTTTTTTCCCGTGTGACCGCGAAACGTGGGTAACAACACACGAGTCTGCATATAGTGCAATGACACAGATTTGTTTTTCTCGTCGCTCTACGTCGACCTTCTTCAACCCCGTCTGCATGTTGCGTCTATTAGACGGAGAAAAAAAAGAGAGAGCAGCTACCGGCGTCTGCAGAGGCTCCTCCGCTTTCTTAAAGCTACACTTATGTCTTATGTGTGACGATCGTGTGGTATTTGTTGTTGTTGCTGTTTTTAACCATCGCGGAACTCGTGCGCGCGTAACTCTTGTTCCTAAAGTCGTGCGGGGCTCGCGTGGATGTTGTGTTATATATGGGAGATGTGCTCCCGAAGTAGGAATCGCAACGATGTCATCTCGCAGCTCGTTAGGCTGTCCTAGAACGGGACGAGTCGCTGTCGCTCCCGCGACGAGTCTACCGAGAGAGTCTCGACGTCAACCGAGGCGAAAAAAGCGGAATAGACGGCAGTGCTCGCTACTGGGAGTCTCCATTCGCGGACTCGGAACTGAACCCGAGTTTCGTTGACACTGACCATTTTTTTTTTCCCAAAAACATCCTAGAACTCGCGTCCGATCGAATGCGATCTCACATTGGAGAGCTCGTTTTCGTTTTTTTCCATACTCGTTCCGGGTCGATCTTCCTCAACCGGTTGCCAATGCAGCGGTGAAAGAAGAAGAAAATTATTCAACGGACAGCACGCGTGTCTGGATATTTCACTATTACCATATGGGTTGTATAATCACATTTTTATCATTCTGAACACACGGAGAGAAATCTTCGTATAATAATCGATTTCTTGCCAATTGTATTTAGGAATTCATTTCCGAGTGAAATGGATTTGTCTGTGGAGATTTATTTCATGGGATTTGCATTGGGAGATTATTAATTTCGTAAATCGTGGCTGCAATTAAATTATTTATTACTAATTGTCCGGCACTTTAATTTCACAAATCGATGGCTTAATTAGCAATTTTTATCACCAATAAGCCAATGGAACTACAAAAAGTATTCTTATGAAATGCTAATTTACAGTTGTCTTCTAAAGTAACCAAGTCTACTACAATTTCTCCACGTGTACTTGACATTGAGTCAAATTTAGTCGAGTCATTTCACGCGCCAGTGCGCCCAAGAAATGCTGTCGGAAGTGCAGCAACCTGATCCAGTGGACGGCTCAATCGCTTTTTATCACGTGAAAAGGACATATATTTCCGTGTATAGCCTGTAGAAAATCCGTTGAAGTCTGAATGGGTGTGCAACGAGCGTCCGACATCGTCCTCCTCGACAAACGCGCCGAGCTCTCGTCTTGTGAATTAGAAACTCGGTTCTCGGCGTTGGTTCACGCGTTCGATATCGCCGTATGTGGAATGAGTAACAAGTGGTATACAAACCTACGGGTTCTCGGGAACGAACGAGTTGCATACGTCGCGAGCGATGCAACGCTCGCTTTTCCGTCGCGAGAAATTTCGATCCGTGTACAGCGGACAGTTACAGACATCAAAATGCCACTGCGACATCGGGGACATTTCGCTACCCGCGAAAGAGACTCGGGTTCATTCTCCTACGACCAAATAGAAATCGTCCGCCCGGCGCGTTAATATACGACGAGAGTTCCCCGGAAGCAAATCGCCGAGAGAGACGACTTCAAAACATCTCACAACCAGTTTTTTCTTAGCCGTTTTCGGAGACTCCTCTATTTTGTATACCCAACGCTGAGCCTCAAGGGCAAATGGACTTATACGCGCGACTCTCGCTGAAAGGACAGTAACACAAGTGCTTATAGACACGTGACTGAAAAAAACCGAATTTAACTCCACAAATAATCCTTCCGTCATCGTGCCGTCCCACGAAAATTCTCGTGGGTGGATTAGGCGTTGGTACGGACACGAACGCTATTCAAATTTACAATAAAGCGCCTCAACTCTTTTCGTTCCTAGAAATGGAGATATGAAGAGCCTGGAGAAGCTTCTCTTTCGACTACTGTACTGATATTGCGGTAGTCTAACAAGTTTCCTGGCGACTCAAGATTTAATCGTCCGTCAGAGTTGGAAAATTGCTTAATATTTTTCTACAATAATTTCTCGGTTGAATTAGTTATTTTGCAATAAGCAACCACTACACATTTTATACAAAGATGACAGTTTTTTAATGAAACAATAAATAATATAATTTTCGGATTACCAAAAAATATTGTGTTTATATTTTTCTCATTAAATCAACAAAATCGCATACATTTTTGTCGACAATTTTCTTCTTGCAGTTATTGATAGCTTTGATATTTTGTTATATCTCTGCAGGTTAATATCACCGAGTCATGATTATGCAATAAATTATGTCGTAAATGCATTTTTTTGTAGAGTAATAGACTTACAACACTCGAGGTATCACTTCGAGCCTCAATTCAATTTCCAGGATACTATGTAGTGCAGCGTCGAGAGTGACTCACGAATCATAAGATTTAGCATCCAAGATCGAAGCTGGAGCCCACGACTCTCCATACTTTACCGGTTCAGCCGAGACGATGAATATATCTTGACTTTTGCTGCTGTACGCGAAATACCGGCTTTCTATAAGGATGTGACGAGGAGCATTGGCCTTCAAGATTAAAAAACCATAAGCATACGAAGTTGTCGACGGGCGAGAGAGGCGAGGAGATTGAATAGAGAGAGTACATCCTGCTGGGCGCCTCATTGCCGATAGAAAACAGGAGAAACGAAAATAAGTCTTTTCTACTCTGTTACATTCTCCATGTCGCTTTAAATCAGTTGATTTTTTTTTCTTTTTTTTTTTTTCAAAAGCTACGATGTAGGTGTCTTTTCATAAAAATTTACGAGCGGATCGAACGCGACCGCGAAATCATGTCTTCGCCCCGACATCTCGTAATTTGTAATTAAAGTTGATACACACCGTGAGTGAATAACCGTACAAGTGCAGACGGAAAGCTGTAATTAAGTGAAAGGTTCTGCTTCTCTCGAAACTAATCTCCGCTTGTGCCTTGCCTGTACACAGCGATGATAATTCATGAGCAGCTACAGTTTCACTCGTGGCATCATATATTGTATCAGTCAGCATTAATTGCTTCGTTTTTTTTTTTTTTCTTTTTCCTAATGACTTAACGTCAGCGCGTGCTGATTCCTTTAATTGATTTTTTATGGGTTACACCGGAAAAACAAATAGGTACGAAACGGTGATGGGTATTTAGAGACACAATTTTGTGGAGCGTCATTGTGATTATCGTCCGAAGATCACCAGCGCGAAGGTTAACAGAGAAAGTCGACGCAGAGGAATAAGTAAAGAGCGGCTGAACTCACGCATCACCTACGCGCTCGCGCGCATTTTACTTCGTGCATTCTGACGCTCAAAGTGAAAGACATTGCCGTGTTAAGAAATCCTACGCATGCATATGGATAAAAACGTGCGCGTCTCGCACCCAACGCGAATATTTTTTTTTAGCGGATACGCCAAGTGAAACTGACCACATCGATTTTTTTGACATTTTTTGCTTTCACATTTTTTTTCCATAATTATATTCGTGTCATTAAGAAAATTAAAAAAATAATCAATACTAAATAGGGACTACTTTTTTTATGAATTATGTTGAGCGCTGAAATGACTTTTGTTTTCAGCACAAACAAACGCACAAAAATCCTATAATTGATTACACTGATTAATATTGAAAGAAATTTATTCACTGAACTAAAATATCGATATTGAGGACGCTGATTACAGCAAATTATAAAACACGATTGTCAAGTTGGTACAAAGTTTCAATTAATGTTATCGGCAGTGAGCGACAGGCGAGCATTCGCTACGCCTTTTGCCTGCGCTCGTTATGATTCATAGGCCGAGAAATAAATAGCAGTAAGCGTAACATTTATATCCTTTAGTTCGAAAATACCTCAGTGGCGTTTATGCCCGATAAACGGTCGATATTCCGTAGCTGTCGTAACAGAAAAAGAGCGTGAAGAAAATGCGAAAAGGACGTCGCGTAGGTTTCAGCCGTAAGAATTTATGCTAACTCACGTGAATAGGTCGCACCCACGTCACGTGGCGCATCCAAGACTGCGTAAACGACGCGTGGTCTCTTGGAAAGTTTGTTTGCTTACTCTCTCACTATAGAAGAGCTCAACATCCGTCGTGTAATCAGCGCGCCGAGTATTCGTGCATCTTTTCTTTCAGAAAATACGTTTATTTACATCACAAGACTTGAAAACCGTCGACTCGTTAGAATCACTATAAGGAAAATATTATAATTTTTTAAACTCTCGTGGTGTATATTATTTAATTACTACGTGCAGATAAAAATTAAAGGGGCTTTCTCAAACCCATATTTATAATAATACAACTACGATTTTTTCAACGCCAATTTTTTCAAATAATTACTGGCGTTAACAAAATTTTCCGCTTCCTGAATTCATAAAAATTGAAGTACAGCTTAAATAAATGAACAGTGCATTATTTCTAAAGACCATTTCCTGAAGATGCACAGAATTTAGTGAAGATCGCGCTCGAGCTCGCTCGCTCATTATACGATATTCAGGTTTAGGCGCGGAAACATTCGAGCCGTGAATTTCTATATGACTCACGAGAATTTCACTCGAGAGTGGTGGGTGCCTCGCGATTTCCTGCATCTCGGCTCGTCGAGCTCCCCAACTGTTCGTGCTCGCCTAATATACTCGTATACGTGCCGTTTCTTCGCTGCACACAAAGCCCGTGGCTGAATACTCCTCGCGTATACACGCCACGAGTTCTGGCCCGTTGCAGCGCCGAGGGTTTTGTTAGGGAGAGGCCGCAACGCGCGCGCACGAGCGGAGAAAGTTGCCAGGAACGAATAGGAATAAAGGAGGCGAACGACCCGCGTTGCCTTGTTTCCTTCTGACGATAAGCGCGAAATAGAGCTTGGGCAACAGATAAAGAGCGTTTATTTTATTTTTTCAATGTTTTTTTTTTTATTTCGTGGCGTGTTGCTGCGGTGCATCGTGACTCTGGCTGAGTGGGATCACTATAAATGTTTCTGGTCTTGTGGATGAAAGGAACGCGAAAAAGCATGAAAGAAAGAGCGAGAAAAAAAAAGATTAACAATAAGACTTGAAGAAAATGGCGAAGAGATTTACACCCTTTGTCTCGATTACGTTAAATAACTCTGCAAACACTTCAGCAACTATCCACTGTAATACAGTTGCGTGTATATATATATATATATATATCGTTCTGCAGGTAGTTACGCAACGCTTCCCGGTCAGGTCCGCGGGATCGATAGATCGGCTCGAGACTCAGGCAATACAGGTATCTCCCCCCTCCCCTCCTCACATCGCGATCGCACAAAGGCGGATCGATTCAATTGCGTTGCAACTTCGGTAATAAAAGTTTGCTTGAAAAAGCTATCGTTGTAAATGAAACTAAATGAAAGGAATTACCCAAAAATATATTTGAAAAAAAATTGTATGCCATTATTCCGGTTGGAAAAAATGTCTCTTATATTAAAATTCATTTTACAGAGCGAATTAACATAATATTTCGAAAGAAATAAAATGAAACGACTTACCTGATCTCCTGAGTTGCCAATGATTAATCATTCTCGCAAAGTGCAGCAAGTTTCCACTAACTCGAGTAAATTAACCGAAACCAACCCTGGGATTGAAGTGAATCCAGTTCTAGGTTAACCACCTCTAATTCCACGCCTTCCGCCGTGTTCATCATGCGCCTTTCTAATTTTTTAAATTTATTTCCTAAACTCTCCAGAATTGGCTTAAGCATCTCAGTGTGGAAATGCCAGAGGAAGAAAGTGGTTTTTTGGTAGACCCAATGAAATAATATTATGCTAATATCTCGGCCTAGTTTCTTAAGGGTCCGGCGAAAGAAAAAAAAATGGCCCCTACTTCGTCATCGACGAAAAATTATTCTTTTGTCCTGAATCCCTATCGAATGTCTCTTTTCATCCCATCCATTATTGTGGCCATTCGTCAGTCAGTCTGTTGCCCGATATATTGTTGTCTATCTCAGTCTACCGAAGGCATAACAAAGTGGCGACTGATGCTGGTGAGGCTCGAGAGAGTCTCGTCTCGAATTGAAGCGGACGACCCGGGCATGCAGGTCCGCGCGCGGCTCCGCGTTGCTCTCGGTAAAAGGTGGAGGAGGTGTGGTTACACACCGGCCGGCCGCGAGCAAGCGAAGCTGGTCGACCTCGTTTAGGACCGGTAGAGAGATACAACGCGGCCACAAACTCGCGCGCTCTCCGAGCTGCATGTATGGTCATAGTAGGTAGATATTCCTCCGTATGTTTGTTTGAATGTCCCCGCCCTTTTGACTTTGCCGGCAATAAAGTGCTCTTTTTTCTTCTCCACTCTCAACCACCTAAATTTCTTCCTCGCTCTTATGAATGGTTGTGAGAATTACTTGGGTTTCTGTGACGCTGAGAGGAAAAGTACCATCCACACATTATATATTGTACATTCCATACATTCACCGAAGCCTCTGAAAATAAATAAAATATTTTAGTCTCTGATAATCATTAGATTTTGAACAATATTTTTTTTTTAATGTACAATTAGACTATCGAATGGCGTAGAAAATACAACAGTCGATCCTGAAGTCAAATAATTGTAACATAATTGCAATAACCGAATTTTTTTTTCAAGAAACAAATTTTGATATTAGAGTTTTTGATTAAATTGAGATAATCTGACATTTTTAATAAGACTGGTTGAAAATTAATCTCGCGAATGAAGAAAAAAAAATTTTCCAAATGGATATATGTATGCGTATGATATAAATGCATATCATTGCATTATGCCGCATTTCTCGCGTAGTGTCTCCCTCGATTAATCATCAATTCGACGTACACGTAGTTGCGTTACTTCCGGCCCGTTACCGGAAGACAAAACGAGATCAGATACACCTGCACGTACGCCATCGGTCGCATTATCTCGTAATACCCGGCGCGGCGATACCACGAATCATCGTAACAGCTTCGCGAGTACTTGAAGCGCTTTACCAAGTTTCCAGGCAAATTGGAGGTGAATGGATATTACCGGGTTCTATGCAATTCTCCAAGGGGCTAATCTTTATGCGATCGATCGCGGCGTTCCTCGCCACTATATAGTCGATACATACTATGCTACACGATTTCAATAAATTCTTGTGGTAACTGAAGAGGCGCGAATGGTTTAAGGGAGTTGGAACACTTGGCAATACTCGAATCAATGCGAAATAAATTTTTAAAAATGCCGATTTGCTACTAACTTAATCACTTCGATCATTGGAATATCCTTAATCGACTAACCGCACCTTATTTGTCACAGTATCAGTTGTTAGAAGATTAAAGCCAATTGTATACTTGATGTAAGGTCAGGATATGATAATCAAATCGTTATGTCTTCTGAATTATTGATGCTATCAAAAAATATGGCCATTCGATAGAAAATCTTTTAAAGAACAAAATGAGCTATCGCCCATTATAATCCCAAGGATATTACCTTTTTTAACCCTTTTTAAAAACTGGTTGAAGAAATATGAACCTGAACCATGTGGATTAATAATGTACTTTTCGTATCACGGCTGTGATTACACTGATATATTAAAAACTAATATGGCTAAGTGCATAACATTTCGTAGCAGCTAAAAATGTACTACTAATTTGTCTAGTGTGGAGCGCTCGAACCTCCTTAAGCAAAGTTCTGGGGAGCTTCGAGCACCAGGTGGAAGAGAAGAGAGCGCGAACTCGGCGATAATACTCGCGAGCACCAACCAACGGAATTCCAGGCGTTCCGCGAGCAGCACCCAATTATCCAGTCACGACGAGGACACACCGCGCACTCGGCTTCGCTCGGTGTTTCCATTTGCGCGCGCGGCTAGTGCGAAACCCTGGGAACTGCGTCTCAAGAAATGCCCGCCATCCGAGCTTCCCGAGTATTTTGCGACCGTCACGAGTCATTGCCTCTCTGCTTGAACGAAACCGTCGTCGCATCGTGGGCAGCAAAAAAACAAAAAAAAAACGAACAAATAGTGTTAAAACAGCAAAAAGAATGGAAGGGATACTTCGTCTTGTTCTCGCCGCACATTCCCATTTACACGTTCGTCATTCAAATCGCTCGAGTACCTGAAACGCTCGAAACGCTGTTGCGGATCACACGACAAGTGCAAGTCATCGCTTTACTGAACTTTGTTAACGCGTCAACGACCTCCAGCCCCGAGCTACCATTCGCTCGATGGAATTGGTCCACGATCTACGCTCGGTAGTCAGATTAGTGAGACAGGCCGGGGTGAAATGGCCTGTTCTAGCGGCTAAGCACCTACAACTATTTATGAGACATTAATTGTAATAACTATCTTTTTTCTGGTTAAAATATTTATGAGAATTGATCATTTTCCTAATTAATCGTGCTTAATGACTGACAATATTTTCCAATCGACAATCCGTAATCATGTGGAAAAAAACTTCCCAGAATAATTTTTTTATTTTTCTTAATTTTGTTAGTACGATATTAATCGGGGGTGTAATTTGTAACTTTAAAAAAAATTCCAAGCAGTTAAATCTAGGAGGTGCCACTTGACTGGACTATAAAAGTTAAGTGAGACATAATTCTGATTAGGCTGACAATAAAACCTTCAACAATAAAATTAAAAAACAATAAAACGTCCTCTCTTTCATCATCAAATAAAAATCAAAAGGCAAAAAGTGCTCAGAAAATTGTGGCGTGACGTGGGCCAAGGCCATTTAATACTAATTCCCGCCCCCTAAAAATTTAACTAGAGTTTAACATCTCCATAATTCTCATAATTATAAAATATATTAAGTCTAGGAGAATGGAACCGGATGGAAGATTTTTCAAGGACCGAGAGCCTCCGCCGGTTCGTAACAATGCGGAGCAGCCCGAACTTGTCTGAGAAACTCTTCGAGGACGAGGCGGCGAGGCTCAAGTTCTGAACGTTCGCACGCGCGATTGGAAGGACAAAATCCTGGTCCCGCGTTCATTCGCTCTCGCCGTCGCGGCCTCAGCGCAACTGAACTCACGAGAACTCGTTCACCTCGTGAATCGATGAGAGAATAAAACGAGAGTCGAGCCTCAACGAAGCATAAACCCTGTGTATTCGAATCCACGACACCGTGAAGGACCTCGAGAGACCAAAGACGGAAAGAGGGGAGGGAAAAGAGCGAACCGATCGATTTACATCCCGTTCAATTTTCTTAAGGCTCTTGTATCTGCTGCACGGGAGAACGGGACAAAATATAGCTTATTTCAATTACCCTTGAATTATTGATGACATTGTAATGATACGCAATTCTTTTTTTTTGCAAAATTTAGTCGCTCAAATCGCAAAAATTACCATTTTGCAAAATCTTACTTTTTTTAGTTCCCTTCCTAAATATATATATTGCAACTACATATTGCCTTCCCGAAAGATAACTCATAAACCTTCAAATGTGAAGTGAAACCAACAATAAAAAATAACATTTTTATTCCAGAACTGATTACAATACTATTAATAGAGTCCGATAAAATTGCCATAAATTTATCAAATGAAAATATATTTTCATTGTCTCTGTACCCATTCCTGTATAACATAAAAGGTTATGGCATTTGGCGTAATTTAATATGCAATGACTTGCAATACTCCAACCTTATACGAAGTTGACTTACAACATTTTTTTTTTCGTTTGCTATGAAGTACTTTTATTCACTTTCTATTCCAACCTTCATACTATTATAATTCAAATCTGTTTTTTTTAACCATACGAAAGTTACCTTCTAATCGAGTTCTTTAATAAAAAACCGTTCTACCTTATTTTAAAAAAAAACAACCAGAGCACAGTCACGAACATACAAACTCATTGTCTCTTAATTAAGTGACGATTGAACGAGCAGCCTCAGATTTAGTTGCTACCATTCACGACTTTCCTACGACCATCTGGACTCGATCATTGCGTAATCACTCGGGCAGTCGTTGTGTACATACAACGCGTAGTCCCGGTGGTTCACGATTAAGTGGTTCAGGACGTCGCGAGGGCTGTCGACGATTAACGGGAAGACCGGCCGAAGAGTGGACGACTCGATGGCCTGGTATGTCGTCCAGACGTACAGAATTAACCGAGCCGGGGGACGAAATTCGGCGGTCACGTCATGCGTCTCCGCGACGAGGATGCGGAGCATATGTGTGTTGCGGATTCGTCGAAACATCAACGCGCCCTTCCCTCAAACGAAATTCCTCTCGAATTTTAAACATTCATCCTCTCGTCTCTCCGTACAAGTATCCAGTTACTTTACGCTATTAACTGAATTGTTAATGCGCACACGAGGAGTTTATTCCGCGGCGGTCCCACAAATTACCGCAGCCTCATGATATACACCGTCTGACGCACGGAGCTTTGCGTATGCCGAGATCGTCGTAGTCGTGTTGCCGCAGCGAGAGTTTAATCGCTTCAATTATTTAATTCGCAGCGGAAACTCGAGCGACGCGACTCGTTGGCTTCCCTCGGTGTTTGCTTGTGGGGAATCGTTGTGATACCGCGCGTATTCCACGAACTGTCTCGTCACTTTGCATCTGCAGCCTCGCTAACGGGAATAAAACGCACGGACAATGGAACGATTTATTCCAGAAATCTCCGCTGAGGAGTCGTCACTCTATCGAATAGCTTGCAACGAATTGATTGATGCTTCCAGCTGCAGCCGCGCTGCACTGTTGCAGTTCATTATGACCGGCTTCTCGCCGCCGCTTCTGCGGTTCATTGTCGTGGGAAACAATTCACCGTATCGTGAAGCTGCTGCCAAGTTTACACAGGGTCCACGTGCTTCTCGTCGACGATTAACGAACAATGCGAATCATACACGCACGACATTAGTACACTCACAAAATGCACTGCACGATATTTGTACTAAAGAACAGATAACAAAAAAAAAACATTTTCACAAAATCCTCTCACAATGATCAATCTTCGAGTCTGGTAATTAATCATCATTACTATTATCTTTAATTGTGCGTAGGGAATTTTGACACAATTTTTTGAACGAATAAAAAAAAGAATCTACGCTTTTTCGTTGAGGACACCGTATTTTTCTACATAAGAAAAATTCGTTGAAATACGGCTTCAATTTTTCTTCAGAGTATAAAAGGGTTCGGTCGAGTTTGTGAAAAGCCGCACGATCAAACGGGCGCGGCGTAAGCGGCGAGTTGCGTTATTATGTTTATTATATTTGACCGCACAAGGACTTTTCTTGTTGGGATCGTTCAACCGTTAAATCGCACAAGCTCCGGTCGCCGAACGAGAAACCCTCAATGTTCCACATACATTTTTTTTTCTTCCCAACGTTCTTGTGTTTTTATTTCCAGTTCACTGTGAACGATATCGTATTCCGTCATATTGCGTAATCTTTCCACTGTTCGTAGTTCGGTGTTCGCTGCAGTAAAACGAGAATTTGCAAACACAAAATTGCGTAGAGCTGCGGCGATACGTCGATCATATCTGCTTGTGGACGCGTCACCTCTACGGAATGCCTTGCCGAGCAAGGTTACGGTCGTCACGACGTCGATGAGTATCGACGAGGCCTACGAAGAATAGCCACAACAAAAACACGCATGTCGCTTCTCGTTTGGAGGATCGAGCGACTGCGGTACGTATCGAGTGAGAATCACACTCGCTCTTCACTTCTCGAGGAAAGCCAATACGAGAAGACGGGAGAAAAGATAAAGAAAAACAAAAAATTGCAGGCTCATAGCGAGAGAGTGGCTACACAAGAGAGTCGAAGAAAAAGTCGAGGCGATGTGAGGAAGAACGTACGTACCGTTGCGGCGCTTCGAGAATTTCGATCGAATCGGTCGTTCGAAGGTCGACGAACTCCTCTTGTCTGTGGAATTCCTAATCGCTTTCGCTTCGGAAATATAGAACTGTCGGATTGTGGTTATTTGTTATGTCGATTTCTCATTCACTCGGATTATTGAATAGGATTTTTTTTAAAAAGTGAGTGTTGCAGATGAGATTGTATCGATGCAAAATATGGGAACGTCAATAACGACGGTTAATTTTGTTCACCGGAAGACTTGCTGACCACGCGAAGGTTTGATTCTGAAATATTGGAAGGCTATTGATTATAATACCAGTTCCGACTTATTGCTTCCTTATTAGAAAAACTTGTTTTGTTCTAATTTGGTAGTTACATGATCGCAGGATTTTTATGTGTGTATCTTTATTTAGATTTATTCATATGATAAAAATGGTTTTTTTCTTTATCGTAAAATTACTACAGAGCGATAATATTGCTAAATCACATGAGGAGATAATTAGGGGTATCGGTACTAACGCGGGAGCATTTTGTCGATGCACGTGTTGATCGGAACGTTCGAACTATTCAAACCAATTATTGTATAACACACCAGTTGCTTTGTATACATAATTCGTCCTTTACGTCACAGTCTATGTTGAATTAATGGCATCCATCTAATCATCGAGACAATAATTACGATGTTAATGGTTATTTCAAGTTTTTGTAATTTCTATTAGTTTTTTATTTTTTAAGCGAAACCAATTTGTCGAATAACACCCCATTCTTTGGATGATTAATTCATTCGTCTAATGATTGAATATTTATATTTGAAAAAAAAAAATATGCATCGGCCGGGAATCGAACCCGGGCCGCCCGCGTGGCAGGCGAGCATTCTACCACTGAACCACCGATGCTGACGTTCCTGGCTTTGCGTTACGGACTTAAGAGTGCTCAGCATCACAGAACCGCACACATTCTGCCCACAGATGCTTATATCTCTATCTTTGAATTACAGACTTAATAGGAGCTTTCATCTCGACACAACTGCGTCTGCTAGACGGTATAAAATATACCGCTACAGTGCATTAAGTTTATTTCTGCAGAATCGTTTAATATGCCCCCAGCTTTAATGGAGACTGACTTATGATCTTCACCATGCATCGTACGCTTCTGAGCCGTTCCAAGACGATGGTTCCCCATGATACTCCCCAGTGGGGGAAGCATTTACTGCTGATTTTATCGATCAACGCATTTTTTCGATCTTCCGATATCCGTAATATGCCTCGATAAATCACAGTAACATGCCCACTCCTTGATTCAATCGATAACGGCTGACAAATAACATTTTTACCACTCACATTTTTGCTCCCCGACAAAAATTGTTGCTTGGAATTTATGCTTAAAATTTCCATGAACTATATGATTTATAAAATAAGTGAGAAAAATATACTAAATAAATAATATTGACCAACTAAATACAGTGATCCCAATTCTTCTGCGTTATAATCTGATTTCGGTCCCGTTACAAGCGTTAAAATTTCTAAAGGCTTAAACTCGATGGAAAAAAAAAAGATTCAATCACTTTCCGAATTAAACCGCGGTTATTAAAGGATCCTCTGACTGATGAAGTCCTCTCGGGAGGTTTCAATGGGAGTCCGAAATGTACAATCATCGGCATTAAAACGAACAATGCTGACGACAGTGTCGGTAATTAATAGTAAATATCGATGTTCCTTGAGAAGAATGAACGAGGGAAGACTTCCCGGTGAATCCTCCCTCCCTCGGTACGGGACAAATAACGGAGCTCACATCAGCACCGAGATCGAAAACGGTATATTCTCCACGCGAAGTTCCTTCTCGCGCTTATATTCCTCACACGCACGCGGTCGTCGCCGCTGGTGTTGCTGTTGCCGGTGCCGGTGCGCGCGAGTTGCGAGAACGAAGGAGGGTCACGCGTGCCGAAGCGTAATTCGCTCGCGTGATTATACGCGGCCAATGCAGCGATTAGGTTGCACCTATAATACACCTCTGCGCACCGCATACATTTAGTTGCATCTATTTACATGTTGTAAAATCAGAGCGCGTGCGAAGTGCAGCGTAAATCATTGAGATGCATTTTACGATGTTTTCCGAATAAATTCACATCGAACAGGATCCAGGTCGTCCACGCTATCAGATTCGATCCGCAGTGTATTTCACTAGGAAACTATGCGACTGCATTGACATGCATTCCACCTTCGCAATTACGTTAGCGGAACCCTGCACCTCTTGAGAAATTCCTTATTTCACCGTGAAATGAGGTAAACGATGAAGCGAGAAAACGTGTATTGGGTACGGAATAAGAACAGCAACACGCAATTGAGAATTATGTGCGGATATATATGTATATAAAGGTTTTAGCTGTGCAACGCACGAGTTCGTATATATTCCGGTTATCGTCGTCGCAACGGTGTTAAACACGCCAGCAAAGTAGTGCCTCGGTGGAACCGGAATATGCTTACATCAGACGTGTTTAACGTTTCACTCGGTCAGCATCCCTGCGCCGGTATCCGCTTTGCACGGACTCCCGGTATCTGGCCTCTCGTTTCCTTGTCAATGTTATGCACGGCTATTTATTAAGCTTTTGCTCTTCGCGCTGTTCAATGCAAACCGAGTACCATTCGCCTTCTTGGTAACGATGATCCACTTATTTTCGTACCGCTCAACGAATTCTTGGATTTTAATTTGGAAATGTGAACGAAATACAGTTTTACAGCACAATGAATTTACCGAATATTTTAGAATTTTTATTTACGTATGCCGAGTACATTTCAAGGATGTAAAATCTGTTTATGCTATTTTCCATTTGCATTGTCTGTTAGCGAAGGGATTCTGGGTCTCCAAATTGTGTATTATTTTCTAAGGTTTTTCTCACCGAAGGCAACACGAAGAATTTTTTTCTTAAAGAATTCAGAATATGTTCTGCAAGGAAATGAAATGCATTTAATAAATAAGCCAATGGTAGATTCTACTGCAGCGGTTCTCGCGGCTCAGATTACAAAAAATTTTCCTCTGTCAGGGAGTACGTTAATCGACTTCGACTTCCTCATAAAGGAGGCTTTGTTGTCATAAGTGATAACGACGTTCAAGCTTCTAATTTGTGAAGCAGCACATCCATCATTTTTTCACATCAATAACACGATTAAGAAGCGAATGAAAACGAGACTGAAAGCAAAGTGAACAGATTTACACTTTCGCTTATTTGTCACTCGATGATTTTACCATTTTTTCGGAATTCGATTATTTTTTCTTAACACTGTAAATCTGTACGTGTACTGGAAATTTGTCATGCTTCCGGGATCAGCGTGAAATAAACGCACCGACTTCGCGGAACTTTGTGCGTCAGACCGCGTGTATGTACGTGCGATTACGAGTTTCGCTCTCGGAAAACCAGTAGAAGAGCAAAAGCGGCAAGTAGCGTTGTCCCGAAGGCAAACCGGCGCGCTGCACTCGAAGCGCCTCCTAAGACACTTGCGCTCGCGCGTGTAATTTGACCTTCGGCCTCTTCTCCCGTCCTCTACGGCTCAACCGCGACGAAGACCGCCTGCTTTATTCCCCCCGTCGTGTTTTCCTCGATAATTTACAACTATCCCTCGCTCGCCGTGCCCTCCATCGCCTGTCACTTCGGGGTCCAATATCCCAGAGGCGAAACAAAGCGTCGAGAAAACAGCGTGAACGGGAGAGTCCAACACCGGAAGTCGAGTCAATTACCCAGTCGAGCGGGCAATCGTCTTGTTGCGTTCACGGTAGTCGAGAAGTCGACAGGGTTCAACGAATAGCCGAGAGTTTATGAAATATATATCCGTTGTATTATCGCTAAAATAAAGTGAAAGTGGTTTTTTTGTCCTCTCGAAAGTTACAGATTTGACCTATCATGACATTTCGATCGAGAGTTTTTGTACGTTAACAAAAAAAGGTGTTCTGAATTTTTTGAATCTAATGATTATTTTAAACAACTAAATTCAAAATGTGAACCTATTGAGGATTAATATAAACGTTCTTCTGTAAAAATTTCAGGCACTTTTCGAAATGAAAATCGTACAAAATAAGTGATAATATGACAAATAAATAAGATATTTTGTAAACGATTTTTCCAATACAGAAAATAAAGTAGGTTTGCATTCAAACTAATTTTTTTGAAACCAAAGTAAAGTAAACATAAACATCAGCCGTGAATCAAAACCGGTTCAGCGAGAATTCCCCGTACAAATAATAAACAAAGGCAGATTCCACTGTGCCTTTGACTTGGCCCAGCCGCCACCGCGTCGAGACCGATTATTCATGAATAATGAGCTTTCTTGACTCCTATCTATTTGATGAAAATTCTTCGTGACTGTTGAGAAACGCGGCACTCAATCGCAGTCATCGGCGGCAAAGCTCGCCGACATATCTTATTACCGCCTGAGTCCAAGTTCAATTACACTATGTTAATATTATAGGCAGAAGAAGGTCGTCTTCCTGTAATACCTATAATATGTGCACCCAGCAATAATATCGCATGCTCATTTTTTTTCTTCTTCTGCTACTGACTTCCGATGATTCCTGAGTTACGTGTCCGGAGGTACTTGTCATTCGAGAACAATGCCTGTAATGGTTACGGTAATGGTAGTCGTGGTCACGCCCATCCGGCTGGTTACCGAGAGTCTCGACGACTCGTAAACTCATTCCATCGCCCTTTTTCACCCGATCATCCTGAACGATTCACTACGTAACGGCTTGTCTGTATTTGTGTTCCAGAATGAATACGTGACGTTGGCCGGAATAAGACCGGGAGCTTTGATGGTTGAACGCGTCGCAACGACGATGTCCGCGCAATGCAGATACTTCGAGCAGCACGCCTGGAAGCGAGAGATCTGCACGAACTGCTTCAAGCCACGCGAGGAACACCTCGGCAACGCCGAGACTTCGAGGCCGAGCGTCGCCAAAGCCTCGGCTAACCTGAAGACTGACGTCCAAAAGCTACAGGTGTCTAAATTATTTCTTACCCCCATTAACAAAAATTTTATTCAATTTACAGCATTTTTAGTGTACAACAGTATACGAATTTTAGATGCCACTTAAAATCCAGTTCAAGATTTTTTTACATTCGTTATGCAGCAATACAATGGTCGTAAATTCATTTTGAGATATCCACAAAATTCGGTACTGCACAATCAAGACGCCAAGAGGTCAAGCTTAAGGTGATTGTCGTCATCTGATTTGTATCCGGTTACCATTCATCTGTGACGGCATTGAATAACGACCCAACGATTTTCAATCTAGTCTACATTGTTTTTTTCCCGCATGCTACCGATTTTATCGAGCTCGAATTCCAAGTCGTGACTGCCCGGAGAAAGATCGTAGATCATTGTTCACGATTCGTCACGTTCTCTCGCTATCGAACTGTAACGTGTACAGAGGCAGCTTCAAACAAATTTTTTTTACTTGTCGATTTTCTTTCGATGGAACAAAAATTTTAAGAAAAAAAATATATCGTTGTGAAATGACTTTTCTGAATTTAAGGGACTCATGATAATTTTCTTGAGATTTAGATAATCCGTTACGATACGTTGAATCTGGATCAACCTGTACACGGCATGAGCGATCACGAGGATTCTTCGTCAACTACCGGGTGTGCACTACTATGTTTGCCCACACGATTCTATATGTGGTGGCGGAGAAGCGATACCGGCACATAACCAACGTGCTGCAGGCATCGAGAGCGCGAGCGGCGAGCACCGTTCGTCGAGAGTTGCACCGTGGAGAACTCGGATCAGAAGTATCGCGAGTGTGTCTGCGCGGAAGTGCTTCGACAGCAAGCGATTGATCGAGAGGCTATTGCACCAGCTATGGATCCACTGGAGATCGGCGATCGCAGTTTCGATCGAGCCATATACGTCATCAGCGTGACGATAAGCTTCTGCTCTGCCACTGGGACCACGAAGTCTGGCAAAGACACTTAGATAAACAGATGGATAAGCAAATACGACGGAATCGATGAGGGACTCGATAACTATACAACTATCTTTGGCATAGATCCGTCAGCGACATGCAGAGCCTCGGAAATTATTATTTTCAACGTCACGAACGCAAACATTCCACTCACTTAGTTGGGTCAAGGCTAAATGTCCACATTACAAACCTTCGCGGTCAATACAGAAGTAATGAAACGGATGCTTTAATACATATATGCTTTATTATAATTGCGACATTTTTTTTAGAACAATAATCATTCATTTTACACAAATAGCAAAAACTTAAAGGTATTCTGTCAGTGGATACAATGCTTAATACTTTTGTGAGTAAATAGTGGAGGCCCTGTAAAATTTTTGTGACTATAAATGTCAAATGTAATTTTTTCCTTTTAAAATTGTTGGTTGCAACAAGAACGTAAATGTAGCAGCTGCATCCACAAATAAAAAAAAAATTACAAGACAGGCCACGATGACGGTCATAAGAAAGTAATGAAACGTAAATTCAAAAGAATTAATGTGGCCCAGAAAAAAAAAAATCTGCACATCATAACAATTCATCTCATTATCGCGTTTGGCATAGTTGACTCTTCAGGTAATGCGCAGCGAGGAGTAATGAGCGTGAGACAGAAAGTCCGTACGCAGAATTCAACTTTATGCTGGAATTCAAATTACCGACCGTTTATGGTCATGCACTTCCGAGGACCGAATGGTCGCGTTGACGTGAACTCCGCTCCCGTTCGAGTAGACCAAGGTCAACGACCCTGACTCGAGGACTGCAGGAACGCTCGCGGAAGTGGGTTAGCTGGCTTCGCAAACGCGGAAGCGAGTCGTTGGAGCATCGAACGAGTCAAAGATCGACAGCCTTGCGCTCTGCACCGGTACCGAGTTCTCCGTCGATCCAGGACCACCTGCCGCTGGCTTGATGCACGGGATTGCTAATGACGACGGCACGAGATGAAAGCTACGTGCAAACCGACCGATTACGTGACACCCGGGCTGAAGCTTATCACTCAGGCGATAATAGTATTATAGCAGTATAGCAATAAAATATCGCTGGGTATATAATCGATGATGCAATGTGACGTTGCGATCGTTTGTGTATGCAGAACAAAACTGCCGAGAGATTTACCGAGAGTTGACCCAACGATTGGCATCTCCACGAGAATTGAGCAAAGCCTCGCAACATGATTTATTGCTGATTTAATCAATAACTTGCCCGGCTTGGAACGTTTCCGGCAAGCTACGATATCAATAACGGATCGAATTTATTGTACCCAATGAAATGGGGCTAAAATAATTCTTAGAATTCAAAGGAAAGTGTGATACTGCGAACGTTGGGAATATCATTCGGAATTTCACTGACCTTTTTTTTGTAACTAATTATTATCCAACCAAAACATGTTTAAAAAAATTATCCACAATGCTGATATGAAATCTTTGCTTCAGCAATACATTTTGAACAATTACTAGATGATTTTTATCAGTGGTCTGATTCTCTGACACTTAACTTTCCCTAATTGCGTGATCAAGATTTTGTATGGCTTTCATCGCTGAAAGGAAGGTGAAGTTTGCATTGCGTGTGGTGCCTTGTGGCTCTTTGATATATTGTCATTGCGTGAGAACGTTATCTTGTTTTTCCGAGAAGAAATTTCTGCGCTTGAAATTACGAGAAGATTCCGCGACAATGTCCTAAGGCAATGACAAGGTTCCAGCGTTGTGAGATTCAGTGCGATGAAGATGAACGGTGTGTCTGCTGCGGGAGGGAAACAATCGTGAAAGAAACTTGGCTCGCTTCGACATATACGTTTCCCAGTTTTGTTTATTCTCCTCACGATACCGATCGCGCTACTACAACCCATTAAAGCGATGGAATTATTCAGTTTTACCTTGAGACTTTTCCAACAATTTCCCTGCAACTGCGTCGCGCAATTTCCTCCCCGACCTCGATAAGCCGGTGTCCAGAATACCATAAAACCTTCAGCTCTTTCGAAATACTAGGCAAACACTGTTTACACGTTAGCGCTCTTACTGTACACGCCCTCGATTGACCATATGCACAAGGCAAGCATGTTTAACACGAAATAGAAGGATTCTCACTGTATTTGAACTTTCCCATGGTCTTTGTTAATTAAAATATCCTCTAACATCGGTTTTACCTTTTTTCGTTTCAGAGTATCCTTCGAGGGAGGACAAGCTGTCAAGCTACGCGACGAAAGAACGTAGCATTTCCGGATGCCTTGACCGAGGTTATTGGCTACGGTGGAAACGATTTTTCGGACGGCGAGGAAAATGCTGAAGACGATGATCCAGAGAGTTTCGAGTTATCCGACCCAGCGAATCAAGAGGACGATGTACCGGACAGCGAGGAAGACCGCGCCCTTGGTAATCTTACCCGAGCAAACACAAATTTCAACACAGTCACGGCTAATCTATCCGAGACTGGAAATCCCGAGAGCAAGGCAGCGAAATCGTTCGCTTCTCTGATGCTCGGCAAGGTGCAGAAAGATTCCGAGGGAAAAAAGAAAACGCTGCTTGTATCGGTGACGCCTTTCGGTGCTGACGACACTCTGCCAACTGCGAAACGTCCGACGGACAGAAAGCCGGGAATGGGTTCGTCAAATCCAGCCAAAACGAAACAGGATGAGTCTGTGTCGTCGTCGAGCAAACAGGAAGTTGACAAGGCTGAGGTGACACTGAAAACTCTCGGAAAGACAACCGCATTGAACAACAAAACTTCGTCTGTCGATACGAAGCTGGATAGCGATGCGGTTGGGCTGGAAAAGATTGTTGACATGCCTCTAATCACCTCCAGCAATCTCATATCAGTCATCCAGAAGAGCGACGCTTTGACCGGTAACATGGATTACCAGAGTCCAAATACTAAAAGCGAAAAACGAACAACTTCGATATCGAGATGTCCTGCGATAAAGAAGCCGGAAAGTGAGAAGCCCAAAATCGCTCTGCAGACTGCTGGTTACTTGACTAAATCTGAGTACACGGTTTCGAGAGTGACGAAAGTTACGGGACTGGAAACGAGATTGGGAATGGTCGATTCACCAGCGTTTGATTCGGGCATCGATCTCAATGAGAATCCGATAAAAGCTGAAGTTAAAACGGAAATTTCTCCGAGCTTGGAAAGAAAGGACGCGAAGAAAATGGCCGTGCCAGCGACCGAGGATCAATCGAAAGCTACTGGAAATATTAGCGAGCGAACAGTCGAAGGCGAAGCTGGACCGGAGCCTATTTTACTGTCGAATCGTAAATTCTCCTTCGAAGAGAGTCGCGAACATGCTGGTGAACCCGATGGCAAAGCTGACGAAGAAGAAATGTCGGAACCTCCTGCTTTGCCAAGAACTCTTCCTCCGGTCGACTCCAGAAATTGCCGAACCTCCGAGGCTCCTGTTACGTCCGATCTGAGGCCGTCGATCGTCAATGCTGAACCTAGACCGTCGTTTCTTCACGGCGAAACAAAATCGAAACCTGCAGTGCCACAGAAGCCATTTTCCCTGCCTTCGAAACCTATGATGGTACCCAAAAACTCCACTTCCGGCGGAGGCGTGAATTTGATGAAAAATTACACTGGTGCCTACGTTCCTCCGCCTCCTTCGGTGAAAAACGCTACGAGCCACAGTCAAAACTCTGGGAGGCTCGTCAACAATGATAAACCGAGTAACTGCGAAGCCGTAAATAGAATGAGCGCTGATTATTGTCTTCTCCAGGCGCCATTGGGTGTAAGCGGTGATTATTTTCAAGGAAAGACATTTCAGGGCTCCCAGAATCAAATAAAGAGTCAATCTGGAGAAAAAGTCTCTGATACCAGCCGAGAAATGGCTGAGAGCAATTTTAAGCCGCCTGACACTTTTGACGTTCACAACTCCGACTTTTTAGATCGTAGAGCGAGCGGTATATCTCTGATGTCCAGAGAAAAGCCGGAACCCTTAGATTTGGAGGGAAGTAGTCCAAACGACAGCGAGGAAGGAAGCCAGAGCATGGACGAAGATATACGCGGCGAAATATCCGCTGATGCGACTGCGGAGCTCATTCGTTCGCCGAATAAGAGAAGAATGGCTCCGAAACCTCCGGCTACGCCGACGGAAGAACTGCCGGCGTCGATTTTCGCGAGGAATCCGGCAGCGGCGAATTTGAAGTCGGATTGTCCAGTTGTGAGGGAAAAAGAGAAGAGAGAAAGAGCCTCCTCCTGCAGCCCAAAATTCAGGAAGGCTGTTTGCGAAACTCCGGATCCCTGCACGCAAACCGCGCCGGAACCTGCGCCAAGGCGAACGATTTCTCTGTCACAAGGCAGTCTTGCGACTGTTGACAAAACCGAGGAGAAGAAGAAGAGGCCACGGTTTTCATTGAAGAGGCTGCTGCGTATGGGCTCGAGAAAGGACGTTGACATGACGACGGGAGGGGGATCAAGTTCCAGACTCGACGAAATTCCAACAACTCCGCAGCCGAAACCTCGACTCGAAATTATTCATCCTCTTGAGCTGGATGGTGCGGCCGTTGAAGTACTGCGACACGACAGGATCGTCCGAAGCGGGGAAGACGTGACTGATTCGAAAATTGGCAATCCTCCACAGTCACCGGGAAGTCATCAACACGCACCTGGTTAGTTTTTTTTAGGTCTCGTTCATTTTTTCTTTCCACTTCGAGTGTTTGTCGTGAGGAAAATCTTCGGCGGTTTTTACAAAATTCTCCTCAAATATTTTTCCCAACGTGACATTTGAAATGATCCGATTTCAATGCTTTTCCTGGATTTATTGACATACAAATTTAAGAGATGTTCATAACAAACCCGTTCTCCAAAATCTACCGAAGATGTTTTCACATATAATTGCAGTAAACACACGTCTTACTCACCACTTTTTAATTCTTTTAAATGCATTCTATAAAATATTCATTGTACAGCATCAAGGCCGGGAAAACCTCCACCACCCCCGAGAAATCTTCAACCCCAGGAGGAATGGGCGAGAATGTCAGACGCGGCGAACAAACCAGCGAGACCACCGCCGCCTCGAAATGAGGGGAAATTACCGCCACGATCGGAAAAACCATCATTCTCGAAGACTTGGCAACCGGCCGCAAGTCCATCAGCGACTGACTCGATTTACGCGAATCTGGGTAAGTTCCGGCCCATCCAGTGTAACTAATTAACGCGAGTCAGAATAAAAAATAAAAATAAAAGCGGCCATTGACGTACACACATGATACTACATACCTACCACATAATGTAACAGCCATGCTCACAATTTACTCGCGCCTGCTTAAGCTTGCAAGCCAGGACGAACTGATAATAATTCTACATAATAATCGTTAATATCGAATCTAGTTTTTAATTGTTAAAACCTTGCAGTATGTTTCTCTTTATGTTTTCTTTTAATTTTTAAAAACAGTTTCTATTATACTGTACCCGTTGTGTTGAAATTTTTACTAATATGCTGAAGCGTTGACACAATGTCTCGATAAACGATTCTCAGAGCCATATATCGCTTTTTAAGATGATTTTCTTCGCAACAACGAAGATAGATTTATTTGATTTATTTTAAAAGCATTCGCTTTCACGATATCAATCGCTGGTTTCTTTTTTATCGCTCATCCATTTATTTTTCTTTTTCTTTTTTTTTTTTTCTATTCATAAAACGGACGTCGAGGACTGGCAACGAGCCTCTCGCGTCATCCTGTGATATGCCGTGCTCGCACTGCTTCCGAATTCGTTGTTTCATACTCGTTCGACATAATAGCTCACAGTCTTTCATCAATAAATTCAACAATAAAGCTAAACATAATAGTCTCGGCCCCGAGTGTGGCTGAGCAACGGGTGAACCCGACTCACCTGCGTCTCACTATTACAGCTACTTTAGAATCGTATTGTACATAAAGTATTTAACGAAAGAAACAACTACAACAAAACGCCTGTAAACCAGACCCATTGTTCTGAAATAAAAAAATTTATTGCCTGAAATGAAATCGTTGAAGTACATTCCTGTCTTTTTGGCCACGTAAATCATATTTGTCTTTTTTGTTTTGTTTCGTGCTTTTTTTATTTTGTTGTTCCCTCGTTCCTGTCGCGACGATGAATACGAAATATCGTTTCGAAACTCGTTTATCGTTCGCTCGTTGCATCCGCGCATCAAAATTCGCTGCAGCTATGGGTATAGCGCGCGACTAACGCTGCATGCATCGAATATATGCAATGCATACTATTATTGTCGTAACGTGAGATATTTTCGTCGATATTCCTCGTGCGTCCGATAGTCGAGTCAGGATATCCGACGCGTTTATCCGGCGGTCGAACGTAAGGAGATTTCAACAATACGATATCGCAAAAAATTGCAATCAGCGGTCAAGGTGATGTGGCACATTGTAGTTGATAACAATAACTGTAAATCAATTTTTTTAGCCTTTTGAATTTTTCTTCTCACAAAAAAATTTGTCTACACTTTAGGATCAAAAAACAACGTGAAAGTGAATTTACTTTCGTCCACAATCATTCAATACTCATGAAAAAAAATTGGTTTCCATCTTTCACCGTATACCTAGCGCAAATTAAACGGGGGAAAATGTACCACATCGTCTTAAGGCGAAATTCCTTTTCGCTTTTGGAGTTGGTTATCCAATTGGAGTTTCGGTAAATCGCGAACCAGAGATCCGAATTTTTTTCCACCGTAGAATATCGCGAGTGCGCTTGAACGCCGGCTTTTTTGCCCTGCAATATTCCCCAGCGTACGTACGCTTAGGTACGTAACACTTTGTCAAGCGTTAGTCAATTACAGCACGTTATATGTTTGAAAAGAATTTTTTTATCTTAATGGAATGTTCAAAACGCAAAAAAACAACCAACAGCTGTAAAGTAATAGTAGCTCGCCTGTGAAAATGCCTTGTGTCTTGTGGTACTAACACTGGCGCTTGACGAATGGCGTATGGGCCTGCAGCAGCGGAGGATGTTCCAGGTGAGGTGAGAAGCGCATTGGCACCTTCCAAGCCGCAGAGGACAGCGAGCATGAGGGACCAGGCGATTGTTCAACCGCCCCTTAAGAAGCGAAATGTACCTTGTGAAATTGACAACCGGGAGTACGAGAAACAAATTCTGCTGAGGCCTCCAACTTCTGACTCACCGGTAAATTACTGCACTAATTAAAATCATTGGAAATATCAAATATCCTATAAACAATAAAACATTATACTTCTAACAAATTAATTTTGGAGATTGAGTGTTGATTTTATTTTTATTTGACATACTCATATATTTCCAGTTGGATTTATTATTTTATTTTATTTTATTTTATTATGTTCTGTAAAAAAATGTATCATGTACTGAATAGCGAATATAAAATGCACGTTTTTATTTTATTTGATAGACTTCAAACGACAGTCATGTTTACGAGTGCCTCTCGAGTTCACCGGAGTGCGACTCCAATCTGGAACTGCGACACGCCGTTGGTGGAAGTAATCGGTCGAATTGCAAGAGGAAGTCGGACAGCAGTGCATTGGATCCTTGCGGAGGGGATTTCAAGTATCATCAACCTACGTTTACGAGATCAACGTCGCTTCCCTATTGCGGCAGCGAGACCGAGAGCGAATTATACGCGCCTTACAGTTTCTACACTGGTGACGAGGCAAGTTTATGGAAGTTATTGTAACGTTTGCGGACACGCACATGGCCCATGTTTTTATGGATCGTTGACGTTAATGGAAAATGTAAAATTACAGGGACCTGAAGACGATCAGGACTGGAAAGCAAAAGAGGAGGAATTCGGTATGAATCGCGTGCGACAGCGAAGAGGACGAAGCATCGTCCATCGGAGCCTTGAAGACAATTACGGAGCGGTCATCGTCGCGAATCACGAAGCCCTCGCTCAATTACTCGAAAGGGTAAATTTTTTGTTCCGATTTTCAATGTCCTGTAATCTCCTTTAATTTTTCGAAAATCATTAACTTAAAATTTGTCTTTGTTAAATAAATTTAACTCGTTTACTTATTTATTTTGCATTGAATGGGACAAGTCCTTGAAAGCCAAAACAATTATGGCAATAAAATATGACGGAATAATTTACACATAAAATTTGTTTTAATTATACGGTTAACTTCCAGTTAAATCAACCTTCACCAGTTCCGGCCCATTTGCGATGCCTCAAAACTGCGAGTCCGCGTTTGAACGACGTCGATGTGGACTCCGACAGCTTTCTAGTAACAGGAAAAAAGGTTTTTTGTTCGGCTGTATGGAACGACCACGCGGTAACGATTTGCCTCGCACTGGACATTGCCGTGCCCGTTTCGCGAAAGGAATTTTGCTTAACACCGATCGTCGAGTTTGTTGATGTCGTGCCAGAAAAAATATCGTTGAAGTGCTTCGCGGGAAGAAAAGACGTAGATGGTAATTAAACTGAAACACGACTAGGTAGTATTAATATGAGTTCTTCAACAATTTTATTTTACAGCGTCCGTATCAATTTTTCCTCGTATGCAAGTGAATACGGTGCAATCGTTCGCAGCGGAAATTTCGAGGGATCAAAAAACCGATGGCTGGACGCGAGAATCCTGCTTTATTCTTCTGCAGTTTGTTAACGCATTGAAGAATCTTCAAGCACGGGGCATTGAAGAAGCATCGAAGAGTCTCAGCAACGTGGTACTTTGTCGCGAAGACAAAGATGCATGTTATAAGCTCTATCTTCTACAAGGGTAAGAAAAGTCGACAAATGTAGCATTATCAAACTCAGTCACTGACAACCACCGCATCATAAAATACATTATATCTTTTTAGTCTAAATGTCGATTCCGGTGACGACCGAGACGACGAACGAGTGTCGCTATGCCAATGCGCGCTTGTGGCTCTTCAAGAACTCGGACTTGCCGGCAAACTCCCCGTTATTCGGGAATTACTGATGCGCGAGCGAGCCGTCACTCTTTCCCAGGTAAAATAGCAAGCATACACAGTTATAAAACATTGCAAAATGACTATTCAATTTCACTAAACAAGAGTATTGAATTCTCTACCACGTCATTTTTCAATTTTTTATGGTTAATTTCTGCAGAAACTTACCTACTTCTTAAGAATTACCACCTTCTGTAAAATTATGGTCCATGCCAATTCTCGAAAGACTTCAGAAGAAAGCCCTGATATCAAATGTACCGAGGGACTACAATTGTATCTTAAAAATATATGTAATATTTATTCGCATGTCCAATTATCGTTACATTTCGTGTCGACTTCTTCAATAGGTAAAATCTGTCCTGGAATTTTCGCTGTGGGGACCGTCAGACGCGACGCTTGGTATCGTAAGAGAGAGGGAAGTGGTGCTCCAGAGATGGCTCGATCTCGAGAGGGCGAACGTACTTCACGCCTTGGTCAGAACGAGGGCACCTCTCGCCGTCACCGACGAGTATCAACTAATGTTTCTAGTCCGTACGAGTGCGAGAATGATGTGCGAGGCATCCGTCTTACTGGACGAACAACAGCAGCGCGTTGACTCGATTCGGTCGAATTGAGATCGCGGATTTATTAATCCAAGTACTTTGGCTTCCACATAGCGACAAAGTAGCTGAAGAAAACCGGTCCGAAAGCCATTTACGTACCGGCGACAAATATGGCGTGTTATTTCTCGATCCTTAAACGATCAAATCTCGAAGCTGGAAAAATCTCTCTATTTGCTTTCTAACGAGTTAAATTTCGTTGACCAATGTCGTACGCTCAATTAATATAATTTCTTCTTTAAAAATTCGGTGCGAATGTAGATTTGTAAGTAAATAAAAATACGGTGGAGCAATCATGTATATAATTACATACACATCATTATAAATTATATTTATATAATTGACATTTCCTCACAATTTTTTATAGAAAAGAATAAATGAATTTATATATTTAAATATAAAACAACAAACACTTAACTTTATTACAATCCTGACTTTTAGTTCAGCGTATTTGGTCCAAGATCCTTGAACATTTGATTGTACTCCTTTTACTCTGCTGGTTTTAATCTCGAGAGCACCCGGTTCGTTGAACTCGGGAGAGACATGAATATTAAATGTCTGAGGATAATTTAGAGAAGAATTCCACTTACATTCTTCGAGGAAACATAGCCAAACGATCATGGAATGAAGAGGAGCCCGCCAAGGAATACATACTCGTGTTGACTTAGGAGGTAATTGAAGTATAATTGAAGACGTCAAGAGAAATTAATTATTTGACATTCGGTAGATATTTCAATTGCATAAGAAGAGAACTCTAGGATACAAACCGCACATTATAACGAAAATAAAAAACACTTCCGATGCACTCTTTATAAGATTTATATGATTTCAAAACGCGACAGCTACTCGATTGGTCCCAATGACACGACAAGTGGCAACAAGATGGAATGACAATACATCTTCGCTTTATTTTTCAAGATAATACTCGATTCAATGATTGTGCAAAGAAGAAATGGAGTCAGTGTTTCAGTAGGTTCCTCGAACGGTACCAATATTCACGGACCCTCGAACTGGCCATCCAGTTCCCACATGACACTGCTCAGTACAGTAAGATGCCACGTCGATAGGTTTGTATACCGCAGGATAAATGGTCTCTTTATCTTCATGCATCAAATTGGTTGGAACAAAATGATAACTGTCCCCGTAAGTGCTTGTATTTCCAGAGAAGGGAACTCTCAATGCAGGCTTATTCTGGACTCGATAAGGCTCGCCTTTTTTTCGATGGAAATACGAGCCGAATGGTTCCAATTTCTTCGGGCCGAAGCCCCGATTTTTTGGCAAATCGCTCGTGTCCCAAAAGGTCAAAATATTTTTTTTAGCCACGCCGTTCTGCTGATCCTCGCTGAAATTACAATGCGTCAACTGTGAAGTGCTGATGTAAGGATCCGAATGTTTGATGTAGCCCGATTCATTGGGTAAAGACGTGGGCAATCCGTCTCGGCATGAAGAAGAGATCCCGCAAGTTGATTCTTCGATAGAACTCGAGAATGCCCAAGCTTTCGGCTCGTGAATTTTTTCTGGGTGAACGTAGGTTGATCCTGCGCAGGATTAGATTTTTAGCTTGTTAATAATCACGTAAAAGATATTTATATGTTACGAATGTATAGAAAAAATATACCAGTTGTCGTGGAGCCCCATTTAATCGGTCTCGGAGGATCAGCGACGTACTTCTCATGCAAACTCTTGAGAGTGGCTTTTGACACTGACGAAGAATTTCGAAAAAAATCCTCGAATTTAAAATGTTCCGTATACTTTGGCCCGAATGTACTTTGGCTAACAGACTCTAGTGGGTTTAACAACACCGATTCTGATACTGGCATAAAATCATCTCTAATTTCCTGTTTAATTCGAGCATGAATGAAAGGATGATAAACGGCGTTTTGATAAAAATAAGAGCGACTGTATGCCGATTTGTATAAGTCCGGATGAATATCGCTAGTCCGACGTATAAAAGGTCGACAAGAGCACAAAGTCATTGTACTTGTCGCTAATGTGTGAAATTAAGGAGATAATAAATAATAATAATTATTATGCTATCGTTGTTATATCACAAACGTTCTAAATAGGAAAAACTAAGTCGTTCAGGTTGGAATTAAGACAAAAAATAACGAATTTAGAGTGCCTCGGCATCGTTTGCTTTATTATACATTGACGTGATTACATTTCTTCGACTTTCGATTAGTATCGCTGACCGCGTAAGCTTTCCTTAATTCACTCAATTCGAGAAAGATTTGGGACGTTCGAAACTGGGATTCATTGCTCGAATCGTTCGGTCCTTCGATAGGATATTCTAAGCGCGTCCAAAGTGATGACGAACGATGAAGAAAAAACACGTATTTCATTAAGACCATTCCATAAATCTCTTACCGAGACGACGATATCCGCGAGAGATAGAAAGAACGAGAGTAAATGTTTATCCGACAATTAGGCGGACGCGATTATCATAATCGTTTAATTACTCAGTTCCGTGTCAAAGTAAACCATAAAAACTAGCTAATATTTTTTTCGGAACATCAACGAAGACAAACCAATGCCTCGCGATCTTCTCGCGAGTCTGGAACTCGCGTTTGAATATTATTAGATCGGGCATTGGGCGACAGCCTGGCTCACAATCTCGCTATGTCGCTTCTCCATCTAAAACGTGGTTTTAAAAAATTCGCGACAAATCGAATATTCGCTCGATACATCGTTTACGTTACCCCGCCTGATCACGCGTTCCAATGTTAATTAGAAATCGCGCATAAGCGAATTCTCGACGTGACAATAGAACATCGAGCTCGCACCGGCTTAAACTATATATAACGCAATTAAAAATTCATATAAAATCAGAGTTTACGGCGCCCTAACTAAGTTGACACTCAATAGACAGTCGATTCCTAGGAGGTAGTGGCGATGCTGCTTCCTCATATTAATTACGTTTTGTTTTTTCATCTTATCAATGACCTATTTAGTTTTTTCGGCCCCCACGTCTCTTCATAGAAGATGTACATTGGGGACAATACCATTTGCCCTTCGGTGGCGCCGTGATTCCCACACAAGGATAATGAAACCACTCAAACGGACACTGCAAAATAATTAGACAAGTCGGTATAGTATGAGTATATCAATAACCAGTAAAGCATTTCTGCGGAAAAAAAAACGATTCTTACATCTGAATTATCGCACGCAACCATATCACCATAGGATACTTGATTACATATGCAATATCTTGGTTCGTTAGGGTCGTAGGTCCAATCGGGATTGTCAGGATCCGTGACCGTCGCAGCTGCCGCCGCAACGGGTGGCGAAGCCGGTTGTTGAACCGCAGTACTCACGACACTCGAGCTCGGGACGGCAGTCGTGAGTTGTTTTCTGCAAAAGATTTGAGTTTAAGTCGTAGGCTCGAAAAACGTGCTCGACAATTATGATCGTAAATTGCGAATGAATTCTCACTTCTTATGTTTCTTCGTAGTTTCCTGAATCGCTGCAATAGCGGTTTGGGCGGCACCGGCCAATTCGCGACTGAATTCGGTCGCGTGAACACCAACGGTATTAATAGCCTCGTAACTGGCTTTGAGAGAAGCTGTACGTCTTCCCTGCTGCATCTGCTGCGTGGCCGCTATAGCTTGCGAAGCTGCAGCTGCAATTGCATTTCCACCTGCTCCGATGTGACCGAGATTGTAGCTCACCGAGCCCACCGAATTCGCGATCGCGGTCGGTGTCGGCGGCAAACTTGTCGGCGGTATTATCGGTCCCGAATTGGCCGAAGCCGGCCGAGACTCTGGAAGATTCGACGGTACTTTTTCTATAGCTAATCGCTTCTCCACCGACGCTGAGGAAGCATTGGAATCTCTTCGCTTTTCGGCCCGTGCTGGAAAAGTTTACAAAAATGTTACTTTGAAGCTTAGTAAATAGTGAAAATTTAAGTATTCTGAAACTGGAAGTTCATTATATTTTCTAAAAACATCCTCTGGCTAATAGTTTTTCGATAAAATGGATAAATAGAGCTTTATGAAAATCTTACAGTGACTGTGATTGTCCCGAGACCTGCTAGACGTAAAACTATAACGATTCTCCTTTTGACTACTGTTTGTAGGTGGCTGATCGAGTTCCAAAGATCGTTTTTCTAAAACCTCCGTTATTCCCTTGTTGTCAGCCTCGAGTTCCATCTTGAATTTGTGCAACTCCTGATCCAATCTCCTCAAATACCTATCGACTAGATCGTACATCTGATTGGCGAGATGTACTTTTTCATCTGCATCCTCCAACGTCTTGTAATACTCTTTTCTTATAGTTTCATACTCCGCCTCCTTATCGCTGGGTTTCATTTTCTTGGCGTTGGAGAAGAACGTTTTAACTTTTTTCTCCAAACTGTCCATTGAATCTAAAAACAAATGATTATAAAACCATATTAACATTCTCGTAATCTACGATTAACAGATTAACAATAACTCGATCCTACTCTGTACACCCAAGTCCATTTCTCTCATTTCGGTGAAACGGTCCCTCAACTCTTGTGGGAGATGCTCGATCACTGAAAGAAAGTACATGGTAAATATTGGTATAACCAAAAGGTGCAGCTTCATATTGACACATAGACATTGGGAAGTAGCAATAATTGTTGCTTACTCTCACTCATTAAAATCAGACGAGTATTACAAGTTTAAAAATCAAGAAATTGTCTGTGAATATTCGTATACTAGTCGCATGAAAAACATTCACTTAACCTAAAAATTGTCATTCCGTTAACCTGTAAATCATTGACATCGATTGCAAAGTAGTATTTGGATAGTAAGAAAATAATGATTGTCATTGACAAGTGCATGATAGTGTGACTGATCGACTGAGCTGAGTAGTTGGTGAATTTTGCAGTGCTCGTGTCAGATATTGAAATCAGTAAGGTTAGTAGTATCCCCGAAGGGAAGTGCATGGACTCCTTGGCTAATGCTTCCTACGGTTTTTACGTACTTTCGACATAATCTTCCAAGTAAAGCATCCTTTCGTGTCGTCGTGTCCTTGGCGGATACCTTGTTATTCTAATATATACAATTAACTGGAGGTGGGTGAACGCTGTAACGTCAAATTTAATGAAAATATAAGCGTACGATCGGATGCGTGTTTACAGCGACTAAATACCCCGTTGGACCCACGTTTTCGTCCGTAATATCGATTTGCTTTTAATTTTTTTCTTTTTCGCCAATAACGTCTCATCGATAGCTATAATTTAATCGATCGAAGCCTCGCTGAGAGTGACCCTATTTATTGCTAAACCAATAATTCGTTAAACATTCAGTGCATATCGTCTATTCGGGTGGGGGCCGCCATGTTGGTCCGTTGCTCAGGAGCGTATTCACATGGGGTTTTATGAAAAATGTCATCTATTCCGAAAATTAATCACTTTTTACGGTAACTTTTACAGAAACATGATAAGACGTAGTCCAACAAGGATAGGATTGCGTCTGGATGACCTCCAGGAATACGAGGTTATCAGGAAGGAGAGGGATGCAAAAAAAGGAGTGGAAAAAACGGCTTTCAATGGTCCATCATGGGGTGGAAAAATCCTTCAGAGCGATATCCAAGAGAGAATCGGTTACGTGCCTCAACCGACTCAACCCAGCCAATCAAGGCCTAACATTTAGGATAATTATATTTTAAAAAAACACGCTTGATTACATTGTAAGACGCATTTTTGTATTTTTTGTTCTTTTTTTCAATACATTACTAAAATATACACGGCAGTACGTTCAAATATTAGACCCCGCAAAAAAGTGAGGAACTCATTTGATAAACGATAGCCTAATTAATCAAAAATGTGGAAACAAATTTAGGACACAATTCAATGAGTGTAATGCGCATGCAATTAAAAAATATATGTTATGCATAAATATCGGAGCTGAGCATTCGGTTTTGAGAAATTATTGCTATTCTTAACGAGAAACTAAGAAAGCCTCACTGTCCTACGTACAACCCTTTGATATTGTCATATACTAAGTAACTCAGTCGCTGAGAGTACCCATTTAGTTAGTTCAATAACTTAACGTCACAGCACATTATTCTCGAACGATATAAATAGAAATTCATTTCTCTGTCTAACAGTCAAATCTTGTCTGTGCTAAGCTCGCGCTTTTCCGTAATTTCTCTTCACCTCCCCGACGAAATATACGAATAGCTTGCGTGAAATGCAGATATGTTCCGTTTGGAACCTTTAACAACGCTATAATGTCTCGACATCGGCAACTATCTTTACAAGCCCTTGTTGAAGTAAAGATATTCAGGAACGTCGCCTCTCCGACTGTTTTTCACCAGTGTCTCATAATTTTCTGGCTCCCAGCGTTGCAACGTACTTGAGGAGATTGAGCTGCAAAATACAATTCATTAATATATTTTTCTCAAACGCATGACGCAGACGTGCTTACCAATTTTGTGGAAACAACGCGCATCCCGTTGGCACCATAAACGAGAGGCTGAAAAAATTTAGTCAGATATTTATCGTAGATACATCTATACAATTTATATTAAATAGGCCTGGGTCTGACTCTCGACGTCTTGAATCTGGTCGGTGAACATTTTTAAGCACCTTAAAAAAATTCTGCTCTCCTTTTGGAGTTCAAACAACAATATAAAAAATCACCGAGCAGGCTCGAAAGGTCGATATATTTAACAATAAAAGTTTCGATACTTACAAACAACCGACCAGCATAACTTGAATGGGACCATGAAGAACGGTGATCCTTTGCATCCAACGATATCTCTCCAGCCTCTCCATTATAGGGGGAAGAATCACTGATTCGAACGAGAAGATAATCAATCGAGTCAGCAAACAACTAACCGTTCCCACTGTTTAACCAATTCCCGCAAACTACCAGATAACGTGATACAACTAGCGATATAAACTTACACATGCCAGGTGCACACATGACGATTCGTGATATGACAACTTCACTGATGCCCTTGACGGCCGCGAGCTAAAAAAAAATCACGCATTGAGGTCTTTAATGTCATCAATCGATCAGTCAACTATTTCGTCGATAATAACGTTTCACACACCATAAGCAATGTGTTGAATGTACGTTAATGAACCCTAATTGTAGCTTTTAGCAATAATTGCTTGAGCTCGAAGCATTGTATCGGCTCATGTTCTCATTAACAGCCTTTCAAATCGCATTTATGACCTCGATTCTCTACTTCTAATAATCAGAACTACTTTGCAATACTCGCTTCCCGTTTCTACATAGTATACCTAATATATTATTAAATCTCATTCAAGTGCGTGATTTGCTGTTTATAATGGTTATTCCAGTTTCATAGAAAGTCCATTAGAAGTACTTTTCCACATAAATTTTATGTAAAGAAGAAAAAATGTATGTATCAAGAAAAACTAAGGTTCGCTATTTTCTGACTATTTTGCATCCGCTACATTTGCTTTTTACGATCATCCGTTAAAAGACATAACTAAAAATTTGAAACGAATCATACGATTATTAGATCTTTCGTAACAAATCTATTACTATAAAACAAATAATCGAAATGCGTACTTGCGTAATTTAAAAAAACCGTTCGATTACCTTCGACTTCGTAAGTTTGTTGCCATTTTCATCAACGACGTCGATACCATGTTCGATCTCATTTTTTCGCATGAGCGGTATATTGACGCAATTAGCCGCAGCGACAGCAGCAAAAGGCACGTACCTCTAAATAGAGGAAGAATGTTCATTTTTTTCTCCTGAAATTGTGACGAATATCTGTCGGTATTATGACTTACGGCCATCAAGGGATTAGCCCGCTTCTGCCAAAAACTCTTGCATCCTATTGCTGTGAGCATTGCAGCGGTCGTTGCGCTCACATAGGCCGTGCCGAGTTGCGTAGTCGTTACCGGACTGTTGGCATTTCTATTCGTGTAATTCACGAGTGCATTGAAGGACTGATTGACCCATTGCCAAAAAACAACAGCTGTGGTTGTCCTGTCGAATTAATAATGCAAGAGTCTGCGCTAACGATTACGAATGATTAAATACCTTTTTGTCGAAATAGTCGAACGTAAATTTACCTGTAGAATTGTAACATGGCACCGGTGATGGCCATTCCACCGGGCACCTGAAAAGACATTCTTCCAAAGACATTCTGCAGTTCCCCGGTGTCCGGATGAAACGCGGACTCGTACAGATTCTTGGCGCGTTTCAGTTGCTCCCAGGTCGTTCCTGCTGGCTCCTTCCCAAGCCTGCAACGCGAGACAATCATGAGTCACCGGCAAGGTCAATGAAACGGAAGTTGTGTACATCGGATTCTTGCATTCCTTTTTACAACATTAATTTGTACGTCCAAAACGGATGTGCACGTCAATTGCATCTTGCGGAAGTATTATTCTCGAGAGACACGTTTTTTTCCTCGTTACGTTGACCGCGAAACCTACTTTCCCCCGTTCTGGTTCCTCGCGGGGTGTCGGACTGTTGTATTTTTGTGAAGCTCATTACGAAACACGTTACGTCAGTACTTGTTGCCTATTCGTCACTGCGAATGCCACGAATGTAAATTTATGTATTAATTTAGAATAACACACATTCGAAAAAGTGCATTTGAAAAATAGTACTTTCTATGCTATCTAAAATGACATGGATTATATCGAATTTTCAGTGAGTTATAGATCCAATATATTGTATTCTAATACCCTCGGAAATATTTTTTTTCATGCCCTTTTCAGGTTATATTTGTTAGATCTAGCACAAAATCTCGTTCCATCGCCAGTTTATAATTTGTAGATGATGCACAACATACAGTAAATGTGCTGAATAGTTATGATAATTATTTGTCGCCGTGCAGGTTGTTATCTCAAATGATAGCGAAATACTGCAACAACTCGCTTGCAACAAAGACGGCGGTCTCCCCAGACAATAGAAAGACGGAGAGTTAAGATTAGATACGCCACCTTGAACGTCCGCGATGCTCGTTGCCGCGCTCGTGTTTCTGTCGAGCTGAAAGCTCGCTAAATTGTTTCTCAATAGTATATGGCTATGCAACTAATGTATCTCGACGCCAGAGGCGAGACCGTCGAAATGCAACTTTATTGCGTCCTCGATAAGCCTATAAATCTCTCACTTTAAAGTACATAAAATAAAAAAGAAAACATTGTGAAATCATTATACCTCGGAAGGTAAATGTCTTGTCGTTTCTAATGCAATTGCGGCCTCGAGAGCGAAGCAATGCAATTTTATTGGGTTCTTGATAAAGCTGCAAATTATTATAATGTAAAAATGGAAGTCCATTATTTCCATCTCCCACCTCACCTATAATCTTCGACCAATTTTTTCGCAGCGAGAAGTTCCTCCTCGGGAACGACGCAAGATCTCGGATCGGTAACCCATGCAAAGTGCTTCCATCGTCCAACGAACGTGCTCTGATCCCAGAGTGGTTTTGACAGGTCGATCCTCTCGTTGGCCATCCCGTAGCTCGACGACAGCCTCGTTCTTGCACTCGCGGTAACTAAGCTGGACAACAGTCAAAAGAGAAGCCCTTTATTTGTTTTGCCGTATGATAACGTCGATATTCTGTGACTCCGTAGACCTTTCACCTCCCTCAGAGCCCGACATATGACATTAAATTTCGTCGGATCAACATATCCTCGCAAAGATCTACGAGTAACGACTGATTCTAAAGTCCTGCCCCCCCCCCCCCTCTTGGCCCTCGTTCCTGTATCATACCGACTGCACGTGGTATGCAAGCAACGTATGCAGCTGATAACAAAATAACAAATTCCGGACTCTAAAATTGCGGCGTTCTTCTCGGATATCATTACTACCGCGTTATCACTATCTAATACGCTATTATCATTATTCTTCGAGACATTTAATAGTGCCACAGGTCCCGGACGTCGGATTGATTGAATCATTGCAAAATCACAGTTAGATAGTTGTTTTTTTTTAAATGACATCTCAAGAGATAAATGAAAAATAGAGCTAATGGTGCTACGGTCTTATCGGGCAGCAGGTATCGACCGTGCACGTAGCGTTTGGCCCGTGAGGCGACCCAGTTCGCGCCACAGGAACAACCGGCTGTGCCTCTCCTTCCCAACTGTGACCTGCGCCCGATTATCCGAATTTTACTTACTTGCAATGAGACGAATGTACGAAAAATTCGTGGCAAGCCTCAACCGAGCTCTTCGGCTCGTTTTGTCGTCATAGTTCACGATCGGTGACACAATGGATTACGACGAGGATCGAGATATTATTTCGAACGTAACGCAAAGAAATAACGCTTACCCGTGTGATCTGCGAGGCTCCGCTTCTGCTGCTGCTGCTGCTGCTGCCGACAGAGCGCACACGCGACGAGCACCGCACCGAAACTCGTCGGTGGCCACGATTTAGATGCTCGTGGCCTCTGATTTCAACTTACGCTACTGATACAGACCACGCTTCGTACGTACACTTCTTTCAGCATTGTTGTTGTTATTGCGGATTCTCTAGGATCATCGGTAAGCGCTATCGTCGTTGCGCTGACCAATATCTCGAGCAGACATGCTCGACACGATGTGACGAGCATGTTGACGATGCAATGATGTTGACGACCTCGGCGATAAAATGAATTCACGAAATTTCCGGGACAATGGAATTTACCGAGAAATAGACTCGAATGTTTTGGGGATCCGCTGTTTATGGCAATAATTTCGCGTCGTGACGCCCGGGTATTGACGATGGGGGACCGCTAATTACTTTCAGGGTCGTTGCAGTTCAAGGCTTCGGTGACTTTGTGCTATTATACTGAGACTCAGTGACTTTGGTGTGATCTTTCGTTTATCGCGGCAGAACGCATTTTATCCTACAGTCGAATCTCAATTATTTTCCAACTACGGTACTATTTTTTTTAATTTCGCTTAATTACTTATCATTAGCCACTTGATTATGTTGAGTGATTATGCCTTGTTTTATTCAATTGTGCGAAGAGTAACAGAGACAGTAGAAATGGCCCAATGAAAGGCTTGACCATAATATATGGAAGTTTGCTTACGAAATCTGAAGCGCTCGGTAAAATTCCAGTCGAGACAAAAACATGATGGCGAAGTCGTAATAACTCAAGTGCTTTGCTCGTATAAGTTCGGTAGAGTAACTTTTGCCATTTTTGGTGGATACATGGGAGAGTCTACTATATGGGCGTTCCGAAGCGATAAATGAATTGAAGGCTTTGTAAGGTACGGACGAGTCTGAGAGCTAATATAAAACTGTCTAATGTTGCATTTGAGATTCATTGTAGGAAAATGTAATTTTTGTTAAAAACAATTTCGGTGTCAGCTTTGTTATAATTTCGAACATAAAAATACAGTAATATAACGTACATTGCATGCAAGAATTGAATATGAGTATAAAAAATGAAATTATTAGGAAAAAAATTGTTTATTGCAGGCGGGAAAGGACGTAGTAAAAATATTGTTTTTCGGCGAAACATGAAAATATGCTGCTAAAGTCCCCCCCCCCCCCCCCCCCCCGTGTACACAGCGATACAAAGCGTCTTATCGAGATAGGGGATGTAATAATTTGGACTTGGGTCAATGAAATTGATAAAATAATTGATAAATCATTGAGACGAAAGAATATCAATTCACGGCATACAATGTATTACAATATTCCAGCGCATCGGTGGATGGTGTCCATCTGTTGCGCCAGGTCAGTTTCGCACCGAGCGCGGAGCCAACCCCCGGTGTGCAACCCCTGAATGCGCCAATACAGTCGCTTTTCTTCCCACCACTGTCCCCATAACTCAGCGCCGTGGTTACGTTACTTTTGCCCGGAAAAAAATAAAGCGCGCCTAGAAAATTCTTCGCCACAATTGTAAAAAACAAACTCCCGACAGGATAAGCAAGGAAGGGCATCGCTGGCATTTCTATTTTCCATACAAGGTTATACAATTCGAAGGGAAACCGGTGGTTGCGTTACTCCGCATGAAAAAGCCTAGCGAGAGAAGGACGGAAGAGCCAAGTCGAGAAGAAAGTGAGACAGCTGATCAAAGGAGTGGGGATTATTTGATTCAAGGAAATCATTCCTGCAAGAGCCTCAAACGAATTGCCTTCACGAAGCAACCCTTATTTCCTCGCAGAACTACAATTCCTCGGTACTCCGAACATCGACGTCGCTTTGTACCATTTTTTTAACGCGAATTATCCGAGCGGCTCTCCAGTGGAGGGAACTCCACGAGCTCGATCTAGAGGCGGCAGTGCGCGAGAGGGAGGACTTCGCTCCGGTATTTCGAGATAACACATTGAGAAAAATCGCGGGCCGTGATTTTTGTTTTCCTAAAAAAAAAAAAACATACACAATTATATAAAATAAACAAACTCGTCACGAGTGCATCATCTAATATTTCTGCAGGCATTTAAAATCGTATGCATCCCGAAGTGTTCGTTAAACAGATATTAAAAAATTGTTAAACTTTAACTAGTGAACGTGTTTGAAAAAATAGTGGCTTTATTTGAATTTGTAAAAAATCACTGAGGAATTTATCGTTATAAATCGAGAGAAATTGTCATGAGAAACTTTGGTAATGATCATAAATTTAGTGGAATCCCTCGTGGTTGTCGGAAGCGAAGGTACGGGCCCCAGCGCGACTCGGTACTTACCTGAGGTGTCGGAAGTTCGACGCTTGCGCTGTTAGCGAGACAGTGCCAGCTGTGCGTGCGGCAACGACGGAGGCCCGTTTGCCCTGCGCCCCGCGCCTCGTCGGCCGCAGCCGCTCCCACGTCATCCAGACGGACCACCGCACATAGTAGTCGAGAGAAGCAATAATTCTAACGAACCAATATGGCGGACACGGAGGTACCGTCCGCCCTGGCGAATATCGCGAGGGGCGACAAGATCACCGTCACCGTCCTCGAGTCCTGCCTGCCCGACATCATCGTCGTCGCCTTCGCACACGGAGCCAAGTCCTTTCAAGGTGCCCTACTCGATGCCACCAAGAGGTAAGATCCGCGCTGTCTCGCGTGCTCAAAATCCGTCACTTAAAACCCTCCAAACGAAGAAAAGAAAAGAAAAAAAAACAACAACAACAACAACATCGAACTGTTGTATTGTTATTGCGCCTCGTGTTTTCATTCGCTCTCTCAGATCATAACAACGAGGGTCTTAGCCGCGACGTTTGTAAAAATTCAACGTAAGTTGTCCCGGTGACCGAGAGTCGTCTGCAGACCGCGTGAGTGTGCCCAACAATTTTTCTCGTTAACTCGTGATGCTTCGTAGGGGTGATTGTGACGTGTTTGTTGCAACAACACGTTGCTGCGTTGTTATGAAAGACACGCGGTGCGAAGCTGAGCCGTTCAGCGGCGCGTAGCGTTTCGCCGAGACACTGGAAATTGGGCAAGTTTTCCTCAAGTTCACCGATGCGATCGTCAACATTGTTCAGAGCAGGTTTTTTCAGCTTGAAACTTTGTACCCTCGGTGAATTCGTCATCATGTCGATGAGCAGAATACGCGGATTTTTTTTCTGTTTACCAACCAACTTCTGTCAAATAAGGGGAACATTGGAGAAGGGACTTTTTTTGGTCGGCGCGCTGCCGACGGCAATCGCACCGTCGACTCTATCGTATTCGGCTTCGAATACGATATCGAAGTTTGCGAAACTTCTCGATGACGTTGTTATTTTCGTGCTCTTTTTTCCTTGTATGTTATTCGCTTTGCAATTATATTTGTCCTGGAGCTTTGGTAAACGAGAATACGCTTAAAGAGTCGACGCTGTGACGTCGTATTCGTTTTTTGTGATGTGTACTTCGTTCAATAGGTTTGTAAGTCAACGAAGTTGTTATCAGGTGCAAATTGGCAAAGGAAGTTGCATGATTAGCTTCGTGAAAGCGGCGCTTTGTATGCTCAACGCATGAGACCCTCTTCTTTGTTCTTTCATACAAAATGCCGTGCTTCTTTTTTTCAAAGCATTTTACAATTTTCTCGCGTTTATTCGTCTTTGTACTTCAGGCAGTGCAGAAAAAAATGTCTATTCTGAGGTAAGGAAGATTTCCAGAGATGTTATTATTGCGTCCTTTTTCCTCCTTCGTAATTCGATTCCCAAATCAGTCGTAAAGCTTTAATTCTGTGAACGTATGAGTTTTTTGTTAGTTGTACTTCGTTTATTATTTTCGTAACTCGATGAAGCTGTTATCAGGTGTAAATGGACAAAGGATGTTACGTGATTAGGTTCGTGGAAGGGGCTCTTTGTGTGTTCGGTGAGGCGCGTGACATTGAAGTCTCTTCTTTATTCTTTCCTTCGAATCGCCGCCCGGTTTTTATTTTCTTTCAAGAGTTGCAATTATTTTGCGTTTTTCATGTTTTCATTTTATACTCGGCAGGAAAAATAGCGATTCTAGCGTGACGAAAACTTCCAGTCGGCGTTGTTATTTTCGTATTCCGATTTCTGATTATGGAACCGGATTTGTAAATATGTTCGTTATGGAGCTTTGGCTTTTATTGAGTGCAAATGGTCGAAGGATGTCCACATGATTAGATTCGTAAAAATGGCTCTTTATGTGTATTAGTTGAAGCCCGTGAGATGTTATTCATTCATTCGAACCGCCGTCTGTTTTTTCAAGCGTTGCAACAATTAGCTCTTGTACTTGATACACTGCAGAATAATGACGTATATGAAATAATAAAGACTTTCTCGAGACATTATTATTCTCGCGAACTTTTTAAACTAATGTTTGTTTTATTTTTCGCGAGTCGTACTTCTCTAATTAGTTTCGTAACTCGATGGAGTGATTATCAGGTGTAAATGGTTCAAAAATATTGCGTGATTAGCTTTTCTTTGAGTCTTGCTTAAGCCTTAGACTCTGATAAATGCTTTCATTCAAACTCCCGTCTGTTTTTTTGGAAAGTGTTGCAATTATCTTGCGTTTATTCATCTCTTCGCTTTACGCACGGCAGAAAATAAAACGGATTCTCAAGTTTAAAAAAAAGTGCGAACCCCTTTTAAAAGGGTTTACTTGAAACTCTGGGTCTGTCTTTCGAGTGTCCTCGTCGCCGGATGTGAGCCTTTTACTCGCATCTTTTCTCTACTCCCGCTCGAGTGCTTTGAGTACTGAGCGTACGAAACACGTCCAGTGTAGCATCGACTGGCTGGATGACTTTGTTGTTTGCGTTCAGCCACGAAAAAAGCAAAGGGACGAATGAAAGTACAAGAGCAAGTAGAAGTAGTTGCGTGTAGATTCTTTACGGCTACTCGCACAATCTCATCGCTCTTTATACTCGCGCTTTTTCGTTCGCCCACTCGAGTGATCATCGCGAGAGAGAAGAAAAAAGCAAGAGAGAGAGAGAGAGAGGGACAAAGAGAAAGATAGAAACCTCTTACGCTGGCCGCCGGGTCTCTTTGTCTTAACGTATCGAGTGTCATCGCCGGATGTCTGCCCTTTACCTGAGATCTCCGTCGCGGCATCTTCTCCACAACTTCGTTGCAAAACTCGGGCGCTATATCGTCTGTAGTGTTTCATACCCAGCCGCACACGAGTTTCCCAACCGACAGAATGACTTTGTCTCTTCATCGTTCAAGCACGAACGATGTTGCGTGCAAATTCTTGCCTGTCCGAACGTGGCCGTCGTCCACCCGTCAGAACTTCACGTGCATCGCTCTTTATACCTCAATATAATAGCCCAAAGATCGTCTGCGGCTGCGTTCGCTCTTTGTACCTTTTCTTCCGACTATATTGGCTCAACGTACATATACGAGGAGATAAATATGGGGATAGAAATGGAAATCCACTCGCATGGCTATTAAAATATTCTCAGGCAAAATGGCGATTTTCGATACGCATAAAAATGACAATTTCTCCCGCCGAGCAGAAATGAATCGTTTTCTTCCCTAAGAAGTAATGAAACGTTATCGCGCATACATACGAGATACAGATTAAATTATATTAGGGACTTTGCGTCGCGTTTCACTGAATTTATGAAACAAAAATTTCGAATCACAGTGTATGTCGATATAAAATAGAATTCTAAAGGCGAATTTCCAAATATTATCGCGGAGAAATTGTCTGAACGTACCGAGCAACGGAAATTCCAGTTCTTGGCAAATAATTGGGTGGTAATTTATTAGGAAGTCAGAGGAGTTCGTGGTGTGCAGTTTTTTAGGGCTTTGTATTATAATCAGTCTACGCTAAGGTCGTACGTCAATCAGCACGCGAGAAAACGTACCGAGCGAAAGAAACATTGGGCCGATACTCTTTCGTGAGATACGGGTCGTCGGTGGAGGCGCATTTGCCGTCGGAACGTGAACGAAGCCCGACGAGACTCGGAACGACTCGCATAGCTCTGACGTGTGATATCGTGAATAAAAAAAACCTACTCATAACATTTCGGAATCCTCGATTTCTGTCTGAGCTGATGGAGAGTAACGAAGCCAATGCGGGAATATTAACGACTCGGCGAATAGCCATAGTCATTCGTGAGTAATGCAATGATACCGTAAACAGATAGCGACGCTTTAGTGGCTTCCCGCTTGTCACAGCGGTGGCCACATCACAGCGTTAACCCACGCGATCGGCCCCGTATTTAACGATTCGAGCTGCGGGTTAAGAAATTTCTCATTCTTTTTCGACTCATACTTTTTTTTGTGATCACATTGGCAGAGAAAATTTTCCATAATCACTGCGAATAATATCGTATAAATCTACTACATTGATTTTTAATTACAAAGGGTGTCAAAAATTGTAACTTTTAATGCTTCAAACTTTGGTTTAATAAATTTATCATTATTTTTGTATCGATACTCTTTTCGTGAGTACATTGTTATTGAATATCTGAGATTTATGGTAATATCGAAAAGTTTTCGACTGAGAATAATATCGTTTAAATCTACTATATTAATTTTTTATTAGGGATGGCTAAAAGAATGATATATAAGAATATATCGTGATAAAAATAGACCGTGTACCGGAGGAAAATATATTTACTGTAATGTATATAAAATATATACCAAGAGCATAAATTTCCATAAAAAATAATATGCTTCAAATATACCTTCTCCGATATATTATACATGATATTAGGCAGCGCGAACCCGTCGATGCCTCGATGTTCTCGGTTCTGAAAGTCGTTCGGTTGAGAAGCCAGTGTTTGGCGATACAGACGAGTCCTCGAACCCCGGTAATCGAATTTCTGTCCGACGCTCGCGTTAGACATGGCCAATAGGATTTTTGATTCTCCACTCAGCAGCGAATTTATTTCGCACATTCACGGTTTCAATCCCTCTTCGATAGAACCATTGATAACGCAGCCATGTACGCCGGCGGATGTGAAATGATTTTATTGTTATTATTATTGATTATTGCAATTGGTTGTACGAATTGAAGGAGCAATTTCAGTAAATAACCGTGGAAGAAGATAAGAAAAAAAAAAAAAATGCTAACGTCGGAACATCGAGCGGACGAGCGGCGTATTTTCGTTGACCCAGAAAAATCCGGGTGCTTCAAGGCCCGGCCGATAGTCCGACTCGTCGATCTAGCCGAGAGATCTTGTGGTTTTGTATATAGCTAGAACACGCAGGCGAGTTCCGTAGGCGCGGCGTTGGCCTCGGTAACATGATCGGCACAATGTTTCCACCGATCTTCGTACCGTTAATTTGCAATGGAAATAGTACATTCTCACAGTTTCGAAAATTTGATAACATCGTTTTAGCGCATTGTTTGTAATGGAAGAGATAATATTATCTTGTTCAGTTGTGAGGGGAAATAGGTGAGAAAATTACGGGCTCAATTTGCCACGCGTATTCATCGTGGCTTTATTTTCATAACGCGTATTAAAGTGAAACTTTTACTTTTTAAATGATCATTACGATATCGGGTGAATCCCGCACCATTGTTCTACGTGAAAGCCCACGGCCGGCGAATGAAAATGGCGGTATGCACATTCCTCCCTCTCTCTCTCTCTCTCTCTTTCGTTGCCTCCACGAGGAAGCCTATGGAATATTGTATTATACGTGTTATAGAGTATATATATTTATGTACAGACACGAGGGATGACTGCGGGTTGTCTGTTCTCCTTGATAAAAAAAATACCAAGCCTCAGGTATTTTTGTGACGTCGTGGCGCATGATAATGAAAATATATCTGAATATTATATATCCGGTCTATGTAACTCTTCGTTATTTTTAGGTGTTTCGCGTATATGTCAGATAAATTATGAAATATATCACGCGTACATGATCAATATGTATTTTTGGTATTTTTCATCTTTACCAGATAAATGTGAGATACAGCAGTGGGTGAACGTTAGTGGGTTTTAAAATTGGATTCAGCATAACCTGAGACTTCCTAAGATAATATTTTATTTTAACTTCATTGGTCTGACTATTGTATTTTTTTTTTATTTAAATAAACTCGTTAAAAATGTAGACCATGTGAAATAATCCCTATAAGGAAAAAAGATAAATGGAAAACTGACCAGAATAATAATTGGATCGAACATAGCTTGCTTCTCTCTCTCTCTCTCTCTCTCTCTCTCTCTCTCTCTTCGTTATCTCAACGTTAGCAATACAAGTTAAAGCCGATTGCGAAACGCATCTACAAACTGATGCGTTAGCGGTTACTTTTTCATAATTCATCTTTTACGCCCGCGGCGGTTAAAGAAAGGCGCGTTGTTGTAACCAACAAGATATTTGCAATTACGATATCGACGTTTGCATCTTTCTCACCGACGAACGTCGCTTTTTGCTCTGAGCACAGAGCACGTCTCCCGGTTTTTCACGTAAAATATACACCGCGGATATACGTGTTTCATGTAAATCGATGTCGCGTAGAATCCTCGTATGCCGGGAGTGCATTTTACATTTTTCAATGGTGTCTTTTTGTATTTTCTTTCGAGGAAAGACGTGAAATAAAGATACACTGTTAAACAATTTTACTAGAGAATTAAGAAAGTGGATTGGAAGTTTTTATTCACAATCTGTATCATTAGATATCTAAAATAACAATACTAAAAAGGATTTCAGAAATTTGCAGATTATTAAAAGATATTAGGATTTTATCTACCATTAATTTTTTTTTTTTTTCATTTTGTACATTTTATCGCTCGTCACACTTTTTATGAATTTTGGTAGTGTTTAGAGGATCTTGGATCGGGGTTTAGACGTATTACCATTTTTTACGAGCGTATATATATATATATATATATATAGCGGAAAAAAAGTCGATGCGACGTAAAGTTGGTACTCTTGCTTTATAGTATCTTATAATGTCTTTAGAGTATATACTATATGTACTATATATATATATGTGAGAGGGGAATATAATATAAACGTGAAGTACGTCCGCAACCATCAACATTTAATATTCGTGGCCAATCGTATATATACAGTCGCGTATAGAAACCCCTCTCGTAAATCCAGGCCGGTCGATACCGACGAGATGCGCGATGGTTCGGTTCTCTCACTCGGTTTTCCGACACGACGGAAACGTACGAGATCATTTCGATGAAACGGTGAGAGAGTCGCTGACTATACAGCATATCCCCAGGCAGCAGACCAGGTTTCTCACCTATTCCCGGGCTTCTGGTGATTGCAACATCATCGACACATTTACACCTCCACTATCAGCTTTCCGTCCAAACACACGACTTACCACAATTATTTCTACTGTCAAGTTTTTAATTATTATTTTTAATTGTTACCTAATTTCTCGTGATTGCAACATCATCGACACATTTACACTTTTACCATTGGTTTTTCAACCAAAAAAAAACTACCACAATTATTTTTGCTATTGAGTTTTTAATTAAAATAATAGCATCCAACGCAATTGATTATCCAATTAATTTTCCTAATTAATAAACTGTTCTATTGTGATTAAGTCAACTCGCTCTATAAAACAATAAATCTACCGCGATTATCTTTAGCATTGAATTTTAATATTGATTTTGTGAACGACAATCAATTGTACAATCGATAATAATAATATCTGGCTGTGTTTTTTTTTTGCATAAAAAATAGACTATTCGCCATCAACTGTACAATTGAACCTTCCATCAAAATACAATTTTACTGTGAATACAATACTCCGGAAAACATTTGTCCCTCGTGTTAACTCTATCGCACAACTTCCGGTGCCGTCAATATAACTAATTATTGTTGTAAATGTTGGATAAAATATTTCCGGAAGTAAGTCACCGAAGAGTTTTTCTGGGAACAAAAATTAATGGTAGTTACAAACGTGCGTCAATATCTGCTGGACCCTACAATCGCATTCGCGGACATCATCAAGGTAGAATAACCAGTCCACCTCAAATCTTATCGCACCAACGCAGCTCCGCGAAATTCTGAATAGTCGCATCGTATTTCGTACACATATCAAAGGTCCACTTACGAAGAGATTTGAAAAAATCTGTTTTCACGACGGAATTCTAAAAGCAGTGATTACGTCGTCAAACACAAACAAGAAAGTGCAAGTTTCAGCTTCAATCAATTCGCTTAAGCCGCTTAAAACTTTCAACTGTTATAATCTTATTTTCTTGGGAACTGCACCAACAACCGAGGTCGTCGCATTAACAAAAGTTACCTCTCATAAATATCCTATAAACGCGAACGAGATGCTGAAGATAAACATTATCGATTTATTCGTTACGTAAACGATATTCGATATCCTCGAATAAAATTCATAAACACATTTTCAACTATTTTTCACCACAGATTATTTGAAAAATACTATTTTTATCATCGGCTTGGCGTTAAATACTAATTTACATTGTGACTCTCGCACATTGGAATTTTTTTGTAATTTCCTTTTGAATCTGTCCGATGTAAAATAGTAACGACAATTTTAACAGAAAATCAAAGTCTCTGAAATTCGTGCAGTTGTCCTTAATTTTTATTCCTATTAAAGAATCCAAATTTGCTGGTGAATATTAAAATGCCTAAATTTTATGCAAGAAAATTGTTAATGTTATATTTAATAATGCGGTCGAAAAAAAAATGTATAGATAGTTCGTATAAAAAGTATTTGGTTCGCTGGCGAGAAATAAGCAAACAATGGTGAAGGCTTTGAGTCTGGAAAGCAGATTATAAAACAGGAGCTCAAAGAAAATTCATGGACTTTGTCGAAGACGGATTCGCCTTGTAAATGTACAGATATAGGTGCACGAAATTTCCATCTGGTAAGACTCGGTGCCTCAACGAATCGCAATAGCGATAGCAAAGCGGCTTCCGTGTCGTCTCTTCTTTCCGTCCTCTGGCGTCACAAAGAGAGCCTGACGTCAGATCACGACGACTGAACGCGGACGAGAAGGCGTGCAACGAGAATGGCCCGGACCTGAGAATCCTGTCTTTTTACAGCCGGGATTACGCAACTTTAGCAGGAGGGGCACGTTCTTCATCCCGCTGCCATCTTAGAACACTGCATATTATAGTGTACGGCGATATCTGTTCCTCGCCTTCGACTCGTCAAATAAGATACGATTGGTGATAAAATAATGGCTCTTGCTGTTTCTCCACCGCTCGATGCTATTTCATTTCAAGATTTTCGAGCGGTATTAAGTCAAATTCAAGTATTGGCACATATTTGATAAGAGTCTTGAACTTTTTCATTGATCGATAAAAAAATTAAACGCTCGTTGAATTGTACAGACGTTTAAAAAAATAGAAATAAAAAATAGATAAAACAGATCTAGCAACTTAACGCAATTTAGGAAAAACTTAATTGACTCCGCTTGAATTCTTGAAAAATAATCGCCGATGACGTTCTCATTTCTTGGAATAAATGACTAACATTTCCGATTTTAATTCGAGGCATGTATGAGTAACCACTCCGAAATGTTGTAGCAAGCAGTAAAGCTAACACCCACATTACAATCCTCCGATAAATTTCATTTGGGATATTCATCATAGTTTTATGAAATTTGTTAACACTTATAATTTTGGAATTTACATATTTTCAAACTTTCTCCGAGAATGTAATCGTTGCGGTTTTACTGTCTCAAACTGATAGCTGTGTCTTTATTGTGCACTTAAAAAAATGTTGCTCAATTTTCAATAGTTTAATTGCGTTTTTGGAAAACCGAGGCATAGACGATTTTCGAAAGACTTTAAAAGGAGCTCCGAAATAAAATCTCTGGATTTTTCAGTGCGACATCGCACGTTATTCGTCGAAGAACTTGGAGGGTGCCCAGCGAGGACCACTCGTCTAGTCTGGGCGTCGGCTCTATTGACCAGGATCCGATCGTCCCTCGGATTTCGCTCTCTTCGCAAAACCTTTTTCTTCTTCTTTTTTTGGCACACGGATTAATGGTTTACTTTCCTGATGAAACGTTGCCAAACCCAGGCGCTCCCATCGTTCGGAGCCTCTTTCTCTCTTCGTAGGGCGCACCTTCGTACCTTTTCATAAACTGGAGCGCAACAAAAGCCCGTGTACCTTGGTCTGGAACTCTGGCGAGAGTTCTTCTACCCACGGTTGAATTCTTGGGCCGCAAGGAAAGGTCGACCAGCTCTGGAATTCGTTACTCATATCGAAGGAATATAGTTGTAATCGAACTAACCGTCGCCGTCACTAACCCAGCTTAACGCACGCTGATATATGGGCGAAGGTTCACTACCTTCGTGAATTCTTTATCGTAATTTCTGCGGGAGACAGGTATTCAGTGACATTAAATAAGAATATGATGGATAGCATGAATTACCGGATTCGCAACGGCGAAGGGAGAAGTCTTCCCCCCGTTGAATCGATACCACCAACCACATACACCAGTTATCTTATCCTGTGTGACGTGTGATACGCGTTTTTGCTCGCTGCACGAACATTAGACACGAATAGAAACGACGGAATTCTTGCGAATAGCACTTTGCTCTCCTCCAACAGCTTACAGGAGACCAGAGCTGTACATGAATAAATATGACATGCACGAGAAGGTGGGTGCGGTTTCATTATTGCCCGAGATGTCGTGCACGCACATGCCAGAGCCATAAGATACTATCACATGGCATAGACAGACGTCGTTCGCCGATTTTGCTTTCCATACCGTGATATATTTGGACCTCAACTCCTTCCCCCTCCCCAATCGCATCCCTAATCAATCGGAAAATTTAACGCAAAAACAAAATTTTCGCATGTAATGAATGTTCTTTCGACGAAATTTATGATTGCAAATCACTCATCGTCAAAATTTATTGATATCTAGAATCGCTTGGTATTTTTTGAGAAAAAAATTAATAAATAAAGGTTAAAAGGTATTGGTATTATATCCACGAATAGATTGGAGGGGCCTGGAATTTGAAGGTTTTTTAATTTAATTAATTTTTTTATAAATATCCAAGAAGAGCAATTTGCAAGTTTCCACTTGCCAGCTTTTTTTTACGTTCGAGGTCTGTTTTAACGCCTTAAGGCAAAGTAACACGTGTGAGTGTAAAAGAAATAGAATCAACGGCACGCACTATGATTTGCGGTAAAACGACTGGGCGTACATTTCGTTTTACCTCAAGGAAGACACGTACCAACCCTCGGATAAAAGTAGCAAGCGGTGAACTGCTTCTCACAAAACTGTTGTTCTCCATTTTCGTCTTCTATCCGAAAGCTCATTCGTTCCAATGCAATTCGGTTCAGAAAGTTTCAGCTCTCACTGTCGCTGACGACAACAGGAAAGAGGCATACCACATGTAACACATCATACTAAAGTGATAGAACAAACGGAACTACGAAACTTCGGCAGTAAAACAAAACTGCAAATCTATTTTCTTCGAGGTGATTGGTCTGCTCGATCGCGCAAAATACATTCGATAGCAGAGTGGATTGACGAAGCGCGCTGATCGAGTCTTTCGTCTTTGTTGATTTTATCACAATTCATCTGGATTTGGCGGAAGCAAATCACACAATCACTATTTATAGTTTCCCCACATTTTCACGTCAATTATATTCCTATCTACAGTCAATATTGAGTCAATACATTAATGAAAATGCCCTGAAAAGATTTTCTGAAAATTGGAAAGAATTTAGCAAATTATATTTTATGAGTTTGTCAGAGTTTCATTGCAATTGAACAAAAACTGAACTTAGTAATGAAATTCTTGAGGTAAAAATGCACCACTTTCGGTCTAAGCTTTTGAAAAAAATCTTCATTTCTTTGAAGTTTATAATTTTTTTTTTTTTTGCAGAGGTCTTCCCTGTGGGGTTCAGCCACCGGAGCCAGTGCCAGGCCCCGATGCTGACAAGTTGGCGACGATCGCGGCTCGCTTCAGCTACTTTCAAGAAAAAAAAGCGGCTCCGATTGGATCGAACAAAATCGATCTTCGACGAAACATTAACCCACCTGCCAGATACAAGCATGCAAGACCAACGGTGAGGCTGCGACCGCGTCAGGTGCTCTGCAGCAAATGCAGATCGATATGCAACGAGAACAACGAAAACGTGGATTCGAGTACCAGCCGAAAAAGAAAACTCGAGGCTGTGGAGCAGACTCCTCCTGTGAGGAGAAGCGATAGACGATTGAGTCAGCCCCCTCAGAAAAATCAGAGGAGTTTGTATCCGGAGTATCGAGCGGAGAACTCGAATACGAGACCAGCGACCGAAGAGAACGATCCTCTGGGTCCGGATAATGTGGACTCTTCAACGAAACCGTCCGAATCACTCGTAGCCCCCAAGATCTCGGCGCGGTTACAACCGAACGAGATCGAAGACGCGACGCAAAGTACAGGTGAGATGAATAAAAGTGAAGGCGCATACTTGGCTAAACGCTAGCTGCGGTTAAGTGTGGATTTCGAGGTCAACGCAATAATGCCTTTCTTTCTTCCAAGTGTGTGCACATAATCGATGGTAAAAAATAGTCCGCTTGGAATTTATTCAGTGTAAATTTCCTATCACTTGCCACAGTAAATTAACAATCTTTTTACCAATGTATTCATATGTATTGACGTATGTAATTCTTCAGGTAAGGCTCAACTGGCTTCGGACGCTCACGAAGCATCATACTGGGCTTTTTCGAATGGTGTTGAAGAAGCCTCGTGGAATCCAGCTGGTGTGTCAGGAGAGATTCGAGCGGAGCCAAGCGAGCTCGACAGCACAAATCCATCCACGGCGTATTGCGCAACACCAAGACGCTTGAGTAGTTCGTCGGTGGAGAGTGCGAAGGTTCCGGACGAGGACGAGAAGAAGACTCTAGCGGCGGCAGACTCTACAGTAATCAGGCCAAAGGCTTCGCGAGTTCCAAGGAAGAAGAGGTCCGTCGGTACTCTCGAGGATCTGTGGTCTGAGCCGGTTTTCGACGACGCGTCGCGAACGGCGAGAGCAACACCAGTTATAAAAATTTCATTTGGAGCTCAAGGCGAGGGCACAGTACTGAAAATACCATCGAAGATCCAAGACCCTTACGTCCACGAGGCTGATACCGACACAGAAGACACGCAACCGGAGACAGAGCGAGATCCCCTCGAATTACCAGCGACATTTGACGCTGAAAAAGCTCCGGAGGTCGCCGAGGACGAGGAAGGTCTTCAGGAACAATTGGATCCGCAAAAACAAAATGGAAAAGACGCTAGTGCGAAAGCTGCTAAGCGAGCGTTGAAAAAAGCGAAAAAGGAAGCGAGAAGAAAAATGCTCGGTGGGGTTTCACCGGCAAGATCACCGTGTAACGTATCGCCGAGGTAAACATAATCATCCTTCTTATTTTCATCCATCCGGCGTTTCACTTGTATTCGGATCTATATTCTTTTTGTTTTTATCATTTTTCAGATATAACTCAACATTTGATCCAATATCGTATCATCGTCGAAAGCACAAAGTCAAGCATAAGAAGAAGCACAAAGAGGAAAGAAAGCATAAAAGCTTGCCGCCATCTGCCCCGACCCACGAGCCCGAGAATGGAGAAGATTCTCAGAAAGTGGAAGCTCAGGAATCGGGACTGGCGGTGAACGGCGACGACCACAATTCCGACTGGAACGCTCGTCCCGGCGGAGAATCTTACACGGCCATCAAAGAACAGTGCCTCAAACAGAAATTGTCCATTTCCCTCAAGAGATTGAACACTAACGCTTACGCAGCGAGATGTGACTATCCCGTGAGTAACGCCTCATCGGGGTGCAAAAGTCCCGGCGCGAGCAGCGACGAGCTCAGCGAACCGGAGCCCGAAGTCGATGCTGCTGAAACCGCTCCGGACTTTCCACCCCCTTCGCATCCCCTCGCCATCCGCTTAGCCGCCACTCCGGTCGCACACTGTCTTACAGCGAGCGGAAGACGTATGGATGTTGGAGATGTCGTTTGGGGCAAAATTCACGGATTTCCTTGGTGGCCGGGAAAGGTAAGCCACTGTTTCTCGTAATGTCACAGTATTTTTCGTACTGTGTATACCCTATTTATATATTATATAGAAGCATTCTCTGTCAATTCAGACACTTTTTTACCATCTCCAATTTATCCCATAATTCGTTATATCAAAGTATGATTAAAACGCAATTTATATAAATTTTTCCAGATTTTTTATTTCACTTAAGTTATCAATTAATCCAAATAAAATAGAATCTCTATTTAATGAGGTTTCTATTCTGCAGGTATTGAGTATATCCGTCTCTTGCAACGAGGACGGTACTTCTTCGGGTGCTCAAGCGCATGTAGCTTGGTACGGCTCTTCAACATGTTCGCTTATGTCGTGCGATCGACTGAGTCCGTTCCTCGAGACATTCAAGGTGAGAATTCTGACAATGATTGCCATGCCACTCGACAGGCTTTTCACTCGGGTTTTGCGTGAACCAACTTATTTTTTTCCCGTTCTTTCGTTTGGCAGGCACGTTACAACAAGAAAAAACGAGGCCCGTACAAAGAGGCGATAAGACAGGCGCAAACGGAAGCCCGGAGTCAGATTGCTCCAAACTCGACAACAAGCGGAGTTCTCGGGGTTTGCGGTTCGCCAAGAGAGGTCAACGTACTTTCCTGAGGGCGAACCGCACGACGCAGCAGTCGTCGAAAAAGCAGCAAACGCATCTATTCCTCACTGCCGTGATAACACGCTTCCCGCTCTCCTCGAGCGACAAGAAGAAAGAGAAAGAAAAACGAAGCGAATATGCCGGTTTGGAATTGCAATGTAACATACAAAAAAAAAGTTGTACATACCGCGATTACGACTCAAACTACAACGATCGTGACGAGGAAAAGAGTCAGTAAAGTTATGATCAAAGGCGGGAGTTTGTCAACGCGCGACTCTCGCTTACGAATGTTTCGCTCATTCTTATTTCTCCATTTTCTTTTTTCTTTTTGGCTCTGTTTAATACATATACGAGGCCACGATGTTCGCGAGCGTTCACGCACGACCTACTCAATTGCGCTGGAGTCGTTTTCTCCTATATTTTAAATTCCATTGTATATTCATGGGTACACGTAGGGTCTATTGCGCAATATGTATTTCGTTCGTGTTGGCACAATTTCGTGAAGAATTTAGCTTTCTTTCTACTGGCGCAACACGCGAATGGAAAAGCAAACGCACTGCCGAGTAATTTGATGCGGCGAATATGAGGCATTCGCCCGATGTGAATCATAGCTGATTCATTGACGGATATCGCTGCAGATCACGCTCACACTCCCGCGATATCGATCTGACGACAGTAGCAACGTATAAAATACATTCTGAGATCGATGAAGCATCGGGAATTGAGACTTTCGCCATTTGACGGCAATCCAAAGACTGCGGCTTCGAAAGACTTGTACTTCTATTTACTTATTTTTCATACTGCTACTGAATCGTAATAGCATCGAAATTTTCACCCGAACTCTTTATATGTTTTTGGCCGAAGTACAGAGTAAATTAGACACACGATACGTGTTTCCTATTTTCGTGGGGTATCAATATTAGCGATTTTAATCTATATTCGAAGTCGGAACCCGCTATCAATTCCGCTATCGCTATCATAACGCGAAAAAGCAGTCAACACCTTGACTCGGCGTTCTATGTTGAGTAGTATTGTCAGTTTGCATCGCAATGCATGCACTACGTTCGGATCTACATGTCAAAAGTCGGACTCCTTAATAAGTACGCTAAATGGAATTCTTTGGTTAATGATGTCGAGCTTGGACTCTGCAAGCTTCGCTTAACAATCCCAAGGTAAAGAACCGACTATGCTTACTCTAACTGAGTGTGTATAACGGACGTGTGTCGATGACGGGAAGTCGATCGACGGCTTGCTCCTAATAAAATCGTGACACACGTCTATGCGCAAAGATTTGAGTATCCTTGATAAAAGAAAAACTGTTTTGAGTAACTGTGATTTTTTCAACTGTTTTATATTAAAAATATATAGATTTATATAAATAGATATATTATTATTATTATATTATAAAATTTCATTATTGAATAATTTGTATGTGTAATTAACGGTGATTTTTTAAGTGTCACTATGGTTCGTACGGAACGAAAGCGCGCAAAGCTTTCGGATGTTTTTTTTAATTAGATTAACATATCGGTGGCGCAGATGGGTGTAGTTAGTATACTCGAAAAGACACACGCGTATTTGTCTGTGCGCTAGTTAAACGGAGAGTTCGATATCGTAACGCTTGTTTGATAATCGTGCGATCGAGCCTCCGCGTAGCACGCACTTGTAATATTCATCGAGAATCGTAGATAATTATTCCTCGTTCCTTACACGCTATTCGTGCGCGTATAAAACCGGTACAACCGTGAAGTTCGTAAACTAAATGCCTCGACTGGTTCGGAACATTGTAGTTCCACTGATTTTCCTCGTTCTTCGTGACGATTTAAATTTTATATAAACTTGGACTGAACAGCAGAGTGAAAAAAATTCGGAGCTTATCTCCCTAATTAAGTGTCCGGAGCCGAATCACCCGACACTTTGGAAATGTACGTGTACAATACACACAAACAACCATACGCTATATTTATATATAATGCTATATTTAGGCGTGTACAAAGCCGCAATCACAACATATATATATATATATATACATATATAAATATATATACATAGTGATGTACTATAATGCAAGAAAAGGAAAAAGAAGCGAAATCATCCTAATATTAAGTGCGTCTTAAGAGTAATGAGCGTTCATACTCTAAGGACACTTGTGAAAATAGCCTACACTAAACGGTGTATAATTTTTTTACAATACCTCTGTACCAACTCCATACGATTCGCGAGCCGCTCGCTGCTGCAAGCTCCATGACGAGTCGCGTTTGACCGGCGCGCAATTTTCGTATAAACACCGATGCCATGTGCGAATCACTCTTGTACCCGATATTCCGTGTACCGATTTTCGAATTATACGACGGATATCGCCGATCGCCATACCGTCTTCCATTTAGAACAATATTGTAACGAGAAACAGCAACTAAAAACAAGAAAGATAAAAGAAACAAAACAGCCGTGCGCGAATCATCTGCATTGTTGGCATTGTTCGCATGCCTCGCGTGCGTGCACCGAGAATATAAATAAGCTCCGTGAATTTCTCACACGCAACGAAATAAAAAATATTGAAATAACGAACAAAACAAAAAACAAAACAATGTGTTCTCGTCTCGCGAACATCTTCTCTGTTCGCATGAAGATACAAATGAAGGCTCGTTTATCCGTTTGTTCTTTTGTATCGGTAATCCCATCGCGTATACTATAACAAAACAAAACGAAACGAAGAAAATTCCGAAAAATGAAACAATGTACCGAATGTAAACACAGCGGTAAGAGCCTATACGACTATTTCGATTTGTATAAATAAGAAAATATACTTTTCTTCATAATCTTTAGTACGTCTTTACTCAGTCAATCTCTCTCTCTCTCTCCGTGGTGTACACAAAAATCTCTAAACCACTCTTCATCCCCCGGAATTTCGCTCCCGCCTCTTTTCCCCAGCGGCATTTCGTAAATCAACGTCAGATATACATAATAGTACAAGAGCCATCGATCTAGGTCATGCATATGCTCCCCAACTTATTTCCGCCGTTATGCAACGTGTCGATATCATCCGTCTCGATAGCCCCCAAAGTCTGGCATTGAAATTCAACTCAAGAACCTCCGCATTTCTGCAATCTCGTCATAAGTGCCAGCACCGCCGAATACACTGTGACGTCGACGTCATGAGCAGCTATCCTACCGGTGCGCTCCTCTCCGGATCGATGAGGGCTGGTGCCCGCGCGTCGCTCGTTGCCACCACGGGAGAGGGTGGTTCTCGCGCCCTTTCACCCTTTGCTGCAGGGCGCAGGGAGAGAACGCGGAGGAGGAGAAGGAGGAGGCGAGACAGCGGTTTCGCATGGCGCATACGCACGCGAACCCCACCCGCGTGCGCATTCGTTATATTATCTCCTGCACTCGCAGAGTACACAGAGCGAGCAGCACGCTTGGCGCTTGTTCTCTTTTTATACCTTCGTTACATTTCTCTCTCTCTCTCTCTCTCTATATCTCTCTCTGTCTTTATCATATCCCCATTAGTACCAGATTCAGTCTTGCTCTGTCTCCCGTTATATCATTGTCATCTCTAGTCCTATATATATATATATATATACATATACACACGTATGTATACGTAAACCTCAAGCTGCTGCGCGGTAGTAAAAACATAGCCACTGATTGTTCTATATATTACATAAAGCTTTCGCACCATTGCGTGGATAAAATCGGGTGCAGTCTGTTTCGCGCGACCGGGTGAAGCTTGCTGACTCGCCGCAGCAAGCGCCTCCGACGATACAATACGAATGGGAGCGTGTTACGGGATAAGTCGTGGCCAATATAGGTCAGAGGGCGAAACGCATAGCGGCAACAGCAATCCTTGCTCCGGCGTACCGGCGTCTCATCGAAAATCCGAGCTACCTGGGTTTTATCACGGTGGCGGTCGTCCGCCACGAGGAAGCGACGCGTGGTCGCGTCTACCTCGGGAGCCTCGCAACTGCGCATAGTCGACACCCCTGCGATACTACTAGCAGCAGCGGCGTATGCGAGAGACACACGGCGGAACGAGGCGAACGAGCGACCACGAACGCCGCACTACACACAGCGATTCGAGGAGGCTCTGCGCCCCGAGGGTTGCAGTGTCTTTTCGACCCTCCGCACCGACGTACCGCCGCCGCTCGTCGATTCACCACCTACTCGCGAGCCGACATCGTGCCGATTATTCTCCGCGCAGCTGAGGTTACCATTTGCCTAATAAATACACATTGCTTTCTCGCCGGGTGACCTCTGCACATATTCGCCGTGCATTCCACGACCTTGGCAAGAAGGAACAATTGATCGATACAGCACAGGAGTGGCCAACAGGAAGACAATCAACGGTGCAACGGCTGAATGTCGGGGAAAGGATAATACGAGAAATTTGAAGGTTTTCGTTATGGATATCGCTACAATTATATTCCATATGGATGCAGCTGCTGGTTAAGATTTGAAGACATCTATATTATTGATAGAACTAGATATATATATATATATATATATATACACATATATACATATATATCGTTCGAAGCATCGGTCGTTTTACGACGGCCGAATCACTTTCTTTCATTGAAGGAGATAGCGCGAAAGATAGAAAGAAACGATCCCCGAGGGTCCGCCGGGTTTCATCCCGTCTCGTGAAATATTGAGGGACAGTGCGTCGGACTCGTCGGTGATTCTGAATTATGATACACGTGTCCTCGGAAAACGCGCAGAGATACGATCGTGTTAAGCGTAAGGGTGTCGCTTTTCTCGCTGGACTTTTCAGGACGAAGAGACTCGTTGTTGGGATGAAAATGGATGATGAGGACGAGATGGAACGAGGCGCGAGGATCGAGACACCCGGTAAGTCACGAGATATGCCTTACGTGCGGATTATGAGTGTCAAAACTCGTTCGAAGTTTAACCCAGGCTCGTCTATAGATATATGCTGCCTCTTCGATAATTATCGGGGGATAGGCGCTACGGTTTATCGCACATATCGCAGTCACTCTCGTGATAGAGATTCCCCTTCGTTATCCGAGGAGTAATCAACTAATCAGCGCGCGGGTATAACGGCGTATTCACGTCCCTACCTGCGTCGAGAAACTGTTTAATCGAAGCGAGATGAGATTTTCGACGGGGATGGGAGTCGCGATACGAGGGATTACGAGGGTTCGATGGGGGAGTGGGGTTGGCTAATTAGCGAATTTCCCTCGCAGGAATGGACAGCGGCAAAGTTCGCTTGACCGGTCGCGGCCACCGGGACTCGACTTTCCACTCTCTTTCTCTCCCACCCTCTCGTTGCCATTTTCCTGCGATAGTTAATTCAAAGCGGAAACTTTAGCAATCTCGGATGCAATCTTCGCCATCTGCGTCACGAAACCTCTGCTGGATTTTTTAATATTACTATACTTTCAAAGATGTATGATAATGTTATGCATGCTTCGTTCAGAAACACACGTTAAAATTTTACGAATTGGCAACATTTAAATTTAACTAATTTAATGGTAATTTCATTTATCAGATTGATGTACCGGATTTTTTAATATTATTATTATTATTTATTTTATATTTTTATATTGTATGAAACACAATTCACTGAAGTTAGATGGTAAATCTTGAGTCCTGGAGCCTTTGACAATAATTTATTCATGTTTCCATAGAACTCTGGTCATTTTTTAAAAATTATTTATATTTTTTTGATGATACTGCGGATTACACCTTAATTAACGCGTGAAATTAGTTATAAAAATTGTGAGATACGTGTGGAAACATGAAATAATTATTGTTAGCGTTGGAAATTTTTCGTTGTCTTTTTTGCATAAAAAAAATCTGAATCTGAATATAAAATATCATCGTTGCATTAATTACCATACTCTGCATTGAAATTAACGAAAACGACTACAACGAAAAGTTTGATGCACATACATTCTTTTTGTGACGATAAATTTGTGCAAATGAACTTTCGGAGAAAAGGGTTAATGAATACTGGTTGCAGCTGTGGTGACGAATATTTGTCGGCGAACCGGTCACGAGATTGAGAATGCAGTTTCGAGGATTCCCTCGACATTGAGCGTCGCCGCTGTTGACGTTGTCGTCGCGCCTGCAGCTTGTCATCCCTCACCCTCGCATTCCATCCTCACACTGACCCCCGGAAGGACCAGGAACATTGACCAGGACATGGAGGCTCTCAGGCTGAGTCGTCAGGACAATCCTTTCCTTCAGGTAAAGTCGACGATGATTTTTTAACGCCTATGTGTGTGTCTTTTTTTTCTCAATAATCGAGATAATGTAATGAGATATCTAATTTTTTTTAGGTATTGGCAAGCCGAGAGAGTCTCGTAGAGTCAATCGAAGAATCGGAATCGGATGACGCTATTCTCATGTCTCAGGCAAGTAATTTTTTTACATTCCCCACATACACGTTATTTGAAAGGAAAAAAAAACTCACTCTGCAGGAAAACATATTTGAATCGATAAACCATTTCCATCCGCTTGACTCACGAGATACTTCCGTACTACCGAAGAGAATCGAAAAGTCGCTTTTAATGGACAGTAGTGCTGATTGCACATTGAGTGCTAAATTCAATTTTAATGCATATATTTATTCTTTGCATTTATAATTGAAGCTAATGTACTTGTCTTTTTCAAACTCAGTATTTCATTGTATTGCACTGACTGTTTACAATATATATTTTACGTATATTCAATAAATTCAATATTACACATAGAAGCAATTGACTGATCGAAATGATAAAAATTGCTGAATACGATAAACCTTTTGCACCGATAAAAAAATACTACCAAGTTGAATCCGCAAATTTTAGCACCGTATATAATAAAATCATTTCCGCGGCGTGCAAAGAAGTCCATCGTGGGTCAAGAAGCAGAGTGTAATTAACGAATGGCGAATCCAAGAGTTAATTAATATGATGATCGATAACAGGAATTAGGGGAAGCAGATCCGTTGACCCTCGCTCAGGTTCACGAGCATTTAGTGCGAAGTCCGCCCCCGGCGTCCTGGCCGCATACACCAGCATTTCATTTTCCTCATCGGAACCCTACTTCCGGCAAGGTCGAGACCGTGGTAGGAGGCCACTACAAGAGTCCCTCGAAAAGCCCTTTACACCGAGGCACGGATAACGAGTTGTCCAGGAGCGAGCCCTCGACCGACATCAGAGGTAGGCAAAGGAGATGAGAGGGATGAGTGGGCGCTCTCTACCCGCTAAAAGCCATTTTTATATAGATATAGAGTCGTGGGTTTGGGGGCTACATAATATAGTACATAAGAACACCTTTGCACCGGATTACGAACGAAAACTTGGTTGCCCTCTGGTTGCGGGCTATGTCGGTGGATGCCCTCGACCTTGCCGCAGCGCAGACGTCCGATCGATCACCGTATTTTTACCACGAATAAATTAATCCCGGGCCAGTCACTGTACATCCACATTTTGTGAGCGGGGAGTGCCACTCCGGCTCTATTACCGGTCGACGGATGTTCGATTTTCTCTCACCCCTTCGACTGTTCTCGCTTAATGTACTTCTGTACATCACATATACAGCCTTTACCCTATCGCACATATACGTGTACGTGCAGCGATCCCCTTGTGTGCTTCTTGTCTACATCATCGTGTGCATGCACTTATCGATGCACCCACTACTGTTGTTTCAACGATATTATGGACGGTATGCAATGTCGCTGCACGCGAGATCGATGCATCGATCTCTCGACTCTTCCAAACTGGGCTATAGACTGTATGGGAATAAATTTCACGCACGAGCGCGGCCTTAAAATTTATCGCTACCGGAATAGGTGATCTTGGATGCTTCCAGATTGCTAGGCTGTTAACGGGACATCCTTGAATGGGAAATGTTGATGTGTGTAGAAAAATATTTCACTTGCTTGGCTACTGGTATCGTGAGATAGAGTATACTTTGTTCACCTATAAAATAACAAGTGACAAAATCAGGTAGCTTTTTTCAAACTCCACTAAAATAAGGACATTTCGTGCGTGCAACACGATGCGGTGCGCAGTCCGCAGTTTCATTACTATCCAGAGACGAACACGAGCCTCTACTCCCGAGGGAGGAAAACCGCTCTTTATTCCCGGCGGGAGCAATAAAAACCGTACTGCGCATGCATGCTAATCACTCGTTGATGATACTTAATTCAACGCTCGTGATGTGCGTAAGACAATGCGGCTATTGTTTATTTATGGGAATTCTGAAAAAATAATCCTACACGAAAGGGCGCGTGATTTTCACTTAGTATGATTGCACTTTTCTCCCCCGTAGTACAGTATACTGTAGTTTTATGGGTCAACGGAACATATTAAAGTAAATTATACCAGCGGCTGAACAAGGAAGATATTCTCGAACAGTTAAAAGCAATTTTGGTGTGACACCCTCTCTTTATCAGCGCTTTGCGGCCGCAAACAAAATAATTGATTATATTATGGAGATGGAAGAATTGCAAATTTAATCGGGGTACCTTTTATTATGCAGATGGTAATGCCTCAAACGAATAAAAACTAGGCTAGCGGTGTGGGTGCAAATTGCGCTGACGAGGCATTAATATTTATGGCCGGAATAATTGCCGACCGAAGTTTCTGTATCGTATTTTTTAAATTGCAGATAGGCATCCACATCCCTTCTCGCTTCTGCATCCAACACCAATCAGAACTCTATCGGAGGTGCGACGACTGCACAGATCGGCGGACGACAGCGTGCAGCTCATGTCCTCGGAGTAAATCGATTCCCGGTGGAAAAGTCCAACCGAGGACTCAGACTTTGTCTAAAGCGTCGACGAGCGTCACGGAGTTTGGCGTTTTCCCTCGACACGTCTGCCCGGTTCTTCCAAGCTCTTCCTGTTCCAGGGAACCAGGTGCGATGAAGACCAGGTGACTTTGTTTTTTCCATCGCAAGAGAATCCGCGGCTCTAAGTTCTTATTCCGGATCCTTGTTGTGGAGCCCAGCGGTTTTATGTTGGCGAGTAGAGCGGAAAGCGAGAGGACAAAATTTCCTCTCGCAAACACCTGCAGTGGAACTTGATCTAACTTGCATAACGCGAAGACATGTAAGATACGCGAAGAGTTAATCGGGTGCGACAAACGGCCGCGAATTTTCCTTTTTACTGCAGCTCCGATAAATCAAAATATTAAGACGTGGCCCTCCACTAATGAATATAATTTATGCGAAGCTGAGCTAGGCGAGGTTCCAGTGTATCAAACACACGGCACCAAAATGTCGTGGACCTGTAGTGAGAGTGAATCCTTAGTGGCCACCGCAACAATAATTATTTTCCTCCTCCTATCCGATCGTCAGGGGCTTGATGAACGGAATTCAATTGCCACCTCGCAAGTTCCTCGTTGTATTACTAAAATTGTAACGATTTAGCAATGATGTCAGAGATAGCCTATAATGCATTATAGCAATCATCGTGAAAACTCTTGTTTAAACAAAAAAACGCAAACAACAACTACAAAAATGTAAAGTTTCGCACGAGTTTAAAACAGAAAACAAAAAGAAACGTACCGTAGGTGGTGATTTTGCAATAACTCGGGCAATTAAGCGCACTTTTTTTGAGTGAACGACGGTGCCGCAAAAATCGTCGGCACGTTCGTAAAATACGCACACACGCATAACTACGTCGAAAATGTACGATTTCTTCTTGTTTCGCGAGGAAAAAACTCGCGCACTAGGACGAACGATATTTTTCTACGATCAGCCGATTTTTCTATTTCGCGCAAGAGGTTTGCGGCAAGCGAGGCGCGAATTTCAACGGGTTCTACGTGCAACCCCTGATAAATTTGCGAATTTTGTGATCGAGATTAAATGCCTCGTGTAATTACGGTATTATGTATATAAATCTATATTTAAGTGGCCTATAGCGACAGCAGCAATCGAAGCCTAATTAAATTATAATTGGCGGTACTTTGATAGCCCGTAGGAGGCCACGTACTGATTCATTCATATGATATCTATGCAATTCATAGAGTTAAATAACAACAACAAGAAAACAACAACAACAACAATAACAACAACAACAACGTAGACTGGCTATATTTGCACTTCGCGTAAATGAGCGTGATCGAATAAACGTTTGTACCCCCCTTAGGCTTCTTGCACAACGTACGCGATGATATCAATTCGTCAGCTTGACTAATATCGTCAAAATATGTACGTGACTGCGATCCTTTCGAAGAATTCGTGTGAAAAGGGTTTTTCTATGCGAGCTATGCAATCCGTTAACTCAATGCTCGCATAAGCCACTGTTAGGAAGCGAAACGACTTTGTGTCACGAAATCGTTGCCTATTTGTATTGTAATACTATAGTACACACTGTTCGCCAGAACTAGACCTTGGAATATTTTCCTGATGCCTCGTTCGTCCTAGATTATTTCGATGCTGCCGACGACGAAGCTGCGCACGCCTCAGCGTCTGTTTGATGAATTGTTCGTCGATTTGGTGAATATTTAATTGCGAGAGGCTACCAACGTGTTGCCTCGTCACGGGACAACGTGTCATTTAGTTTTCGAGAGCCGAGTGCATCGCACATCGTAAATTAAACGGGAGTTGTGAAACACTGGCTATTCTCGAGCTCGGATGCACCATTAGCAGGGTTTATACAGAAATTCACGTAGAATTTAAGCGAAGAACGCGAGGACGGAGGTTTAAAAACAAATGTAAAAGAATTTTAAACAAAGTAGAGAGTTTTTAATTACAGTCCAATTGACTTGGCCATTGAGAATTGAGATTAATTATATTATATATATATTATCTTTATGTATACAAGTATACACCATGTACCTATTAGCGTTGAAAGAATTTTATTGTATTCGGCAAAAAAGAAATCATTTTTTTATGGGTTCGTGAAGACCTTTGTGTTTAGAAAATGCGTTTTTAGAGGAAAAAAAACTTTAATGTTTGCGTCAAACGACGTGACGGCGGTAATCACAAGCAATTCTCGATGTTGAGCCGGTTTGTTAATTGATTGAGATAAAAGTATGGTTTATTGATGAGTTTTTGTGAATCAACACTTGTGGCTTACAGGAGAGGCCAGGATAGAATTTTTAATTGATCGCGTACTTTTTTACTCGGATGCGTACCTGGCCATTGTATTATTGATTTATTATTTACAAGATTGAGAATGACGAGTCTCGTTAATGGTCGAGTACTAACGAATTACTGGCCTATACGAATAGTACACCAATTAAATCACGCAATCCATTATTTACAGGGTGTCTCAAACACGATGATGATGGCGGTGATGTAATAACGACAGCTCGAACAGTATTCCGTACATAATGTACAATTTAGTTATCGTGTTTGTCGATTATACTGATATAATTACAATTCTGCCTCTATACCGTCTCAGCGACTTTGATCGTCGACTTAACTCGCACCATAATATATATTTACCTACCGATTTTTCGTTCGGAAAATATGATCGTTAATTAAATACATTGTTTTTGAATTAAAAATAAAGTATATTTGTGTTACTGTAACGTTTTGATCGTTTGTTATTTGTCAAATGTTGCTTCCTCAACGCCAGAAAATTCTGCGATTAGCCCAACGACTGATCATGACGTTTTAAGATGGCAAAACATCTTGGATTTTTTAACCTTGATAGTGTGCCTAATTTATTTAGAGATAGAAAATTAATTCGTTCGCGTGGATTGCTCAAAACATTTTCAAACTTTAATAAGGCAAGAGCTCGACTACTGCGAGTAGGGAAACGCAAAACTAATGAGGAATTAGCAGCGGAAACGGACATTCATGCAAATAGAGAAACGGATCTTGAAGATCTTAATCCTTCGGCGAACAAACCTGAACAATGCATCTGCAAGAAACCGACATCGCAGTCAAGGTTTGTCATCAGATCATCAAATAGTTATTCGATTTGTCTCCATTGAAAAATTACGGTGCGCAAATTATTATTCGTTTTGTGAATCGAGCAGATGGCGATCAAGGATCAACGATATTGGATCAAAAAAGCGCTTGGCACTAGGAAGAAAAAACGATGCCGTCGTCACGAGTCAACCGGACATTGAGAATGCTCAAGAACAATCGGAGATGTTAAATCCTCAGACAGAAACTTCAACGGTAGAGACTGTAAAATTAATAGAAACAATTGGTGAAATCGACACACAGACAAAATCACAAACACCTGAAGGAATTAGTAACGGACATATCGAACTTCAGTCAATTGTAGATTTTGGGACACTCGTTAAACATGAGCAGGCGGTACAATTTGATTTTGTGAAAATTTCGAGGGAAGAATTTTGTGATATGAAGACGGACAAAAATGCAGAAAGAATTATTAGAATGGACCACAAAACTTCTCCACCAGACGCCGACGTCTTATCTAATGAAGAATGGAGAGATATTCCTGTTCCCGTAAATATTTTAAATAAAATAAAAAGATTATAAAAGTTAAATAGAAACACGTGGACAAAATTTACGCGAAATTTTTTATTTAATTGAAATAATTGCAGGTAATGGATGAAATTAGAAGAGGAACGAAGTCGAAATGGTCTCATACATGTTCGAAAGCCTGTCCATGCAAATTCTCCCAAGAATTGATCAACATTTACCACGAGGCAAAACTCCTTTCAGAAGTTGCTAATAAAATCGACCAGGAGAGAAGTCACTGCAAATTTCGAATGACTAACAGTGAAATCGATTTCTTCAAAGGAGACAATAAGATGTGTAACGTTATCATAGGAGAAACACAAAGCCGTAGAGCTGAAATGCGAGAATTGATGGATATGTGGCAGGAAGCGAATGAGAAGTTAACAATCCGGAAAAAAGAAACCGTTGCCATTGCCGAAAGTGTAAACAAAGTATTTTCATATCATTAGTTGTTTGCAATTCAACTTCATTTTCGTAGGTTGAAAGAACCAACAAACGAATGGAAGAGCTTGAGCATTTATTAAACGATTGGTTGCCGGGAGGACGAATGGAAAAAGTCAGGAAAGCTCAAAGAGCGGCTGAAAAGAGAAACCGAGAAAGGATAGAAATGCTGGAGGATGAAACCAGAATTTTTTGCCAGGTAAGCCGAACATTCATGATAATAAATTCTGCCTCCGTAATACTTTGTAATTCTTCGCAGAAGAGAATCGAAGAAATTATTCAAAAGCGGGAAGTCCGTCAGGCAGAAGAAAAATTGCGAGAAGAGAAACGGAAAAATCAGGGACAAAAAGACACGTTGTCTTTGCAGAATGCGGCCAGTCTTTTGCAAAAGTACATCGATGAACGTAAATCCCTTTTGATCCAATGAACAGGAACGATTTAAATACGTTATGGGTAAAAGTAGAGTCAATACCTTTTGACGATAAAATTTTATATAAAAATCTGTTCATGCACATATAAAAAATATAAAAAATCTCTGAAGGATCCATGGCTGATCAATCACTGTCGCCCATGAGATCGTTGATACCCAAACTCAGCTTCTTAACATTATCCTTATTTTTTCTTGGATTTGCCAAACAACTGGGGACTTTTACACGTTGACTAATAGGCACGTAGGCCTCCTCATATTCGTCGAATTCATCGGAACTGTCGAACGCGGGGGTGATTGTAGGTTCGCGGTACTTATCAAAAAGCATTTGCTTTGTTGAGTTTGACGGAATAGCGGCTTTAGGTTTATCCTCATCGGAAAGTTCAAGTGGAACACAATCTTCGACGGTCGGTGGAGTCGTTCGTTTACTGCACACGCGATTGGCGGCTTCGTCCATTATTGCGCTATCCTCAATTTCACTGGGAAAATCATCGGGCGTCAATTCATCAAACATTCTGCCGAGAGTGCCATCGAGGACGGGTGTATTTCTGGCCGTTGCTAAAACTCTATCGAATTGAGGACCACGTTTAGGTGTTCCCGAAGCTGTCGGCTTTCCGAATTCCGCGAAATTCGTGGGCTTCGTTCGTTTCGGAGCGAGACTCATAGCTTCAAACGAATCTTCCAATGACGGAGGAATTGCCGTTGATACTTTAACAAATTCATCGATTTTTCTATTAGCCACATGAGCCGCTTTTTTTCTAGGTCTTTTCACTGCTGGTTTTTTCACTTGGCCATCAGGAGGTTCGTTCTCTTTTTCTGTAGTCACTGTTTTTTTCTTTCTCTCTCGAGTTTTTGCTGGTTTTTTTTTCTTCGCCTGCCTCGCGGTTTCAAATTCCTCGACCAATTCGGGATAGCATTTGCGAACCGCGTCCTGAGGCTCGATGGAAACCAACTCGTCGGGCGCTTTGTCACTATTGTCGTCGTCTTCATCGTCTGTCATTTTGCCCAGCATTAAACCTTCCAAGACACAATCTTTGTCCAACCAAACGATCTCGTAGCTCTCCACACATCGAAGTCTTCTGATTTTCTTTATCCTGTCTGGTATCATCACGCCATGCATGAGAATCCGATTCTCCCGAGGAATGTCCGCAAAGTGACGAAGCTGCCATCGTGTTGCGAGGGAAAATATCTTGGCGAACGCGTACTCGGGCTCCCAGCTCACGTGGTAAGACATGAAACTCTGATATGACAGGATTTATATTATTGAGTTAAACATAATCAAAATTCTTAACAAATAAATAAACGGTAGCTGGATTAAGTAAAAAACTAAAGTCGGTATTAAATTACGTATAAAGTTTACCGCGCAAATCTTTAACCACGTTTTAGTCAAAAGAGACTTACCACAAACTCAACAATTTGCGGTTGCCTCCACTGGAGATCGAGGCTGGATGGCATTGGACCCTTTCTGACCAGAAATTCATCAATAAGCGCTTGGTTCGGAAAACCCTCCACTGATAAAGCTTTTTCACGTAAACTAATCTCGTGCTTCATCAGTGGCCGTAGATCCCTAAGCCAAAAAATTTAATTATGTTTTTTCGCTCATGCTCAACAATCACACAGCGTCGCTGTTTATAAAGATACTTGCTTGTACGAACTATCGCAGCGTGAAACCGTACCGCAATCTTCACAACCCGATTTCAGGTGGACCCGGACTTTTCCGCGATGACCACAGGAAATGCATATATTAGGATCGTTTAATTGCGACTGCATTCGCTCGAACTTTGGATCGGTCGACCAGCTTTTAAGCCTGATAACAAGTTTAAAACGACTTTCTGGTGCGTTTTTCGTCTTGGAAGATCATAGTAGTATTCTTTTTATACCAATGAATAGCAATATTCAGAAAATAATCTATATTAATACCCTTTTGTTCCAAAAACTGTGATCAGCTATTAAATTAGACCAAATGTAAGATGAGAAAACTTAAGAAATTCCCATCCACAGTTAGATTTGTTTCAAGTGATTCAAAATACCTTTCTAACACATCTTCACCCTCTAGGATTTTAAAAAGCTTCATAACAGCTTCCTTGCCGACTCCATTCACTCCATCATCATAATCGCAGCCACAGAGAAGAGCCATGGCTATCATTTTATTCCTGTCGAGTTTGAAGAGCCTCTGAATTTTTTCCATCGTATACTCGTCTACAGAGCCACTGGTGCCGCCTCGATTTCCCTGCACGCTTGTGCAAAAATTGCGGTACACCGTTTTAGCTCCATAGAGAAAACAGTCACTGTCTTGACTTATACATCCATCAACCAACTGCACAAAAAATAAAATAGCTTATAAGTAGAAATTTGGTAGTAAATACAGATATCCCAGAAAACCTATAAAAGATTGAACAAATTCTTTCGACATCCAAAAATCCTCACCCCATCCTCGTTTAAGTATGCGCACATCGCCTCAGCCTCCCCGTAGCCCTTGACGCATTTCAGTCCCATTAACGACAGCATTTTTTCGCACTCTTTCAGTATATTGTTCAAGCGATTGCGTCCTCCCTTCCGATTTGTTTTCTTCACCATTTCACCCTCGCCCGTTCTGAGGTTTTGTCTCCGAACCATTTCTTTGTGCTTGAGGTCCGGCGCTTTTCCTTCCAGTACAAAAACTGGAAATGTTTCTTGCATTAGCAAATTAACAGTGCGGAAGTAGAGGTTCCTACGACACACATATAGTGAATATATAATAATCAATAAGAAAAAAACACAGAATTATGCATGGAATACAAAAGCAAAAATATAAAATGGGATAAAATTGAAACTTACCGCAGGTACATTTTCGGCTGTGTTGAGTGGTCCACAACTGATTGACTGTCAACAACCCAACAACTGAGATCAATAGCAATAGTTTTCCCTTGAAGTTCAAACAATGGCTTTCTTTCGCCCGAAGGCGACACAATATTCCACAAATCCTTAACGCCCATTTTAGTTGAGGAATCCTCAGAATCCCACGTTTCACAGCATGTTTTGCCTCTCGATTGAGGTTATGTTCCCGTATTTATGTACATATTTCGGAAACCCTGGCGCTACTGTATCGATCGAGTCAAAAATCAACGCGCGCGCTTTTGGTACCCTTGAATTTATAATGTATCTGTTTCCAAATCATAAGCCGCCATATGTGACAGCATTGTTTAAAGGTCGACAGTTCGTTGGATCATTACCGGAGGATTATCAAAATCGTGTTGAACTTTTGCTTATTTCCGTTGAATTTATTATTTCCCGACTTATTGAGTTATTCTCCGGACGTATTATCAGAGCTTTAATCCACACTAAAGAAAATAACCATATCGCTCTACCTTACCGACCGAGCGCCGACCGCGCTCGGCGGTGAAAGCATTTGTTTACGTGTGTTGGTATCACACGTGCCTACGTGGAACGTATGAATGGGGTCTACGCGCGCGTAGTAGCTCGCGACATTGCCGTCGAGGAAAAACGGTGTCTCGTACGGTCAGTAATGGCCGTGTCGATTGGCCCGTGCGGTCTCGTGTTTGCCGCTTAAAAACAATGAGTGAACATACGCGTAAAGTTAAAAATCCGCTGCTGACAGCGGCTGGTCAGGGATTTCCCTTCGAGGGATATTCGACGAGCGCGTTATTGATGCCCGTAACACCTGCGGCTGCACCTGCGGTATTACCGGATGGTGAGTTTCGCCAATATATCGTTATTTTGGGTGGGGCTTGATGTGTTGGCTGTTATTGCTCCTGTTGCTCGTTGCTCTCTACACTTGAAAACATAAAACTGAGCTCTGTTAAATGCGCAGTTCTCACACATGCGTTTTTGCTGTCTCGCTTATAATCGCCTCTCGCGTTCCTTCACGCGCTCGAGCACAGTGTTTTGGAGGATTCACTGTGTCGATGTTACGACTAGGCATCTTCCACGCAGAATGAAACAGCTGTTGTCGCTGTGCGACGAGAGGACTCGCAATGCGCGCGCTGGTGCGCAGATCTCTATCGGCGTTCGAAGCGCTTTCGTGTATAGAAAACGTTTGCATAACACGTTGGAATACGCGCACTGTGCAGGCTTCTAGCATCGCGATATACGTATGAGGAATTCCATGAGGTTTTAGACAATGAAGTACTCATTGTACGTTTTAAATTTTGTACCCGAGGGAAAGTATAGGTACGATTTTTTGTTCTCCCGTGAAATGTGCTTTTTAAAATTGTTTTTAATTTTTATTATGACACAGACAATCGAATCAACTTATCATACGTAGTAAAAGCTGCTATACATGTTGACATAATACTGTTAATAGGTCACGTGATTTATTTAATAAGATTTGGGACTTATGAATGCACTAATAATGAAAGGGGTAAAAAGAAACTTGTAACAGGTGTTTAGAATAATAGTAATGAAGTGGACGATAAACTAAATTTGGTATAGTACGATTCTTATCGAAAGTTTGTTTGTTTCGGTGCTCGCAGGAGTTATCAATGCATATGCCTCACTTATTAATTAAATAAATAAAGATATTGAAATGGACGTTAAGCTAAATTTGTTGTACGTGGGTTCTCATCAAAAGTTTGTTCTCTCGGCGCTCGCTGGAGCTCTCGATCCATATCGTTGCGAGTACGATAAATCGTGACTCTTTCTCTTACGTACGCAGTATATTATGAGGAGGATGATCAGGATTATTAATAAAAGGATCATCAAGGCTCCGACGACGATAGCGGCTATTTCACCCTGCGATAGATTGTCCCAATCTGAAAAAATCAATATTAACCCAAACAGCCATGAGAGATGATAATATCGATTACCCTTTTTTTCCAATTATCGGTACCTGTAACATCTATGGTGCGTGTATAAATATTTCCCTGGACATCTGTCGCCTTGATATCCACAGTTGTATAACAACAGGTTGAAACGTAATAAAACGTCACAGCGTTTTTGGTACCGGAAATGAATTCTGTACGTGGTTCCACTCCCTTAGGCAATGATGTCACTGTTTTTAAGCCTACAACATATTTTTCAAACAATCTTTAATTCAATATATATTTTAGGCAGTATTTCAACAAATAAAAAAACTAAGCACAAGTCAAATAAATAAAACCTGTTCCCTCTTGTAATATTGGAAGAAAAATAACATTGAATTCATGAAGTGTTTTAATTAAATAAAAATCATTTTATCATTTAATTTAATTTAATTCAAGTAAATCCTTAAATTTTATAAAGAGAACCTTCTTTTTGTGAGAAATTAATTATTCCTAAGTAACTCGAGGGTGGATGAAAAGTTTTATTTTTTATTTTGCAATAATGATGATAAATTAAAAAATCGGTGATACTAATCAATGTAAAAAATTGGCAAAATTACCCGAATCTGAATCTCTTGCGGTGACCTCGACGCTCCATAGACTTCGGCTGCATCGATCACGGTGAAGCTTTCCGTTGCAATTGTCGTTAAACGTATAATCGATGCTCGGCTTGCTATTGTCTGTGCTCTGCAGTAAATTCAGTTAAATATTTACACACGTTTTAATATATATGTTCATTTGCACATAGTATAGCTTGATAATACACGCACCGGCGTTTGACTGGAACCTTGGACGTAGATGTAAGTCGATTTTTCCGCGACCTCAAGATTAGCCTCAACGTAAAGTGTTACTGTACCCGGAGTCGTGTCTTGGGTATTGGGCACTTGAATTCGAATGGCAATTTGTATCGTTTCTCCTGATTTAATCCATAAACTGACGAAATTTAAAAAAAAATACTGAACGTACATTGAATAATAATAATAATTATTAAATAAAGATACAAAAATATATAGAGGGCATTATTATTTCACAATTGATTGGTCTTAACAATTCTCTAGAATGAGATCAATCAATGTTTTCTTATTATCAAAATACCAGTCGGAAATTCAATAGGTCTGTTAGTCACATTAAGGATTAAAATCTGTAAGATACTTACAAGTCGTTAGGCAAAATTCCAACAATCGGAAATGGTGTACTGCGACCTCTAAAATTGTGCTTTATTTCCAAAGGCTGATTGTTCGTTACGGTAAAAACGACATCGTGAAAACCTGGCCTAGCAATCAGTTGTGCATTAGGGCTAATATCGACCACCGTCTTTTGTGCCCTCGCTTGAATTTCACCGACAGACCTCGAGAGCTCTTCGAGCTCCGAGTTCTCGACAATCTTCGCAGTTTTTATAGGATTTTCGTTTGACGACCTTCCCGAAATCATTCTGTCATTCGCCTGGGGTTCCATTTCTTCAGCTTCGCCATCAGCTCCTCTCCGAAATTTTGCAACAAACTTTCTATCGGTTATTTCCTTAACATCGGCTTTTACAGACGATTCGTTAGAGGTTGGATAGTCTAGCATTTCTGGCTTGTCCGTTGATTCTTCTTCCGGTTTTCTATCCAATCCTCTTTTGAATTCACGCTGAAATGTAGAAAACAGAAATTTATTTCAACCGAACTACACATAATACATTCTTTTTAGCAAAAAAAAAAAAAACATTTCTTGTTTCCCCAGTCCAAAAAATACAAATGTTTTTTTATAGTATCAGTTAAATAAAATATTCATTAACGAATGTCAATGCTGATTAGACCCCCTCCCCTTAACTCGCACCTTTGAGCCTCTAAGAAAAGTATCCTTGTTACGAACCTGTTGGTCATGCGATCTAATAGTTTGCCTTCCAGTGTTGTCACCGATCTTCAGATCGGCCAGACGTTGTGACTTTGATAACTCCTCTTCGGGTTTTGCCACATCTGACGAAAAAGAAAAAAGGCGATCGTGACGTGTTTGTATCTAATTTTGCATTTTCACCGAAATACGTATTCACGTGTAAACAATATAAAATACAAGACGCAGGGAACTAAACTGACGCGTTTTGCGTCTAGCTCAGAAGGTAGAAGATCGAGAGAGGCGACGCGCAAACTACTCGTCAAAGAGGAGAGTGCGTCAGCTCGGCGAACGCGAGCCTCGGCCAAAGGCCATTACGTATAGTTATTGCACAATACTAGTGTATTATAGATAGTGGCAAAAAAGACGCGCGCGTCCATGGGCGAGAAGCCAACACTTTGCCAGTTGTCAGTGGGTCTTCGCGCCACGAGGAAGTTTTTCCCCGCGAACGCGCTCGCGAATCTCGCGGTACATTGGAATACCATCGAGGAATTATCGCAACCAACTAAAGAGAAAAAGTAATTCGAAATATATTTTTTTTCTAGCCACTCGGTCCGCGTCGAAATAATGTGAATTATTATTTTTATCGATTACGATCCTTAATTCACGAAAGACCAGACTTGGGCAATTGAAAATGAATTTAAAGTACTGGAAAATATTCTTTAATGATTCTGAAACATATTTTGAAAATTTCGGTTTCAAATTTTCGCCACTACTTATTTTTATTACAACAAAATTCTGTTCGATAATGTTGCAAATATGTTATGTTGGCCGCTAAAAAAAATTGAAATATTAATATACTGTAAAAATAAGTACAGTCTTAAGTGAATAGAAAATAAAAACGAGTATCTTCAGATATTCAATACAAGCAAGCTGATAGACTGATAGACATCAAGGACATAATTTTCAGGGTTGTATTGGCCAAATTAAATTATCAGAAAAATAGTTATATTAAAATATCCAACAAAATAAAAAAAAAATTAGAAGGAATTATTAATGATTACTAATATTTAGGGGTGGTTAAGGGAAAAATTACTTACTTTCCGACTGCGATATTGCATTTTTAAAAATGTTGAAATCGGATTGCTCCACCATTCCATCAAACGAAGTTGTAACGACTGTAAAATTGTAATTCGAATTTTCCACCCCCACGAGTTTCAGCCGCCATCCACCCGACGGAGGGTTGCGCGCGTCGAAACGCACCCCCGTTCCGTCATTCGTGCGCGACAACGACAACGTTGGTCTCGTTGTCCTCGCATCTGAGGAATCTCCAGCTCGACTCCCTGAGAACACAGAAAAAAGCTTATTCCCCATTCGCAAAATTAATCATTGTATTACTTAGTGTGCGACAATCCGCGTGTGCATTTATTTATGAGCCACTGTTACGCGCATACAATAATCCAGGGTGAAACAGTGAGTGTGTAGCGGAACGGGCGGAAATATACCCTGTGACCGTCGCGACCGCGACTCAACATTTCCGCTACACTTATTCTGCAATTCAATAAAATAATTAGAAAATCAAATGACTCTAATCATATCTGAAGATCGAAGTGAACTTCTTGATTGATCGGGAAAAAGAAAGTAAAAAAAAATACAAGAAACATTTCTGCTACGCTTATTCTACAATTTCATAAATGATTCAGCTAATAATAATTAATAAATCAAATCACGCTCATCATATCTGAATAAAAAAGTGAACTGTAATTGTCCGGGAAAAAGAAAGTTCAGACAATACAAGAAAAATTTCTGCTACACTTATTCTACAATTTAATACAGCAATTGATGATAATTAAAAAAATCAAATTACATTAATCACATCTGAAGAACGAAGTGAATATTGTAATTGTCAGGTAAAAAAAAGATAAAAGAATACAAGGAATTCCTGGAGAGCAGACGGTCGATAAGATCCTCCAATTACCGGCATAAGTTTGTGTATTGTTTAATTTTCATATACCGCAGTACTATTGTGTTTTGTATTGTATAAATATGCTGCGGTCAGACACGAGGCGACGGCTATTTTCATCCCCACTTGCGACACTTGACTATTTTCGCAGATCTAAAATTGTGGTGGTTGCATTAAAATGATTGACAAGAAAGTAGTGGTAGGAAATCCTCGTGACCGGCTTGCAGACAATCGACAAGTGTTTTTTGGCTCGGCGCTCGTTTTGCGACTACCGATTGCCGCGATACTTGGCAAATAGTCTCATCATCGACGAAAAAAGAGAAACGGAGAGGATAGGCTCGACACTGTCGGCGATCAGTGAGCCATGGTTATTTTCGAATTCGATGCAGACCAACTTGCTATAAACACGTGGTAGGCCCGTGGCCTTCATCGTGTTCAGGTAGTTCTGACACTGAGCTGGAGTCATGAACTTGAGTCATCGTCAAATTTCCAAAAAAAAAATAATTCCACTTTATTCTCATCACCAGCAAGACTTGAATTTACTCTAAATGTTAGAAAAGAAAATTTTTATAAAGATTTTTACTGATATAAAAATGCTATTCTCTAACATTTAAACGTTGTAAAAGCTGGTAAACAAATTTGAAGATTTAAAAAATATGCAAGTGAATAATATTCTTAATTTTCGAAATATGTTTATCAAAACTAACATTTTCTGCGGTAGAAGCTCACAATGATTATTCTAATGAATGATTGAAGCAATATTCTGCCCATGGAAAATGATACTTCATCATAACATTTCTTCGAAATGAATGTTTCGTATTTCCTCGTGCGAATTTTTTTTTTTTTGGTTACTCTATTTTTTGTTCTATTTGTTTACAATCGCTACGAAGTTGCAATGAAACGCAATGCGGTTAATATAGAATTCTTCTTCTTGTTACTTGGAAATGTTTTCGTTTCAATGCGAATATTGTTCTTCTCTGCCCCTCCCCCACTCTCGACGTCACAGCTCAGAATTCTTATCGTGCTGTGAGCCGCTATTAATACAACTATTACCCATCTATATACATCTTCCCAGGCAACAGTGTACGGCCAACACGGGACGACCTAAGTGTCTCAACGAATTATTCACGACTCTATATCTTTACACTTGTCTAACTCACCAATAGGAATTTCTATTATCGCCTCCGATAATTTTCCGAAAGCTGACATCCGCAGTTCTTCGGTTACTTCGTCCACGATAAATTCTTTCTCGGTGTAACCTTCCGTGAGACCCATCGTCACAAGATTTCTCTGAAATGGAAGAGAATCAAGGTCAAGGTGCGTTGTTTCGTGTGTTTAAAAAAAACTAATACGCATTGACCGATTTTTCTGGCATGTAATTTTTCACACACCTCGTGGCGATTCAAAAATTCATCCGGAAATGCAAAATTATCGGTGTTCGATTTACTGGGAGCTTCGCAGCCGAGTTGGAGGTAGATTTGGCAATTTGCATCGTCATCGGTAAAAATTTTGGACTTGTTGAATATTCTGGAAGATTCCGATGTAAAGTCCTTTTGCTCGGTAGAGGGTTCTGATATTTCTGTAGAAAGAAAATTAAACTTTTGCTTCAAATGTTCGATCTGTGTTTGATTTACATATTTAATTGCATCCGGTTTTGTACTGTCATTTTTTTTTTTTTTTTTTTTTTTCGTAACTAACAAACCGATTTATCGATGTAAGCATTAAATGAGCTGCTCCGCAGATAAGAACATCACGCATACACTAAACCATTGTGAAAATCGCGCTCCATGTGTAAATAGTCGTAGAAAAAAAAAAAGAGGAGAATAAACATTAAACTTTATTATTGCTGACGAAGAATTGCAGTGCTCATACATTGTGGACGTCATCGCTCTCTCAATCGTTTCTACTACGGGGGTTGTTTTTCAACATTATTTGTTTCCACTGCATTTTTTCGATAACGCATACGTCAATTCGCGATAGCGCAATAAACTGGCAATATGAACGATAACTGGAGAATGACCATGAACTACTGAAAGTCTTCCGGTCAAGAAAACGCAGCTCCGGGAAATCGTCTTCCCCTTAACAATAGTTGAACACGAATCAGCTATTCTGGTAACACGAATCACTTTTTTTTTGTAATGGCTTTTATTGTGATTGATAAGGCGTTGAATTCTTATCACTATCGAATGGAATTGCAATCCCTAATTTTATTCGTTTTCACTCTATTTGTTTATTTACGCTATAAATAACTTGTTCGTAATTATTTTTGAAATGTGCATAATGTCGAAAAAATGCAGGAATATTCTACAAAAAAAATTATATTACCCATTTTTTACACCGATTCGCATACATAACTTTCAAATGGAAATCACTTTTTCGTAAAAAAAAAAAAATGAAAGAAATTACATATTTATATATTTTTTAATAACTGACCTCGTTCATTGTATAATTTTCTAGTGAATGTCACAACCGAGTCGTCCACGATATTCCAAATAACATTCATACGTTTTTCCGTATCAGTTTCTGCATTTTCTTTATTTAGTATGCAGTATTTTGAACATCCAGCTTTATTCCCATCGATTGTCGGTGGAAAATTATTTTTATTCTCTTCACTCCACTTTTGATCACTCTTAATGTTATTATTTACATTGCCGATTTTGTCGTCGATCAGAAATTGGGCTTTTGAAGAGACCGCACACAGCACAAGGCATAAGCCCGCGAACCAAAAAAAACCTCGCCTTTTCATTATAATTTAAAGAAACGCTTTTTTTTCTGTACGTTTCTGTTAATACGATTGAGTACTCGACTCGACGGATTCCAAGACAACTGACGAACAATCGTGCAACTCCTCTCCTACTTATAAAGGATGGGTTTCCGGTTTACAGAACGCGTCATGTTACGATCTACCTGATGACGTAGACGTTAAGGTAAATCTTGGGCGTCGTCTGATTTCGTTTAACAAATTAATCTATGAGAGTTAAATCGAAAGACGAGGCTTGTTTCCCCGGTGATAAATGTATCGATACGAGTGTCGGATTCTCGAGGACGCGGGCTGAGGAATATATAACAACCAATTGCAATACGAGGTGAAATAGGACACTCGGTGAATCGCCGTGAAAGCGAAAATAACAGCGCTGCGTTATCTTCCCAATTGGGGACTCATAGTATCCTGTCAAACATTTGCTATGTTTCAATAGTTTGTCGGGAATTCAGGTGGAAAGTACCACGTAGTACAACGTAGAACGGTGGAATACGTAGAATAGTATCGCTCTCAGGAATTCTTGTGATGAGGAATGATTTTTTTGTGATAACGGCTTTGGTTAACTGTGCTTTAACGTTTTAACTATATTTGTGGCATATTTGCCACAATGAGAAATATTTTTGTCAATGTACCTTTCGTACTTTTAATTTAAAAATTCTGGATATATCTGATACGTAGTAGCATTCCTTTTAAAATGCGTCCTACATTTTCATCTCATGAAAAGAAAACGGATTTAAACGTACAAATTTAAAAACCTTTTTTTTGTTAAGCCGCATTTTTTTACTATTTCGATTCAGAGATGTGTTCAAAAATTAAGAAAAAATTTGTGTTTTTTCTTTTTTTTATTCAGGAAAAATTTAATGAGTTGGAGAATAAACTTGACACAATTTTTGGAAGCGGCAAATGATTTTTGTTTTTTTTTTTTTGTGCAGAAACTCCAGAGGAAAGCTCAGTGGGCCAAGAGCCGGCGGAAGTCACCCTGCCTCATTCAGCAACAAGCACGGAAATCGGGAATCCGAGTGTACTTGACCTTGGGACCGTTCCCCAACAAACGGAGCCGACGAGTCAACCACAGCGTCAGGGTTATTTCACATCGATCCTGTCATCATTGCCTAATCTGTCACTGTCGACTATAACCGGTGACGTGCCGGCAGTAGCACCGACACCGCCTCTTCAACAACAAGCGGTACCGCCGAATCCTGGCGGATTTCGGGAATCAACTCCGTACGGATTCGCGCAGAATCCATATGGCCCTCCACCAACATCATCCGCACCCTTCATAGCGGCGAATCAGCCGCGAGAATCCTCGGGGCAACATCCTCAAGGATTCGGCGACATTGCACTTGGTGCACCGACGACAAGTGCGCCACCTCCACCAGCAGCAACTCTACCACCGTCGGGTGGTCAGTGTCAAATTAGATCAATGTTTCATGAAATTAATATCTCCAATCGATTCTAACCATGATATCTGTATATCTTTGTATCAAGGGGATATTCGTTGATGAATATCTCACTTGATTTGATACCGAGATGATACAGAATGTTATGTGACCCCTTAAGAGAAGCAATCATTATGGGAGACAATTAAATTATTTTTGGGATTAAAAAAAAAAGTTATTTCACTAACAAAAATCAGGGTATTTCACAAAATGCTCTTTTTTTTTATACAAAAATTAACCAAAGTATATTGATTTTCAGGTCCAGGATCTTATCGATTGGGGAACCAACGTCGTCTTAAATACGCTCCACCGCCGGATTTGACTTCCAACACCCCGAAGCAATTTTCTACACCACCGGTTTCGACTTTTCTTCCACCGGTTCAGCAACAGAGTCCTGCACCTTTATCCTCAGATTTTTTAATTCCAAGCGCTGCTTCCCAAGCAGTTTCCACCAGTTACGCACCTCCCGCATCTGTCTCAACTCCGAATTTGTATTCCAGTCAGATTGGGAGTATACAAAGTTCTCAATCACGTTCGTCAAGCTTCTCAGTGCCTTCGGTTCCCGATATTCAGCAACGGGGACCCTCCCTGGCTACGACTAATGCACAGAGTTCCTCGCAAGTCCGTCAACTGACTAAGCAATACAACCCCGCGATTTCCGGATGGTCAGGTGCATCGAATAATCCAGCTTCAGCTCCGCAGGAAATTCCGTCGAGATTTCCCGAGACAGCAACACCGCAAAATACACCTGCGAACGCAACGTTTGCCAGTTTCGCCTCGTCTTACGTCCCCGCTCAACCGGCAACTTTGATATCCAGCGGACGTGTCGATGGTAGAGTTTCCGCCGGGTTCACGAGTTCACCGGGAGTAACAAAGTTTTCCGAGGGCCTGACCTTCGATGTACCGAGTTCGGCTTTCGCGGGATCTAACGCCGGCCCGATATCCGGTGCTATCATAGAGCCGAATATCTCGTCATCCACAGAAGATACACCAGCGGCATCTGCGACAATTGAGGACAAGAGTTTCACTCCTATTTCCGCTGCTAAAGTGACTGCCAAGTTGGAACATCTTCTCGCTGAACGAGAGGAAGATTCTTCACCCGTGAAGTCGGCGATTGAGTCATTATCTGTCTCTACTGAAACAGTTAAATCTCCGCAGCACCAGCAAACGATCGCTACTAGCTCGGACTCTAATCAGCAAACCGGTACAAGCGAAGCGACCGAGGACTTAGCTGAGATCGATTTGACTGCAAATGATTCTTTTCCTGGCCCACCACCGACTCAGGATGACCTCGCGGCGTCAATAATTTCTACTGGAATAGAATTCGTCCCTGCTTTGGGAAGTGAGAGTTTCGCGAGATCAGGAAGTCATTTATCCACACCAGTCGAGACTAATGTATCGTCAAAATCGAGTTCGATCGCCGATATTTTTGCACAAAATCAACCCACCGATTCTGTGGCATCAGCAACGAATTTCTTCAATGCGCCAAGCCAAGGACGTAAATCCGAGTTGAATTATTCTGCAACTACCAGTGAAACTCCACCTGCGTTTTATAACCCGCAACAATCAATTCAGACTCATCAAAATCCTAGTTCATTCTTCAATTCGGGACCTCCGACTGCGACATCTTATGCGCAATCACCATTTTTAACGTCTAGTACGAATCCTCAACAAATCACGTCGGTTACTCCAGCGCAGCCGGTACCAACATTTTATAATCCTGGAAGCTTTCCGCCTACTTCTCAGGAGCCTTCGTATTCAGTCTTCACCCCGCACACGACCGGAAGTGGACGGTCTGTTCCTAATCCTTTCACTACGGTATTGGGATCGAGCCCTCCGAATTTTCCAACGAGCGATTCCTTCATGGCGACTGCAATGCCAGAACCTACTGGCTCGGCCACTTTAAATCCTGTACAAATGTCTGTTAACCCGGGGCTCGGACGATCGAACCCGGAAATGGTACCACCGAGCCTTCAAAATTTGGTGAGTAACTAAAGTTTGCTCTTCGATGAAAATTGTGCACTCAATGGGTAATGTTCATTTGAGAAAGTATCAGCTGGGGTTGTCATTTCAACACCAAGTGGAAAGGTGTGAATAATAAAATACTTTTTTTAGGCTGCAGGATCAGCAGATCGTAGGTTGCAGTACCGACCGGTCTATCACCATTGGTTTTATCGCAAAGAAGTGGAGGGCAAAATCCTCTGGTTGCCGTTTTCCATGCAGGACAGTCTAAATCTCGAAGAAGTGCATAATTCGTCGGAAATAACGCCGGAAACAACGGTAGCGACTGACGGTGGTCGTTACGACGTGGATATACTTCGTCGACGACGGTCCCCGGCTTATTGGACGGGAAATCCAACGGAAGTCAGACGTTCCTCGTGGTTCTTCAAGGGCTCCACGGAATCTCGATACATTCCATACGACGAAAGCACCTCGGCTCGTCTTGAAGAGGAATACAAACAGGCTTGCACAACCGACAATTGGAATCGAAGAATCGAGTTAAACAACGGCGAATACATAATTTTCCATAGCTCAACGATACAGGTTCACTATGTGCCAGCGACATCGCCGGAACTCGCCGCTTCCTGGGGCAACAGTGCTGTAAGTCCCGCGCTCGGTCAGACAACGTCTGCATCGTCGCTTCTTCCAATTCGTCCTAACGTCAAGCTTACTAATCCGTTAAGAACAGCATATGCTCTGCTAACACGAGTGCGTATGTTCTTGTTTTAATTTCCGTTGAAAAATGTGCGTGGTTTTTTTCGAATCCTGACATTTTCAGGGTTCAGAGACCGGTACATATTTACAGGGTGCTGCGAGCAGGCCGAAGGTCGTCAAGCGAGGGGTCGATGAATTCAACATCGACGAAGGCGAACCTGAGAAGGTCGATCATCTTCTTTTCCTCGTGCACGGTATTGGAAGCGTCTGCGATTTGAAGTTCAGGACCGTGGAAGAAGTTGGTGAGTGAATTATCTATCTTTCTTCCTGTGCACACAACAATTTCTCATTAACATATTTAAAATAATAAAACGGAAATACCGAATGTATAACATCTTAGAGTTGAAAGCAATAATTAATTAGAACAATTAAAGTAGATGATAATAATTGATAATAGGACGAAAAAAATAATCAGGTCGTAGCAAACACAATGAAGTTTAACAATTTTCATAAAATTATTTTCAACAGTGGACGAGTTCAGGAGCATATCACTTCAGCTGGTCCAGTCCCATTACCGCACTGCTAGCATGCACGGAGTCGTCAACAGAATCGAAGTGTTGCCAATATCTTGGCACACGACTCTGCATTCAGAGGACACGGGAATTGACAAGAAACTCCAAGCCATAACACTGGAGAGTATACCCAAGCTGCGACACTTCACAAACGACACGTTGCTTGATATACTATTCTACACAAGCCCAATATATTGTCAGACGATCATGCAAACCGTTGGCAACGAGATGAACAGACTTTATTCGCTCTTCAAGGATCGAAATCCTAACTTTGGAGGCGCTGTATATCTCGGAGGTCACTCGCTTGGAAGCTTGATTGTATTTGACCTGCTTTGTCATCAGAAACCGCCGGCCGAAGAGTCTAGAGATGAAACGGATCCGACGCTATTAAACCCCGAAAGCAAATCCGTAAGTTCCTGTTACTCACGATACCGACAAAAATTTTGAGATATATTTTAATTCCCTCCTGTAACTCATTTCTTTATTATAAAATTTTCCTTCAAAATTAAGCATATAAATTGTGTTAATAACTATTTGCTTCGTATAATTTCAGGATGAAGATACAGTAACTTCTATCAAAGGTGGCTCCAAAAAGATGGTGCCTCCGGTGTTGAAACGTCGACTCAGCAAAAAAGTCAGTTACGTAATGGGTGCGGCTGGAACCGGTCAGCCCTTCATAAATTACCCGCAACTGAGTTTCCTCCCTCAAGCCTTCTTTGCTCTGGGCAGTCCAATCGGGATGTTTGTGACAGTTCGAGGCATTGACACGCTCGGCGACGATTTCGTTCTGCCGACATGTCCGGCATTTTTCAACGTTTTCCATCCGTTTGATCCCGTGGCTTACAGAGTCGAGTCACTGATCAATCCAGACGCTCATAAATACCGGCCTATGTTAATCCCTCATCATAAAGGCCGGAAGCGAATGCACTTAGGTCGGTGAAGCATTCATCATTGCCGAAAACAGGGAAAAATATTTTCGCTTTGCTAAATTAAGGTTTTATGCTATCGTTGTTTTAGAATTGAAGGAAACGATGGCTCGCGTCGGCGCGGATCTGAAGCAAAAACTATTGGATTCTGTGAGAAGCACGTGGAACTCTGTGTACCAGCTAGCGATGTTTCATCGACCGGACAACCAATCGCTGGAGCAGGAAATAGAGAAGGTCGTGGAGGAACAGCTGCATAAATCGCCAAGTGTACATGAACAGCAGAACGACGATGACGGCGGAGCGGATTTCCGCGTTGGCAAATTGAACGGTGGTCGAAGAATCGATTACGTTCTTCAGGAGGCGCCGTTCGAATACATTAATGAGTACATATTCGCGCTCACAAGTCATGTCTGTTATTGGTATGTACTTTTTTTTTTTAAATATTGAATACCTCAATCCTCGAGTTTTTAAACGAATTGTGTTATTTATAGTATACAAAAAATTATAAGCAATAAAAATGATTTATTTCTACTTAAAGGGAATCGGAAGATACGATGTTGATGATTTTGAAGGAAATTTACGGAACGAACGGTGTTCAAGCTGATGCTCAATTGCCACCACAAACGATGACCATCGAGAGAGTCTCTCCATCTCCTTCAATCCCGTCGATGTCAGGTGCATCAACTTCCCGTCCTTCCGGAGCGACAACTCCAGTGGGAATAGACCCGACGCTACCAATAGCCAGCAGTAAACCGGTCGGTCCACCACCCACTTCCGGTTTCGTGCGAAAATCGTGATCCAACGTGAAAGCTCGAAAGTTTCAGCTGTGAAAGGGAACAGGAAATACGCAGCGAGGAAGAGCCCAGAGCCCGCAAAAATGCGATGAACACTCGATATAAACTAAAACAAAAACACATTTTTTTAAATAAAAAAAATAAAAACAGGTGAGGGAAATAAATTTGACCCGACGAATGCAATAAGATTATCGAAATTGTATTCAGCGCGTTGATTAATGCTGTTGACGATGTCAAAAGTGAAACGCGAGCGAGTGAAGGAGTGTTTGCGCGATAAAACTAGAGAGGTAGAGAAATGGACATTGCAGAATCATGCAAGAGAGATAAATGAATGCTATAAAATTTGTGAAATAAAATAAACGGTGACAGTGCGCGAAAATCAAATCATCGAAACACGCAGAGTGTTTTAGGTGCCTCGAATTTTTTGAAAATAAAGTGAAATTCTTTAGAGATTTTGCGCTGCCGCGAGTGATTAATTGATTTAACGCCCGAGAGAGTAAAAAAAAATGCGCAGCGAATGTTGTTTCTACATGAGTATATTTATATTCTTACAATAATGAATAAATCTCTGTACATCATTGATTAACGATATAGGGTGTTATCACTCACGAGTACCCGTTTCCATTGATTATACGGTAGCGCCCATTACTCGCCCGAAACATCGTGTTTCGAGTGTAGTACATAACAGCTGTACTGTAAAAGCCATCGAGGTCGAAAGAGAGAGAGAGAGAAAAAAGAAAAACAAATTTGCAACGGGCCGTCCGTGTGGCAGGGCCTCATTTATTTCGCATTGTTTTGGAGTCGCATTACGTGTCCGTGGGGATCGTCGAATGGCGTCAGCTTATCGCGCACGGGTTGTTTAGTTACTCTGTGTGGCCTATACGCCAGAGTTTACAGGACGGAGGTTCCCCACTGCCTACTATGCCACACGGTAGGGAAAAAAATGCCCCAGTGCATGCACCGGTATATCACGAAACGCTAATTAATTGCAGTGCACCAAGCCCACCCCTTGCGCCCCTCTCTCGCACCCTCGTGGGCATTTGCATTTTGCGTGCGGTCCCTCGTAAAACTACCGAGCCTGTCAGCCTCGGCGAATTTCAAGATGATTTATCGCCTTCGGAAAAGTTACTTTTTCGCCGATACTTGCGGGGCCGAGTAAGCGACGGCGACGAAGACTCGTGACGCCCTCGTTGAGCGCTTGCACCGTCTACATGCAATCGAAACCACGAGACTTTCCCGCTTTTCCTCTGTGCGTTTTGCCGCGACTCAGAAGCATGAACGACACGTCAGTTGCATCTCGAAAACTCAAAACGCGGGATTAATAGAGTTTTTACTTTAAAATAAATCGTGTGATCATCACCATCCAACAGAAAACAATTTTTTTTTTTGGCAAAATTTTCATTTTCCATGCACTTCCTAATATTTATTCGAATATATAGTCAAACAATTTTCAGAGGAATTTCCTGACAAGCATCCGAGCAAATAAATTACACTTTTCTTATCTCTATGCATATTAGTTTTTAGTCCGACGAAATCTGTCAGATGAATCATCTCGGCAGCAAGGTAATGGGCAGGTAAGGCGTAGCTCAGATTAACCGTAAGCTCGCTAGACGAGCTTCGAGTGCCGCTATGGAAACGGACATTTACACCCCCGACGTGGGCGCGCCGTTGGGACAGTGGGATGAAAGGGGTGTAAGTTCTGGTGATGCTGGTGGCCGTTCGCCGGTCGCGTCGAGCTTTTACTGCAGGGTCATCGTCGGAGTGATTTATATCACGGAAAAACGCAGGACGTTTACGATTCTTGCGAATTATTTACAGTGTCTGGCCGACCTTAGCTACACCGCACAGCAGAGCAACAGTAACAGTAACAACGCTGTGAAACCTTTCTGCCTCACGATCTTTCGTGCAGCACTCTCGAAATTCTCTCATCAGCTTCTGCCGCACCCCCACGGGTGTTATGTACACACACAGACACACACACACACCGTACTGAAGTATAGAGTACCTTGGAGCACACGATTTACAAGTTTTTCGATACACGAGACGAAGCTGAGACTGTTTCCATCGCTGAGTAAAGCATACACCGAGTCTTCGGGGGCGCAAGCCCATGAATCAAACCTCCGACACCCTGGGGTGAAACTACTTAACACCATCGGCTACTTTGGGGATAAAAAAAGAAAAAAAAAAAAAAACGGGAAGAGAAATATTCCCGCGAAACATTAAAAGCACGGTTGTGTCGGAATTTTACGATTCTCCCCAGCACCAACGATTTTCCTTTTACTACAATGTGTTAAACAGTATGAACTTGAACGAGAACACTTGGACAAGAAATCAGGTAGTAACCTTGCGTTTCTCTCACCTATTCAAGTCCCTCACTTGTAATGCTAAGAATATATTTAGCAATCGCTGCTTTGGGAATCAATAAGTTGTCCTTTTATTTAAAACTACTTTTTATAAATTTAACACAAATCCGCCGTTGTGTTAAACAAAACACATGACTTTCTAAGTACTCTTTCAAAGACCAAAAACTGATGAGTATCATAAATTCGACTAGACATTTTTTGGTGTAATCCAAAAAAAGAGTGACAAGACAGCAAGAGGCAAAATCTAGCGGTGAACGTAAAATCTTTATAGCCTCAGAAACCGAGAGACGCGAACGTTCGCGCTCTCGATTAAAGAGATCGCTGCATGTTCGTGCACTCTTCGCCTTTTTCGCGGCGTGTCATCCCTAGATGTTATGCAGTCTAAGAACATGAAGCTTGCACACTGACGAGCAGCAGCAGCAGCAGCAGCAAGTAATAGAGGCGGTATAGTATAGCGAGAAGAGGAGCAGCGGGCACAAAGGTGTATTTAAATAAAATTACTTTATGTAACAGAGGGCGAGCTCACAAATGTAAGTTCCTCTCGGTGGCTGGCGTGAGCTTGCGAGCAGCACGCGGCCGCGAAACCAGTGTGCGTCGTGGCTTTAACCGTAGTGGCGGCTGCAGCCTAAACTGCATCGCATTATGTCAGCCGCGGACGAGCTGGTAGCGCCCAAGACGCTGTGAGTATACACACAGAGGGTCTTTCCTCCTCGTCTCTCCTTTCTCCCTCTTGAGCATCGACGTTTTTTCCTCGGCGCCCCTCGAGAGCACCGTTTTTTCCTCCTTTTCCTTCCTCCTTCCATTCCCCACTCGTTCAGTTCCTTTTCCTACGGCCTCTTTACCTCATCCACCTCCGAACGAGCGCTCCGCTTCCGCCACGCGTGCTCCATGCTAGCACGCGACCTGGGTGAAATGATATCGTGAACAGGAGTCTCGAGTGGAGCCCTCCAATCGATATTGTATACCTACGGAAGATGAAAAAAAAAAAAATAACGTAAATAAATAAAGAGCGATAGATCATTATTAAATTTTTGTGATTTGGAAATCATAGCAATATCCGTGAGAATACATCGTATATCGATGATCTATAGATCAGACCGTTTTTACCCATTTCTCAAATCGCGCAACCAAAAAATACGCATTTTTTTGCAGAAGGATTTTCTACTGCGTAGGAAATTGATATGATTGAGCACTTTTAGAGATAAAGCTGTCGCTCAAAATGAAAAGGAGGTTAGGGCGCGTCACTTGCAATCTTAATGTCAGACGAAGCTTCATCGGTGGCCTTGACTTTGATCGTTCATCTCCCTCGCGGTTGTCCCACTTCTTCGGCGTATCCGATTACAGTAATGTTCGTATGATACTTGTGCTCGACAAGTTCGTTGTCGGTGGTTCAGATGAGAATAATGCCTACAAGCTGCTATTATATATACGGTCTCGAGGTTGAGATGTATGTCTATATAGGGTTCGCCGCGTAATTTCGTTTAGCGGATAGTCTCGTTTACACGTAGTGTAACTCACGGATCCGCGTGACCATACGACACGCAGTAATACGGGTCAAACCTGTTTCGCGAATTTAGTCCGACAAGCCGACGCTAGTGGTCCCCCGAGCGAGCAGACGATATTCTTCAGCGGTCTCGGGCTCTGCCGCCGCTAGCGCTGCTCAGCTCATTCGTTTGCCACAAGCGCGGCCTTGACATTGATGAATGAGACTTTCGCGTCGTTCTTCGTTCCGCGACTCGCTTTCGCAGGTGTACTTCAGCCGCACGACGGACTTTATGGACCGCACATGGTTTTTCTTTTAGGCGTTTTTTTTCCCTCAAATTTTATCCTACCCACAATTTTCTTTCACATCTTTCGACATTTTGATAAACTGTAGGGCGTTGCATATTTAGCATGAAAAGAATCGAAACCTGCAGCTACGGAGGGTTAAACGAAAGCACATATCAGAATGTGGGATTTTAATATAGAAACGTTTGTTCCAATTTAACGATTTTTCGTGCAGTGCTTAATTCATTTTATTGACCCTCTTTATTTTAATATGATTTTATGATCCAATAAATTTTAATCGAGAAATCGGAGGAGATAATCCTTGCGATCGCGAAGAAGTCGCAATTTTTTTTGCACGTTGTTTTCCTCCCCTTCTCGTCTACAGTCTCATCCGCCTCGCGGTTGCCTCGATGAATGCGCGTGAACTTTTGGCTCCCATCCATGCGCCTTCTCATGCACCGTCCGGTAGCAGCCGATCTCTGGACGTTCCCGACGTTCTCATGCGTGCCCCAGGCCTGTGGTTTCTATATCTCACACACCGTCCGCCCTATCCGGCTGCAATCCACCATTCCTCTTCCGCTATCGGTACAAACGATCGGGTTCGAATTCCAAATATCCTGGGGGCCTTTTGGCACGCGCTCCACCGACTCTATTAGACGTATCCTATTTTCGGTATTCTTTGCTCTCTTCCTCGCGTACACGTTGTCTCTTATCTCGTGCAGCGAGCCGTGATCCCTGTTGCAGGTCCTTGGGAATCACGACGGTTCGACACGTCAACGGTTCGACGCCTCGCCGTCGCGTATGATTTATTACCTCGTTTTTCTTTTTTATTTTAATTTTTATAACTCGGTAAATTCATGGTGTTCGATGGTAAAAGAAAAACCGTTACGAGGATAATAGCGTAGTGAGTGCAATTTCATGTAAGATGATAATCTTCGGCTTTGACATTTGACACGCAAAACCGATGCATTGCCTACTTCTAAGAATTTCAAAATATTCACTATTTAGGTATATATCTTTAGTATTACTGTTTATTACCCGCCATTTATATTGTGATAAAGAGTATGGAATGTTAAAACAGTAAACGGTGCATGGCGCAATTCTCATTGAACTAAATTTTCTATGAACAGTGAAGAGAACGCGGCACTTTGCATTAAATGTTTATACGAGTTTTCATTATTTATACGTAAGCTCGAATGAAATCAACATGATGAAACTCTGCTACCAACTCAATGATACACGTACACCTAAAAAACCTTAACCTCTTTGAAGTTTTGGAAAAAAAAAAAAAAAAATTTGCAAAGACGCTCTACCACCGAACGATTTAATTGGGCCACTAATGACGACCTAACGACTACCAATTGTTTAGAAAAAGAATAACTTCATAGAGGTAAAATCTCACAATTAGAAATCTTACAATCGAATGCATGGATTACATAACAATTCAAGCAGAGATCGAGACTATCATACGTTAGTTCATCTAGGATCCGCAAACAGCGCTGTGAGCAAAAATGGTGGCGTGCGCATCCGAAACATCGCAGTAGCCGGTTGCACTTCCCAACAAGCCAATAAATTTTCGTAGATCAGTATCTCGTTGTTTCCACTTACACAGGTCATGTTGTTTACTGTAACTACTTACTTGCATCGATTGCGTAATCGATATGAGACTATCATGCGTTAGTTCATCTAGAAACCGCCACTTGAACGCGGCGCTGTGTGCAAAATCGGTGGCGCTGCGATCGTATTCAAGACTTCACAGTAAACGGTTGCATTTAAAAAAATACTTGTTGATCGGTATCTAATTAATAATTTGTAACTTATACCGGGCATATCGTTTACTGTGACTATCAATGTTCGTCGATTGCATAAGCAGTACGAAAATATCATCCGTTAGTTCATCTAGAATCTGTCAGTCAAATCCGGCGCTGTGTGCAAAAATGGTGGCGCTGCGGTCGCATCCAAGGTGTCGCAGTAAACCGTTGCACTTCCTATAAAATTTAAAAATCCCTGTTGATCAGTATCTCATTGTCTTCACTTACGCCGGTCACGTTTTTTACCGTAACTGTTTATTTTACACAGATACGTGGGTAATTTGGACTCGAGTGTTTCGGAGGATCTGCTGTGCGCGCTATTCTCTCAGATCGGGAACGTGAAGGGCTGTAAAATCATCAGAGAGGTAAGGGATTAACCCCAGAGAACAGAGTGCAGTATAACTATTTGAATTTGTCCGTTGAGTGTCGGTAAAAATTATCGTTGAAGTCGGAGTGTCGCGATTGAAACACGGATAGAAGAAAATACAGGGTTTTCAGGTGGCGATATAACGAATGACAAGAGAGAGAGAGAGAGTGAGTGATATGAAGAGTGAAGGTATTTCGTGTTCGGAACGTAACGTACAGTGAACAGAGACAGCATATATGGATCGCATCAGGTTCGTACACTTTTCTTCTTCAATCTAACGCTCGGACGCCAGTATTTTTCTCTCAACCCTTTTACGTTTCGCTGCTCTATATTCTCTTCTCTTCTCTCCCGTACATTCTCTCTGTTTTTTTTTTTTTTCGTTTTTTTGTTTTTTCTTTTCTCTCTCCCGTTTCTTTTCGGTCGAGAATCCCATTGCTCTTTCCCTCTCCCTTTCTCCTTTCCCCCGGCAGCTCGTTTTTCTTTTCATTTCGTTGGATTGCATGCCGCTAGCAAACCAACGAGTAACGCCAGAATCTACGCTACACGTACACACGTTTCGTGGATCGCAACACCTATGATATCTTTCTTACTTATTCTTTTATTATAGCGGAGAGAAGCACAGAGCGAGAGTTTCTTTCCGCAGGTGCAGCAAGTACAACCGTTGAAGAGAAACAGCAGAAGCATAACGCACGAAGTTCGTTTCTTCTGCGAAGCACTGGTCGCTTCCCCTTTTCTCATTTTTACGCGAATCGCCCTTCGTCTCTCGTTCCTGTTCTCCACTATCTCGTCAGCTCTGGAGTATCTTCCGCCGAGTACACTGACTTTATTTTCCTGCTCTCTCTCTCTCTCTCTCTCTCTTCGCGAAATCGTCGGGGGGATTGAACGCCGTATCGGCGAGATATGTGAATCGATGATGCAGCCGAGAATCAGGAAAAACGGAAGAGGGAAGAGAGGAGAGCGATTTATTTCTTACCTCTCATTTAACGGCGCTGTACGGAGCGAAATATGAAAATACGTTTTTCTCAGCTCTCTCTCTCTCTCTCTCTCTCTCTCTGTCTCTCTTCGTCTTTGTTATTGCACGTATTTTTAGGAGCAATAAAAAAAGATACATTATTAAGCGGAATCGGTGACCTAGCGTCAATTTTATAAATTTTAATTTTTTTTACACACTCAACGTTTTCATCGCGATGATATAAAATAACTATACGAGCACGCACAAGCCTCGCTTCTTTGAATAGAGGCTTTTCCATCTATATGCATGTATCGTTTTCCTAGTTAATGCATCAATTATTTATGTATTCCGCATAAGCAGCAGGCGAGGCCAAGGCATTTGCGTTTATTTGCCATAAACCTCGAGCCAACAACCCCACGCTAGATATAGGATGTCGATGAAAGTGCGCGTTGTTGCACTACCGCGCTATGCACTTCTCTCTCGCTCGCTCCCATTTTTCGAAACGAGTAAGCCGGATTTACGGCGTCATCCCTCGATCGTTTCTGCCGCTTCCTGCCTCAACGATAGATGTGTGCGGTGGCTTCAAGCGGATGGCCTGTATAGTTGCTCGCTCTTACGGAATATATAATACAATCTAATATATATCGGATACGATTGATTATTTATTGTTTTTCCGTTAACGTTTCTTCTTCGTCTTTTTAATAACTCGGGCAAAAAAAAATACAATTTTATGGATCAGGAACATTTTTACGATACAAAAGTGTATAAAATTTATATACTACTTTAGTAAATAACGTGATTCATTTTAATATACTCGTGTCGTATTTGATATACACGAGCCTTACTATTAAAATTCAATTGAAGAATTTTCGTACATGCGTGACGTAATATTTTTATACTACTTATGAGTTACTGTCTAGTTTTTATCTAAAATTGATTGAAAATCCAAATACTTATTGCAAATTTCACGAGGGGAATTTGCAAAAAAAAACTTGCTATCAGTATATTAATTCAAGCGAGTTTTTTTCAAAGTGTAGCTTTACTCTGTATAGAGAGCGAGCCACACGGAGAACCCCTGGAAAGCAGAAGTGCGCCGGTAGTATCCCAATCAAGGGCGCAAGCCGAAAAGCCACGGGTGGGAGTGAGATGGAGAGCTTCGGATCCGGAAGCCGAGGCATCCGAGCTATTTGGCCGGATGATGCACGACGCGGTGCCTCACGGCAAGCGGCGTTAGCCGTGCGCGATCGCGTCCGCCAAAAGCGATACGTTATCACTGGTCCGTGCGGCCGGTGCGTTGGCCCTTTGCGAAAGTTATTGGCCCGATATCCACAATCCACCGCGAACCTACCGCTAACCTACCGCCGAAGAACCGCGATGAAAACTTGCGCTTCTCCCAATACTCCACACACACACACACACACACGTACACACACACACTCACAGCAACCTTCTCTTCTTCCAAAAGTTGTTCGCCCTTATCCGAAGCCCGAATACATCACTGAAACAAGAAAAAAGATAAAAGAGATAGAAAAAATATAAAAATCTACAGTGAGGACTAGGGTTTGAAAGCCCTAGAACGAAATTGATGTCCCCGCTGTGTTTCATCTGTATTGGCAGTCTCTTTTATGAACTCTATTTACTTTCGAGCAGTGCACTACCTTCCACCTCGCAATGTTGTATGGTGGCCTCTCTGTTGAGGGGTTTGTGGAGTTGTCGCAGGTGAAACTGCGATCCAAGCAGTTTCCGTTGAGTTGCATAGCGCCCAGCGGTATAACTACACTACGAATATATATAGTATATATATATATATATATATAGTGGGCTATATAATGCCTCCCTCTTCGATACGCTCGTTCGGTTTGTCCGGGTGTTTTATTTCCGAGGCAGTTGTGCCGAAGCCACCGAGACGAGCGTCGTTACCGTGCGCAAGCCCTGTCGCGAGTTTTCTCGCAGCCTCCGCACATCGAGATGCCTTCTTTCTGGCTTGGGCGCTCGCTACGTCCTCTAATAGTTACCTATGTCTATACATGCTGTTTTTATATATATATAATACGTATATCCAGCCACTAGGAGGTACGAACCCGTGCCACGGATATTTCGTCTCAACCACGGACTTGCCGCTCGCGGTTCGCGCAATAAAACGATAAATCAGAGGAACGGAAAAATAAGGGGGTGAAATAGAAAAAGCTTGTAGAGTAGATTTGGAGCCCTGCCAGACAGAACTAACGCGGCGAGCGTGCAACGAAGCCAGCAGCGGTGGCTCCTCTCAGTAGCGCCGGCCTATGCGGCTGTTTCTCCTGCTGACTTCCGGTCTCGCTCTCTCGGCTCTCCCCCTCTCTCACTCGGATTCTCTTCTTGCCTGGATTTGTGTCGTTCGTTTTTTAGACTCCAGTTTTTATTCCCCTTTGGCTCTTGTTCCGTTGGTCTCTCTTGCGCTCTCACTCGTTGCCGCTTTCTTTTCCACTCTGACGATCGAGCCACGAGCGAACGACAGAAACCGAAACCAGCCGTCACCTCTCTCTATAGTTTTCCGATTCACCTCGTAAATCTCTGCACAACCGCAAATTGTTCATAAATAAATGCGAGCGGGGAGGACGCAGCCTCCGGAAAAGGCCTTTACCGTCGAGATGCACACGTGCTCTCCCGGCCAAAGGACTTTTTGAAGAATCGCTTTTAGCCCAAGCTTCCTCTTTCACTTTTCACTCTCACCCACTTTACTCTCTTGATTCCTAGGGCCTCGTGCGAGCGACGGGAATTTAAACATCTGTTGTGTCATTTTTATCGCTGTGCTCGGACCGCGAGAAATATTTTTATGGCTCTCGGAGCAACGGGAATCACTTTGAGGACGTAATTTCCGAGCATACGGGATTCCGAGAGACGCACGCTCAGAAATCTTGATACACAGGCTGAGAAAGATACGCGATCGTTTATCGACGGTGAGAGTCTCTTTTTTTTTTATTAATTAAAACATTTTTTTTAAAGCAGCTCTTTTTGGGCTCTTAATTTTTTTGACATTTAGGATTTTCACCGAGAAAGCCGAGACATAATTTACATACACTTTTTATTAGTTGAAAAAATTTTAAAAATTGATTTCTCCTTCAAGAACAAAAATATTGAAAATATCTAGTTGGATATTTACGCTTTTTATTTATCTACAGTTATTTTTCATTTTCTGAACAAACGAAATGATAAAATCAAGGTTAAACAACGAATCCGCCTGTTGGCATTTTCGGTAACATGCCGCGAAATTCGAACGTGTACCTTCGACAATATTGGGCGCACTTTCGAAAGTCGCGATTTATGCACTGGGCCCACACATGGCCCACATGGTTAGAGTTCGCGATGTCGACGTTTCCGTACCCCACAATACATATTCCACCAATATTTCGATAACTACGTTTATGCTGACACATAAAAATGAGTATATCCTCGACCTTGAACCCGGCGGGCCTCACAATTATACGCTTAACCCAATGTCTGCATTCCCACGCGTGTTTTTTCCATTAATCAGCCATGAAGATTGAACCCTCAGACAATTACACGGCCCGACACAAACGTTTCTACCTACGCATGACTTTCTACTGATTTCTTGGTATAATCGTCGCATTAAAGATATGACTTTCGCTCAGCTTGATCCTCGGTTAAAAATGCAGAGAAATAAAATGTTTCTTCGTGAAGTTATCCCGATTAACAGGAATATTTTCCAGGCACTAATTATTATTTTTTCAAACGGAATAGACAATTACGAAAGCGACGAAAAAAATGAGGTTTGTAAATTCACATTTCATTTTGGAAATAGTCCATTTAACCCCGCGAATTCAATCAGTCCTCCTCATTATTTCTTGTGAAGTCAGCGAGTTGATGTCCGAAAGTGTTTTTATTCCCTTTCTCGAAATAATCATACTTCGTATTCTTAATTTTAATGAAAACGGAGCGCAAAACTGAGATCCGTCTCTTCGGACCTTGTGATTGACACACATTTCACTCGGGCATTGACACACGGGCCCGGCGGACTCTCTTAAATTTTCACTGAAATATTTTGGCCGTTTCGCGACAAGCTCTCGGCGGAGAACGATCATGTTGACCTGCTCTCTCGCTTAAAAAAAACTCTCAGCCCGGCACACTGCGTAGGTACACGAAATAAAAATGAAACGTGGTAATCTGCACGGAAAATACTATTTAATTGGAGCTAACTGAATTCACATGACCCAAATTAAACTCACGCAAAGATATATATTCCCGAAATAAATTAACGTACCACGGGGAAAATTATTCAGCCTCTTGATTACAATTTTGCTTTAGATTTTTCTACGAGGCATTATTTATCAATGGCTTTCTGCTTGGAGGGTCATCTGTTTTTTAAAACAAGTTTGTTATTTTCAGTGAAAAACGAAATTCTGTAGAATTTTGATGAATAGTGAAATGATTCTTTGCACGTAAAAATGGTAAAAAAAAAAATCCTGAATGTGGTATCTCCACTATTTTGGGAAACGCTTCTACATACTCAGAATTCTCGCGGTGCTCCCAAATTTTAAGTATTGCTAATCATGAAATAGATGCAATATTTAGCTTGAGCATATGTAGAAAATTGCCAATAAAAAATAAATCGGGTCACCGATTTCCAATATCATCGCTTCAAAATTGCAACAAAGTGCAGAGCTGCTACATCCAAAAACCCATTTTCGTGAAATTTCTTCCGTAAAATTCTCGCGCGTGTGTGTGTGTGAGTCCCACAAAGCGAAAATTTTGACAAAAGTTTCGACACACTGAGCATTCCCGGGGCTCGGAGATTCAAAGTGTTGGTGGGGTTGGTGTGGTGGTGGTGGTGGCTCGCTCACTCGTATCAGACGGCGGAGAGATGGCCCGGCCGGATATCCGCGAAGGCCGACAGGCGTACGTACTAAGATCCTGAAGCGTTCCGCACGGATATACGATTGTGCTCGGTGGAAGAGGCTGCCTGTGGCGGCGGACAGAAGCGCATCCGGGTTTTTGGGCTTCTTCTCTCTTTCACGCAAGACATTCTCCTCCGCCGTCTCGCCGTCGGAATTTTATCCGACGTCTACGTCCCGCTGAGATGCCTCGCGCTGAGCGGTAACGCGCGATGTGCGGTGTGTGGCTGCAGCGCGTCTGCTGCTGCTGCTGCTGCTGCTGCTCGTGGGATGTACTCTATATAGTATATAGGTGATACAGGGTATAAGGTGAGCGGTGCTCCCAGCCAAGATAAGACAGGACGAAGTTCGTCCGTCACTGCAGCGAAATTCCGTCCGCAATCTCCGAAGGAATCTTTGGTATCCCGGGCTAGTGCCTCCCGGGCTCTCTCCACGAGCTCCCCCTCCCTCCCCCCTCCCCCTATTCGCTTCAGCTTTCGCCTGTACTTGCTCCGTTTAGCTACCCCTCGTTCCCGTTTCGCGAGAGCATCAGAGCATCTCGCGAACTCCCTGAAAGCGTACGTTAAAGCTCGAAGCTTGCGCGCTATACTCTATACACCTAACCCAACATCCCTGACGGAAATGGAAGGGGGTAAGGAAGAGAAGGACAATGCTACAATGGTAGCGAGGGATGAAAATTGGGAAAGGAGAAAGAGGAGGTTAACCGATGCTCGGGGAATGAAGCGAAAGGCACGATGCAAAGACGACTCGAGACGAGATTCCAGCGGATGGAAGGGAAATGCGTGCGGGACCTTTACTCGAAGAAAGGGAAACGATATATAGAAAGCACCCGATGCAAGATCGCATTGACAGGAAGAGGAAAAAACGGATCGGCAGACTCGAGGGCGGCGGGAACTGGTGGAGCCCATAGTTTTGTTTTACGAGGAAAGAACGAGACGCAAGAAAGCTCCAGCTGGATTCACGAATATACTTTCCGAGTCGACGCGCTCGATGTACACATTCCCTATGCAGTCTCGGTACATTCTGGCCTGAGAACTCGATGTTGGAAGCTCTTTGACATAATTTAATCAATCTCCAATGCGAAAGAGTCCATTTTTTTTTGGGAATTCTTGTGAGGTGCATACAGTTTTATAAATTCATTTTTTGCTGCCCTGGGTATAGTAAAACGGAAGTTATGCGTTTAATGGTGATCAGCTGATCGATGTGGTTTTTAGTGCCGCACGATTTTCCGGAAACCGTGACAAATGGCTAATCTTCGATCGTTGATTCCGACTTTGTATACACTTCTTATCTCATATATTTAGACGCGAATATTAATCGAAGGGTTCAATCACGAGTATCGATGGATATAGAATCGATAAAAAATTAACAGACGAGAAAAAAATCGGTCGTATAAATATTTTTATTTTTCCGCGAGTGAAGAAAGTGGACGGAAATTGGGGTTGATGTACAAAGTATGAAAATCTTCCCGTTGAATTTTGTCGAAGAAAGTCTTGAAGTTATACTTTTTCGAGAAAATTCTTTCCCTTCAGTGTTTCCGGCAAAAGTCTTCAGCTTAAACTTCGCGGAAAGTCTTCAGCTCGAACTTTTCCCTTACCGCTCATTCATAAATTTCCTTATACTACGTAAAATGGTTGTTCATCGATTATTTATTGAATGACCGATGCTCCATCAAATAGAAAGTGAAAACAAATAAGGAAAAATAAAAAAATATATAAATTTCACCTACGTCATCCGGAAATATTTCCACGTATATGCAAAACGGTTGATTTTATTTCGGCCACCTTACTGACGTCACGATTTTTCTGAAAGCGTGGAAACATCGATTACGACCGTGAATATCAATTCACCATTCCATCGATTTCGCCATTTCCGCAATTGCGAAAATTATTTACGTGCAATATCTTCCAAACTTGGCTATAAAAGTCTCTGACAATGTTATATAAAATGATCTCTCTCATGGTCTCATTTCCATCTCGCTCTCCTTTGAATTACTCATCGGAGGGTGACTAAATATATCGTGCGGAATGCGATCTTCTTATGTACAGACAATAACGTCATCGGGATGAAATCCGGATATGGCGCGGCGGAGATCGCATTGAATTGCCGCGTTGAGGGCTTCCTTTCATCTCTCCAATATACTCCCGGCGGGAAAGGAATCGTGAGAAATCTTCGGAAGCTGGATTAAGCGCACCGATTCATCCGGATCTGGGCGCAAGGGAGAAATTGAAAGGAAGGCGAGGTTGAACATGAGCGCAACCAGATAAACAGAGAGATGAGGATTCTGCTCTTCCATCTTTTTCTCTGCGTCGTTTTCCTTTCTACACTGAAAATTCTTCGGGCTCCCAAATTTTAAGTCTTACTGGGATTCTGGTGGATCGCTCACTCGTATAAAACAATTTTGTTAATTTCAATCAAAAAGAAAACCGGTATAGAAATTTGATAAATAATGAAATCGTTCTATACACGTAAAAAAAAAAATTTTTTTACATGCAATATCGCCACTATTTTTGCGTTAACGTGTGTTCAACATTGCTAATAAAAAAATCTTGCTGGGAATGTTGAGGTGGATCGTTCATTCGTATAAGACAATTTTTTCCAATATCAATTTTTAATAACCGCTGTAAAAATTTGATAAATTATGCAATCATTCTACACACGCACAAAATTTAAAGAATTTTTTTTTTTCAATGCAATATGCAATTATTTCGCTTCAACGTGCGTTCAACATTGTTGATAAAAAGTTGAATATCGGGGACATAATCGGCAATTTAGTCAGTTCAGATTTGTCTTAAAGTGCAACGATTATATAAAAAAAGAAATTTCCTAAAATTTGGAGAGTTCGAAAAGAAGATTAGCGCATCCAAATAAACAGAGAGACGAGGATCCTGTTCTCCCGTCTTTTTTCCTGTGTCTCTCCTTTCCTCCTCGTCGAAGAAGCTCTCGGAGTGAAAATAAATGCCTGAGAGAAAGAGCGAGAGGTGGGGAATACAAGTTGATGGCGTTGGTGACGTTCGCGTGTACCGCCTGTACTCGGAAGGAATTTAGGAAGTCGCGCGGACGCACCAAGAAACTTTCACCTCAAAGTCGCGGAATCACGCGAGAGACGAGACGGAGAGCGAGATACAGCGACGAGAGGCAACGCAGTACGAAATCTCGTAATGTTTGAGCGTCGAAAGCGATGAGCAATATAGCGCTGGAATATAATCCGCGGGAATCGACACGAGGCAATGGGTTTTGCGGTTTGGGACATCGGGAGCCTTTCGATTACTCTCTTTTCAAGCTCAGCGCTCGTTTCTACGTCAGGCTTTTATTTTTTCAGCGATACGATATTGTCTATGGGTGAAGGAACCATGCGGACGATATAGACTCACGTTAACCGCCAAATTATACGCTACGGAAATAGAATAACCATTACAATAGTTGAACCGGTAATTATACACTCGCGGCTGAATTGAATATTTAACCATTGAGCTAAGAAAAATTATTGGGAATTTTTGTATGAAACTTGTGTTCCATTTTCGCTAGGAATATTTTGATGAATAATTACAAGAACAGTAATAATCAATTTTTATTCAATTTCTCGTAGATTAAATATATTTACGTCACTGATTCTAAAAAATGTTATGAATTAATTTTAGTAAAATTGTGTTTTTAATAAATATAATTCTCAAGTGGATGAAAAAAATATTTAATTGTCTGGAAAATGAAGTAAAGATTTGATTACAATTTTTTTTAGATTGAGCGAAAACTTTTACTGCTTTTAGAAAGTAGGAAAACTGCCGTATAATGTAGTAAAAAATTGCTAATACACTTGATGTTCGTGCGAACCCTTTACGCTGTTTAGTTTTCTTTTTTTTTTGCAAACCAAGGCTATAACAATGTAACCATGATAGAAGCGCGAGAGCAGTCGGTGAATCTCGCTGCGGTCACATTACTGCGGTTTGACATAAAACATCACATTGAGAAAATAGCGCTGAGCTCACGCTTCACGTGGTACGAGAAAAACGTCCGTAGAGAAGATCAGTTCGAGCTCGGGGCAAAATTGTGTAGCGAGTGGCACGTACTCGACACTTCCCCGTCAAATTGGCAATTCAACGCCTCGTTCTAAGGAGCGCCGCGTTGTCACGAGTATCCGTCGACGGAAAATTAGGAAGATTATAGATTAGTATAACCACTCTATGAGTTTCTAGTATGGCGTGTTCAGAAAAAAATTTGCCAGTTGAAAAAAAATTATCTCTTCGAACCTGTAAATTTATTTTCTCGAGAAAACCATCAATGACAAAAGTTCCTTGAAGTGGAAAATGATTTTTTAAATAATGTCTCCAATTTTTATTATTTCAGTCATTATATTATTTCTTTTAAAGAAAAATCTATAGAAATATTTTTTAATATTTTTTAGATCTCCAGTATTTCTTCTAAAGTATTTAAAGTTGTAAAATTTTCAAACATTCGTTAAATTTTGAACCAACTTTTCAAAAAATGTTCTAATTTTTATCATTTGGTAAATAAACATACACGAATTACGTACATTTTTCAATAGCACAAATCTATGGAAAATACTTGCCGATATCGACGAAAATTAATAAAATTTCAAGTTAAAAAATCTGGAGCATTTCGTGGAGAGTGTTTCAAAATTCCTCTAAGTTAGGGACATTTCATTAGAGCCGGCAACACTGTGTGCGGTATATTTTATAAAAGTGAGAGTGAAGCCGGCAAAGAACACGCGAAGATGAGCGCGCTGGAATATCTCGACCACCTGCCTGGACGGTGATAAGTAGGTTACCCACTAACTTGGGCTTAGATCAGACACGGAACCTGTGAGCTCACGGATAAGGAAACGTCGATGGAGAAAAGTTGCATAACGAGAAAGCGTACAGAAGAGCAAATATATATATACAATATCGTCGGAGGTTCGGCGCTGGTAGTGTCAACGCTTAATCTTTGACTGGCAAACACTTTCGGCAATTAGCTTCAAGGGGAATTGCAATTAGCAGTATCTTGCTGAAAGAAAAAGTCGAGGAGGAGACACACCACGTCCGCAAAGTCTGAGGTTCCTCTTACAGCTGCTGCGAGACCAACTGACGATGTTACAACACTGCGACGCATTTCAGAAGCGAGGGTAGTCTTTCAGAATCTTCCTTATAGTCTGATGATGATGCTCCACCACGCCCGAGACATTCGGTCGCTGATTGCGGCGTCACCACCAACATTGCGACAAAACGTTTTCATTTCATGCTTCAAGAGCTCCTCGATTCCGCCTAGACGCTATTTTAGACCAAAGACATTCGAACAAAAATCGTGGAATTCGTAACAAACTTTTAAAATGTACCAATAATTTTTTCTCGTGTATTGTACCGATAATTTTGTGTCCTAATTTGCCGCCCGTGGTCGGATTTTTGGAAAAGTTTTGTTATGATTTTTTTCGAGTATTTTTTAAATTTACAGAAACTGCGTGGAAAATAAAATATCACAGATTCAAAGACAATTCGCTTGAGGACTGCCCAAAATAGGTGTTTATAAATTGACTTTTTTTTTTTCTTAGAATAATATTTAACGTTGAAGCTGAAATATTGATTTGCATATTTTAGAGTTACTGTTTCAATGTGATTATTATTTGAAAAAAATTGAAGAATTTACTAATTGGAGTTACATCTGGTGGGGGTATACATGTGCTAAATATAGAAATAATATAATAATGAGAAAAGGTCACTGAACATTACCATACGAAATCTCGTCGATTATCAAAATAATTGACCGAATAGCGAGATGATTGGATGTTGTCGTAGAATCGACTTTCTCTGGCTGACTTTCTATCCTTAATTTAGTGAAGAAGTTAGGACGAACTGTTCGAGGAAAAATACCAAAATCTCATGACAATGCTGAATTTATCTTAATACAATTACCAAATGACAGTTCCAAATTATTGAAATTTCAATTACTGACATTTCCTCCATTGTAAACTCAGATTTATCGTAGACGATCAAAGTGACCCATTTATAAGGTAAACGTCGTACCGAAATTTTTGTGTCATCAGGATTAAATTTTTTGTTTAATTATCGTTGCACAAAATTCATAGATTTTTATGCAAAAATGTTCTTCTATTTCGAAAAGTATTCATTCCATTCAATTTTTTTGTACTATGAGAAAGGAACTGGGACATTAAATCGACCTTTTTTTTCCAACAATTTTATGGTTATTCCATAAATGAGGTATTTGTATTGTATCGAGGTTAACGGTGAAACAAAAGTGTAAGGAATACCGAAAAGGCTGTGACCCGAATGTAACCCGCGAATAAGAAAATCGCGTTGGCGTATGCGATTGCCCGAAACCGGCGAGATAATATTTGGGCCGCTGGGGCGCGATCGGGCATGTGGGCCATTTCAGGGCCGCCGGCAGTGTGTCAGGGGCCTCAGCATACATATAGGATACTACACTACACATAGCGATGAGAGTTGTGAGTCGATCGTCGAGAAAGTGGTCCACGTGTGTGGAGGAAGCCACGAAACCGTTTGTGGTGTCCCATAGTCGACGTCTCTCCCAACTGTTCGAATACATTTCTTGGAATAATGTGAAACTATGTGCAAGGTGCAGCCTAGTCGAGCCTCCGATATTTACTATTGAAATAGAAGCAACGTAACTCTGGTACACCATGAACTACTTACCCTTTAATCGATTAGTATGCAGCTCTGCTCTTAAATCATTTTTTCTTGCATCATACAAAATGCGGCATTATTGTATCGTAAATACCAATGACAATTCGTAATTACTGATACGTTATTTATAATATATTTGATTGATATATTGAAATGCAAAAATTGCCTGTTGTAAAAGTGTGATTTAAAAAAAAAAATAGTTTTATCCATAAAAGGTTGTGACATTTTTGAAAAAGTATATATTTTTAAATTAAAAAGGGAATTGGCCTCTAAAGATTTCATTGTAAGTCTCGTTAAATTTATGGTTATCCTATGGAGTAACCATAAAATCCGCCGTATTACAAATCAATTTGCATTGCGTCGAGGTTGAGAGTGAAACAAAAGTGTAATTTCTGCAACATTGTTGGAAAATGATTTTTTCTTGCATCATAGAAAATGCGGAGACTGAGGCCATTAAAATAGTTTGAAAGAAAATTGAGCAAATAATCATTCAAATATAATGCGCTATTGGTAAATAGCGACGGCGATTCGCTTAGTTGCTACTATCCCATGTATAATATTTAAATACGTATAATTTGTTGCTGCATAATAGAAAAAAAAAATAATAAAAATAACCGTGAATATGTCGAGAGCCCTGCTCGCGTATAATAGTAACGATCCCAGCGCAAAATGAGCTGAATTGCGAAATAATACGCGAAACAATGCCGATTACGAAAAATGGAGAGTCTTCTCATAGGAAGATTTTTTTTGCTCGCGTTGTGTGCAAATCATTGCAATGCAACGTTCCAGGCGCAACGAGACGCGACTGGGCCGCTCATCACTTCGACCTATAAGGTAATATTTGATCGAGGCACTCGAGGCTCCTTCGTAATTGTGGATCGCGGACGTACGCGGCACTTGCATCGAGAACCGCTATTCCGAGCCTGTTTCCCTGCTGAAATGTATGGAATCAATTCGTGACTCAGTCGGACATTCGATTTCACGATGACGATTAGATCGATCGACAAATCGGTCCTCCGACGATGACGACAGCGATGTTAATGTACAACACAATACAGAGCATTTACTGAACGAGTAACCAAATCAGAATATCCCTTCAACGCACAAAGTACCATATTAGCTACATTAAAGGACCATTTTTTATTTTTGTTGGAAAAAGAATTTGGAAAAATTGAAAAAAAATCGCCTCAGAGTTTAATTTATGGGGAATGAATTTCCTAATTATTTTGCGAAATCAAATTTGACGTACAAATTCGAAAAGTGATTTCTTTAAAAATATCTATTGTCCATTATTTTTATTCGAAAGCATTTGGTTGAATTTTTTTTGCAGTGGAAAATACTTCAACTATCAGAGGGTTAAATATTCGGTATTGTGCGTCAGTATAATTGTAATTATTATTGCGAGTAGCGGTTCAACGACCTCGAACTTCCGTGATCGAGAAATGATACTAATAAAAAGCCGTGGATGGCGAATATTCTTCGAAGAAAATGTGGTCAATTCCTCGGGGCAGCGGAAACGAAAGTCCTCGGTCATCGATACATATATTTGTTAAGTAGGTACATACTCGTATAACGTAATGCGATGATATATAGGTATACGTGCACATGTGTCCCCGTCTATTAAAGCATTTCTCCACTACAAATTCCACGACTAGGGCACAGTCTCTGCGATCACTCTCTCTTCATCATCCTCGAATTTCTAAAAGAGTCATTTACTCAGATACGGATATAGCACTGACCAGCAAATTTCTCATTCGAGTGTTGGCCATTGGCTCGTATACCCATTTCATCTTCAATGAGTAGACATAGCTGAACACATTTACATATACGGTTAGAAGAAAACACTTCCGGACAATGTCGTTCGAGAGGTTCTCTCTAAATTAGATATGTGTAAATACAGAATCTTCAGAAATAAAAAAGAGCCATTTTTTGGTAGGCTTTAAAATTTGTCACAGTCTACAAGGAATTGTTTTAGGTTTTAGAATTTTTTAAAAAATTCATATGAAGAGTCATACAAAAGTATTACGAAGTCTATTTATTTTTCATCGCATCAATGACATTTCAGAATTTGAAAGAGAAAGTTTCTGTGAAATCATAAAAATCTTAGTTACTTAAAAAAAAATCGAACGTCTTATTTTTAACGTTGCTGATAATTGTTGCAAAATCATAACTATAATCCATTTAATGTTGATGAAAATGTTCGAAGAGACTTAGTCAAGTCGTGGGTAACGAATGTTTTTCATCGAGTACTTGTTACAGAATCATTGCACCTTTGCAAATAGCGATACATTCGTTTCCGGACTACGATCCTCGCGAGATTAGAAAGCCGACAGTTAATTTTCTTTTTTGCTGCTCTATATATATTTTTTGCTAGGTCAGCTGTTTCCTGAACTTGCAAATAATTTGCTGGTTTGGCAAAGAAGAAAGATTTGCTGTCGATTTGCGGCGAGCAATGATTTTTCTCCGTGCATCCATTTTATCTCAATCTCTCGGGCTTATCGTACAACAGTTCCTTGAAACGTCTTCGAGGTCATAGTTAGTGAGTCAATTGTTTGTCCTGGAGGCTACTGGGTCAATTTAACTGGATGCCTAGCGGGGCACGCGATCAGAGACCCTGACGAGTGGGTGTAGCAAAAACGTCGCAGTGATTGTCTCCTCAACAAAAGAGATTCACTGAACGATTAGCAACACTTGAAAAATTAATATAGTGAAATAGCAGGTAATCTACAGACACTGCGATTTAATTAAATTTAATATGCAAGTACGTTGTAAAATTATGGTATTTACATGCGAAGCGTAACCTTTACAACGTGTTTGGTACCTTAATTATCCATCACATATTAAATTTAATAAGCGCTTATTTAATTTAATATACTCGACATCTACAAAAATATCATCCCTTTTTTTATCGTCCAAAATTACAAAAAAATGAATACACCATAACCGCAAGTATTCAGCAGAGCGTGTTATTCAATTGAATTTAATGTGCAAACATTTTGGAGAATTACAGTGTTTACGTGTGAAGCGCGACCTTTGCAACGTGTTTAGTGCCTTAATTATACGCTATATATTAAATTGAATACGCTTATTAACCTTAATATGCACGCCATCTACATCATCATCCCAGACAGTGTATTAATTTAAAGTAATTTTAAAGCGTATAATATTTACTGACATTTCTTCGTAGTTTTCCTCGTAATATCCATCATAGGCTATTTACTCTACGACTGCCAATCACTGTAGTATCGTTTGTTCTTCGCGGATCGTTCAGTCAGTGAGCGATGCACCGGAGCTGCACGTTCGTAATTCGCTATAATCGTCGAGTGTACGACGTATTTCTTTTTTTTCAACGAGGAGCACAGTTAGAAAGTGCAACCAACGCAACGACGGCAACATCCCGGCGACGGTAGCGGCAGTGGCAAAGAAATGCATTCGCGTGCGTCGAGCCGAGCAGCGACACGTCGCGCGTTGCGCGCTCAAAAGGCATCAAAGAGGCTGCGAAGCAACAAGAAAAAGAAACGAAGAAGTGCTCGCCGGGCTGAATGCATTGGCCGCTCCGGGAAAAGAGAAATGACCCGATGAGCCCGCCTGTGAATGCCCGAGACGAATAGCCGACGGCCATTCGGCCCTCGGTTCAACGTGTGCGGCTCTCCGCTCAGAAGCACTCAAGTTCAAGCGGCAAGGACGCTTTCACGCGTCCGTGCAGCCTTCGACGTGACGCTCGCTACGTACAAGTCACCTACGAATATTGTATGGATATTTTGTGTGGCATCTTCACTACTGCGGAGAATACGAACGGAGATATTTAAGAAAATAGATACATGATTGAAAAAAAAAGTGAATTTTCCGCAATTTTTGGTATTGATTGTTGAAGCTCAAATGCAATCGAAGAGACTCGCATTTTGGGAAAAATCTTTTTAGCAATTCGAGCATGATTTAAAAGTATTTGGGACAAAGAAAGTGAGAATGTAATGCAAAAAATGCTAAACATTAAAAATTTTATTAAAAAATGCTTGAATGCTGAAAATTTTTGAAGATATGTTCAAGAATTCAATATGTTGTGAAAAACGTTTTTTAAAACATTATCACGAAGCAAAAGATATCTTAATTTGTGCCGAAGGTTGCGTTTGCATTATGCTGCGACAGTAGACTTGAATCGCAATCAAAGAGAATCGCATTTTGTTAAAGATATGCTGAAGATAAAAAATACAATCGAGCGTCATGTGAATACAGGGGCGCTTTTACGGGTGCGTGCGGTGTTCAAAGTGACGACGTTCGCTAAGTATAACAGCGATGCAGTCGAGAGCCGAGAATCCACCTACGTATATTGTGTAGATATTTTGTAGCATCTTTGCTGGTGGAGAATATGAGCGGAGACACTTGAGAAAAACCCTTCGGAGGAACGCCGCTCTTTTCACCAACGACGTACGATCCTAATCTCCGTCGTCGTTGTCGTTAAAGCGCTTATGGGGTTGAAGAGTTAGTGTTCGAAGGAAGATAAAATATGAAAGCATCGCTGTCGTTGTCGTACATCTTCGCTGGCTATACTCTAAGGGCTAGAAGAAATAGTACGGGCCACAAAAAACGAGGTACCGAACAAGGTGGATAAGAGGCAAGGTCTAAAATACGTTTATATATTACATTACGTATCGTATCTTCTCAAGAAAAAAATAAAATAAAAAATATTACGTTACGTGGTCCATAGCGGGAGGATTTACGATGACGAGATCGCGTCTTTAAGGCACTCTATAAACAATGAGCAATTGTTATGTAGACGCAATGGCCTCGGCTCTCACGATAATAAATTATGTGCTTCACTTCATTTAATTTCATTTTTTGTTTTGGTAACCCTGTGATTATGAGACTTTTTTTTGCGATGTCACATCTCTCCATTTTTGTAATAATGCTTAACAATGCTTATGTCGAAAGATTAAGCCGCTAACAGAGAATTTTTTATTTCATGAAAAAAATGAAGCATTTCGACATCAAAAATTGAAATTAATGAAGTGAATTTTCTACAATTGCCACTATTCATTATTTTTATTCGATAATCATTGAATTTTACCATAACGGAAGATCATTAAAAAAAACGTTGTTCAAAAGACTGTCAGAAAAAAAATGTTGAAATTTGCTCATACACATTGTTACAAATTGGTGGAGTTTAAACGCAATAAAACAGAACGGCATTTCGTTAAAGATATGCTCAAGAATTCAGTTGATGAATACCAGGAAGATGATAAATGCGGCGCGAACGTAGTACGAACGTCGCTATATCTATAGAGCCACTGTACAACGTAGTTTAGTATAATACAATGAAGAGGAGCGAGGCAACGAAAACAGGGGCTCCCACGCTCGAAGATTCAGGTTCCACTGAGCAGGAGAAAGTGCTGCGCGCCGTACGAAGACTATTACTATTACAGCGAGAGAGGAAGAGCCGGTGATGCGCGCTGGCCCTGAAGTTACCGGCCCGCAGGAATGTATGTTAATGACCCGTCGGGTGTATAACTAACCGGTGGCTCTGGCCGGGCACGGTAACTCCTCCCTGCTTCTTTCCTCGTGGCATGCTCGATCAAGCATACGCCCAAGTTCGAGGTTCCAATCAAGATCGTTCACCTCCCTAAGTTTTCTCCCGATCGATTCGTGCTCTCGAATTCAATCAGCACCGAATCTTCTTCAACGAAAATCTTCTCGAAATTTCTTCCCGACGAAACGCTGCGAACTATGTAAATTACCAATGAGGAGAAATTATGAGGGAAATTGATTGGTGGGAAGGAAATTGAGTAATTAAAATAGCAACCCGAGTGATTACTAAATTGTGGAATGTGCAACAGTTGATTATGAATTAAGACGACACGAACATTGAGAGAAAAAGATTAAATTTATTCAGGAGTTTGATGATTTCATTGGGATTTTGTTGAACTCACCGAAATTTAAATAAATAAAAATGTTGAATTTTCCAGCTGTGTTTCCAGAAGTTTTCCCTGCTTCTTTCCTCGTGGCATGCTCGATCAAGCATACGCCCAAGTTCGAGGTTCCAATCAAGATCGTTCACCTCCCTAAGTTTTCTCCCGATCGATTAGTGTTCTCGAATTCAATCAGCACCGAATCTTTTTCAACGAAAATCTTTTCGAAATTTCTTCCCGACGAAACGCTGTGAACTATATAAATTATCAACGAGGAGAAATTATGAGGGAAATTGTTTGGTGGGAAGGAAATTGAGTAATTAAAATAGCAACCCGAGTGATTACTAAATTGTGGAATGTGCAACAGTTGATTATGAATTAACACGAGACGAACATTGAGAGAAAGAGATTAAATTTATTCAGGAGTTTGATGATTTTATTGGGATTTTGTTGAACTCACCGAAATTTAAATAAATAAAAATGTTGAATTTTCCAGCTGTGTTTCCAGAAGCTTTCCCTGCTTCTTTCCTCGTGCCATGCTCGATCAAGCATACGCCCAAGTTCGAGGTTCCAATCAAGATCGTTCACCTCCCTAAGTTTTCTCCCGATCGATTAGTGTTCGGGAATTCAATCAGCACCGAATCTTTTTCAACGAAAATCTTTTCGAAATTTCTTCCCGACGAAACGCTGCGAACTATGTAAATTATCAACGAGGAGAAATTATGAGGGAAATTGTTTGGTGGGGAGGAAATTGAGTAATTAAAATAGCAACCCGAGTGATTACTAAATTGTGGAATGTGCAACAGTTGATTATGAATTAAGACGACACGAACATTGAGAGAAAGAGATTAAATTTATTCAGGAGTTTGATGCTTTTATTGGAATTTTGTTGAACTCACGAATTTTAAATAAATAAAATAAAAATAAAACATGTTGAATTTTCCAGCTGTGATACAGAAACAGTCACTGTCACCTATTATTTATCTAGACAGATGATTATTCATTGCCGCAATAACCATTAAAATCTTTATGTCGTGTCAGAGAAATTTCTGCATAGCAAAGCCTACCATACAATTTTCCGAGTGTCTCATGAATATTAAATTTTAAGTTCCGCTGTCAGTCTGCCCGCATATTGCACTTGGATGTAAGGCAACGTTTACAAGAATTTTCGGCCCCATAAATTATTTTATCATAATTTCAGATTTTTTAATCTCCTAACCAAACATCGATACTCCACCCGGTGATAAATTGACGATAAATAATGATACCGAAGCAGCGATTATAATAGTCATAAAAGAACACACACACATATATATACACACACACACACACACACATATCCTTCACATTAATCAGAGGATACAACGACTGCATTCCTATGGACAATGCGTCGGATTCGTCAGCGTCCGAAAGTTGTGCTCACTGGTACCAACAACTCAGCATACATTAAGTCGTTCGTATTATACCGAGAATTTTGGTTTGGTGTTGCATCCTTATCCGCTTGGAATTTCCAAGTAGCCAGCTAGTTACTTTCCGGTGTTACAGCGAGTTAAGCGAGAGTCGAGGTCCAAGCGACGTCAATCAAGAGTTTCACTCCTGCTATAAGATCTCGTGATTCATCCTCGTGCCGTAACCTTACCAGGGAACGACTCGCAAAACTCGCCCCGTCCCGGAGTCGCGCGGAGTCACGCGGTCAGTGAAAAGTCTCACTGGATGGGAGAGTGGAGTCGGAGTTTAAATTGCAAATAGCTTGTACTCACGCAGTTCCGTATCCGGTAACCCGCACAATACGCATGAACTCTCGTGCCCCTAGCAGTTTACGCACGTAAACGTCGTTAACCGTTGTTGTTTTTTTTTGCGGATGGAACAAACAAAAAAAAAAAACAAATGTGTTGCACGTTAAAGCCATCGCGAATTCAAGAAGAGTCTTTCTCCACCTGCGTGCACTGACTGTAGTGCATACAGGAATTCCTGGTAGCATATATTTATCTATACCTTTAACTATTTCCGCCGTGCAAAGCACTTTCGACTTCGGCGCGTCGACAGCGACACCTGCACGCAATTCTTCAAATTTCAGAATGTCAAATTTAAAAAATGTCACATTTCATTAGGCGAAGATCCACTTGACACACTTTTGTGATTTTTAATTAACCAGAACATACGAAATTTTTGTCGTAATTTGTCACTTTAATTGAAACAACCAAAACAACTTTACTTAACAACAGATTTCGAGGTTGTTACGAATGTGGCATTAGCAGCTTTGTCAAATGTAGGAATAATATTAAAGTTTGATCTTGTTTGTGTTGAAGATCGAAAAAAAATAAATAAAAATAAAAATTAATATCTTCCCAGAGAAGTGATGGATAGTTTTATGAATTAAAAAGTTCCGTTTTGTATATTTCAGTGGGTCGTTTAATTCCCCGGCGAGTGAGTCATTAATCTTATAGCTTAATGTACAAACGGGGCAGAGGACTGAAAGAGGAAAATGAAAATAGTGAAGAAAGCGAATGCCAGTTGGAAGAAACAAGGTGGATGCACTCTCGATGCCGCGAAGGTCCCGTATTTCATTGCGATACTCGGATTTTCACCGTTCGTAGATAGAAAGAGAAAAGGAGGGGAAAGAAAAAATAAAAAACGACGTCGCGTGCGTCGAGGCGTGGCGAACGTACCGCGCCTGGGACGCTTGTCTAGCTCTGAGACGCTTCAGCGCAGCGAGGCAAGTGTAAATCGAGCAAATAACGATCGGCTCGTTACGTCTTCTCTTCGTTACCGCAGAGTTACGTGTGTATACAACGTTGTACCCACGCGAGCGCTCAACCGTAACGGTCCCTCACATACACGTGTTATCACTGTGCTGGTGCTAAGAAGCTTTACGAGATCCACTATGATATGTATATCTGCTGTACTAATTTCAGTGCCACGAAAACGCTACAGTTGAATAGAGCAGAAGGTTTGGAAAAAAAAAAAAAACGGCGCAAAAGCGATGGCATCTTCATCTTCGTCACACGCGACGTTTTTTCGTCTTCACACTTGGACTCGACCGACAGTTTGGCACTGCGAGAAATTGTTACCACAGTGAAATTACGTGTGTGATGCTCACTCGTGGAGATTGCGGCGAAAGATTTTCAGCAGTTTGACATGCTTTCGTAATCTTCGCTTCGTAATATTTCGGTTGTTTTTTTTTTTATTACATAGAGGGTTAAGTAAAAAATTGTGGACAGATCATTTAACGTATTGTTATTGTTTTGAGTAGCACATTGTTATGTATTTTTTTAAAATTCGCTTTTGGTAAATTTGGTTATCACTGAAAATGATTTATTTCTAATTTTGAGTTTAGAGTTTTGTGGATTTTTTGTGTAATGCATATTTAATTTTTTTGATTGAAGATGTGAGGGTACATTCAATAATTTGGCAGGGAGGAACTAGAAATCACATGGGAATTATTAATTTATGAAAAAATTGGAAAATGGGAACATATTAGTGCAGAAGGTGCTTCCGAATTTTAAAAAAGGTCAGGTCACTACGAGCAAGTGGTGAGTGTAGAAATGCATTGGATTGTTTTGTTTTGTTTTATACAGTAACACGAAAAGTAGGTCAACGTTAACCTGATATGTCTAAAGTTTGAGGAAGAGAAATAAAAAAGAAGCAACTCGCTTAGAATTCAGAACATCAGTAACAATAGGGACATTTGCCTTACGAAATTTTTCTTTAACGAGTATTCTCGTCAGCGTCTTCCTGCCTCTTGCGTCGGGAGCATTTGCGAAACGATCGAGCCGCGCTTCATCCGCTTCCTTTTTCTTGAGTGAGGGGAAACGTGAGGAAAAGTTGGAGCGCGAAATCCTCGGTCTTAACTGGCGTTCTTTTTTAGGGCATCACAAAGAATTAGAGTCGCACTGAGAGAAGAAAAGTTTACGATCACTCGATACTAAATATTGCAGGTGCAATGTTTGTATTTCATAATGCTCGGGTAGGATTTACATTGCTAGAAATATTCTATTGAGATAAAAATAGAAAACTGTGAATAAATAAAGGATATTGAATAATTTTTCTAAAGTGACGTCGAAACTAAAGTCGAATTTTACAACAAATGGATTTTTAATTTTATTTAACTCTTCAAAATAAAAAAATAAGCAATAAATCGAAGAAAAAAACAGTAGAAAAACAAAATATATTGAATAATCGGAGAAAAATATTTTTATTAATTTTTTTAAATGGGAGGTTGATCCGCTTTTCATCTGCTCCCTTTTCCTCGAGAGGAAACGTGAGGAAAAGTTGGAACGCGAAATTCTCGGTATTGAGTGGCAATTTTTTGCAGGGCATTGCAAAAACACTGAGAGTGAAGAAAAAGTTAATGAAATTAAGGCGGAAGCCAATGATTCGAATGTCGGTACACGATCCTCAATTTTCGTGAAACTGGATGCAGGATCTGATATAAGCGATAAAACCGGAAGCGCGAACCTGATTCGGCGCTAACGTTAAACCGAACGATTCGCAATTGCAGTCATACCGACAAGTGCACTACCGCACGATCCTCCACGTACTTTATAGCTGTGTACGTACTACAGGTAGCGAACTATTTGCGCGGCTGATAAACTCCGGTAAAACACGAACGGTGTAGAACTTTCTCCGATAATGGCTCGACATCTACCAATTTTCCACCCGCGTCATTACCGACGATGTAGCTCTCGTCGCCGCGGGCCTTCTCTCTGCGTCAAGTCGTACAGTCCAATAAAAATGTAGTAAACTAGTTGTAATAATGGCCGATTGACTTCTCAGATGCAAAATATAAGTGCAACTCTCAAAATATTAATCCTAATGATATCTCATTCATAAATTCCATGTAGATTTGAATCAATCATCATTTTTTCCTTCTTACATGCAAAGTGCAACTCTCAAAATATCAAATCTAATGATCTCTCATTCATGAATTCCATGTAGATTTTAATGAATCATCATTTTTTCCTTCTCAGATGCAAAGTGCAACTTCAGTTTTGTGATACCACAATTTTTCAATTTTATGAAGTTTCAAAATATTTTAGGGAACATATAGTGTTTATTGGACTATGAAAAAAAAACTCAAATCGTGTAAATAATGTTTCTACTCACGTTAGAAGAGAAATCTATTCGTGGCACGAATTGATTTCGACAATCGTAATTATTGATTCAATAGACACAAACGATTTTTTATTTAGTGTAAGATAAAAATAATAATTTTATTTTCTCTCAGAGAAAGGTTCATTTTCAATGTTTTTACTGATAACTTCGTTTTTTTACCACTTTTTTTTTTTTTTACATTAGACTGTTTTTGCTATGAATTCATTGACTTGTTGTAAGTGAAGTGCAGATTGTGAAGGCTAAGTTTTTTTTACATAAGCCGCTCTTTGTACGCAATACATATTTAAATGGTGCGTTAACCGAGATCTCGAGTATACACTTGGTGAGCAAAAAAATAAAAAAATAATAGCCCCATGCTTCTGCACTCTCGATTGTTGGTGCACTGATCATACATTTAGATTTATTGACAGACCGTTTGACGAGAGAGCATAGACATCGTCACTGACACAGTTGGGAAATCGAAGTAAACGAAGTTATGAAAAAACCCTCCAATTATTTTTGTCCCTCCTGCATCCGTTTGCAGTTATTCCCTCCAAGCGTTTTTTTCGTTCAACTCGCCCGTTAAACATTAACACGTGGATATGCGAAATGGCGATAGTTATTGGCGGACGCAAAAATGCATGACGAGATAGCAAAATTCCGGACCACACGTCCGGTAGTGCGATGAATATAATAAACTCCGTCATTTATTTCTCAAGAATTTCGAGGTGAAGTCAAGTTCTCTATATTATTATGATTATTTATTTCTCTTTGACTCGCTTTCAGAAATAGATCCTGCAACTCAATCGTTAATTTGTTTTAAATGTTACATTAAATACGCTCCATATGTTAATTATTATTAGTATAGAGATATTACAGCAGATACGCTCTACATATTACTAATATTAAATTTGGAGTGCATAAAGACGATGTGTGAAATATTAAATATGTGCGGGAAGCTCTACTTCGGAAATCATTTATTAATTTCCAATTGCTGTGGTGAATATCGAACGACTCGAATATCGAGAATGAATTTTTCACATATTACCATTCACCTGGGATATAATAAACTGTATACACAAATGATATCATTTTCTGTCATGAAATGTTTTCGTAATATTTTCATGGTAATGAACAATTTTCCTCCACTCTGTAATATCCAGAGTCGAGTCTATTGATTAGAAGTTTTGCAACAGATTGTGTATTAATCGTTATTTATTTTATCGATATATATATTCAATGTAGAGATAATGTAAAAAAAATTTATTCCTCAACTTTATTATCAGTGATGCTGATTACAATAATAATAACTAATTTCCAAGAAATAAATTCTGCTGCCAACGCAAATGATCAAGAGTCGCGGTAGCGACTCGACGCCAATATCATTTTCTGTCATAAAATGTATTCGTAATAATTTCATGGTAATGAACAATTTTCCTCCACTCTGTAATATCGAGAGACGAGTCTATTGATTAGAAGTTTTGCAACAGATTGTGTATTAATCGATATTTATTCTATCGAGTTAGTAAATACGATGTAGAGATCATGTAAAAAAATTGATTCCTCAACTTTATTATCAGTGATGCTGATTACAATAATAATAACTAATTTCCACGAAATAAATTCTGCTGCCGATTTATTAATTCATTTCTAGTATTACGTCAGACTTGCTGTAACAATAACTAACAAAAAATCTGCAAATTACAATCCTAATGGAAGTGGAATTTGACAGGTGATTGATGAATAAATTAGCTCGTAGTTATTTTCTATTGAAGAGGCTGAGAATAATGATCCGTCGATTATATCGACACGGGTTATAACCCTTTATTTCGAGGATCACACGCTGAAGCGTCTGTGAGATCCGGCGCATATCGGGAAGCGTTGATCCTTTCGAGCCCATACCGCGTAACCTCTCTTTCCACCTGATCTCACGCCGGTTCAGTGACTTCTGTCTATTCAAAGTTCCATGTGCGCTGGCCCGCAATAAAGAGTGCATGCCTGTGCTGTAACGCACACATCCTCTTTTCTTTCACTCCTTTCCTTTTTCTCTCTTTCCAAACTCTTCTTTTTGTCGAGGTTTGGTGAGGCGTTCATAAGCTACTATTGTTGAGCCTAGGGACATCGTTTCTAGCTTGTACATTTTTGGTAGAAGTCGCTCAGCCTTTAGTGTTTTGTTTGATCATAGAGAAAGCTTTGTTTTAATTTTTTTTATTTTTTTTTACATCATCCAAAATGGTCCAAATGATTTCTTGGTGTAGGAAATCTCATTTCAGGCCTTTATGACAAATATTGTTCTAATAACAATACTTATATCGAAAATGCGAGATATTTTTACTCACCAATTTTTTGAAGAGGCACTTAATACATATTCTTTGCGCGTAATAATCGAAATATAATGAGGGAGCAAAGTTACAATTTCCATCCGTTTTCTCTTCTCGTCACTCGATATTTTTCTACTCATTTTTCCTTTTTTTATTGTTCGGCTCTCAGCGATTCTGCAAGAGCCGAAGTGCGCCTCAACGAATTCACATCGTTAAGTTGTGTGGCCACCGCATAGGCAACGAACTAACTTGCAGAGTTCGTATTCCTCGTGTGGGTATACATAACTCTCTTTCACGTGCGTACACTGCGTTACTGCGTCGTATGCGTAACGAAAATTCGCTCTTTTACCGAACGTGCACTATTTTTACGAGGGATTTATGGTTGGAAACATGAAATACATCTCCGGCATCGGCGCGTTGTTCATTCTTTCGCAGCGTATAGCACAATAACGTACTTTTTTTCTCCGGATTCTTTTTTTTTTTTGTTCCTGATGGAACTCCCGTGCGAGAGTGCACCGCACCTCGCGTAATAACTCGACGCAATGGGCACTTGGGCTTACTTTTATTCTCGCACTGTCCATCCTTCCAAATAGGCAGTGATACGAATGCACGTAAAGGATAAAAGTATCTGCGAGATCGTAAACCTATGAATGATCTGGTATTAGTACCGCAGCTCCGATGGTTATTAAGTATCCATGGAAAAAAAATAAAAAAAAAACAAAAATGCGTAATGGGCCAATTTTTTTCTTGGATTATAGTGATTGGTGCATGGTTTTTCTCTTAGTCAATGGAATACGGTAGAGAGAACCAGGAAATGGTCGCTCTTTAAAAAAAAGGCCATCTATGAGTCGAGATAAATACTAACATAATGTAAGAGCTGACTATTAGATTCATTGTTGGTTGTTATATAGTCAATTATAGGTGATTATCCTGCTATATTCAGCAAATGGTTATCAGTGCATCAGTAATCAATACAAATAAGGTTCTTTAGTAATTTCCTGCTCACTACGAACATCGAGAAACGTAATGAGCAATAATTTAACGAACTTCTCCACCTTTGCAATTGTTACCGATGCTGGCAGTTAAAGTTGCAATATAAACTGAAAAATGTACGTCTATCACTGCAAGCAATGTCGACTTTATTGGAACAAACACAATTATTGTATTACATTTTTTCTTGAATTTTTATTCATGGAATTAAATGAGAAAATAGTTAAATACTTGAAAAAATAAATATCGTTTTCAATGCGAAGGACATAAAAAAAACCGCTGCCAAAAATGTTTACAAATCAACACTAAAAAAATTTTTATTCATCAGCTATTATATTAAATTTAATAAAATAGTGATGATAAATTTAATTATCCGCAATGGAAATATACTAAATATTTTTAACAGAGATAGTAACTTATCGTCATTACGTTTCTTCAAAAATTGGTATTTTTCGGAAGGAATTTTCAGTGAATTCCTCGGATTTCACCATTGGAAGGGCCAAGAAGAGCGAATTATACTAAACGAGAGCCGAGAGAAGGGAACCGAACGAAAAATTATGCAAAACGCAGCGAAAGCGGCGAGAGAGATCTTTCTCGTTTGTCGCGTGAAGGCGACGCTCGCTCGAGAATATCTTTCGCCGTTGGTCATACAGGAAGAGTCGCGGAATCCGTGTGTACGTGTTGCCGGGCTCAGCATCTTCCACATCGTGATGTGTCGAGCGCGGCCGATGGCAAGAGCGTACAATTTCGTCGATGATTTCTCCGCGAGGCCCGCGGGACCTGTGCTCAACGTCCGCAGCGTCCACATCATGCGAAGCTGTCGTACAGCGTTGACCTCCGTGTGATCATTTATGAATAAGAGAGAAGAAAGTTTTCGTCCGAGCAAGAGTGAGTGGGAGAGGGATGGGTAGAAAAATAAAGAAAGAAAGAGTGAGATGAGCCGGTGGATCACTTCAGGATCGCGTCTTCGAGGCGCACCTGCGCGCATTCCGATCTACACCTCTCTCCGTGACCTTAAAACTACTTCGAGAGTTCGACGAGAGCTCGAGCTCACCTTGACCATGATAATGATGTACCATCTTCAATCTGATACATCTGTCTATTTGTTTGTCCGCGTGTACAACTTCGACAAGGATCTCGACTCATCCGTTTTCTTCAGGAAGTTCGTACTCGCCGCGGGCGGCCTTGAAGAACACACACGAAGAACGTATTCAAGATAATTTGAGTGAAATCGGATTTCCAGCTAAGTAATCGACGCGGGGTTCATTCAATGTGATGAAATTTCAAGAAAGAATGATTTTTCCCATACGAATGATATTTTTTAAACCAATAATATTTCCCACACGTGCTAAAACACTATTTACAATGATGTGGGGGTTTGGATCGTTTCGATGAAACGAAATAAATTTTCCGAAATTCTGATGACCTCAAATAATTGCAACTGGTACAAATAAACATAACATCCTTTATTGGCCTTATAAAAATGTCGCCCTATAATGCGGCGCCCTTCACAGGCCGTTAATCTTCGGTTAAAAAAATTTATTTCCCACGTCGTTGGATACCAACGACGTAAACTTCAACAGCATTATCTATATCTAATACATGTGTACACTAATTAGGTCGAATGCGAGGAACTCATTATCAGGCGTCTACGGAATAGCGTGCATCGGACAATTGCGATGTTGGCTCCTGCGGTATAATAACGAAAACCGAAACGTCACTAACACAGCTCGCTCTGTATATCCTTCGGTGATTTAAACCGCAAACCGTTCGCCCATTCCATTTGCGCTATGATGCTCCCGCTAACGCTCGCAGAGCCTTCGTTCTGTTAATCAGAGTAAATCCAACCTAAATAAACAAGTTATACAAGCGAAATGAATTTCACCACGTATATTATTTATCTAACTCTCTCGGCTGCATTATTGAATTACAAAAATATTTCTAGCGGTATTAGCGATGACCGAAATGAAATTGCGATTTTATCGAACATTCTCTATCAGCGAATTCCAAAATAATTTCATCAAATTAATCAAATTAACAAAAGGGATGTTTTTTTGAGACCGGAAGGGTTTATAAAAAAAACCTCTGCATTTGAATGAAAAATAAATAGTACCTAATACTATATATCATGCTACGAAAAAAAAGTGCCACATTTTTTAATCGTTGAAAAAGCTGGTTTCGAAAAAAAAAATCCGGCGGGCAAAAAAATAAATTCCTTATAATTGGAGATTGATTCGCAGCATTCGACTGAAACATTGGTCAAGTTACAAATCGAGAATTATTTTTTGTTTTTACTCTATTAAGGGCGAGACCAGATCTTGCAATGTGGCAACAATAAAAAAATTCCCCCCTCCCCCCTAGTCCCCCGTAAGTTGAAAAACATTGTTAGTCCTAGATTTTCGTCCTGAATTGATCTAGAGGGATTGGAAGCCCATATCTAAAATTCATAGATCCCGTCGATAATAACGTTGCTGCTTGTAACAATAAAATTAATCCAAAGAAAAAAAAAAGTGTCCGCCGGGTTTTCCTTCCGGCGGAATGTTTTCCTGGCGCTTTTCTTGGGGATTTCGAGCGGGCGGGTTGGCAGCGTTGTCGCCGCGGTTATTAATCACAGCTTTAACAGCAAGAGTCCAATGGAAGAGAAAAGGATGAGCAAGTGGGATGGGGTTTTTCGAGCATTTCCAGCCTCGATTGTTGCCAGAGCCCTCGGGAAAATCCACGAGCGTCGAGGCTACCTCCGGTCAATTCGTGGCCCGAACAACGCTGTTTACGGGTCTCTCGTTATTTCAAACAGTGGAAGGTCGCCGATGGGCGAAAGTACGCCAAGGTAGGCGCACGGACCAAAGCTAAACCGTCACGGGCAGCGCTTAAGCGCTGAATTATTGATGCCGCTTTAATGGATCTGCACGATGCACGGGGTGCTGTACCGCAGCCGGGTTTCTACCCAAATGCATCAGGTATGCACGGGCGTGAAGTGCAAGCCGGCCGGTTTGCCGCTCCTATTGCTGCCTGCTCCTATATGTGCGCTCGGAGTTTGTGGTTGGCCGTGTATGAACTCGGCAATGTTCGGCTACACACGGAATTGCAACGTGACAACAACCGTGCAGTAGTTGTCGAAGAAACTCCCGCGTTAATGAGAGACGCGTAATGCATTTTATTAACGCTTTTGTCAACATTGATTTATTTGCATTGTGGTTAAGGGACATGCAAATGAAATTCGTGAAAAAGGATAGAACACGTTTGTTTGACAAATTTCACTTGTGTGAAACGAAAAAAAAAAATTATGGCTTTTATTTCAAAGATCGTTTTTCTTACAGTTAAAGCATCGTTAAAAAAATTTGTATCGAAATTAAAAAAATAATTTTCCATGAGCTACGGAAGAAAAATATCATTTTTTATTAATTTCTTTGGATAAATAATTGCCAACTAAATATAGTTACAATGGTTTTATCCAAATTTCTGTACCATCTTTTATCAGAAAATTTTTGGCGCTTAGTAGTTTCATCCGAAAATTGATCCATTTTGCCCGCAGTTGCGGATCGACCGCATTTCTCCCTTACCATTATTCAAGCACTAGATACGGATGCATCCCCGATGCATTGATTCAGGATCAACCGTAGATACAACCGCGTGATTCCGTCTCCGGTCCTCTCCATTTAATCCCAATAGAAGCCCGTTCAGGGGCATCAGCAATATCATGCACCTTAATCTCGCACGGCACCTGCGAGGATTGATCCAATCAGCTGCAGCAATACCGGCATAAATGGATATACAGAGTGTGGATTAATTGAAAATCGATATCGTCCTTAGCGTTGTGCATTTAATAACGGTTACATAAATATTCAATTCAATTACCAAATACATTCGATTCAACCTCCTTAAGTCCACGACTGCGTAATAATACACCGAATTATTTTTTTTCCACCATATAAAATATTAATATTCCCGTTTATCCCGACCGTATACTTTCGTTAGGAGTCAAAATACTCCAGTACTCTCGCCGCTGGAGATTCCAAAGCGTTTCTCACGCGATGCACCGAGATGTATCGTAATAGTTAAGAGTCACGAGATTATAGTTTTACGGTTCCCCATAGAGGCTCGAAAAAAAAAAGATGAAGAAAAGAAAAGAGAAAAAAAATCTTACCGTAAATTCATTGGTATCTTTTGAGTGTGTTCGTGTGGAAGAGCGCATCTTCGGCATGAGGCGTCGCAAAGCGGTCTCTCGGATCGCCAGCAGCCTACTTTCTCCACAAAGAGAATTTTTAACCGATGTGTGAGGAGAGCAAGCCCTCCTACTCCGCTCCCAGTGTTTTCCCCCCTTTTCGTTTTTCCACTTTGTGCCCCCCTCGACCCAAGAGCGTGTCTTATGTGGCTTATACTCGACTGGTGCTTATGTCGCGAGCCGATTCCGTCCTACTCTCAACCGTACGCAGTGCTATCACTGTGCCGCGGAGGTCTTTCTCTTTCTCTATCTTCCCCCGATTCACCTGGCGTCAAGAGCAGCTTCATCGAGCGCTCCATGAGCTCGTACACGAGTTCCGACCGCCACACGCTGCTGAGTCTATATAAGCCGAGGACGATCACGAGGTTGAGCATTTTTTGAGTGAGTCCACGCGAGTGGACACGGGAATTATTAAACACGCGTGAAGCTAGCCGTGGAGTGTCACGTCGTGATGGTGCACGAAACATAGTTAAATATTTATAATTAAAAAAATAATAATTTCCAAAAAAAAAATATACATATATAACACGTCGTCGATAGACTGTAGAATTTTCCTCGATTTTATTTCTGTCTGTCGAGCACAGATACAGTGTTTTTTAAATTGATAAAAATAAAAAAATCGTCGCAGTGTGCAGTGTGAGCTCGAACCGAGCTGCAAGTGCCATGGCTAATTTTAAGGTAGGTGTGACATTGATTAATAGTGTGAACTAAAATTCTAATTCCTAACCCTTATTGCTGTCGACTGAATCCCTGCGCGAGTGTGATGGTCTTATGAAATCGTTACGAGGCTCGGTAAAAAGGATTGTGAAATTATTATGAGGCTTGCGTTCGAAAAATTTGAGGCTTGCGAAAGGATTTCTATGTGATTACTGTAAAAGCAGGAATATCGGGGTCAATTCATGTTCTGAGCTTGTTGATTTAATGGTCGAGTGCAATTCCAGTGCTAATTCGAAATTGCGAGGGATTATCCGATGTTGCGTCGCGGTACATGGATAATCGTATATATATATACCTGTATTATTTATTCACCATACATATATACATATATATTGACCGGCTTTTATACTTGTGTATATATATACTGACTGGTGAATAAATCTTGAGACTAATAAGGGAGCGAGCCCCGAGGAAACGAGTACGTAGCATGCATTACCGATAATTCCGGTCCGCCGACGATGAGGACGGCGACGATTCCGGGCAAGAGATTAAGTAATTGCCGGGTTTCACTATCGGACGGTGGTCTCGTCTCGGCGTTAGACTGGCCCAATACCACTGCTAATCCGCACTGGATGTTCATTCGCTTTCCTACCCAGAAGCTATTCCGAGCTTTTCCGCGCGTAGACTAATTTCCACGCTCTTCTGTCTCTTCTTCTCGTTTCTACGTGCGGAGATTGTCGGATTTGTGTGATATCGGTTTATCGTCTCGCGAACCTTATTTTACAGTGAAGAATTTCGAAAGGGAGAAGAAAAATATCTGTTTTATACATGGCAAATAAATTACAGCACCGCGAGTTAATTTAACAATTATTGGAGGTCTAAAAATGATATTTAAATCACTGGTTTAGGTTAATATCTTCTATAAATTACAAAAAACTGTGGAATCACGAGTTTTCGAGACAACTAATAATCACATTTAACAGTCATCACGTAACGAGTAATCTGTAACAGTTTTCACGTTATGAATTACATGCTATTCGCACTGTAATCATGCCAATTACCGCGAAATTATCAATCTATCTTAATGCAAGCTGATTCCGAAACGGAGAGTGAAGAGTTGGCAAGCCGCGAGCGATCTTGTTCCTGTTCGGCTCGTTTATCGCGCTGGCAGCGCGTTTCGTCGAGGAGCGCGTGATGCGAATGGGAAAGCGCACTGAACGCAGGCGGGCATCGCAAAGGCGGAAGCGGCCAGCGGGAACTCACTCAACGCGGAAGGAAATTACATTTATAATATCGAGTCGCATTCGCGGTATCCAGTGACTGCGAATACCGTATATTTGTGTATCCCCGGTACTTTGCGTCATGTGTTGCAAGTTAAAAAATCGGTTCAATGAGGAAGCGCACAATTCTGACCTACAGAACCAATTTTTTTACGTTGCGCTCAAAATCGTTCAGCTTATGTTTCATCGGAGTTTATTTCTAACGTCTTTTCTTTGATACGATCTTTTTCCCACGCTCCAAAAACGCGGCGGAAATTCTCGGAAAGAAATAGCGGATGAAAAAAAAATGTTCTCTGTAGTAAAAAAGGCATTTTTTTTTGCAAAGATATTTTTTTACAATACCCAAAGCGATTACGATACCGTACGCCGTGGCCTATACTGCAATCGATGGGTTTGATGTTGCTGCTCTGGGTTAAAACCCACCGACCCACTACACTCTTCTATATACGCATGCAAGAGTTGCGAGAGTATACCGATTTACCAGTACGTAATGCATGCTACTGCCCACCGTCTTCCTTCCTACTGCTAACTATGGTCTCAATGGATATACCTACTGAGCACGCAACACCACCGACACACAAGAACAACGTCAACCACGTGCATGGAAGGGTTACGATCACTCACTTTCAGGGTAAATAGTATAATCATCGGTCGTCTGAGCAGTCGGGAAAAATAAAATTATCGGCATACTTTTACCTCTGTGAATTCGATATAGTGCCGACCACACAAATGTGGCCTTGTTACATTTGATTAATCTGAAAGTGTAATATTTAATTTATATATTCAAATGCAAATTCTGATAGCGATGCCTTGAGTCTCGATAAACGCAATCAATTCAGCACTTTTATTCTGAAATTTATTCTGAGATGATCAAAACACTTGAAATAAACTATTTTAAAAAAAAGACTTTTATTTTCAAAAATTTTAAATGTAAATATCATAATCCCTTAAATGTAGATTTAAAAAAAAGAAGGGTCCACACATTTTTTTTTCTCATGCCTTCCTTCAAGTGGTTTAAGTCATTGCGATTAAATGCTGCTCGGCGATAAGGGTTTCGAGATTTTGAGTGGCGAATGTATATTTATCAGCGGGATACAAAGTCCAATCACTGATAGTTGGTCATTAACTATGTAGCTTCCGGTGCCAGTAGTGGCTACTCGATCAGACGACGTCCGAGAAAGGTTCTTCTTTTTTTTTTTTATACCTATTTTCTTCCCTAGTGTGCTCGACGGAAATCGAAGGCTACTACGAGCACCTTAGTGCCTAGCTGACATACGTACACAATGCAAGAAAAAAGGGGGAATGGAGGAGAATCAAGAGGAGGTTGGGCGGTGGCTGGAGGTCCACGCGACTAATGGGATCTCTCGTCGACCTAACGACCGAGTGTACTCGGATTACGGTTGTACGTGACCCGGGCCACGCTCTTGCAGCCCAATCGCCTCGATCGATCTTCGAAGACACTGGCTTCTGGACCGTGCTCCAGCTTTGTCTCCATCGCGCAGTAGTACCACAGTACCTCCTATTGCATTGTCCTAGGTGTAGTATAGCTATTGTGCTAGCATCCGAGACAGTCTTAGACCCTAATAGAAAAACGTCTGTGGTCCTCCGGTTCTTCGTGAACAAACGTCGACGAGAGAAAGGTCTTTCCATGCGCGTTTGCCGTCCCAGCGCCGGGAAGATCCACGAGAGCGCGAGGATAGTTTACTACCGTGCTTCACTCGCGTCCAATCCATTGGCAACCCGTTGTAAATTAAACTGCGGTGCTTGGATCTCACTTGGATCATTAGATCGAGATTAATCAAGGTGAATAACTTTAATGACCTTCCGCGTGAAAGTCTGTATATAGTAATTCTGTGTTATTCGATCGCGATTCCTTCGGCGGATGAGTCAGATCAATTCCCACGATCGGCCAGCTGTATTATACCAATTAATAAAATAGTTTGACATGGAACAGTCGAGTCACGATAATAATCGATCGGCAAGCGTACCACACTCTTGGAAGCTTCGACGAAATGCTTATTCACTCGTTTCTAGTTTCTCGGCCAGTATCTTCTTGAGTTCTTGTCGAAGTGGCGCCTTCCGATGCTCATTGTCGAGGTTGAAACGCCACTTCCATCGGCGCGGAGATGTTTCTCGCGAACGCTCCCCGCCGACTCGGCTTTTCTGCTTCTTCTCCTCGGAGAAAGTACCCACTACGGGCTTTATTATGATGGCCTTGCATCTCTCGGCCGACGTGCCACTTTGGCCTCGTGGCGTATGGATTAGTCGATGAGAGTTAACGCCGCTAGCGATTCACGCGACGTTCAATGCTGGAAGATTTCTGCGACGAGGAATTGAGCGGTTATAACAATTACAATGTACACTGACTGATTTCTGGCGTAAGTGATCGCGCACTTTGCGCATTTAATCTCGTGTCCTCGACCGAGTAACAATAATTAATGACTCATTTTAGTCCGCGTTGGATTTAGATCGACATCTAGAAATTATGCGATATTAATGTGACGTAAATTTGGATCGTGCGATAGGTCAAATCGCTTGTCAAACGCCTTACCGACGAGTGGTCGCGAGTGCTGAAATTAGAGCTATTTCTCAATTTTTAAGATCCTTGATTGACGGAAACCGTAAAATATTTAATAAGAGACTGTTGAGCGGGAACATGGAGTATTTGCGATCGCGGCTTCGAAGATTTATACCCATATTCAGACATGCATATAAGTAAGTAACGAAGTTGTCATCTCGTACAGATTTAGATGTTCCGATAAAAACAATCCGATTCATGCGGAATATTTGTCGTACGAACGATGAGATATTTAAAACGGGGTTTAAATAATTCATGACGTGAGAATGGACTACGACAAAAGTTCATCGTTTATTTTTCGCAAGATACAATATTCGGATAAAAAGAGAATGCAATTCGAAAATAGCCAAAGTCGAGAACGCGCGTAAAGAAAACCACAAGAATTTAACGACAGTATTAAATACGATCATTTGCAACAAAAAAGAAGCTTAGTTCTCATTCTGAACAACTTTTGAGGTACTTCTACCTGCCGAAAACATTAAAGAAAGTCTGAACTCTCAAAAATTCTTCTCTCGTGACCTACTAACCGATTGTGACACTTCTTTACTAGATTTCATCGCCTCAGTCTCGAAGATCACGCGATTTGTGCGCGCTAGTTTCCACAGTTCATGTATTTGGCGATCCCTCCTATGAAATCAAATTTTTTGTTTCTTCTTGCCTCGTCCGTTTGCTCGGGTCGCCGCATCCTTGACTGCGCCAAAGCTGGAGTTGCAACTGTGACCGGCATAGGTGCATCGCTCGCCACGTGGATTGCGCCACATTGGCCGAAGAGCGTGTCCAACGCAACGGCCGCATGCGTTTGCCGGCTTAAGCCCCATGCGCGTCTCCCTCCTTGCGGCTTTACATAATTCTCGCATCCATCGCGGGCACGCGTTGGGTTGTGAGTTTCGCGCATCTCCCGTCCGACCAAGTACGTACACTATATTGTGCAAATACGAACATTGTGGGAGTATTGTAGTAACGCGTGTAACACGTCCCACGGCCTCTCAATGATCTGTCATACAATGGTGTAGCCAGAGAATCAAGGAGGGAAAACCGGAGTGCAGAGCACCGGGAGTCAAGCTGCTGCTTTCGCGGAGTTGAGCATTGCAGTATTACGCATAATATACATACCCGTTTGGAATGTCCTCGAATAGCTAAAACTCGATTACACTGCCGACTAATGTATTCCGGTGGAGCAATACGAATCAGCGGTACGTTAAAAAGAATGATAGAGTGCGTAGATGAGATAGGATCATTACAAATATTGACGAAACATCAATCTGCCCACGGTAATCCGTCCGTTAGGAGCCTTTCGCTTTCCTCGACGATCCAAATCTCCATCTCGGTTCCTCTCAGCGTGTGAGATCGTACGAATGCAGGCGTCCATTCTTCAGTGTTGTGCACGATGTTATGGTGTGGAATATGTATATACACCTGGGCCATGGTCCATTAAGATTCCTTACGACATATCACTCTTACCCACAAGCTTACGAATCCTTGATCACGCAACACCAGGATTATAATGAAGTGAAGGGATTCCGTCGTCGACAATCTGCCTTTAATTTTCAAGTTTCGTAGATCATTAGATGTGATTTTATTGATTCTAGATGGCGGCAACGCTCCTCTGCGTCCTGCTCATGGGGCAACAAGCTCTCGGCGTATTGAACAAATCGCCTGCTCAGTCGTCGAAGAACAAAGATGAATCCAATGCGAAGGATACAGTCGCGGCTGAGGATAGGATAATCAGCGACGTTTATGGTGCGCCACCACAATTGTCGAACGAATACGGTGCGCCGCACGGTGGAGGAGGCTTCAATGGTCCTGCGCCGGTTTACGGACCCCCCGAACTCACAGGAAATCACGGGCCCGTTCAAGTGTATCCACCTCCTCCACCCGACCTTCCACCGCCTCCTCCAAAATCGTACGGACCTCCCAGGCCACTAAAGCCGCAATACGGTCCACCGAAACAATCATACGGACCTCCGAATTCGGGTTTCGGGCCTAAACCCGGTTACGGACCACCAAAATTGCACTTCGGCTCACCGTCCTTTGGATTTTCCAGGCCACCCAAGCCTCAATATGGACCACCATTGAAATTCTCTGGTCCACCGAATCACCATCACGGACCTCCACGATTCGGCGGATCCAAGCCAGGCGGACATGGCCCACCAATTCCCATTTCTCTGGAGACCTATGGACCACCGACTAAAGGACCCTCAGCGCCGTTTGCATCAGGACCTCAACAGGATTATGGACCTCCACCAGCTTCTCCTCCAGTCCATCACGTTCAACATGGACCAACTGCCAGTGGGCCCGCTGATTTGTACGGACCCCCTCCACCACCTCCACCCGGCGTACCAGCACCACCAACTCCTCCAGACATAAAGTATGACGGCTGGCAACCGATTGCTGGTCTCGTTGGTACCCCGCATCAAAATGGACATCCTTCGGATTCTTATGGGCCTCCGGATTCTGGCAACGGTCACTCCTCGGGCGATCACTCGTCGAGCTTAATTCACGATGGCGCCAAGCACAACGGGCCTAGTGACTCTTACGGTGAACCTATTTATAATCCAGACGCTCATAACTTGCAATCTTCGGTTCACGAATCGACCAATTCGCATGGACTTCCACCACCGCCATTGCCGGAGTCGGAACCACTGCACAATAATCAAGGGCCTGTGCAGAGCCTATCCGGACATCAGCATCAACATCACGAGTCCAATAATCAAAATCTCCAGAATCATCAATTCGGTAATACTGGCCTATTGGACACTCAGTACGGTCTACCGACTGGAGGCGATCTCAAAACTCCCGGTTTTGAGTACCTGCCCGATGCTGGCGCACTAACCGGAGATTTGCATGGGCTTTCCCTTTCCGAGGGAAGTTCTTCCTTGAATTCTTTCCATAGTGACGTTGGCTCGTCTTTGTCATTGCCTGTGCTGCAATTGGACAATTATGGAGCTCCTTTGAATACCGAAGGTCACCACGACTCTCACGGTCTTCAAGTTGGCGGTGACGATCTCACGTTGCAACAATTGCCACTTCACGGACCGTCACCCTTCACAGGTGCATCTTTCGGAGGATTGGGCAACGTTAATTCTGGACTTTCACTGCCACCCCCACCGCCCGTGAACTCGTACGGCGCACCTCCAGCATCTTCGTACTCTCCGAGTGGTCCTTATCTTTCATCTCAAGGCGCCCGAGGCTCATCTTGGCTTTCGTCGTTCAATCTCTTCGGATCATCAAATTTCCACAAGCAACATAGCAACGGACATCACCATCATCACCACAGAAATCATGGACCACCACCACCACCATTCCGACACGGACCTCCTCCGGCGTTAACTGGCAATCTTATACCACCGAGACATCGTGCACCTTTGAAATTTAGGGAACAGGTTCCCTCGGGACTTTTGGCAAACATCAACCGTTACCTTCCACCCGTTTCAAAGCCGACCATCAACTATGGTGCTCCTCTCGAGCAACAGTTGCCTTCCCTCAATGGACCAATTTCTTTCCAATCCTCGTCCTCCAACTCCTTTGGAAATTCCTTCGCTTCCGGTAATTCGTTTGGCAAAAACAATCACGTGTCAATAGCAGCACCGAACGTCCACTACGGCACACCTTTGTCCTTCAACGATTTCAACACTCCCGCACCAGTTTTGACTTACGGAGCTCCAAACTTTGGTCCAGCGACTTCATTCGTTTCAACGTCACTCGGGGCTTTCGGGGCAAATCACAATCTCTACAACAGCATAGCATCCAACGCGGTTACAACGACCTACGGAACTCCCGTGTTGAACGGTGCGGTATCGTCGATACCCGCGGGAGGTCTACTCGGCGGCCACGACTGTGGCTTCCAAAAGTCCGGAGCTCAGGCTTCTGGCATCGGCCAATTTAGCACTTTCGTAGAAGACGCCGGACATCCGACCGGCAGTGGTCACCAAAGTTTTGGAAGTTCCCTGCAGCCCTCGGGCGGTATATCGAGCTCGAGTCATGTCGGCCAGTTGCATCAACAGCACAACTCTGGACACCATGAACACCATGCACATCAACAAAACAGCGTACTCTTCAACAACGCTGGTTCAGTTAATTCTGGCCTCGGTCACGTACAGCAATTCGCTAATTTTGGCGACCTGGATCTCGAGAGTCACGAGCAGCAAAAGGGTGATTTAAAGGACAGTTACGGTAATTTGATAAATCTGAGCTTTGAGAATCACGATCAGACCCCAGCCTTGACCACCAATGAAATTCACTCTACCATCGGCTCCTCTTCCACCGGATTCACGTCTCAGGAATCCTCCCAGCATTCGCATCAGCATCAGAATTCTTTTGTATCCGGAACGAACTTCTTGAATGTCGATGGGGTCTCGGCCGAGGCATTGACTGCCGCTCTCACCGCTCAAGGTTACGGCGAAGGCAAAAATTTCGCCTCCAACGAGTTGTCCCAGGAAACGAGCAGTCATTATTCGGACCTTCACGCGCCCAACAGCAACGAGGCCATTGCACTTGCTCAAACCCTTCAAGCTGACGGTGCTGCCGATGGATTCCAGATTCAGGGCTCGAAGGGAACTTACATGCTGCAGATTCAGGCGGCCGGCGGCGGTTTGGGAACGGAAAATTCGGACGGAAGCATCCGGCACGACCAGGTCTTGTCGAATGGTCTTCTTCAAGATATTCTCGCAGCTATCGAACAGCCGGGCGCGGGTCCGGTTGAGATTCAAGGCCCACCGCAGCCTCAGCAATTGCAGGAAGTTTACGACGAGACGATCGCCAACGGTCACCATCACCTCAACGCCCAAGAGGGTCCCTCGGGCAGTCACACCGACATCGTGGGGCAAGTTCTCGCCGCTCAATCGAACGACGGGTCGTCGATCGACCTCCACAAATCCTCCGGTCATGAAGACCAAGTGGCGCTTTTCTACAACAACAACAACGGCTACGACGAGTCGGTAAAGGAAATCAGGTCGACGTCCAAGAGCGAATCTCAGGCGAGTCTGAATAAAACTGACAAATCGGATGAAAATGTGAGCAGCGGCAGCAGTCAAGCCGAGGCAACCAAAAAGTCATCGTAAAAGGGATATAACCTCCCGACTTTAATTTAAAAATCTATACATACACATGATTGTCTTAATAAGCAGCGTCGTGAGGAAGAGTAGCATTAATAATTAATAGATAACTATTTATCAATTGAAGAGGAAAGAAGAGGAGAGACTGATGATAAGGAAAACATCCTCACGACGATGTTGAATATTGCTATACCCGTACTTGTTACCCATTGACACGTGTACCCTCAAAAGCTCGTGCAAAGCTTTGCCTCTAAGCTTGTCCAACGATGATAAGCCCAAGACGAACGTCGAAAGCAAAAGAGAAAAAAAAGAAAAAAGAAAAGAACATCCGGCGTTCATCTGCGCGTAGGCTCAGCAACTCGTCTAGTCGTCTTGCGTCAGCGGAAGTGTTGAGAGAATGAGCTCGCGCTATAAACCAGCTGGGACCACCGCTCAATGAGCGATATCATCCACTTTCACCATCGCGGACCGTTCGCTGTGCGAAGCTACGCACGGGCCGCGTGTGTGCCCGACTTTCGACCCACTCTCCTCTCGAAACACCGTAATCGAGCGTGCGAACTCCGATGAACCCAGAAACAGCGGGGACCAAGCGTATATCTTTACCTGGCCGCCTACTTACTCGCCTGGAGAACTCCGGCCCACAGTGGAGATCGCAGTTACACGGTTGGAAAGTTACCTCCTGCTCCTGCTCTGGGCACGGTCATCAACCAGCTGAATGAAAGTTCCGCAGATCCTATTTCAGGATCCGGATCCTTTCGTGATCGGCGAGACCCCGAAAGGGGGTCACAAAATAATCGGGATCGCGATCCTTTCTACATTCTGATGTGCCTTGGGCATCCCAGTGAGTTCTTTTTTTTTTTTTTCAAGCCCGCGGCATGTTCGCCGCTTTATGGTGACTGTACGAGCCGAGGTGAAAACCCATCAAGACGGAGACGGCGAGAGTGGTGATCGATATCCAAGGGAGCTTGATACACTTCCATGGTTTTTACGAAGCCAACTGCATACCCCGAGGCTTCGTGCGTCATAGGAAGTCAGAGCCTTCGGAGGACGTCAATAAACCATACGGAATAAGAGCATCGAGTCCGTCGCTTCGAGGCAAACGTGCACCTTCAGCTGTTTCGAGAGTCCCGCGTCGATGCAAATGCTCATTTAGGTCAATAGGCCGCTGGCGAGACTCGCTTCTCGCGACTCTTCGAGGCGAAGGGGAAATGTGTGCTGGTGCTGCTTCTGCTTAAGCTGCTGGTGTGTGTGTGTGTGTGTTGCTGCACTCGGTCCTGGTCTGAGCCTCGGGTTCGCGGATCCGGTAGCCGGCGATGCATGCGAGCCCGCGAAGAGAGTGAGAGACATCAGGAGGTCGAGAGCGAGACGAGGCGCGCGAGCGGCGACGAGGACGAGGTGAAAGTTCAAGGCGCGCTCGCTGTGTGCACAGTGTATACAAGCTCCGCTGTGCGCCTCTTTCGTCGCGACGCTCTTTCGCTTCTCCAAAACGTTGTATACCATGGAAAACTAAGTGCAACCGGCTCGCGGTGTATCTTTCCGCTCTGGTGCGTCGGTAGCCGTGCAACTGAATTACACGATTTAATCGACGATAATAATTGCTCGTTGTCTCGCATAAATTACTGCACAATTAAGAGCTATCTTCGCTCACGGTCTCCGATTAAATACATATTTATGTACACACAATACGTCACGAAAAATGTCAACATCGAAATGAAGAAAATGATATATATATTTTTAGTATGATATACAAAGTATTTAAGTTTCACACATCAGGGAAAACATAACTACAGAAGTCACGTTTGATGGTCGCCGAGAAGAGGATCTTTTTTTTTTCCGGTGACGTCATTGCCAAGCCATAAACCCTCACTTTTATGTCCCGTTCGCATTGTCCCCTTATCCTCTCTCTCTCTCTCTCTTTGTCGCCCACCTCTCGTTCCGACAAGCGCCTGTCTATATTTCTTATGTGAATTTAATTTATTACTTTTTTGTACGCGCACGTCGAAGCGCTCGGACCGAGAGGAGCTACCCCTGGCGATGAGAATCTCTGTGTACACTCCACCACTATTCGCGACACTCGGACAACGCGACGTTTATATTCGCCCGAACGATAGACTCAATCTCGGACCGGATATGACGGTACCGGTGTATTGTACCGGTACATACGCCCTCGTGTTACATCCCATACGCTATAAATACACATGCATAGTGTTATCATAATGTACACATTGTACCATTTTTATATCTATGTACCTCTCTACGTGGAACGTGTAAATATATATACTGTTATTATTATTATTATACGAACATGAATATGCTTTGTAAATACAACGACTCGTTGTTATTCCACCTGTTCACCGTATTTTCTAGGCCCTCTCGTCTTCCACTTCCTCCGTATTTTCCTCGATACTTCCTGCTTGCTTTTACCATAGACGCACTCGCAGGATCCCCTCGTTAAATTTAGTTTTCACGGTAAATGCGTTGCCGGTGGTTCAGCCTTCTTTCTCGTCACACGATATACGTCTACAATCCTATGAGCCACTATAGCCATAGGATCGATAGTCGAATGCGTGGAAGAAATAGTAAAAAAAAAATCATGGAGACAAAGATTTAAAAAAAAAATGAACGATTGAACGATGAGAGTTCCGTGAGAAATTAATCGACGACGAGTCTCGATACGGCCGAACAGATTTACCGAGGAGAAGTACCGCAACCACCTACGCACGGCATAATGGCCTGCAACTTGGCAATTTCTATCGCTGCGCTCGGTGAACGCTTTACCTGATGCCAACCTCGTGCGCTAACTCCACCTCCTCGTACGTCGCGTGGATAAAGTTTATGCCCTCGTCGCATTGCCGATCTATCGAGTGGAAACAATAAAAAAAAAAGAGGGAGAGAGAAAAAAAGAAGAACTCGATCGAATTCCCAACGGACCAACCGGGGAGAGAGAACATTTTTTTTATGTCTTCAGGACACAGTCGAACGTACGTTTCGATGGTGAATGTAGGCGCTCTTCTCACGGTATCCAGGCATTACCTCAGTTATATCGTTTATACGCTCGGAAGTGAGCGGAGATTCAAGTACGAACGGTCGGGGAATAAAATGAAAAGGTAGTACGAGAGAGGGAACGAGATGGTATTAGCTGTACGCCTCTAAGTAGGATTACGGTTATGTAAATGAACCGCCTATCGGACGGCTAGACTCGTTGATATAACTACGTACAGTGAATATACCCTGTGTGGAATTGGAAGTCGCGACTAGCACACTCATACGTGAAGAGCGGTTTCCTGCGGCGGGAAAGCGGTGGGAGAGGTCTTTAAGGCATATCCTATAGAATATACATACTTTCTACTCCAATCCGTAATTCTCTCTTCCACAATATTCTCCATGTTTGTCTCGCTCAAGTGTACGAATGCAGTCAAGAGCGTTTTAATACTGTTCGAGTCGAGAGCACTTTTTCGCGACGATCATTTAACCCGACGCACCCAAAACGCAGCGGCAGCTGTAGCCGCGGATTTTCACCCTGCCGTTTCACGTCTCTCGACCCCGTTGAATTTTACGTGTCTCAGAGTGCTCAAAAAGTCGATGCATTTATTCTTTTCACCCGCGGGAAAAAACCGGAAGCTCTTTATTTCCATATTGAGATCGGATCGTCAGATATCGCGGATTAAGAGCAATGGGAATTCTCATGGAAAAATTCACAGCGCTTTGAAATTACCAAGTTTAAAATTCAAACTGTATAGAGAAAAATTGTGTACTGCCTAATTTGAGGGAAATCTTTTTTTTTCTATTTTCACGAGACTAGAGCAGAACAAAGAATTTCGATTTTCGTTATACATTTGAAGAAACTTGAGTTAATCTTCAATTAAACAAGACTTTGGATAATATAATTCGTGAGAAAAAAATATCAGACAATTTTTCCAATCCATTTTTCATCAGGTTCTTTCGTATTAAGAAATTACGTGACCGATGGCATGACGTCCTGGAATGGCACATAGGAAAAAAAAGGAAGAAATTGAAATAATTTTTTCTCGGTAGTTTATTCTCGGGCGATCAGATGTATTCCATTGACGTATTCGTGACAATCCGCCACAAGGATGACGAGTGGAGCGAGAGGGAAATAAAAAATGGAAGGGACTGAGAAGTCGAGATCGCTTCCGAGGAAAAGAAGAAGAAAAAAAAAAAAAAAAAAAAAAGAACGTGGAAGCACATAGAACGCCAGACGGGCGCGCGTCACGCGCGGTAAGTAGAACGAAAAATGCCGGCGAGCACGGTGCGCGCCGGTGCCACGACAGCACTGTGCTGAGCCATCGGCGATAATTGGGGAGAAAGGAGTGGAGGTGTGCGCGCACGAGACTTCGTGCTTTCCTATAGTATTCGAGGTCGGTTCTCACGGGGATGCTTCGCTATTCTTCTCCACGCCGCATACACCAGACCTCCGCGTACACTGGGCTCATTGGAATTACCGCTCTCGTTCATACTAGGCCTGTGAGATAATAATTAAACAGTCCAGGAAGAAAATAAAAAGTAAAGCAACCAGGTCTATGACCGCGATTCATATAATTTGTAACAAATCCTCTCTAATTCGACTTGTCTTTCATTTTCAATTATTCTTAATAGGCTGTGATGATATGCCGCTGAAAATTTTGTCGTCCAACGTTAAAAGTCTACAGACTTCATTTTATAGAAAATATACAGAGGCCAAAAATATATATGAGATATATATTATAAAAGTACTTAGTATAGTTCTACTATATAAACTCTGAAAAAATGTATATTTTTGATATATATATATATATATATTTTTTTTTTAAAAGGGTAATGAGATAAATGAAGACCATTAGTGGCTGCTCAATTCTTCGCAATCAGTCTAACTGGTATTAAACACTATCAGCTCTGTGATTTATCGGAACGCTTCGAAATGTTTTGTCCAAGAGTAAATAAAAGCGCGATGAGTATTCAGAAAGGATTAATACGAGAAAAGTGTGTAGCACGTGAAAATACTTGTATATGAAACAAAGTAAACTCCCTCTTCATAGCGAATAGGATTAATTTGAAAGCCGATAAGAGACCTCGCGGATTGCCCATCGGGATTTCAAATGTTATTCGCGTTAACCCGGACTCCTTTATTTCTGCTTCATTCCTATAGAGAACCGAGAGCGACTCGAGAATATTCTTCCGGCAGCTTTATCTCGGTCGGTTCACTGGCGTTAATCCGTAAATCCCTGGTCGAACTACCACGCAGAACGTGTTTTTTTTCTTTTTTTTTTTCCACTTTTTTTATTATTTCTATTCTTCCGGTTCCGTTCACCGGAGTCGGTGGGTTTGTGAACACAGCGAGAAATGTGAACGAGAAAAGAGAAACGAGGGAATATATTCACGAGGAATTCCATAAAAATCGGTGAAATATGCATAGAGTGACGTAAAGGTAGGAGCGGGCAATGCACGTCGATCTTGCGCGACGTTCAAACTCCCAGGAGGCACTGTAACCCTGACTCGTGGTGCCCGTGCAGCGGTGATGCTATTGCAGAAAAGGAAGCCTCGGATACTCCGCAGGATGAAAGGGAGAATGGCAAAACGTGAAGGAAACGAGGCACGAAAGGACGACACGGGAAGGGTCGAAGAGTGTAGAACGAACATTCGGAACATCTTCTCGAACGAAATCTAATTTGAACGAAGGGATGCAGAATACGTGTGGGGTGAAAAATACTATGCCACTGCCAGAAAACTAAGCCATTCTCTAGGCAATATTCAAGGGGCGTGCAAGCACGAAGAGCATTTCTCGTTCACGTTGCTGAGCTTTCTTCCAAAACAGTATCTCTCAAGCTGGTGAGAGAGAGAGTGGCTCTCGCTTCGAATTTCTCTTTTCGTTCGATACATTCTTTCTCGCTAGGTTTCTTTTGGCTTTTCGAACGCTTCTTCTCATCCTAAGCGAGAGCTTGCGAGGCGTTTTCAGCGCGAGCTGCCAGACGAAAACGCAAAGGCGAACCCGAGCTGTCTGCTCTTGTACTTTCGTTTCCTGCCGCAGAGAAGCCAGTCAGTGCCTTGGAGTTTCCTCGGCAAACTTGTTGTACAGCTCGCTGGGTGTTCTTCCAGTTCTCGGACACGCTGAAGACAATCGATCATCCGCGGGACGCTTAGTGGACATCGTTTGTCTCCTGTCCGTCGGTACGTCACTCCACTCGAGCTCGGTTTACTCTTTCTTCCCTCGAAGCTTGTCTGCGACTCGTCGAAATTCGTGTACCTTCAGGATGGAAGAACGTTGGATGTGCGACTCCAGCGAGGGATGCTGCTAAACGCGCACATGGTTTTCGACGAAATTCTAAAGAATTCAGAAATAGCTCAAGAATTTTTACCCGGTTTTATCGAATAAATGTTTCATTGCATTTTTTGCTTGCAAAAATATAAATCTATCAAATTTTGACAAATAAGAAAATCTTTTGTTAAAAATACAAAAAAGCCAAGGTCGCCACTCATTCCAAATTTTACCATGTAATATATAACTATTTGAATTGATATTACATCTTATTACCAAATGTAAAGAGCTTTCCTCTTTGAACACTTGCGAGTATATTTGTGCAGTTTAATTATTCAAACTTCATTTGTAATTCCCGTGTACGAGTGAAGTTTAACGCCCGAGAGCATCTACGACTCCCATGAACTCTGCATTTTCAGTCCGGTTCTGGAATCCGGGGTTCTTCACTGAGCTTCCGGAAAATCCGAGTTCTGCATAGACCCCGAAGACGGCCACTTATTGCAACGCATTTTACAATATTATGTAACAATCCGAATTAGCATTACAGCTTATTACGAAACACAAAGACCTTTTGTCCCGAAACACTTGCGAGTATATTTGCGCAGGTTGAGTATTGAAAATTTAATTCGCAATTCCCGTGTAAAAGTGAATTTTAACGAACGAGTGCGCAGTGCCAGTACCCGAGAGCATCTACGACTCTCGTGAACCCTGTATTTTCAGTCGGCCCTCGGAATCGTGGGCTCTGTACAGAGCTTCCGGAAATTCCGAGTGCTACATAGACTCGGGAGACAGAGAAAGTAAGGTAGAGCGTGAGAGGGAGAAGAGAAAATCGAAAGCGTAAGAGCAAACTGAGAGTCTGCCGGTATGAGGAGCTACGACAGAGACGGCGACGAGCCACGAGGGGGGGAGTAGTCGGTACACTCGGCTCTACCCTCATAATTAAGCCGGGGCTGGTTTTTGATGGCCACTAAAAATGTCGCGAAGGGTCGCCCGAGTGGTTAAGGAGTCTCAGCAGCCTCGCAGATGCCGTGAAACGTCGTCGAGGCTGGGCTCGAGGTGCCGAGAGACTCCCGGACTCTCGGGAGCTACTGCCGGCTCGGAGAAACGCGGGGGAGGCTGCCCGATGCTCGTGGCGCTCCTTACGCTCCAGATATTAGCAATACTCCGACTCGTAAAGTCGACTGTGCGGCAATTCAAGTCACTTTGCGAACCCTTTATACACTCCCGCGCCCCTCGTTCAAAAGCGCCGCTAAGGTCGGTGGCTATGGGCATTGCAGTTGGAGAGAGAAAGAGAGAGAGAGAAGGAAAGAGAGGGAGAGAGAGAGGAGCGTATACAAAGACGACAATGAGAAACGCTGTGGAATTCTACCGAGCAGTGATTTTAATGCGGGTGCTGGTTCTTAAATTTTACGTCCTCCACGCCCTACAGAAGCACCAACCTCGTCGACGACGTAGGACGGCTACGCGGGGTTGAAGGGGTTGAGAGGGGCGGGGGGGTGCAAGCCCAACAAGAGCGCGACGTGGATCGCACTACGCCCCACGAGCTTCGGGGATTAAGCTGTTGTTTCAAGCTCTCGCGACGTTGACTCTCGGCTATGCGGGCACGCGATTTCAGGGGTGCGCAATGGAATTTCCTACTGAAATTAGAATGCATCTGCGAAAGAAGTTTATGCGAATCTCAATTTAACTTTATGAAGGCTAAATATTCGAAATAAATTCTCCGAGCTCCACGTCTGTTCTATAAGCTTTTGTATCTGTGGATGTTTTAATTACGTAGCTAATTGCTCGATTTTTCTAATTGTACCTGTTACATCCTGGCTATTTTAATTTTTTTAATTTTATTTTTCATAATATTATTTTCAATAATTATTGTATACTTTTATTGTAATTAATTAATCCCTTCGAATGTGAGGTTTGACACATTTGGTATTTATTTTTTAATTACCGTCTTTTATAGGAAAACCTAACGAAAATTGTTCTGAGGCTGATCTTTCAATTGTACCGGATATTGATATTGGATTTCCGTTAATTCATGGCAAATCAATTAACTCTCCTTTTCAGCTATGTGCTCTGCGCTCATGCAGTTATCAACTATATTTTATTCTGATAATTATTTATAATTTTGCAATAATATCCACCAAATGTTACGTTCAGTTAATCGAATATACAATCTCATGGGCATGATAATTTTCCTCGTTCAACGCGAACGTTTCGTAACAGTAATAATTAATATTGAACTTTTTGAGTGGTTAATAAACCATACGACAAAGGGTACGGGGAGGGGGGGTTGGGGGACAGCATCGGGTGGTACATTGACATTTATCGTGCGGTTAAGATTTATTGGTATCGAATGTATTGCATATTTCATTTTCGTTCCACGTCCAATAAGAGTATAACGATTAATTAAATTTTTGTTGTGTATGTAACAAATAAATCCGCAAAAAATTCGTTACATTATTGGAAATATGAAACACAGATTTTCATGTGAGTAATTCAATGCAGCTGCATCTCTCGATTCTGTATCACCGTATAGAGCCAAATATAGGTTATAATCATAGTATATACGATATGCGAGGCATGCCCTGCCCTCCCGCCCTTCTTCGTCCTGATTTAATAAGTTCATTACCTAATGAACAGATGTACGAGCTCGCATTCCGACCTCCCCCCTCCCCATCTCCGCCACCCGGCAACACTGTGACCTCTCTCCTCCTCACTCTACCGTTTGTGCCGTTTAACACCCGATAATCAATATTTTTAATTACCACAGTTCTTTTCTCATTTTTTTCTCTCGCGAATTGGGGGATAGTTTAATTTTTATTGAATAACGAGCTTCAATATGACATCGGTAGCTTCTTTTTCGCACAATCCGTGATGGGAAGCACAGTTTGCTTAATTTTTATTACGGCACACAATAATTTATCAAACACTACGAGCTTTCGCGTCAGAGTTTTTTTGAAAGTGTTTATAAATATCCTGGGATAGAAATATTTTTGTATTGTGAATATATGAATATTACATTTTTCGAATGGCACAAAAGTTAACGATGGATTTCGACACGTGACACCACTATAACTTTTCCACTATTAAATCACTATTAAATATTGTATAAAAATGCACGCTGTATTTTTGTTGGATTTTTTTTTGTGGGCTTATTCTCCGATTGGTTTCTCGAAAGGTAATTGTGAGCATGTTCACTCTAGTGTAAAATCGTTGATAAGAAAACGAGCACTTGAATTTGTGAAAAAGTCGAAAGTTTCGGTCAATCGAATTTTCCAGTTGAATGGACGAAAATGAAAAGTTTGTGGTATCCACTCAACGGAGAAATCCCACCTGAAATTGATAACAGTAAAAATCTGTGATATCCGCTAAACTGTGGAACTCCAGATGGAAGGAGGTCAGATTTTCTCATTTTAAAGACTTATCGATTTTTGGAGAATCTAAGTTTTGGCTAACTTCGAAATCTCGCCGGTCATTGTTATTCCTCTTTAAGCGTTCTATTTCCTCAACTAAAACACGATTGGAAATAACATTGAATCACCATCGACTAAAAAAATAGAATTCAACTTTATGATCAATTTATACCATTTAACCAGTGCCAGAGAAAAAAAATAAAAACATCCGATTTGCAATCAGAGCCATTAAAAAAAAACTGAAAAAATTCGGCAATTGTAATCAGAGCAAAAAAAAATTGAAAAAATTCGACAGTTGTAATCAGAGCCAGAAAAAAAATTGGAAAAATACGAAATTTTTTTACTAGAGCCAGAAAAATAAAAACAAAAAGCAATATGACAATTTTAATGGTTATAGAATGGTTATAGAATTCATGTGAAAATGATTGCATAGGGATGCTGTGTTCTTTCGACTATTCATTCATTACCTTCCTTCCCCTCGTAGCGTTAATCAAGGGGAAAGTAGTGAGATAACGGGTCTGGAATAAAGAATCGGTAGCGTCGAGCCCTCCATCCGAATCTTCGTGGCGTCGACTAATGTATACGCCTAAGAGTGAGTTTTAAATCGCAGTCTTAGTTCTTTTAGCCCCCCCTTTCGCTAATGAGGGTCGGGCGGAAATTCGCACCCATGTAGAGTAACTACTCGACTATCGTTCGGGCATTCACCGAAGACCGTTTATTTAACGCAAGTGCCTAAGAAACTTTCGACTACAACCAGAATGAAACTTCCGCTACAGTCCTGTAAATATTTCTATGGCGATGCAGACCAAAACGGTTTTCATTCGTTGGCCTGTCGTTAATCATCCCTCGTTGCATAAGCATTTGATTACTTTCCTCCGGGCTCTTTCGGACTCGTTTCTCTTCTCTCGAGTCCTTGCTTTCTCGTCAGGCCACTACTAAAACCAGCACCAGGAGCAGGAGTATCAACGAGGCTGGTAAAGAGAGAGAGAGAGAGAGAGAGAGAGAGAGAGAGAGAGAGAGAGAGAGAGAGAGAGGCACACGTGGGGCTTTACTGAAGGCGGGAGCGTCGACCACCGCTCGAGGGCGGGCGCGTTAATTAACCCGCGGGGCGTTAAATAAATTTCGGTTAGAACGTGAGAAGCAACAAATCTGAGTCAGGTGGTGTCAGGCGCTCATATATATATACACACCCACACATATATGTACATATACACACCCCCATATATATATACATATATATATATATCCAAACATATAAGCAAACCCGAGAGCGCGATGAACGCGAGCCTCTCTCCTCTCTTACTTGAGTTACTTCGGCCCAGGTTTCGTGGTTGTTGGGCGCAGAGTTGAGAATGGATATGGCGAGGAAGAAGAGGAGAGGAGAAAGCGCGGGGTAAAGGAGGTAACTGCGGGGGTTAAGCCCAACGAGAGGAAAAGGAAGAGGAGGAAGCGGTCGACAGAGGTGAAGAGGTGGCAGGGGGTGACGGAGGAATGCCACCAGAGGACTACGAGACTGCCGTGTGCGAGGGGCAATGGAAACTGGTGCTGGTTAGAGAGGTTGAGGGTATCCACGATACCACCAGCAGCACCACTACCACCATCGCCCATGCCATCAGAGGTGGAAAAGGGTGGATGGTCGTCGCGTTGCACGGTGAGTCTACCGCCACCGTCACCGCATCTCTGGCATGCGCGCGGGCGCGCCCTCTCTCGCGTCCTAATTAGAGAAATTTAAATTCATAGCCACCCTACGGCGCTGAAGCTACCCCTCACTCGTCGGTCCGCCACCGGCGGCTCACCTTCTCTCGCTGCTTTCCCTTTGGCCCTCTCTCTCTCTCTCTTTCTCTTTCTCTCCACTCTCTTTCCATTCCCGTGCCCCTATCCCTTTTCATTTTCATCGCGTTCTTTGCCTCGCACAGTTTCTATAATTTTTTTTCTTTCGCCTTTCCTACCTGCAGCCTCATCGCCTACTGCCTTCCAGTCTTGTCCCTCTCCGCTCATCTCGCATATCTATATATGTGCAGGGTGAAAGGGGGTTGAAAGAGCACCACGGTGAGGAGTGTAACGCGAGCGCATCCTTTAACTAAAGCAATTACGTATCGCCTACCCCTCGCCCTCTTCAACTACCGGCACCGCAACTTATGCCCGATAGATAATGTCATTTAGCGTCAACGTCCTCACAACCAGACACGGTATTTATGTCTAACTTCGCGCGGTTTTTAATTTTCACCCTCCCGCGGTTTTCATTCCGCGCTATTTCGTGTAATAACGTATTTACTTCACTGTCATTTATCATTTCACTCGTTGTTAATTCTATAAATAAAAATTCTAATTCAAGGATTCTATTACCTAAAAAAATGGAGTAGCCGATGCCATTATCTTAATTTAAAAAAAAAAGTAGTACTACGAAAATACTTAGTCGAATCAAAGATCTTCATTTTTTGTTGTTTATTTGGCTTCACACACAGATGCGGTTAATCACAGGGGTTGTTTTACTTCGGAGGATCCGAGTGCTCGCGGTGGTCGTCTCCACTCCGTTATACCACGTTCGTGTTTTGGGGGAATGAATAAACGGGGAAATCGGCGTCGAGATAGAGCCGGCCCGGGTTCTTCGTCACCCTCAGGAGGTCCTACAGGCTGTTAGATATAGTGTCGAGTGAGAGAGGCGAAGACATGACGGAGGGGGACTCGATACTCTTAGCACTGGGGAGGAAGAGCTCCTCGGGGTTAAGGATTCGGCCTAGCTTCGGTTGATCCCCTAAGTGGTCACTAATGCCGACTAAGAACCCCCTGGCGTGGTACCCGTGGAACGCTGAAGCACACCAAGGTCGTATCTTGCGCTAACACCGAACACATTCCTCCTTGATTGGGCAGCAACGGTATAGAACAGAAGCCGAGAGGAGTAGTGGCATAAGCAGCCAAACCCAACCTCTGTTTCCTCGTCTGATGCCTTCGCTCTCTCTCTCCCTCTCTCTGTCTCTGTTTCTCTCTCTCTCTCTACATCCCAACCCTGATGCTCGAGTAATTCCCCCGCTGGATTCGCAACTCTCCGCTGAATGACTGAGTTAGTTCCCTTCCAAATGGAGCACCGGGCTCACGTCGTTCCCGTCGTCGACCACTCGCCATGAATTTGTAACTTACTGACCGGCGCTTCCCTATTAACATCAGTCTCATTCCAATTAGCACAAATACTATTCCACAAGGTATAACGAACACGTGGCAGCGAATGTTGATTAACTCGGAAATTAACGCACCGTGTTAATTCTTTCGACAATTGTAACTTCCGTTGCGGTTTACTTGCCCGGAGATGAATGCTGAAGTATTTGATGTTGATTACTCATTCAATTTAATTCTGTAATAGGTCCTTTGACAACCTGCTAGCCACTGGTTATTGCGACCCATGTGATGTTGGTAGTTTTTATTTATTATTAAAAACACGTAGAGATTTTTTGTACATGTTAATGAAGAAAAAAATGCAATACAATGGAATATACTTAAAAAATCATTTTCGAAATTAGTCCAAATACCTCTCGTCGGTATTTTATCAAATTATTTTTCTCCGTGTCACCGACACTTAAAAAATATTATTGCGCCAATCTGGAGTTTATATTACATACAATAAAAACTTTGTTGTCGCTCAAAAAATGTCAATGAGGCTGACATAAATTTCTTTCTTTTAATTTTTCATGCGTTAGTGCGCTAATTGACAATGAAGGTATAACTGGAATTTTTTTAATAGTTGAGACGGTCACTGGGACCATTAAACGCGTTGGCGCAGAACTCTTGAATTGTTTAAAGTTTTAGTACGAGGAAGAAGAAGAAGAGAATGATATATCTTCGTACTTATCCATATTTCTGCAAGTCTTTCTCTCTCCGACTTTTTCTTGGCGCGGAATTTTATCTCTGTAACTTATACCTCTTTCTCTCTTCGCGCCCCTTTTATTTTTCTCCTTCTTCCTGAGTTTTCTCCCTCGTTTCACTCACGTCAACGGCACGATATCTCGACGACGAAGAGTACGCGCACGAGGTGCACCAGCCGCGTGTTTCACTGTACGTTCGCTCGCGCTCCGGGGGTGGTTTTTTTTTCCCTGAGAGCTGCACGAGTACGAGAGAGCGAGCTAGCGAGCTAAAAGCCTTTATAAATCAGAAGAAGGCCGGACGGCGGTCGTTTGTAAGGGAGGCTTTCAAACTTCAAGCGACCTTTATGCGCCAGTCGCGAATTGACCGGACGGGAAAGCGAGGGAATTGCTGAGACGGTCTCGTGCGATACTGGGGCGCCTGACGAGAGTGAAAGAGGCCTAGAAAGAGGATAGACGAAGAGTCCGGAGCATGAAAGTCGGTTGAGAAAGCGTCGGGAGAAAGTGAGACGGGAGACAGGCTGTACACGTAAAGGTTTAGGTCTCGACGAAGTAGCCCTGGCGAAAAGGGACGAAGCTCGTGAGAGGGTTTTAAGTTTTAGCACGTAATTAAATGCTTTTACTTTGGACAACGATTTTGCTGGACAGGATTCTCTCCTCGGGCTCTCCGGACCCCGACGACAAAATAAATTAAATGTCCCCGCGTCACTTTTTGCTTTTACATGAAATACCCAAACTATTCCTCGTGTTTTGCTGAGTTGCAATTCTAAAGCACTTGCAGTAATGAGTTTTTATTTTAGCTCAGAAATTTTTGTTTTTTTTTCTTCTATTTTTTTTTTTTTTTCCCGAAGGGTGATGGAGATTAGGACCGAATTTATAATAAGGGCCGAAAGGCCTGATGCTCGATCGGCGTTCCGAAACAAAACTGGAGTTTCGGGGGGTAATGAGAGAGGGAGAGAGACTGATTCTCAACGTTTGCCTAAGCCGAGTTACTTGTCCTGGCCCCGAAGTTTCATCGGAGAGATAGGCTGAGCGAGAGAGAGAGAGAGAGAGAGGGGAAAGAAGGAACACCATGCAGCGTCGTTGCCTCTGCTTAATTTGCATCCCTTAATGAGCCGCTCACGTAGCGCTCTTATCTTTACGCCCTGGCTCCTACAGCCGGGCGGCATAGTAGCACCCTTCGAAGGAAACGAGATTTCCAACGGCGATGGAGGTCCTGTTTTCCCTCTCGCTCTTTTCCCATAGCCTTTTTGGCGCTTTCTTCCTTCTGCCCTGTCTTTTCTCTCTGCTCGACCTTGCCATTTCAAAATTTTCGTCTTTTCGCCACCTCGATACGCCGGCAGGGCGAATATATTCTCACTTTCCGTCTCCTATGTTGCATAAATTTGTAACGTGGATTTCGATTAACTAATTAAACCTTCTAACATACGACACAAAAAATTCTCGCTAAAATTGCAGCATGGTCATTCTTGATTTTAGATTTCGATCGTTGGCCTTGGGTGTCCATCGCTAGAAATGGCCTCAATTTGGCAATTAAATGCGAATTATCCAATTTTACGATGCAATAAAACGGGAAATAAAAATCCATTTGCAGCTGGGGCATTATTCTTGAAAAATTGAAAACCATTTACTCCACTTGAATATTCTACTTTGCTTTTTCTAAATTATTATTACATATTTTTACCACCTATTGTATCTCTACTTATTATGTCCCATCAAAGCGGATACATTTCCACTAATTTTCTTTTATGTCGCATATAAATTTATCACACCGATTTCGATTAACCAATTAAACTCTCCACCATCGGGTGAAAAAAAGTTCTCGTTAAAATGATAGTATGATCGTTCTTGATTTTCGTTTTCGATCGTTGGTTTTGGGTTTCGATCGTTAAAAAGGTCCTCAATTTGGCAATTAAATGAGAATTATCCAATTTTACGATGCAATAAAAAGGGGAATAAAAAAAATGTCCAGTCGAAGCATTATTCTTGGAAAGTTCGAAATTATTTCCCCCACTTGTGTGTATACCCCGCGCTCTCCGCGTGGCCCGTTCACTGTAGCTATATAATATGTTCCTCTTACTCTCGTTTCGGCTGTTCCGTGCCTCTCTCCGGCACCACACCGGCCTGTCGCCGAGCCCCTCGTTGCCGGTTATTCTTGGTCGGATGGCTCGGAAAACGCGACGCGCATCTGTTGCCAAATTATTTTGCCCATGGGGCCGTGAAAAATTTCCCCGAGTTCCATTATTGTTTCGTTGCGCGAAAAATCTAGTTATTTGCTCATTGTCCCGCCCATCCCGACCACCCGAAAGTACTCGCATAGCCGGGTCCATGTTTGCACCCGATTTTGCATTACCCTTATCCTCTTTATCTCATACCTTCTTCTCGTTCATTCTACTGAGAGAAGAAGTGTCCATCTTTCCACGAGGGACATATATAAACACAATAATAATCGCGAGTTTAACTCGCTACTTGACGTTAACACCTCCGTAATTATCTTACTAAACGTGAATAAAAACGTGAAAATGTTCAATATTTCTTATCGACAACATAATTCTAATTATCCATTTAACTTTACTCAACAATGATCATCGATATGCCCACGAATATGTTTCAAGCAAAAATTTACATATCTATCCTGCAAACACTTCATGCATCGTTTAAAAAAAAAAAAAACCATAATCCCCCACTTAATATAGAACATACAATCCCCACAATCAACAAATTCCAAGAGAGCGCTCTAACAGTACCTTAAATAGCGCACGAGTAATGAAATAATGCCACGAACGAGGACGATGGGTACGTACATAGATGCTGATTGCCACATGGCCTATCCCATAGCCGTCATAACGATCTTACAGCTCCGTTGGTATTGCTCGTAGAACCATATGCAAATCGAGAAATGCGAAGAGCTCTCAGGTGTTCGGGATTGGCTCGGTAGGTATGTGGCCCTCGCGCACTTCACCCCTTCTATCCTTCCTCACACAGGGTGCGCTTCGATATGGTTGTGGGTTAAGCGTTTCAAGCTGAATCTAGGCGGAGGGTGTGCTATACGTGCGGGGAGCTGATGCGGTCCCGAGCAGACAGGCTGAGGGCAAAGCTGTTGTCCGATTATCGGGAATTAATGTAAATAGGGGTAGCAGCCAACCAGTCAGCTCGCTAAGCTCGACTAAGCGGCTGGCGTATGCGACGCTGAAAGCCTTCGCCGAGCTTCACCTCGTCCGCTCGGAACTTCCCTCGTAAGGGAAACATCGAGGGCGTCCTTGCGCGAACCATCCCAACATCTTTGCCGCATATATAGTTTTATACTCCACTACCGATGTTGCGGCTGGCGGTTCGAGTTCCTCGTCGTAAGTTTCCGCACTCTCTGAGCAGGCAAACGCTTTGGTGCGGTCGCATGTCTTACCTTTCTAGACGCGATAGCTCTAGCATAGCGGCTATTAAGCCATGTGCATTCCGCAATGGGGTATCGTCCAAACAGAGCAGATAATAGCAGATAATAGGTGAGATTATGCACGGTTCGTTGAAAAATTACACGCTCGACAATATAGAAGTCACATTAGACATAATATATTCATGGTGCAAGGCAGTGAACGTTTTCCGGCTCACGGTGGATCGTTAGAAGTTAGAAGTTGGTTAGGAGGACCGACCAACCGGTGTATATAGATTTCACCAGTGGAAATACCGAGTTTCAGTCGTCGCTGCACTCGCGCCGGATTAAAGTCGTTTCCTCCACTTAAACGCGATGTCTCGAAGCTTCTCCGTATATACACGCGTTAATTATTGTACCCTGTAGCGGGCGCTGTTTGGGGAACATTATTCCGCGGGTACTTAAGCAACCGGTGAGGATTCTGGCTCGATATATCCCTCGTCTCCACGCATTAACCAGGCTGAGGGCTTCTGAGCCGCAGGCATTAAAGTATACTCGATGCTCTCTCGAATGGCGCTTGTGTGGTCTGGTTGGCTTGGATGGAACCGGAAGTGCTCACACCCGTGATAAATAACGTCCTTGACGCCACTGCTCCGCAGCATTATACCCCATAGTTTGGTAGTTTGAGTAGGTTATATTTATACGAAGAGGTTGGGGCAAAGGGTCAGTAATCAAATGGAATTATTCGGTGCTTCGAAAGGCCACACGTTGGAGAATTAAGAGGAAAGTTTGGGCTCAAACAGGAGCATCAACGGAATTGTTCGCTTGGACACATCTCCTGGCGTTCTTCTCTTATTGATCGCACTAGTTAACGACTTTACGCTCGTTCGGCCAGGTGCAAGTGAAACAAAGTTGCAGGCGCGCGGAGAAACGAGAAGGTAGATAAAAGGAATAAAGTGATGGGAACTGATTCTTGTAATTGTTGGTAAATTCACGGGAGCTTTGTTCGATCGAATGTAAAATGTATTTTCGTTTTTATGGTCTGACGTTCACGAAAATATTCATTTTCATTGGAGAAGACGAATTCACGCGGAGAATCTCGTGAATTGAAATCAATGCGCAATTGTAATACAAAATTAATGTAATTTGACAGTAAAAAGGCACAAAAACATAAAAACGTCCATTAAAACTCGGGGACATTTTCGTTTTACTGTCAACAGTGGGTTATACTATCCGTATTTAATGTGGGTGACTCTTGCGTGTGCTTCACTCGCCGATTCAATTAAAACGGGTTTCGTTAATAAAATCGTGATCCCCTGGTGATAATAATTATACGGAATACAGTCAATTTGCATACAACAGAGACGGAAATATTTCGGCAGTAAAAGTCTGCATTATTCAGCTCACGTGTTTCTTTTGGGCCTTGTCAAAGGTTTCGCCATTAATTTCACCATTAATTTTATAATTAATGCCCGATTTTAATTACGTCTGGTTGCTACAGTGCGGAATACGAAACATTGCAATTATTGTTTTAATTAACAAATGATTTTCTGATAATTTTGTACTTATCGAACAATATCGATCATCCATAATTGGAATCTCATGTTTAAAAAAAAAAATCTCAAAATAATTACTCGCCATTGTAGTCAAAAGGCTGCTATTTTCCATGCACCTCAATTAACGCGACTCGCATTTAATTTCGTTCTCGCGGGTCCTGCATAACGGAAGCGTTCGAATTTTCTTCCGAAATTAACGCGCTGATTCAATTAGGCATTCAGCTCTCGAAATTTCACCCAAAATATAGGCATACGTACGAGTCGAGAAATCCAACGACTAAGTCTGTATGGCTGTACGTCTATCTAGTCGGTAATGCATTTCGTGGCAAACTAACGCGAGATTGATTTGAGTTGGCAGAAGATACTGCGGAGAGAGAGAAAGAGAGAGAGAGATTGAGAGAGAGAGCTTGCCGTCTGAGTCGGTGGGTGAATAAGAACGGCGAGATGCACGGGAAGGTTGTGCGGGGGAGCGGGACGAGGAAAAGCACAGAATCTGCTCGTGGGCTTGTGCCTTCTCTTGGCTTTGTCTGTTTCGCGACTCTCGGAACCCTCATCCGTTCATATTTGCCTGGAAGGTGCGAGAGACGACGCGCAGGCATCGCTTCGCGGCTCCTCGCCCGTCTGAGCAGATTTGTAATCATTTGGCTGATGAACAAAGTCGCCATTCCGAGTTTCGCGCTCTGTCTTTCTCCCGCTAAATGACTTTTCTCCGCTCGTAGTTTCTCCAACCCGGCAATATTATACCGAACAACTGTACAACACACAGCACTATATGCATCGGTATGCGGTAACGCGTTTCTCCGCAGCGACCGCACTCTCGGCTCGTGTATGTACCGAATAGACACAGATGCATGCATATACATATTATAAAGTGAGTATGTGGGTGGTCGTTGTATGAAGTAGGAGAGACTCGTAAGAGCGTACGAGTTGCCACCGCTGCTGCTGTGCATCCCTGCAGAACCGCTGCTTCGTAATCTCGTTGCAGAGAAGAGGTTCCACGCTACGCGACGTCGCGTACATTCGCACCCTCTAACACGGTCCCTTATAACGGTTATAACGTATATCGCGGTCGCGCGGATGTGCGAATTGGACTATTCGTAACTTTGCTTCCAGCCCACGAGTGGTACTACGTCCTATCAGACGTACATTCGACGACATATTCCGTCGATATTACTAAGTTATACTTTGAAAATGGCACAATTTTCCAGGGCAAAAACGCTGACCGACGAGCGGGCCGGTAATATTGTAATTTCGTCGAGGGGCGAATTTTTGTTACTGAAGAAAAATCGGTAAGGACGGAGAAAAATGAGAGATCGGAGCTTTAACGTTGTCCAGATCGCGAGTCGAAAGCTGTTACGGTACTGGATGGGTGCGGGAAATATTCCACGTGGGTCAGCGAGGATGGAGCTGGACTGGCCGAGAATCTTGTCTTCGGTGCAGCGCGGAGGAAAATCGGGGTGAAGGACGACGGAAGAAAGAGAGCAAGAAACACGTACAGCGTCGTCCGAGTCGTTGGAGAAGCGACGGTGGCCACGTCGACACATGGTACACGTGCGATAGACGTCGAGCCACGAGGACGACGCCTTACCACTCTCGGGACGGCCATCGCTTTATCAAAACCCTACTTTATATCGGTCTGCCGGAAGAGAGTAGTACAGACGGCGGCGGTCGCCGAAGAGAGAACATGGAAGACGAAGCAGCGTGTCGTAATGCTGGTATTCCTCGCATTGGCCAGCCAATATCGCGCATATTGGAGGCTGCACGTGTCCCCGCCGCACAGTTCATCCGGCCTCTCCTCGCATTTATTTCCTTTTGTCTCGATCTCTCAGTTTCTCGTCCCCACTAACGTATGTCTATCTGCGGACGGGAATCCTATTGAGGGTGACTACGTGCTCGATGTGGTTAGCAATCTCGCTTGGATGGAAATGGCGAAAAATAAATTAAGGGAGATTGCGGGAGGGGGGGATAAGTGGTTCTCTCGGAATTTTCGCAAGATGTCAATGATACGAGTTTCATTAACCTTGAAACTGTTCAATTGATATATACAAATTCATTCATTTAATTCGTACATTTTCGAAGAAGGAATATATTCGATAAAAAACGATGGAGAAAGAAAAATGAGTTGGACAGACAAAACATATTTGTATCGTAAGGCAATAGAAAAACTTTCGCACGTCAATATTTACTCCTAATATACAAGAATTCAATTCCCACGTTTTTACCTTTTTTTTTTCTTCTTGGGCGTGAAAAATGGATGTGTCATTGTATCAAAACGTGTTCTTCATAAAGGACCGCGGGAGAAAAAAGATAGAAAAAAAAAAACTGGTGATTGAGGTCGTGTTCGAATTGTACAGGAAGGTTTTCGGGCTAAACCGGAAAACAAAGCAACGAAAGTGTCTATGAGGAGGGACGGAGCGATTGGCAGGCCAGATGAGTCGCGATGCTCTATTTTGTTAGCCGATAAAGAGCAACAGTTGTTGGCTGATCGTTGGGTCGGTGGTGGTATTTGTGGTCGTTTGCCGGTGCTTGCAACGTCGTATTGTAGCTACTGCTGTTGTTGTTGCTGTTGTTTGATCGTGGATGGTGGAGGTTGCCTTCGCGCTGAGACGCCCGGATAGAGATGTCGATAAGCCGTCGGTGAACGAGAGCCATTAGAAACTTTCTGCTTTCCACGCGTTCTGGCTATGAGCCCTTCGCGCTTGTTTCGCTCGGTTGTTCGTTGCTCGCCCGACTCGCGATTGTAATCTCGGCTTTGGTAGTCCGAGCACGGTATACAAACGGGACTCTGCAATATCGACGAACAGACGAGCGAGCGAACGAACGAACGAACGAACGAACAAAAACTCGGCGGGTTTTGATGCAGCACGTGCGCAATCGGACTGATTTTTCAAAATTGCCTGAACGAGATTGCGAACGCGGTCGAAACTACGCGAGCTGCACATTTGTCGAATTCACCATCCTCCGAGGGCGCGTTCCATCCTGACATGCTATCGAAGTTTCTTTTAATTTAATCTGAAGGGTTAACGCATCGATTTTTTTTTCTTTTTTTCATTTCATTCGTTAAAAATTGGTTTTTTTACTATGGTAGCGGAGAATTTTCAATTGAACTTTCAAATACTTGCGGAGCCCCCCCTTGTGTAGAGATGATTTTATTCAAATTGCGAAATAATAGTATTTGGAGGGTTGCAAAGCGCATTTGCGACGTTGAGGCACGCCGAGACATAGCCGAAAGCGGATCGGCAAGAAATTTATCATTTCCGTGCTTACGCGGCCACGTTCGAAACAGAAGACATACGGCCTTAGGAACAAATTGCCTTTCTCTCCTTTCGCCCGGGTGCTTCGCATATCTTCGGGCGTCTCTTTCGCCTCCTCGTTCACCGTCGCACTTCCTCTCGAACCCCTCCACGGCTCTACCTTTTCTCGGGCGATTAACGGCCCGAACTACTTCGAAAATAATAAAAGCCCATATTTCAAGCGAACGCCAGCTCGCCCACACCACCGACCAAGCAGCTATGCAAATTTCGAGAGGGTACACCGTCGACACTCGAGAGCTGCTGAGAGCGCGCTCAGGAGGAGCTTCTGCTCTGCCAGTGACGTTTTTAATTATTCGAACGAGAACTCGATTGCTATTATTCTATACCGCAGTTTATATATCGGCCACGATACAACCCTTGCACTCCACCATTTCTGTAGTGTGTATATTAAAACGACATCCTGCCATCATTATTATTATACGCGTCGAAAATTAGTCGGTAAAACACTGTAATAAATATTTTTAGTTCTATTTATTCGGGCGGGGAATTTTAAGGAGACATCAGTTATAATTTTAAATATAATCTCACTGCTCTATTACGTTTATCAAGCATATTCGGAATAATTGCGGGTGAGTGAATTGCAGAAATTTTCATTATGTATATTAAATTATTTTTGATGTATTTCCTCGAGTATTTTCAATAGAATTACCATTTTCGGAAAATCACAAATACCATTTTTTAAATAACTTATGTAAAAAGTGGTTTACTTAAATTTTAAACGATCAATTTGTGCAAAAACGATCGAACAAACTTTTTATTTCCTTCGAAACTTTTCGAGTTATATTTCTGTCCTGTCTTGCATAAATATTTATATATGTATTGTTACTCGCTCAAAGCTCGGGCTGTAAGGCATGCATACCCGGACACAGAACGGGTTAGATGCTGTTCGCCTGCTCAGAATTCGTAAAGGGCTTTCGTGCTGTGAGAACAGTGGACGCTGTTCAGTTTCCTTGACACAAGAGCGAGGCACGTTCTTCCCTATGGAATAGAGCTCCGCTACTTAATACTGGTATGGTTTCTCGTGATATTCCGAGTACTAGAAGCCCATCTTTTCTTAATCATATTAATGGATCTCTTTGATGCAGTACAGACAGCCAAGCAGGTAGAGCCCTGTGGGCGTAGAAGGAACCCTTGGCTGAAAGGGTGAAACAGCATATAGAGCTCCAGGTCATGCTCTCTTGGATTTCCGGTACATTGCAGTGATTCAGTAGGAATCTCGGTGTACAGAATGATGACAGTGATATCATAAAGGGATCCAGGAGCTTTTTGAGAAAAGGACAGATTTGATTAGTACCTCCAAATAATATTGAGAAATGTTAAAGCAAGAATCAAATAAGCTGCTACAGACTAAGCATTTAAATGTTACGCTTTATGAAGAGGTGGCTTCCTAAGACGTCGCTTAATTTTGATTTATCCCCTTTATTCAATAAATTATCATAATCACTTCTGTCGCCATTATTGTACGAACAAACACCGATAATCTTCCTCAAAATTTCGTCTTTGTTTACAGAGCAATTCAATTATTGATTGTGACTGCGATGCTACAGAAAATAAGAGAAAAAAAAGCTTCGATAATTTTTTTTCGCAGTAATTGTAACGACGAATTCGTTTTTCCACATATTCCCCCATCACGTACACCGCAATTTTCAAACAAAAACACCGAGCCGAGATTTTTCACGTACAGTGCCGCGAAATTATGACTTTTGGTGAAATCGGACGAGACCTCCCGGGTTCGTGCTTCTTGAAAAACGATAGCATCATCCCGAACGCTCTCGTAGCCTTTGCTCTCCCGTCGTTCTCACCCTCGCCATCCTTCGTTTTCCACCCTTTTTCACTTTGCCTTCGTTCTTGTCTTTTTTTTTTCTTTCTTTTTTTTCTTCTTTCCCCTCGTTAACCAGAAGCGAAGAGAGTCATATTTTCGAACGATACATGGCATAGAGCCTGGCAGCACAGAGAGCACAGCAGCAGCTCGCTCGCCGGATGCAGTCGTCGTGCGTCACGGGCTCTTCATAAATACCTGATGACCACCGAGAGCGCGCAGCGGTGCTGCGGTCAGAAACTTTCCGAGCACTCTCGTGCAACCCTATCCACAGTTCACTCTTTCCCCTTCTCTGCACTTTTCCCTCCCTCCCTCTCTCTCTCTCTCTCTCTCTCTCTCTCTTGGCCCGCCATCGACTCACACTTGCCCTGTTCACCCTTTACTACCCCTACGTTGGCTGACACACTTCCCTGCTTCCCCCGACTGTTCGCCCTCCGCCCATCCACCCTCCGTGCCTTTAACGTTCTCGTTAACGTGTATAGGACGTTATACGAATAACCGTACAAACGCACACCGTTGCAACATAACCCTATCCGTACCACGGGCGTTCCACGGTGCTCCCGGTTTATTTTCAATTCCCACAAGCCCTGTGGAGTAGTTAGCCTTCGCGGATGCGCCAGCCGTGCCAGCAAGCGTAGGTACCTTCCATCTTTCTCATTCGCCCTCTCTACTTCGTTTCCTGCTCGGCGATATATCGTGTTTTTCCACCGCCAATCCCCAAACGTGTACAACGAGTGGGAATGCTAATGCGGACTTGCTGGAATCGCGACACCGTTAACTCACCGTTTCCGGTGTGGCTTCTGATATTGCTCCCGGTATAGCGAGTACGTTCGGGTGGCAGTAACATTTTTTGTTTGCTTTGTTTGTTTTTCGTTGCTGAAGAACGAGCTGGGAATTTAATCATTAAAACTGCATCTGGTTGGCCGAATGCAATGGAGTTGGAAATATAAACATCGTTGTGCATAGAATAGTTGCACAGAGAATTAGGAGAGGTTATATCGGTCTATGATTTTCTAAATACTGTAATATTGTTTCGAATAAAATGACGACGGTTAAACAGGGAGTCCAGTTGTTTCAACAATAACTCGAATAGCGTCGAGGAACCATTAAAAAAACGAACAAATGAGCGTGATGATTTATAATTAGATCAATCTCATTTGCAAGCGGCATCGCGATTGAAATTTCATTATTTAGAATGTTATTAATAATATGCGCCGCAATCAAAAAGACCCGAATCGTACAATTAACCACTTCATCATAATACAATCGGAAAAGTACATCAATTTTTAATATACCTCATAGAAAGTGGTTAAACATATCAATAAAATCATTTTCATCACGTTCTTGCAATGCCAGTAATTTTTTTTTTCCGGTCAGAAAACGTCGTTGTTATGATTCATCCAATAATCCATTAATTACCAATTTCGGAGGTTGTGATTGATTTTGTTTGTTGACAATTTCCAGGAAATTTTCTTCAAGGCGTTTTCGAATATCCTCTCGAAGCCTTAGGAATCCTTGGCTGTTCCCCTCGCGCACTATTGTTGAAATTACCGTGGGTGCCGTAGGCAAAGCAGCTAGTCAAACAAAAGACCTTAAAGCTGGCGCGGCCCGCTGCCGGTCTTCATCGCGGTGAAAGTACTTTCTGTCTCTCTTTCTTGTACATATACATATTTTACTATACTACTATGGCTTCCTCTCGGGCTCCACCTTATTCGGCTGCTTCCGCCTTCCCTTATCCTCCGTCGGGCACAGCGGGCCTTCCAACCCCCTTCATCTTCTTCTTCGTCAGTCGCGTCTTCGCCCCGTGCTTATCTTCGAGTTTATTCTTGAATCCGGAGGCTTCGCTGGCAGCAACGCTCGCGCCCGATCTTTTCACCTTTCCTGCACTTCCTCGGCTACCCCCACCGCCCTTATTCTCCGAGGTGGATGTGCGCTTAAGGCTATGTGCTCCGCGCTCAAAGGCCAACCTCCACCGGGCGAAACTTGATTCTCAAAGCTCACCCTCCGACGCGTCGCGTTTTTTTCTTCTTCTTCTTCTTTCTTCCTATTCTTCAACCTCTTAACTCTTATTTCTTGGTGTTTCCGTCCTTTTCTATTGTGCACTGCCGCGTCTCATATCCTCCAGAGTTTCTCTCGCATTCTTTCGTCGCTTTATATTCCCTTCAACCCTCTAATATCAACTACTGCAGCTTCCATTTTCTCGCTGGCATATCCACCGCTCCGCGGACGGAATGCGAGACCCCTCAGAAGTTTTTCTTCGTAAACCAGCACCGGGAGCATCACCAACTTTGGTAAACTTGTTCCTTACACTATCGTTAGGCCGTGCGAACGTGTCGCTTTGACCTGAAACTCTGTTCACCTCGGTTTATTATCCATCTAAAAAAAGAAGAAGAATTAATCGTTCTTTTTATGATGTTCACGAAGAAATATATATATCAAAACCATTGTTGTAATCAAAATATGTATATACATATATCGTTCAATCTGCTGAAATTGTTTAAAATATTCAGATATATTCGCGAGTACATGGAGACTGTGAGGGGTCTCGAGTCTTGGCAGACGTAACAGGTGACATGTCTTAGTCAAACAGAGTCGCGTTATACGATTAATATATTCTGCTGTGCGCTACCTACACCAACACTAATGGATTAAAATTCATAGCGAGTTCTCTCAGACTGCGATTCCCCGAATCCGTATTCTGACTCGTATCACTGTGACTCGGGAGATGGAAAATCGAATTGAGTTGGCAGTGGTGGGTTCACTGCCTCGAGGCTGCCTTCACCTTTCATCTCACTCCAGTGCATCTATACTGGATGGCCTGTACCGAAGTACATGCATGCACGGTGACTACTAACGTAACCAAAAGTGGGCAATTTTTTTCACCTGATCCATAACATGAAACAGTGGATTGAACGAGTTAGCTTCACCTAAAGTCGTTTTGACCCAAAACTCGGTTTACCTCGATTCATTATTTTTCTAAAAAATCGAATTAATTACCTTCTTTACAAAATTCAGTACCAGCAAAATATACATCTAGACTGTAACTCTGACTTGGCAGATGGAAAATCGAATTGAATTGGCAGTGCGGTATTCACTGCCCCGAGGCTGTCTTCCTCTCACTCCAGTGCATCTGCACTCCAGTGCATCTGCACTGAAGTGAGTTGGAGGAGGGAGATAGAGCATAGAATGAAAATGGCCTATATTGCAGTACGGGTACCTAACTGCATACATGGTGGCTACTAACTTAACCAGAAGTGGTCAATTTGTTGAACCTGACCGATTTACTACTATTTCTACTGCACTGACCCGAACTGACAGCCCAATGAGCGAGTCAGCTTTACCGTGGCTCGTATATAGAGCGAATACTATATAGAGATGTAACAGTAGAGATGCGACTGTCACCGGGTACGCCGGAGGGGACTTCTAGTCGGACTGTGCGCGAGCGTGTTCCCTTATCGCTTCGATTATCCAGCAGCAGCAACAGCAGCAGCAGCTACTGTTCACCTCCAATCGGGCGACGTACATGCGTGGCCTCGTTCCGTTTTGCGACTGTATCCTTCCGTCCTAAGCTGTCTCCTCTTCCTCTTTCGCATGACACGTCTGCCTCACCCGGACCCCTCCGCCCCCTTGACATTATACGCGTTCTGGGCAAGGATGTCGTCCGAGATAAATCGTATTCCGGGCAAACACACTGCGAGGCTATCTATCTTATCACGATGCAGGAAGAACCGTGCAACGGGTTTATGTATGTATCGGCGGGCTTCCCATAGACGGTGACGCATTGTGGGGGACCCACTCTGTGCACGAGATACAATTATATTAGATGTCTCGCTTATCGATAGATAAGCACTTCCTTTCCGTCTTGAGAGTAACATTTTATTTCGTTGTGCCGGGAAACCCGGGAATTTTTTGTGGATTTTAGATTTTATGAGAAATTGCGTTGGGAATAATAAAAATTAAGCGATTTTTTTACTAGTGTATGATAATAAAATGTTTTGTTATTGGAAAAAATTATTCATCCTTAAATATGCCTCGTTACTTTCATTTTAAGCACGGAAAATTGTGCGGGTTATCGAAAATATTGAGCATTGATTTGACTGGAGTGAGACGCTCCAATCTTCTCGCTCTCCGCGCACGAGGATATGCAAAATTGCAGAATACGGGTCGTAAAACGCAGGCGGCGTGTATGCCAATATGGCGAGCGTGTGGTGCGGTCCCTATCCACCCTTTTCACTTTTATCTTCCTATTTCTATATCAGGCAACCCCTTAACGCTAAATGCCGGAGCTCCTACATCTGCGCACACGAATACTCCGCAAGGAAATGCTGTGAATAATCGAGATATCGACGTGAGCTTCTCACTTTCACAGAGAAAAGTCACGTGGATATACCAATTTCGGGATTCACTGGAATTTTTGGATGAATCATTAAAAAAAAAAATTACAATATAATTACCCTCGTTTTCGTCCAGGTTCGTTGGAGTATCCAAAGGGCTTTGACATTTATGGAAGGTATCGACGTGACTGTCTCAATTTCAAAGAGGAAAGTCACGAAGACATCTTAATTTTGGGGTTTCCTGGAATTTTTTGATGAATCACTGAAAATAAACAATTGCAAAATAATTACCCTCGTTCGTTTCCTGATTTGTCGGCGTATCCAAAGTTCTTTGAACGATATAGAAGTTATCGACGTGACTGTCTCAATTTTAAAGAGGAAAGTCACGAGCATATCCCAATTCTGGAGTTCACTGAAATTTTTGAATGAATCACTGAAAAAAAAAAAAAAAAAAAAAAGCTAAATAATTACCCTCGTTCGTCTGCAGGTTCGTCGGCGTATCCGAAGAGCTTTGAAGATGTGGATAGAGGCGGGCCCGCAGGCGAGAAACGCTGGAAAAAAGATCCGGAGAGCGCGTACTTACTTTTTCCCTCCCCCCGCGCCAGATTCACCGTACTTCTCTTCTTCCCGCGCCAACTCTCTCGCTTACAAAACTTTTTCCGTAATATCCGAAATTTGAATTTAACCGCTAATTATACGACCCTAGCGCGGGAGAGCAACGGCTTCTCGGCTACCTCTGGCCACGACGCTAAAATATTCATCGTCTTAGTAACTGGAAACTTTTGCCGGGCGGCTCGGCGCACACGAATTTATTATACCTCCCGTTGGTGGTAGTTTCGCGGCGGGCAGGAAAAACGACGCTAGATTCGAAGGATCTGAAGGAGTCCAAAGAATACGCATTGTCGTATTTATGATTTTCTCCGCATTTTTTGCATTTGGGTTTTGTGACATTAGCATCACTATCGATACTATTGATTGAGTATCAATTAAATACACATTATTTCAATAAATAAATTTTCATCTCTACATTTGTCAGTAGAAATTACGCAGAGGCGAACACCCAAAATTTAAGGTTCATAAAATTTTCTAATATAAGGAAATATACTTGAATTTATGAAATATCATTTGAAGTATTCAATGTAAATTTGGTAATACATTATGCTCAACGAATCGCTTCTCATCTTCGACTCCAATTCATTTTTCTCGCATTTATCACGACATTCGATAGCTGAGGTCCTGATTCGAGCTTCAGTAAGTCCTTCACCGCAACACATATGTTCTCTATGAATGTATTGGATATATGTGCCCCTGCCAAGTGTGTGGTTCACGGAAAGGGCGAGAGACTGAGGGCCGAGAGAGAGTGAAGAGGTGAGGAGGAGAGTGAGGGAGGGGGCGGGGGGAGAAGGCCGACAATAGGCATTGTGCAGCCGCCATAACCAGGAACCGAAAGCGACAGCACCGAAGCGCAGGTTCGCATTGTCCGAGTGTCAGGGCAGGTCCTCTCTTATTGCCGAATCGGCTTCGTCGCCATATCACACACTCTTCAGGGCGAGAGGACACTGAGAAGCTCGGTAACCAAGTGCGAAACCAGCAGATAGTCTCGTCACCGGCAGTTCAAAACTTTCGAAAAACACCAAACTTTTGCTTGTTTCTTCTTTTTTTAATACACTGATATAAAACGATGATATCTGATAAAATTTCGCGATATGAAACGGTGAGCGAATGATGATTAGCTGGCGATTACGCCTTGATGAGTAGTCACTTCGATAATCGCGATACAATGAACAAATATAGCTAAGTGGTATTTTCAACAATTCCCGCAGGTATATAAAGATCTTTTGCACTGTCCATTGACAGCAATTCGATAAAGTGACCAGTGTCAGTGATTTAAGGTTCATAATACGGTCGAGCTTAGCCAACAAAATGAAAGGTAAGCTGAATTCGTAATATATTCTACTGAATTAATTAAAACCAATTTTTAACACCGTCAAATATAGTTGAACCAGTTTGTATTTTTTTATAGTTAGACAGTTTACGACTTTGGAAATTTTTCATTTTCATTTTCATGCAAGATATACATTTTTTTAATTGGATTAAGGCATTCGTTTTATGACGTCTAATCGTATCACTGTCACAAGTTCACAAATGAGACTCGCCAGATAAAGACCTGCGTACAAAAATGGTTAATTAATGAGTGAAAAGAGGTTTAATGCTTTTTTTTTACAATTGCTTCGCAGTTTTCGTAGCCCTCTTTTGCCTGGTCATCGTAGCAATGGCACAGGATGAGCCTCCAGTAGACTGTGACGTTTCTGACGATGGGAACCACTGGGCTATTCTAGTGCCCAATCCAGAGGATTGCTCAAGCTATTACGTCTGCAACGGAGGATTACCAGTCCTCATGGTCTGTCCCGAAGGTCTTCAATTCAATCCTAAACTACGGGTCTGTGACTATCCCGACGTGGTCCAGTGCAAAATCGACGGATCTTCTACATAAATAATGGATATCAACGAGGCATTTTAGACTAACTTATACGATCGTACATTTACTGCCAAACGAAATTCGTCGTTATTTATTTTGCGAGCCTTCGCAACATTTCTCAAACTGTTTAATGAATACACAAATGATTTTAAAAAAATCAATTTCACGTTATTGTTTATTTTCCTTATGCCCCTTGAAGTCTCGGTTTTTTATCGAGGGCTCGAACACCCTCGAATCGACCCCCAGACTTATTCCTTCGATTTTCATCCTCTCACTCTGAGATAAAGAGTTCCTTTTACTGTAAAGTAGTGAACGAATAAGCTTTTTCTATTATCCTTGCGCGACGTAGCTTTTGCAGAAGTCGTTCATACCGTATGGTTACCTCGCAGTCGAGTGAAAAGAGAGTCCTCCATATCGAAGTAGGCGCTTTCGCCGGAGAACCTTCATTCTGCTTTTCCCATCCACTATCCCTCCTTCACTTTCCCTGATACACGCAGTTTGTCCTCACGGTTTAGTGATTTTTTTTTTTCTTACTTTAACCACTCGTCTCGTTTTTCATGCGAATCAATGAAGTTATCTTTTCGTGCTTTCGCTCAAAAGGCATGGTTTCCGTTTTTTGGAAATTATTCAACAGGAAACTGAGTCCAGGCGATAATTTCACATCAAGCAAAACGTATTATGAATTTTTTTATAAATGTCGCGCTTGCGTGATTGAATAAAAAAATAATAAAAAAAAACATATTTGCGACTGTAGTTTGAAAATCTACTGGATTTGGGTAGATTCCTCCTATGCCGACAATTTATGGTGTTTATGTTTAGCATACGGGCGATGCATTAAGCTGTGTGCGTTTTCGCTACGGTGCAACGTTAATCCGTATGTCTCTCGTAAGTTAGCCGTACGTTAACCTGTCTTTACGACTGAAACTGAGAGAACTACGTCGCACCGGCATCTCCGAGCCGAAGGCAAGTGCCCTGAGAGCGCGAATATCCTGGTGCTGGTGGAACGAAGGCGTACACCGACATAGCTATACCTTATCCGTCTATAGTTCGTCCTCTACGACTATCCACCTATCTACCTAGCTGCAATTTAACCGTAACAGCTTAACAGGCACCAGCCTCTACTGTATTGTCGTGCTCGGTTAAGTCTGACTCTATCTCGTTCACTCAGAACGTAATAGTATGTGCACGTAGGGAAGTCCGTTCGATAAATCCACATATGGTACAGTGGAATATCTGTCAGGTCAATTTCCCTCAAAAGTCATCGTCGATGTTAATTATTATGCACTATAAATCGAAGAAATTGTGCAATGAAATTTATGTAATGTCTCATTAATCTTGGCATTAATAGCCATTTGCACTTTTATGGGAAACTCGTTTCCAGTGCAGACAAAAAAATTACAGCGGTGTAATTCTATATTTGTATGGAACAAAAGTCTTTTTTAAGGGCCAGTAAATTTTCAAACGACCATTTTCTTTAAGAGTCACCGAGAAATGCTCGCTCAAATATCGTTTGCTCACGTCTAACGAGGTCGGTCAAATATTCGCTGAAAATAGTGAGTTCAACCCGGAAATCGAGTGCCTACTTGCATCACCGGAAACAGTTCTCCAGTATTTGCCACTCAACAGGCGTTGCCGGTACTCCAGTATGAGTGTTCGATACTGCGGTAGATACTATGCCGAATCAATTGCCCGTACGTTGGCTCCGTGAATATCCACTTCACTTTCAATTCAATCCACATGACCGCGGCTCACACCTAGCGGTGTTATCGTGTTTCTTTGAGCGGATGCCAACGAGCTGAATCGACAGCAACGCGCTAATCTATCAATTGTTTACAATCGCTTCAAGCTGTCCGAAAGAGTAATCGTTGTTTCCTTTAACTCGCGAAGGAAACGGGAAAAACAGTGAATAACTTGTAAATGCAATTTATTTAATTCAAATAATTTCTATCAAATATCTGTTTACATTAATTAAAAAAAAAAAAAAATCCATCCACAGAAATAGATCCCGTATTTGGTACAAACCATTTCGCAAGATTCATTTTCTGGGTGAAGGCGCAGATATCGTGTACTGTTTGAAAGCGAATAAGGATTACGCAATCATGACATAAAGCGGCTTGTACGAAATGATTAAAATCGTAATGAAAATAGTCCTATGGAAAAAAAAAAAAAGAAAACAAATATATCGGTGGTGCGAAACGCTTTGCCACTGAATAACTCCGTGCAGCCGACGCGATCATCCTGTACACTATGAACAGGGCGAGATACAGAGGAAAACGGGAAAGCAGCTCGAGGTTGAAGGAGGACACTCTCGGCATTCTCGAGGGATTGGCGTGTATCACGCGCAAAGTAGGAGGAAGGGGTTGCTGGGTGTCTGGGGAAGGAGCTACTGTGAGAGCTAGAGGACGATGCCGGGACGAGAGAAGATCTCATCAGAGCAGCGACACTTAAATTCCCTATTTCGTTCGAGGCTCAATGCCTCGGTTGGTGTGCAGTCTGTCGGCCTTCTCTCCTCGTTTCTGTTTCGTCCCTGTTCGTACTCACCATCCCTCTCTCTCTCTCTCTCTCTCTGAGTCACTTGTATCTGCATCCTTCGTTTCGTGAGCTTCGCTCAACCCGGCAACTGCCACTGGCTTAGCAAGGGATGCTGCCAGTGTTGGCTCGACGCCGGTTAATGTCGCATTCTCGCGGTAAATGGAGAACGAGAGGAAGAGGGAATGGCGCCTGGCAACGGAAGCGTGTTTCGTTGTATGAGTGGTGTAAAAGAGGTAGCTGAAGTACGAGGAGGAGCGAAGGTAAGGATTGGACGAAAGTGATAGAAGAAAAGAGAAAGGAGAGGAGAGGCGAGAAACGGATCGAGACGTTTTCTTATCGGTAGGAGTCAGTCGCTCTCTGCCTAGCTTTCGTCCGGTTCGCTCACTCTCACTCCCCGAGCTTTCCAATTCCTTATCCCGCTTTATTTTTATTCCCCAACAACTTTTTACCTCGTTTCGTGGTCCCTCTTCGTGTTCTATACCACCTTGCCTTCTCGTTCATCTCGTCTATGTCGTTTCTTGACGAAAGAAGAAGCGACACATACAGATCTTATCCGTATATACAGCGTACCCTGCTGCTAGATTCACAGTATACGAAAGCTGATGCTGAAGGGAGTTGCACGTAAACGGTTGCAGCTGGCATTCAGAGGCACACGAAAAATTTTAATGGAATACCATTCTGCTCGGAAATTGGAAACCGATTGGTCGTCGGAGATGCTGAAGTCTCGTTGTCATAAGGTACACAGCGAGGGCGTTATAAATGGAAAATCCTGTCTATCGACGTCTTCGTCGAAGCTTTACCGTTTCTCCTCCACTCGAAATTGTCTATTGCTCTTACTGTACACCTGCCGGTGTCACTCTTTGCCAATGGGAACTCTGAAAACCGACTGTGGACGAGGAAACGACAGGGATAAGGCACATACACACTTAGCCCGATCGACAAACCAGAACCAACGATATTCCTGAGCCACTCGGTAACTCGCGATCTGAACAACTCGCTGAATTATGCAGTCTCGTTTTGCACGAGAGAACCGCTGCAACGAGACTTATAAAATACACTGTATAACGTGCATATACGGGTGCCTCACTCGTGCGGCGGCTTGTCGAGGGCCGAGAAGAAAATTAATAGCCAGACATTTTTCTGCAAGGCCTGAAGCTGCAGTGAGTGATAGAGAAAGGGTGAAAGAGGCAGAGAGAAAGAGAGGAAAGTTGGACGAGGAAACAAGCTCGGCACAGTAGCCACGACGATTATAAAACGCTCGGATGGCGTGCAAAGAACTAGCAAACCGAGCACGGTAAAGGTGCCCCTGTTCTACTCGGCTCGACACGTACCATCAGCAGCACCAGCAGCAGCAGCACCAGCACCGGCTTCGGTATACATGCACAACTGTGGCGTACACGAAATAGAGAGCGAAAGAAAGCCGAGTGAGAAAAGTAGCAAAAGCTTTGGGGACTCGGCAAGCTCACGCTTCGCGTCCCACCGATTGCAGTTTTGTTGCGTGTCTCCTCGTAGCACGCCCATTTATTACCTCGCTGGTAATTTTTATACACGCCGGGTATATTATCGGTTTTAATCACTCGTGAGGTAGCCGCTCAAACGCCAAGAGAAACGCGGACGCGCGGCGCGGCTTTGAACACGCCCGTGTACATTGGTGCATTGCGAACCCTCAGGTTAACGGGCCTTTGCATTAGTACCTCTGCGCCCCTTTGTCGATCGCCATGCCCTTTCCACTTTTCCTTCCATCTAAGCCCCCCCCCCCCCCCCCACCGTCAATCCGATAACCCTTTTTACCTCCTCGTTGATGTACCTTTTCTCGTCTCACGTGTAGTAAAGAGCAAACCAAAATTAACAACACTTGCACACCCTGAAGAAATGTGCGTGTGCGATTGTCGGAATGATTGAAGCCTTTCTTGAAAAATCAGCGGGTAAAATCTATCACATTTCCAATATACATAATGTTGTCGATTTATACTTTAATTTTACGACAGTTTAACGGCACTTTTGACGAAAAATCATCTTACCGTGGACTTCAAGCGGAGTAATCGTTTTTAGAGATTTTTCAACTCGATCTGACGTATATGATAATTCAGTTAAATTGAATCCGCGCAGATTGATATTCGTCGATCTACAGACGCTCAATGTTAAGTGCATATATTTAAAATAACGCACGTACGAACCGAATAATCTTCTGTGTATACAAAATTGTAATATGATAATGCCCCCGTGCCTTTATATAGCTCCACGCGTTTGCACTCAACCTCTCGGGACAGATCGAATTATCGATAGACGCCTGAGGTCGCCCGGTGGCCCTGCAGCCTCCGGATTTAACCTCGGAGAGTTACCGTTGCTGTTCGGGCTACGGTGGAGACACAACGCGCCTCTCTCCGCCTGTTGGAAGAGTCCCAACCATGGGGGAAATGGTTACGATATATAATACAGATGTATATATACATCGTTGGTAAATTCACGTTCTATGACTAAGAGCACAGGTGGCTGCGCTCGATATTGGCTTTGCATTCGGATTTCGCGAGCACCCCGTAGAAACGTGCGGCGCGCGGGGTGCGTCAGCAGGAGGCTCTCCGTTGGTAGTATAGTGTAGTGCCGCCGTCGGCGTCGGTGGTTGCCCTGGTCCGCGTCGCCGTGGTGGGCAATTACCCCACTAAATATTCACAAGTTCATTACGCGCGCACGGAGAGTTGGACGGTCTCGACTCGCCTACTCTCTGCTCTCTCCTCTCTGCGCCGCTATAGTTGTTCTCCCTCTCGCTCTCTCGCTCTCTCGCTGCGCCGGCAATGTCGAGCTTTACCTATAGAAGCAGCAGGAGCAGCGGCAGCGGCGGCAGCACCAGTGGCAGACCTCGCGGTTGCTCGCCCTCGGACCGGGCTCTCGTCGCCGCAACCCGAGAGGGTTGAGAGAGAGAGCGAGAGAACCAGAGAGCGAGAGCAAGGATCTCGCTGTGAAATATTTTGCTCTCAGTGCACTGCCAACACTGAAAATCCGTACATTTTCCTCAACACCTCGCTAACTTTTCGCCCAGGTTACAATTCACAATTAACTCCGTACCGGCCGCAAATACTCCACCCACGAAAAAACAACGTACAACGATTTTTTAAAAATTACCCTCCGTGTCGGAACAGCTGGCTAAGCGAATCTCTGTTTTATCAGTCTATTTCACTGGGATTTAAAGATAATTATCGTATTGTCGAAGTACTCCGACGATGTGAAAAGAGATCATTTATTTACGAGGAATTTTAAATACAGTTAAGGTAAAACGGTCACGGGAATTTTGAAATACTGTTGACCTTAATTTATTTTAGAGCGATGAGGCGTTTTGATAGAATGTAATTTCTATGATCACTATCGAAATATAATGTTATTAGTATCGGAGGTAATTCATGAGTAATTGTGAGTTTCAATGAATTTATATTATAACAATAATGCTATAGGCAACCAAAGAGTGATCTCCTGGTATTCCCTTCCGGCGCTCCCAAAAAAGTCGCGATAAGGCGATCTCTTTCTCCGGGCGGTCTTTTTTTCTTCGTTATCGCCGTATCGTATCGGGACCGTATCCAATGTAGCCTCGAGCTCGGAGTCTATAAAATGTATATAATCCCGACGCTATTGGCAGTGGAACTGGAATATCATTTGATCACCTCGATTATTGGAAATGATTTTTATAGTACCAATTCATCCAAAAGTATCGTCGAATGGAAGTCTCCTCGCGTCGACGTCGTCACTTGAATCGTTTTGTGATACTAACAAAACACTGATAACATCCACGGTTATATCTAAACATGAAATATATTTGGATGCGCTTACACAATCGATGCGTGATAACGACTGGTATTATTGATTTTATTGAATCGAGACGTCAAAAAAGATATGCCCATCGTGTTACTCGATACAATTAAATCACTTTCAATTACTTTGATGGCATGAAATCTACATCTTCATCAGCATTCCGGGGCCATGTTCAAATCGAGATCGGGTTATGATCCGGACCCGTATCAGGATCATATTTCAATCAGCGTTGGATGTTAGATCCATTAGCCGAATTAGAGTCTGATGTGATCACCTGATTTAATTTCAGTTGGTGAATAACGGAACATTCGAAAAATGAAAGCGTTCACAGTGACGTAACTGCCGAAGGATAATATAGCAATAATTTACCGATTGAATCGTATGTATAACGCATTGTAGGAGTGGGAAGATTGTGGAGCCGGACAATTTGGAAAAAGGAGGAAAAACGTGACGTTCGATGTACAAGGATCCTGCGGAAACAAAGACCACCAACAGCAGCGTATAGCTCTTGCAACAACGTGCACCAGCGAGGAGCGGAACGTACCGAACCGCCGGGCTGAAGCTTTTCGAGGGAAGCCTCGTAAAAGTTTAATAGATCGTTCGGTGCCCGAACGCGATGCCGGTCTTTTACGGCTTATAAATGCTCCGTTTGACCGAAAACAATTTCCCGGGCGGAAAGCTCCGCGTCTCGTCTCCCCTTCCGCTTCCTCAGCCGCCTCTTTTTTCGCCCTCTCCTCCGCGCACGACCTGCTTCGCCTTATTTTCGTCTTTCAACATGGGTTCTCTTTCACTCACGGTCTTCAGGTTCCTCGGGATCATGGCTGTGTGCGGTGCATTCGACGCTGAATTCGAAACTCCAGATGTGGGCATCTCGGCATGTTTCACACTTACGTATAATACGTATGGGCCATTCCGTACCGATTCGACATGGCTCTGACCCTCGACCTCTCGGATCTCATCCACGATTTTTTGGATTATTGTCACGGCTCTAAAAACTGTTCGAAATTTTATTACATCACATCAATTCATACTGTTTTCATCAATTCTGTGCCTGATATTTTTTTCATATCCTTGAATGTAATTTCACATTTTTTACGATTAAATAAAATTTCTTCTCGAAAAAAAAAAAAAACTGCGCAAAAAATACAAGCGAAGGTCAGTCCATTCTGGGTCTAGGTTTAAACAAAAAATTATATCTGATGTGGGATTTCTCAGAATTATTCCAGATTCTAAAAAAAGAGCAGATAACATTTCAATTTTTGAATAGTAACTAATTCATACTTGAAACAAAACATCTGAATAAAATTTCCAGCTCTGTTAAGAGTCAGTATAATAACACAGAAAAACTTGAACCCAAAAAAGTCGAGGGTTGTCAGATGTAGGTGGAATCGGTGTGGAATGTCCTATGCTACATTACTACATATTATACCCACACTGCAGCAGGGTGAATTGTGGTACATCATGGGATGTTTTTAGTGACGTCGTTACGCGCAAGAGAAATTTCCGTGATATAGGTATTACCCTAATATGTACTTGTGTATCTCTCGTAACTTTCCTGTGTCAGGTATGAAAAAGAAAAAAAAAAAGCAGAGGCTACGTTGTGTATTATTATACGTATCTCTCGTATCTGTCGTGTCTGCGACACGGAGGGTCGTTCCGGAGGAGGTGGGATGAACTAAATATAACGGAGAAGGGACTTCGTTGGCCAGTAAGGGGCATAACTCGCTAAATGGCAAATTGGACTCTTCGCTGGAAAAATTGGTGTGACGTCCGACGAGACGTAGCCACAACTATACAATCGCCGCCTTTTTCTTTCGCTACTTTTTTTTTTTCTTCTTCTTCTTTTCTTTCTCTCATCCTTCCGGTGGTGCTTGAGCCTTTCGAAAGCGCATATACGAGTCGTTTCGAGGTCGGGAGTTATTACTAAGGGCTTTCGATGGCCGCGCGGAACTGTTTTACGGACTATCTTGAGCCGGAAACGGGAGGGAAACGCGAGACGAGTAAACCAGACGGAACGAAGTGTCGCGGAGTACCTTGAGTCTCATGTCGGAGCTTTTGACGACTTTCGCGTCTCGCGCGGTTTCCACTGCAGACGCCTTATACATTAAAGATTTAACTAGACAGAAAAGCGATTTGAATATGTAACAACATTTTTACCCCTTTAATGTTGATGCTCATATTGCGAAGTTCTCGTCGAGTCAAGTGCTCTGTACCCACTGCCCTTTCACTTTGACGATTTTTCCGCATTTCTTTTTCAAAGCCCCTTGGAAAATGAAAAAAGGTAAGGATGGAGCAGCCCAGTTTTTTTTAATGTTGCTAAATCATTGCGGTACTCAGTTGTACCAAACGAGATTACTGAATAACACTGTAAAAAAGGCTGGAAGTCTTTATTCATAAACTCGTCAATTAAATTTAATGTTCAATTGTGATAAAAAATTAAGGTACTTTTGCAATTAAACTTAAGCGAATTTTCAAAAAGGAACATAATTTTACAGTAAAATTGAAGAAAACAATTGAATTTACTGTGCTAAAAGAATAACATCGCACTCGTACATTAAATTTCAAGTACATTTTTTTATAGTGTAAGTTCTTTTCGATTTTTTTTTTCGTACATTGAAATTACTGCACCCTTATAAAAATGTAAAATTTTTGCGGGAAATGGATTATTGTAAATAGCAAGAAAATCAAGTCATTTGTAAACATATAAGTTATAACTTAGAGTTACCGTAATAAAAAAAATATATGTTCACCATCTGATTTGTCCCGAATATCGAGTTCAGTCCACGATCCCCGTCGTCCAAGGCTTTCCCGTCTATCTCTCATCGCACGTAATCTACGAGTTCCAATAGACCCGACGACAACTACTAGGATAATGGAGAAGTGTATGCTCGAAAGCATTGAGTCGTACCGGAGTATACACCATCGGGCGGAGGCTATCCAATTTAGAGAGCACACCGGTGTCGATTAAATTTCGATCTGTTATCGGTTCGCCACTCGCTCTTTCTCCACCCTCGCCCGTCCCTAGCTGTTATGTATACCATTCCCAAACTATTGACGCCAAAACCGGCGAGCGCGGAGGGGCCACAATGCATTTTTATTCGAGAATTTCAGAAAACACACAACCACTCCCCAAGTTACATTTATTTTTTTCTCCTATGTCCCGGGTCACGCTCCAAAACGATGAACCTTTTCGACGTTGGATTATTTGCTCGTTCTGGAATTCGAGGTGGTCGATCTCCGGTCGATGGACGCGATGGATCGTACCAAAATTGCGCCAACCCCGCAACCACACCGCCACAAATTCACATGTATGTGTGTGTGAGTGTTGAATCCCCATATCAACGGCACAATTCTCTCTGTTTTTTTTTTCCCGTTTCGTGTAATTGCGTGACGGTGTGGCGTTTGGCGTTTAATGGAGAAAGTAAAAAAAAAAAAAAACACACGACCCGCTCGCCAGAATATTTTGCCACCAGTCGCAACGATATACACGGGATATGACAGAGCCCGGAATGCATGTGAGATAAAAAATAAAAGTACAGGGCGGAACGATACGGGAGATCGAATTGAAAAATAACTGGTATACCTGAACGAACTAGAGCTCTATATAATACCCACGATATACAGCTATATCTACACTTTAGAATCCGAAACGCAATTTTACGTGCGACAAATAGTCGCTCGGTCTCGGGAGTTCGTTGTTTTCACGAGACGGACGACTCTCGCTCTGGGCGATTTCCCTGGTCGCTTTGCCTCTCTCGCCATTCGACACGCCGCCGTGCGGATGTTGGTCTGTCGATGATCGCCAATAATATTCTGATTTTATCGCATTTTATGTCTTGTGTGAATGGCGGCCTCGTGCGTTGACGTCTAGTGCCGTATTGTGTCATGTTCAATGTTCAATTTTCAAGGCGTCGGTTGTGTGTCATCGCTCGAGTACGAGGTCGGAAATCCGAAGCCGGAAAGAGATTAACACACTCGACAAAAAATGTTATCAATCATTATCACTCCTTGTCAACAATAAAGTTGACCGTCTCGAATGTTTACGCGATTTCGCTCAAAGAAACCTTGAGTTTCGTGATTAACACGCTTATATACACACATGTGGAAAAAAGATGAATTTGAATCTCTGATTTGTATTTTTATTAGCTTTAAACGCATGAACTTTGAGATAATTGACACATTAACAAATAATTTTTTTCCGAGCGCTATTTTTTCGCGTAAAATTCGGCAGAAATGATCGAAGAACGCAGTACTCAAAGATTCGTTTATAAATCGACAATTTTTTTTATTCCACCTTCGCCGATTTTGGAACATCTGCTGTTTCGTGATCGTAGAGTGAATGAAGATGAAACCTGGAAAAAAGGTTCGTTTACGAAAAAACTAGGAAAATTTTACCTCGCCCTTTGCACTACCGACGATTGTCAGTTTTTTTTTCTCGCGCTCATACGTTCGCGCACGAAGTAAAATTTCAAATGGCATAAACGCGCGAGGAATATAATCATACGGTCGGGAATATTCGTATACGTATAATGCCAGCATATAAGCTAAAGCGCTGGGCGTGGATGTTGGTTGGTTGGTCGATCTCGGCGTGGTATACCGTCATATAAACTCGTGGAAGCGCGAGGGAACCACGGGCACGTGATCCGCTTGCTTTCTTTCCGCGCGCGGCCCCGTCACGATATTGCCGCACAGATGCGAAGGAGTATACTTCCGCGTCGTGCGTCGCCGAGCGGAGGGAGTGCCAGTTGAACGGAGAAATAGATATAGAGAAAGCGATACGAAAGGAGAACAGGTCTGTTCTCCCTCGAACCCGATCTGGATTTACGATATTGGTCGCGACGCCACCTGAACCCAGACATCGAGCTCCCGTCTAGACCCCTCCCCATTCGCTGGTGTGGAGTCTCGTCTTCACCTTCGCATTACCGCCGCGGAATATACATATAGTTATAAACATATCCCAGAGCTGCGCACGATCGCTTTCTGTGCCGATTTCCTTCACTCGTTTTCTGTCAAGCCTATATCCTTCAATATACCTAACATCCAACCTTCTCCTCCGCTCGGATCTTTTCAATGGTCCACAATTTCGGAAAAATCCTGGGAATAACTGGATAACACTTTCCAACTTTTCTGCTTTTTTCTTCTTCTTCTTCTTCTTCGTCTTCTCTTTTCGGATTTATTTTTATCACAATGATATGGATTTTTTTTCACGTGGGTGAAAATTGACACCAATCGGAGGAAGCCTGTGCCGTAGGTCGTCTCCGGGAATTTACAATATTGGGAAATGTATAGGGAAACATATTTTCGTTGCGCTTCTCATTTTTTCGTTGAGTTAATTAGTCGATATCTGTGCTAAGTAGAAACTGATGAACATACGGAGCTGCGCTCGATCGCTCTTCTTATTGGCTTTTGTTGAGTCTATACGCTTTAATATATTTATCGAGCAACCGTTTTGATTGGAATTTTTCTATGTTTTATCTCTTCATCGTTCTGCAAAACACCTTCAGCTTTTCTTCTTTTCTCCTCGCGTTTAGTTTTCTCATAATGATATCGAATTTTCGACAGGTGTAAAAAAATGTACAGGGAAAAATGATAGTGGTCCTTTCGGAATTCACGATATCGGAGAATGTATTGGAAAATATACATTTTCGTTGTGCTTTTCATCATTTCATTACCCGTACGGGGCGCACAGTTGATTATTCAAAATGTATGCTAAGTAGAACCGAATATATGGCAAATATATTTGTTTTCGTATATTGTCTGTATAGAAAATTGCATGAGGGGTAATATCCTCTTTGCATCGCCGAGTCTGCCACCGCGCGACTCAAATGCTGTACGAGGCATACGGTGAATTTATGCTCCCGCAGATAGGGCGCCAATATAAATGAGATTTTAAGTACTATATAGGCCGGGAGGCAGGCACCCGCGCAGCAGGCAGCGGTGACCCTGGCGCACACGCTTTTCCCCTTTGAACTTGCGGTCGGGACGGTTTTCTATTTCCCGAAGCACGGAAGCCAGTCAACCGCCCAGTCGAAGCAGCAGCAATGCCGAAAGGCGCCGATAAATTCGTCGACCATATAAATTACCTCGTTGCTTTTGTATAACTATAGCTGTATTATCGTTTGAAAGTTTACCCGGGGGGTGGGTGGGCTGAGAGCTTTCGCCATTCGCGTTCGATACGTCAGCCAACTTCGTGCTTTCCTATTTTCCGGGATATTGTGTATAACGCAATATTTTATGATATAACAGCCAATGATTTATTCAATCATTTACTTCGTCATTATTTCACACATCCATTCGCCTAATTTCATCCCCGGAACAAAGGAGACGAAGAGCTTTTACGAAGCTTGTATAAGAGAGCTTAGGAAAACCCCGTAAAACGCGAATCTCCGCTTGCTCTACACGATAATGTTCGAAGACTTTTTCAAATGAGAAAAAATAACAACGTAAAGAGCCAAAACAAGAAGAAGAAGAAGAAGAAGAACAGCAACAACGGCGTCAACGAGTTTAAAGTTTCGTAGGGCTGTGAGTATGAGGGGGTTGACGGAAAAGAGGTTGCCACTGAGAATGGCCAGGCACGGGAAAGTCCGTAGGAATTTCATTAGAAGTGGTGAACGAGTGCGGAGCGAGCGAGCGAGAAAGAGGAGTGGGATAGGGCGAAAGCTCAGGTGAGAAAGCGAGCGAGCAAGCTCCAAAGGAGAACGGCGAAATAAATGAATTTATAGTTTTTAATATTTGTCCATTGTGTCGCTTCGCACACGCCGTCTTGGGAAAGCGAAGCGCGGAAAGAAAGTGAGAAAAGGCGAAGAAGTGGCGCACTGCATAGTCACCTCTTTTCTCGTTTGCGCTTTTCTCGAAAGCCCGGCCACACGGCGCTTGCCCTTTTCTCTCGGCCCCTCGTAGACGCAATCGCGTCGGATTATTACCGCTCGCGCGCCTGTTCTTTACCCCCTTCCGCTTCCCTCTGCTCGCCCTCAAACCGACTAAGCGAGGCATCGCATTCCCTGCCTCAACTAAAGAGAGAGAGGGAGAGTGAGAGAAAAAAAAAAACAGCGATAATCCGTCTTCATCCTTTTCGTATAAGAAAGTGATGTTTCGAAAGTGATCTGTGTTCTTTTGTATAGAAATCATTACTGAAAAACACGTAGCGCATTTTTTCAATTTTTTTTATTTGTTATAAAAATAAAGTTATCTGCGTTTTTATTTTATTTTAAAGAGTACATTGATGATGAAATACATTAATTTTTTGGAGTAATTTGACAACAAGAAAATTTCATGAATAATCTTTGTCAGATCTACTTCAAGAATGGCCATAAAATCCCGTAGAAGCCTAACGATGCATTCGAAAATTTCAACACATGCTGAGGCGTCAAAAAATTGCAATATCAAGAGAAAGTCTTGTTTCTTTTCAATAAAACAAAAAAAAAATCTCGCACTTCGCTTTTTTCCCACGAAGGATCATTAAAAAAGTGGGAGGCAATTTCGCTGATTATCATGACGCGGCTCGTTAGAAGAGCATAACGTTCGAATATTTCGTAGATCCTTGAGTAAAAGTCGTAGTTGTATGACGAGGGCATAGTCGGAGTGGATGTATTGAAGAGTTGCGGTGGGAAGAGACAGCGAGCCGGACGGTTGTCCCGTGGCTATACACAGTGGCGTGAAGGGGGTCGCCCGGAGAGAAACGGTTTTGGTACAGCTCGTCGGCGGCGCGACTGCGGGGGTGCCAACGTCCGTAACGTCGATGAATAGAGAGGTAATGAATCGCAGTGGACACCGACACGGAAGAGGCGAGGCAATTGGAGGCGTTGGCTGGCCCTCCTAGCTGAAAAATATATATCCCGCACATGCGACCGCGTATATCGTGTGCAGCGCGACGCTACCGTTGGCTTTCCTGTCGAGTTTCAACAGCAGCACCATCACCACCACCACGAGGAACGACCAGACCAGCCGAAGCAACCAAAAGCACGCCGTCGTTGAGCTATACTGAACTATATACAAGTCGTGTACCAAGTACGAAGCTAGACGTCGTCCGCTATATATATATATATATACACGCACGTATAAGTATATATATCCGGTAAGAGGTATACGCATTACACAACGAGGCCAGAGGAGAAGCTAGCACTGGAAATTCCTCTGCTACCTATACTTCACCGAGGTGCCCTTATTCGCGTACATAGCCGGGAGCTACCCCTTTCGTCGGGACCAAGCGTATTCACGCTAAGAGCAGATATCCAACAGGAGCAGAAGCAACGGTCCACTCTGGTCTCTCCCCGGTGGAGAGAGACTCGCTGGACCAGCACAACCAGGAGCACTACCAGAAGCTACGTTCTCGGACGTCGTTCTGCCTATTTGTCCCCGTGGCTCGTACACCCTTATCCTCAGCACATATACGTCCTATATGTATATGTCCTATACTAAACTTGCACTTGCACACTCGGTATACACGCTACTATATATCCACCAGTGTACATCATGCACGAGAGAGCATGCAGCGCAGCAAACTCGCACGCGGATCGAGGTTCGATCGAGAGGAGAGCCTCGAGTATCCGTGCAACGAGGAAAATCACTTTGGCTGAGCTTAATACCGTACCTCCTATACTCCCAACCTCCCCGTCCTCGGGAGTGTCACACTTGGCGGGCCAGAGGATTTACTCCGACGAAGACTTTGAACTGCCAATACCCTTTACACGAGCCTCCCGTTCATGCGGAGAAAACGATTAAGGCGGATGTTCTCAAACCTTTGACACTTCCAGCCAATTCTATTAACGGACATTTTTCATTCTTTCGTTTGCCTTTTTCGACGATAAAGCCATTTTTGTCATTGAGATGGAAAATTTAAGTACTGCGATCTCAAAAGTATTCACGTGAGAATTAAAACATTTTTCAAATTCATTTACCGCCGAAATTACACAATTGTTTTTTTTTTTTTTCTATAGATGATCAAGAAACGAAACGCAGTCACGTAAAGAGAGAGAAATATTTTGTTATGATCAATGAATAACCCGAAAGAATGTAGGCCAATTTCATTGAAAATTCTTCGTTTTCCTTGAGTTTTGCTTCACGTATCACTCGTTCTGTATACGTAGTACACCTTTGGGCCGGTATAATGTGACGTTATAAAAAAAAGCTCGTAAAGAATCGTTCTCGGGAGATAGCCGAGAGAGAGAGAGAGAGAGAGAGCGCGCGAGCTATGGTCTATACGGGGGTTCGCTCGGGCATCGTAGCCACACGGCTTAACCACCATCAAACATTATGTATTTTCATAATATTTTACGCTCCCTCGGCGTATCCCGCTTTCGCCAAGCTCGTGATACATCGTTCTCTGGAGGCGTCCTCGTCCCCCGGACGTAACCTACGGGAAACCCTATTTATGTATTTATTTATTAAGTTCCCTATCGCGTCGCGGAAGCCCCAGGGACTTGCGATAGTCTGGTCGCATCGATTTTGTTACCCGGAAGCGATCGCGCGCTGCACTTCCTATCTTTATCTGTCCCTCGTGTTTATACCCCTTTTTTTTCTTCCATTGTCATTTCTTAAAAACCGTTGTTACGCGATATCGTCGTCGCGGTCTTACGATACAGCGTCCCTTTTGTTTGCTCGAAAATATGTGTCCACATGGACTCAAGGAGAATTCCAGACTGCATGTAAACGACGCACAAAGTCGCACATGCAGATGCATTATCGTCGTGCGAGATTATCGCTCGATTGCGATACGATCGGAGCTTCTAACACGTTTCCACCGGAAGTGCGGCAAACGCGATGGAGCATCGTACTACCCAATGGGCATGCCTCTCGGCGTTCTGCCCTGGTACATTGTATATCGTCCATATTCGGATCGTGACCAGCGATACGAATCGACGGACGCGCGAGAAGATTTACTTTATCGCCCGGCACGTCCACCCGAATTTATGAGACTGGCGGGCGTACAGATCCTACGCTTCCGCATCTATTTCGGCCAAGCAGAACGCCATTCTGATATTGAGGGATAAAAATAATTTCTTCCCTTCGCGTACCGTTCTAATTGGGTGGAGTACCTTGTGGAGAATTTCATATTTATATTTCGCGCGTGAAATTTAATCGTTAAGCGATGCGAGCATGACGAAGGAAAATTTGAAGCTTGAGCGAGTATCGGCCGAAGGACTCCCGAAATCTAGGCGAGCTTTCAGAGATCATCCGACCGTCACCGGAGACACACCTATACCTATTTCTTCTATTATCAAAATTTTGTAATTGACGTAGTACACTGAATATATCTTTCTGACGACTCATCAATACGGCCACAGAGAAGAGGGAATTCCCACATACAACAAAAAACAGATGAGTATTTTAAAAAATGTTAATCATATTATCGAATTCGATACCAAAGGAAGTGTACTGAAAAAAGATAGATATCGATAGACGAAGTGTAACGGTGACGTGATCGGGAGATCGACATAAAACTATACATAAAATCATTAACTATCGTTCATGGTATGTGTGTGAATGCGTATTAATATTATTGTCAAATTGATGTATAATTTCTGGAGAATTAAAATCCCGAATTATTTGAGAACAACATTTCTGAAACATTACATTTAATTAAAATCCCGGATTATTTGAGAACACCATTTCTGAAACATTACATTTGGCGCCCAACGTGGGGCTCGAAACACATAGCCGAAACGAATGAAAAACAAAGCAAATCAAGATTCGTCACGCGTGACTCGTTCAAGTTATAAGACTACTATCGATTCAAAACAATTATTGCCCGGATTAGCGAGTCGAACTAGAAAGTTATCAAATACACCTAAGACAATAATTTCACCAATCTTAAGTACGAGTAAAGTAAATAAGAGACATTCAAATATCCGCAGGAAAGTTAATGAGGCAAAAACAATGGCACAAGGAAATAATATCTGTCCAACTGATATTGAGACAGAGTGGCAACGTCTGAGGAATGAACAGAGGAGAATTGATGAACAGCGAGAGGAGATGGAGAGGTTGAGAGCCGAGATAGCCGAACTTCGTCAAAATCCTCCGATCGATAATAATCAACCAAGACATCCAATTCCAAACGAAATCATACAACGTGAAGACAACGCGAACGATCAATTGGTGAATGGACTTGTTACTCATTTACAAAACCTACATATTAATATTGCCATCCCTAAATTTTCTGAAGAAAATAATCCACTCGAATATATCGAGGAGGTTGAACGTTATTTCAAACTAAAGAACGTGCGCGCTGAACATCAGATTATCGTAATAGAAAATATTATTGATGGAAGAGTAAAAATTTGGTACGATGTAGTCAAAAACGATATCAAGACTTTTGACGATTTTAGGCGACTTTTTACGGGCGAGTTTTATTCTATACCAATCCAGGTTCGATTCAAAAATCAATGGAGTAACCGTAGATACAAACCAAGCGAAGGTTCGATGCACACATATTTCTATAAACAAATTAAAGATTCTCGGTATTTCCAACCTGTTTTGACTCCCTATGAGATCAATTATTCAATTATTCAACAGCTCCCATCTCGAGTGCGATCAAGTTTAGCAACGGTAACATTTTCAGACACGAATCTAGTTGCACAGGCTCTCGCACAACTTGACATCGCTCAAGAAGAATTCAATCGGGGTAGAGAACAGAGAAACAATTACCAAGCACAGAACAATCAAATAAATAGCTTGCAATTTCCACAAACAAATCGATATACTAATCAGCGAAATCAATTCCGCGGACGAGCGTCGAACTCGAATCGTTATAACCAAATGCTACAACAAAATTTATCATACAGACAACCTCAACCAGTCGAACGTAATTACTCCCAACGATGTCAAATGCCGGATGTAAGATTTCCACCACCAAATGCGGCACCGAATAGTTCACAAAATTCTTTAGACAATCAGTCGAATAGTAATTTGGGAAACTAAACGTAGACACGATGAATCGAAGTCCGGCGTCGTGTCAACAATTTTTAGATTTTGTAGAGGACTTACATAATGAAATAGACGGGAAAAATTTACAACCAAGGGGAAATCGAGCGATTATTCGGCCTTCTCCACATGTAAAGCTTTCGATTGGAAATCGTATTATCAAAGTTATGGTAGATACCGGTAGTCAACTTACATGTATTTCAGACAATATTTATAATGAATTAAAACGACGGATTAAAATAAATGAGCTTCCAGTAACTAATACCTATGCCTCTACGGCTATTGGACAGAAAAAGACAACCATAAAAAGACAAATTTGGATTGAAGCTAATATTGGCAATTGTAGTTTCCGACAAGTCTTTTTAGTAGTTCCCTATTTAACATCGGATTGTATACTTGGGAACGATTGGCTACACCAAAATAGGGGGATTGTAAATTATGAAAACCAAACAATAAGCATACAGGGTCAGTTGCTCGATTCCGCTCTAGTGACGTTTGATCGGGAATTTGCGGAGAGATTAGAAATTACTCGGAACGAGGGTGAGACGCATATCAAAATCATTAGAATAATAAAATCAATTGATAAGGATGTAGAAATAAATCAGAAAAATTATCATGATTATCAAATGACAGAATTGAAGGTGAATGAGAATAATCATGAACTTGAAAGGAAAATCAATGAAGACCTTAGTATTCAATACAATAAAAACGAAGCAATGTGTTTAAACGCTCTATATAAAGAGAATGACGTTAAAGTGAATAGCGACGAGACAATAAATTGTACTCGTCCGACGCAAAATAGTAAAACGAAAATTGTGATCAATGAATTGAATTGTATTGATAAAAATGTTGATAATATTGATGAAGAGAATGACGTTAAAGTGAATAGCGACGAGACATTAAATTGTACTCGTTTGACGCAAAATAGCAAAATGAAAGTTATGATTAATGGATTGAATTGTATTGATAAAAATGTTGATAATAGTGATAATAATCGGTGCATTGAAATTGACATGTATAATGATGAAAATGATATTAATATTGACTTTTTACATCCTGAAAAGGATGCTCACGGTGATGATGATGGGGTTTCATTTCGTTCTGGGAGCGATTTTTCTGAGGACTTCCGATCTCTCGCGCGAAAGCTAACGATCATGGAGCCGGACCGAGCAAAGATTTTATTAGATTTGGTGAACAAACACAAAAAAGTATTTTCTAATAAACCTGGACTAACCACTATTTACGAACATGACATAAAGTTGATTCAAACAAAACCAATCTCAAACCATTCATATCCGGTACCAATCCATCTAAGAGAAGCTGTTCGTAAAGAACTGAAATTAATGTGCGAGGCAAATATTGTAGAACGCTCTAGCAGTCCATATTGCAATCCATTGAGAATTGTTAATAAGGGGAATGGACGGGTTCGAATATGCATTGATGCTCGTTTTTTGAATGCAATTATTGAATCAGATCACGAATCTCCGCCAATTATTAATGAAATAATGCAAAAACACTACGGGAAAACACAAATGACAACACTTGATTTGACGCTTGGTTATTGGCAAATCCCTTTAAAACCGGAAGCACGTAAATTCACAGCCTTCTTATTTGATGGTCATCTCTATCAGTTTAAAGTGATTCCCTTCGGTCTCAAAACTTCAGGTAGCGGATTTATAAGAGCTCTAAGTCAGGCTTTACAGGATGACTTCTCAGATTTTCTCGATTATTATGTGGATGATATGTTAATTACATCGGATAATTTTGAACAACATATAGAACATCTTGATAAATTGTTTACTAGACTTGATAAATTTAATTTCACATTACGATTGGACAAATGTAACTTTTGTCAAGAATCCGTCAAATTTTTGGGATTCGTTTTGACTCCGCAAGGAATTATGCCTGATCCACATAAACTCGACATTATACAAAATTTTGCTGAGCCACTGAATAAACGACAACTACAAAAGTTTTTGGGTATATGTAATTACTATCGCCAATTTAGCTACCAGCACGCTAATTATGTAGAGCCTTTAAGATCATTGCTCAAAAATGGTTCGCAATGGGAGTGGACTCCAAAGCATGCTCACGCGTATAAAAAATTGAAGGAAAACTTTAGAAGTGCGATCGAATTGTCACACTATCGGGTTGATCATGTATTTTATTTGCAAACGGATGCGTCTGACAAAGGAATCAGCGGAATTCTTTTTCAAATCGATGAAAATAATGATCACCGAATAGTATCTTTAGTTAGCAGAGGTTTAATGAGTGCGGAAATAAATTATACAACAACGGAAAAAGAGCTACTTGCAATTGTCTACTCAATTATCAAATTCAGTATATATCTTCGCGCCCGTCCTTTCATTATTATTACCGATCATCAGGGCTTAACCTTTCTTAATAGAACACCTTATCATACAGCTCGACTGTCAAGGTGGATCTTATTGATTCAGGAGTTCTCTTTTGCGGTAAAATATTGCAAGGGTCGCGATAATATTGTAGCCGATTTTTTTAGTAGAAATCCAAACGGAAACTTCGAAAGTGAAGATCTCGAAAGTTTAATAATATCAAATATCCTGCTGTGTGATGTCGACAGCACTCAGGATAATACAGTTGATTCATTGATATTGATTGCGCAACTTGAATTAGATCCGAGTTATAAAGAAGAATTAAAAGGATTAGCTCATTTACAAGAACAAGATGAATTTTTGAATAAATTGAGAGCAAACGCAGATAACAACATAAGTAAAAATTTTCAATGTTATAATGGGATTTGGTTTCATCAAGCATCAAACTCATCTCAATGGTGCATAGTGGTTCCTCTAAATTTGCGCCGTTTAATCATTCAGGCAGAACATGACAGAATTGGTCACGCTGGAGTTTACAAAACATTATGCCAACTGAAAAAATTCTTTTATTGGAAGGGTATGAATAGAGACGTAAAACGAAACATTTTAAGCTGTGATTTGTGCCAAAGGGTGAAACATTTGTCAAGAACAATGGACGGAAAATTTTGTCAGGTGAAATCTGAACATCCAGGTGATTTGGTGACTGTGGACTTTTATGGACCTTTACCAAAATCAATTGGTGGAGTACAGTATATTTTTGTAGTCCTAGATGCGTTCTCTAAAGTCGTAAAACTATATGCTATAAAGAAAGCTACCGCAAGAATAGTAGTAAAGAAAATTTTGGAAGACTATTGTGTAAAGATCGGAAAGCCACGTAGAATTTTAGCCGATAATGGATCACAATTTACAGCAAAGATTTGGAAAAAGGAATTACAAGATCATGGTATAAAGGTAATATTTTCTTCTGTTCGTCACCCCCAATCGAATCCTACGGAAAGAGTGATGCGAGAGCTGGGTAGATTATTTCGTACGTTTTGTTCTGAACAACACACTCGATGGGCGAAGCATCTCCCTCGGATGGAAATATTGTTGAATAATACGACTCATTGTAGTACTGGGTATGTTCCAAATGAACTCCATTGGGGAGCAAAACAAAAGGACGAAATTCATAAATTATTTAAATTCCCAGAATCGGGAGATATATCGCACGATTTAAAAATTTTACTCGCTAGGGAAAGGTTGCATAAAAGTTTCGAAGGTCGTAAAAAACATCAGAAAAGTATTTCAAAGATTGCTCTTCTTGTAGATGATTTAGTATTGTTAAAAGTTCCACATCTGTCAAGTAACACAGATAGAGTAACACATAAGTTTTTTCACGTGTTTGAAGGACCTTATAGAATTATTGCGACAAAAGGAACCAACGCGTTCGTTCTGGCTGAAATAAATGATAAGAATAAATTAAAGGGAACCTATAATCGCGCTAGTCTCCGAAAGTATAACATGCCCATTCAGTAGATTGTTGTTGATTTACCATGTTCTTACTAGGGTTTTGCTACTCTCTGTCTTAATATAGTTGCGACGTTCTATAGATTTGAATGGTACGAAGATGAGTGTGTGAATACTTGTATTTTCCATTGTTAGTGAATTTTGAATGACTGGATGAATGAATGATTACTTGTAAAAAGAAATGTGTGATATATATATATATATATATACATAAATGTATAAAATTGTAAACGTAGTTTATGGTAGGACGAGATCCTTAGTGGGATGGAGTCATTGTATGAGTGGAATATAGCGAGTGAGAGTTGAAATGAACGATATGTATTTTGCATTTCGTCATGTCTCAGATGCAAAATAAGGGGGATAATGTGGAGAATTTCATATTTATATTTCGCGCGTGAAATTTAATCGTTAAGCGATGCGAGCATGACGAAGGAAAATTTGAAGCTTGAGCGAGTATCGGCCGAAGGACTCCCGAAATCTAGGCGAGCTTTCAGAGATCATCCGACCGTCACCGGAGACACACCTATACCTATTTCTTCTATTATCAAAATTTTGTAATTGACGTAGTACACTGAATATATCTTTCTGACGACTCATCAATACGGCCACAGAGAAGAGGGAATTCCCACATACAACAAAAAACAGATGAGTATTTTAAAAAATGTTAATCATATTATCGAATTCGATACCAAAGGAAGTGTACTGAAAAAAGATAGATATCGATAGACGAAGTGTAACGGTGACGTGATCGGGAGATCGACATAAAACTATACATAAAATCATTAACTATCGTTCATGGTATGTGTGTGAATGCGTATTAATATTATTGTCAAATTGATGTATAATTTCTGGAGAATTAAAATCCCGAATTATTTGAGAACAACATTTCTGAAACATTACATTTAATTAAAATCCCGGATTATTTGAGAACACCATTTCTGAAACATTACAACCTTTTTCCTCAATTAATACGGCGATCAGAGGTACCGAAAAAAATTAGTAATTCGTGTTTGTCTTATCCTTCACGGTGAGACTGTAAAACATTGATCATTTTCAGCGGCGAAGATTATCGACGTCAGGGTCACATAAATATTATCTAGCTTTTTTACCATTGTTCATGTGGCCCTGATAAACTTGGATTATGCTGACGACATATCGATAAAAAATTATACAACATTTCCGCCTCAGTGACAGAGACATCGTAAAATGAGTCTTGTCTCGAAGGTAATCCGGTCGATAATAACCATTTGACGCAATTAACACTGTGAGAAGCAACTTTCCTTGGAAATGCACTTGAAATGTTGTGAGCTTGTTTTTCATGGTCCACATGCGACATTGCGACGTCGCGTTATAAAATGTCATCTTCTTATTTTTATCGCCTTTTTAATACTGTAACTTGTATCGTTCAATGAATGATTAATTCGACATTTGCATGTTAAGCGACATCGTCTTAGAAATAAATACGGCGCTGTGCTGAAAAGCTGTGTACAAAAAGTAAAAAAAGAGTGTTCCAGACTCTCCGGGACGTCGTCGAATGAGTAGCACGAGGTCGGCCACTGGAGACGAGAGGGAGAGAGGCGAGCCTGACGGCGGAGTCATAAATGACGTGGAATCGGAAGAAAAACTGCTAAACGAAAATCCCGAAGCGGGAATCGAGGAAAGGATCTGGGCGGTGCGATCTAATGGAGAAAATAATGGATTTTCGGCAATAAAGATCGCCCGAAGAGATCGGTCCGTCGGAAGACGTGCTGGGCGCGCATGCTAGCTGATGGACCTCGCTCGCCCCGAGCTTTACTCTCAGGAGTCGAGCCCATCCTCGGACTTCCCGTCACTGGGGACTTCACGAGCCGTTCTCCCGCCAAAGCCAGAACTCCAGAAGTCCGGTGTTAGCGGCCAGTTTAAGCCTGGCAAGCTTCGGCCAGCGCCCTCGAGTCCTTCCGCCGTCCGGAACTGACCTCCCCGGTTTTATGCCGTAACGCCGAACGCTGCTTCCGCCGGATCATCCTCGAGGCTTCTCCTTCAACTAATTGATTTCTCGATGAGATTTTATTCAGCCGCCCGTCTGAAAACTCGCTCGGTCATACTCTCCGGCGTTGAGACGAGCATTCGCAGCTTTACGAGCCTCTGGCACGCCATCGCCGTTCTCAAAATTCCGTCGAGGGAGATCGACGATACTGCGTCTTTGCCCATCGACCTACGGAACTCGGCATGCGCACATCCCGGGACAAGTTGAAATAGAAAAAGCGTCACGATCGAGGAGCAAAATAATACCGGAAGAAAAAAACGTCATGAAATTCGGGATTTTGGCAGCGGTACCATTCGAACCATCGTGGCTTTCCGTTGGTATAATCCTCTCCCCTGGAAATTTCGATATCGAGCGATACTTCATGCGTCTTGAATCTCGTTATTTAATCTCGCATCGTTGCCAGCCCATGCACGAAGGTTTTGGGTAGAGTGTGGATCTATATTTACAGCGTTTGATGGCCCATACGGATATTAGTAGTATGGTCTTCCTCACCCCGGACGAGCTTTTTGATTGCTCGATAATCATGCGCCTAGTCGTTGGCCGAGCTGTGGTTATACTGGCACATATTATTGGAGATATTGCCTTGGGGCTCCCGGATGTTGGGCATCAACAAGATACAGTTATGCCAGTCTGCGTGGTGTACCCACTGCGTGCCGCTCGAGGTAGGGAAGCGGAAGGGCAAAGGACCACACGAGCATATCCGGAAATGAAAAATGCATATACAAGCAACCCCGAGCGAGCGGTGAGCGGAGAGGAGTAGTGCAGCTGCGTTTCGAATTAATATGTTACACTGAATTTACGATCCCATCGTGAGTTCTATCCACCGGGCCAAATCGGTACTTCGATCGCTAATCGCTGTGCATTCGGTATGCACGCTATTAATATATTATTCAAATTTGCGAGAGTTCGGGCGATATTATCCTGGGAAAGGACTGCCAAACTCTATATTCTCCGTCGTTGTGATCAGCAGGCTAACCCACGTGCTACGGGAATACATACAACACATCAAATTAATTCGTAAATTTCGTACAACCAATTAATAGCCTACAGCTTCGATACATATTACTTGTAATATTAATATTGATTCCGATGTTCGAAAGGGGCGGAGGGGGGGAGCTTTCCAGTTGAAAGTCGTTAGTCGTCAAATTTTACATTGCAGACCCATGTTCGTTTGTCGACAGAAGTTCAACAGGAGCTGTCCATAGGTACGCGGAATTCCCTTGTAATGTGAATTCAATGTACATATATCTAGCCCATAGTCTATAATGCAATGGTAATATGTATACCGAATATGGTCGGGCTTCGAGGTCGATCTTCACTACGGGTGAAGACCCAAAGGCCGCACAAACGGCGATATCAGCTGAGCCGAAGACAACAGAGATGGATTCTGAGATTGGTAGGCTTCACGATCTCTCCGTATTGAGGTAGTGAACCACGCGAGAGACGAAGAGCAAGGGACTTCGGAGCGATGGGATGGCACGCAGTCTATCAGAGATTAGCGGGTCGATCCATTAAGGGGTGATTTAACTCTGCGTAGTCCCCAAGCACTTTCCGCGGCGCGTTTGGATCCCACTAGCACGCTCGCTGCCCAGTTCTCCGTGCAGTGTGTGTGTGTGCGTGTGTGTGTGTGTGTGTATTGTACAGTGGTAGTGCAGGTAGGAGTACGTGAGTATGTATGGTCAGCCAGCGAGGATTACATACCATGGTGAACTCGCCCATCGCTCTATCCTCGCTTCAAACGATGCTGGTAGGTTCGGTAGCGTGGCCAGTGGTTCGAACCGAGCATAATCAGGCCAAATGAAGTATGTGCGCACCGGGGGCATACTGGGCGCGGCGTGGCCAGTGCGTGCGGCTCGAGGGATCCTGTCCCTGCTGACGGGGGTTGAGGAGAACAAGGGAGGTGGTGGAGCAGGAGGCGGAGGAGGAGGAGGAGGAGGAGGATGCTCACGTTCTCTATCGAATCGGCAGGGCAACCGGTACAACCCGCGGGGGGTAGTGCGAGGCTCATTGTCCTCCATCCATTCGGCATTCGCGTGTGGGGATGCGCAACGGCAGCTTGTTACCACTACAGCCATAAACCGAGTCTACCAACGACGAATCATCGCAGGACCATCACTAATACTAATACCAACATTAACGTTGCCGGTACCCCTGCTGGGAAACTCTCTGGTGAACACCAGCAGCATCAGCACGAGAGTAACACAGGTACCAACTTCCACCACCCCTAGATGCCTTCGTCCCAGGGGCGCGATGTGTCCTGCCTAATTACAATGTCCAGCGCTTCCCACTGTCCAAATACAAACACCAACGCTAATGCGCTCTCTCCTCTCATCTCTCTCTCTCTCTCGCTTGCTCCCACCACCATCACCCCCCAACCCCACATCTCGAATACGTAGTAGTGAACAGAACGCTGCCTCCCTTGGTTGTCCTATGCGAGTGCGAGTGGTATAACGTCCAATGCCTTGCACTCCGTCAATATCTGTCGATATTGCTCCGCTCGGTTGGGACGTTTGTTTACTGCGCGATAGGTTTACGCCACGATATACCTACACCCTGACTGCCCGTCCGTTTCCAATGGTGTTGTTTCTGCCCCTCACGCGAGCTAACTCTCGCTACAAATCTGGATCTGGATCGTTGGTCCTCTGCAGTTCAAACCTCTAGGTTTAACTCCTTTCGTTTGCTATATTGGACGAGCGTTACAGATCGCCTCGCAGGGATTCCAATTTCCGCTGAGCCTCTCCTCTCGCTCCCCGGGCGGACGACACTTGCTCACCTTCATTTTTTTTTTGGCTTCAAATAAATGCTCTATTGCTTTTTCGGACATAATGAGGGAATTGGATATCCGACGGTGAATTAACCGCTAAAAAAATTATAATGTTTTCTTTCCATTCACTTTACGTGTTTGCCACGCAGTTCAATAGATTTTTTTCTCACTCTTTTCCTATTATATACTTATATCTGCGTCAATAAATTCACAATGTTGAGGCAAAACGATTACAAGAACTGTAATACATACTTTTTTTTTCAGCTATTACTCCTTTTGTCCTGGTTTTGTCGTGAATGGTTGTTGGCGGTATTTATGACCGATTTGTACGTAGGCATTTACATGACGTCTACGCAACTTGGAGATTCCAGCTTGTAGTACACGGAGCCTCTATTTCGAGAGTCACAATTCGAGTGGTCACGTATTCTCTCTCTCTCACTCGTTTTCCCTGCCGTTCGTTCGTTCGTTAGTTCTCCACTGACACACCACATCGTACACGTATTTCGGTGGTGTCCCAGCTTCGCGGCCGATTTCCAAATGCAAACCAATTTTCGTCGAACGAGATTAATTGCCGGGGCGATCGAACGGCGTGCGAGCCCACTTCACCTCCCTCCCCCTCCCCCCTCAAAGCGACTACGTTATCTCCCTCGCTCTCGCGGCACGGTATCACATATTTTCGGGATAATGCGTCGACGCTCGTAAATAATAAGAGCGCACGACACGACGGCGAAATAGTCCACGAGGGTAAAAACGACCCGAGAGTGAGAGCGAGAGTGCGAGTGCGAAGAGAGGGAGGGGAGAGGGTGTGGGGATTGCTGTTAAATAGATTTCATTAAAAATTGCCGATACAATCCGGCAGTGGACGAGGGGATCCTCGGCTACGTTATGCTCGATAAAAGCCGCTCCGGAGTTTACGCCCTGTAATTTTCTCCAGGACGCGAGAGGACGAAGCCGCTTTATAATTCAGCGATAAAATATGAATCTTCGTCAAGGAGTTGGTCGGTGTGTTGGCCGTGCGGAAGCTCGCGTGGCCCCGTACCGGAAAATAAGTACCGCGAAACAAGGTTATTTAAAGCTCGATCAAAGAGGGCAAGCGGCACGCTCGCTCCGCTCGACGAGCTTTTATTTAACGCACTTTTCCTCACTATCCTTTGTACACACGTTTAAACTACATCTACACCGTAGACTCCAGAGAGCTTTCTGAAAGTAGAGAACGAGAATAGCGGACAAAGTTCTACGACCTTTGGCTAATACTATCTTCGTTCCGATAAATTTAATTAATTTTATTTGCCGGCCGGCGGGATATTCCACGGAGGAGCCTGTGCAGCTTCCGTCTACCGGCAAATTCGGTTTCCACTCATTACGTCCCATTACGCCGTTGAACTTCCTTTTCTCGCTGCTTTTTCTACTTCTTTTACCGTTGTTTCCCTTTGTCGACGTTGTTTTCTTCAATAATCGTGGAGAGAGTATCGAAAGCAATGGAAAATTGAGGCCAACTCTCCTGCAAACTCCTTCGGGTACTGCGACTCTGTAACGTGCGGACAAGATCGACTCAAAGCGATACCGATTGAAAATTATTGCTACTGGATTTTCGTGGATATTGACTCGATGGAAACTCCAGTTGCGCTTCGTTGTTCTCGTGCACGAGAGGGTTGATCTCGTTGGCGAGAGGAAAAGCTCGAGAGAAAGAGCGGGTATGTCCAATTACCGGGAGCAATTAACGCCCACGCTAATTGCTAATAAAAGTTACAATAAGTAATTAGCGCCCTTCCGTAGCTGCTTGCAATTAGCTTACGTGAGAGCAGCTGCGCGTTTTTTCCATTATCACGTATTTTTCTACCAGTAAAGCGACAGCTCATACAGGCTGGTAGTACCTGCATACTACGGCTCCACTGCTCTCTCTCTCTCTTTCTCTTTCTCTCCTCGATTCACGTTTCTGGCACATACCGCTGGAACCTCACCATTTTTTGCGTTATTCACTCGCTGCTTTGCTGCGTCCAGCTGGAGAACGTTCCGCGCGTTGACGAGCATACAAATGGAATTTATAACACATTTACAGTTGTTGGAGTAGAAATAAAAATAGTAAATCGGCGGAAAATTTAGATTGTCGCTGGTGAAAAAGTAACCGAGCGAACGACTGATTGCAATTTTCTCTGTCATTTGAATTTTGTGAATTAATCTGCACGCGCGCACTTTGAATAATGAAAGTGAGAAATAATGATTTTTTGAGAATGTAGAACGTGTCTAAAGCTTCTCTGCCGATGTTCTTATCGACGATTATCAATTCTCCCCATTTAATAGATATCTTCGTTGGTTATCACATAGAATAATTTTTTTAATAAGTATTTTACTGTAAGGCTATCATATTCTCCTTTTTAATTGTATTTTCTTGATTGTCATTGCAGGGAGGAAATGATCATTACGCGTTTGTCGAATTTGCCGATCACATGGGTGCATCTGCTTCGTTATCAGCGCTCAACCAAAGGCTCTTCTTGGGAAAGGTACGTGCAGTTTATAAATCAATAAGTTTTGAGGTATAAGTCAATGAGTTGAGGTAGGTAATCCTATTGCGGTATCAGTTGATCCATACATGGCCCACTTAATGTTGCAACGACAACATAAGGTTCGAATATGAAGAGATCAACCGGAGGAAAGATCGGTAGTAGGGGAATAAAGTGAAGGCAAGATCGTCACGTTTACAGAAGAGGCTTGAATAGCGTGCAGGGGTTAAAGAGAACGTAACCGGGTTTGATAATACCGTCGCGGTAGATCAAAGCGTTGCGCTCGTGCAACGGGATCAGGGACGCAGAGAAGATGCGCCGGAATTTTCGATGGGATAAGTTTGGTCACTCGGAGCTCACCACCCACACTTACCCACGCGCTTATACGGTTGAAGTTCCCTCGTTGACGTACCTGAAGTACCAGGAAGTGGTCCAGAGATCCGGGAACGAGACCACTATGAGGTACTTCCGGCATAGAGCGAAGCAGACTTTCACTCGGAGGAGATCGGCAATCTTGGTAAAACATTAGACGCATGGCATAGACGAGCCGGTGTGAAGAACCGACGATGATGAAGACCTCAATATTACTTCTGGTCCTCATGTAATAAATAGTTCGTGAAAATCATTGTTTCCACCTTAATGACCACAATGATGACTATACACTATTGTCATATAATTACTAACGTCTGAATAACACGAAGGAAAAATGTGCCAATAGCTAAATACCTTTTTTCCCGGTCTATCAAATTTTGATTTCTTAGGTCAGCATATTTCCTGGACTTAGGAATAATTTGTTAGACTGTGTAAAAAAAATTCTTTTTTTCTTTGTGATTATATCACTCTTAAGATATTAGATACAAAAAATCATGTGAAGACTTGTTTTTTTACTTTTAACTTGTTTATTTCTATCTGATCCGTATTTCTCAATACTTTTGTTTTGCTTATTACAATCTTTCAAAGAAGGAGCCTGATGGCGACATAGAAGGAGTTGTAGACTAGGTATATCTACATCGGGATAACCCCGGTGGCCTCGGTAACGCGCGAGCGGTGAGTTACTCGGTTAGTTTAGATTCGCTCAAGCAAGTTTTGATGTCGTGCACGGCCTCCCCGGGCTCGCCGAGCAGTAGTAGTTCACTCTTCTCCGCCGTCTCGTACCCTCCTTCTCTTCGAATCCCCTATCCGTGCTCCTTCGCCTCGTCAACCTTGTCGTTGCACTTCCACGACCACCACAGCCATATACCCCTGTGTCTAACCTTCTCCTACGTGAATTTAACACGCCTCACGACTCTCACGTGCATTGCTTACTGTATATGCACTATAGTCTATTCCGTATATCTGTAGGTGTACGTTTCTCTTACACATCTCTATAATGAGCGCTCCGTCTCAAAGCGACCGACCTGCGGCAAATATTTTTCATCACCTTACTTAGAATCCACATACATTAAGCAGAACGTTAACGCTTGGTTATATATAATCTCGGCGATTAATTAGACCAACCAAATTATCGGTTAGGGCAATCAGGCTCATTGCCATACAACCAATAACTTGGTTTACGTAACCCACAATTTGATTAGTCTAACCAATCGATCGACTGGCGCACAACTAAGCAATTTTTTTTGTGCAGCCGCAAGAAAGGATCTTATAAGAATTGAGTTACCTTTTTTTATCCTAAGTAACAGCCAAGTTATCGTAGAAAAAGTTATTAAATCAGTGCAGTTTGTTAAACTGTATGCCGTCCCCTAAAATGACAAGAATATTTGATAATGTTGGTGCAGATTTGGCTTGGAATGTGCCATACGCTTCGAACATGGAAATCTAGGTAGCACTCCGGGTTTGTACTATGTACATATGCATAGACACATGTACAGTGTATGTACAGAACCATCGTAGCCGACACATTACTAATGCCGAACTGGTCGTAATAGATTGGATGCCTTGAAACTTGGAGATCCCGCGAACGCTAATGCACCTCGACACCGTCACCTCACCGCTACCGCACCTTCTATGCTTCTCGAATTTGCCTCGCTGTCCCCACGTCCCACCTCGTGTTCATAGTCTCTCCGTCTTCCACCTTGTTCAATTTGTATGTCGCTTCGAAGTCGCATTCACAGTCGTCCCTAGCTTCGGGGAACATACAGCAAAGCACGCCGCATTTCACTTCGTCGCAATCATCGTCTCCTTCGACGCCTCGAACTCTCGGTGTAAACCCAGTTGGCCTGATCGGGGCTCTCCTTCATTCGGAGAACTCGAGACTCTTCGATTCTATTGAGAAAGTGAGGTGACCCCGATGATGGGGTTGGACCTTAGCTATTGATCCACGGCGACGCTTCAAGCTCAGAAGAACACTCTATTTAACGATGGAAGTGACCGTGAGAGTCCCTACTAATTTCCGAGTTTCGATAAGAGCCGGACACTGTGTATTCACTTCCCTCCCACGTATGTAGAGCGAAAACCCAATGCAATCAATTGTGGGCTTGGTTTTGGAGAAGTTACCAACATTTTGGCGTCGTGGAGTCTCGAGTTTTGGGGCTATTCCGACGACGGTACACCATTTATTACGTAATACATGCACGCGCTTGAGTTTATAATGGATCGTAGATCTCCCGATGAAATAATCGGATTGTTTCTTGGCTAAAGGGTTTTTACGTGCACTCGGTTGTACGTCTTGTAGTTGCTTACATACTTCGGCAATGTTGTATGCCGCGGCTGTAGGTGGAAACGACACGGCGCAACCTCAAATCCTCGCAAGCAAACCCGACGTCCACCGTTCGCCAATAATGCACGCGAGTGAACCGCGACTGGCACGACTAGTTCCCTCCATCGACTTTACAGTGGCAAGAGTCCCGCACGAGCCGACTAATTCATGCGATAATTATTCTCGGGCGAGCCTCGGGGTCCGGGTTTTCGTTATTTCTTTCTTCGTTCACCGGGGCCGTTATGCTATATACGAATTCTTTTTTTCTTTTTTTTTATTCGTCTTCAACTTTCTCATCCTGTTAAGTGCATGGGGCTTTGCCGTTTCTTTCTGTACTTACTTATTTTTGGCCGCGGCCGTCGACGTCGTCGTCACGAAGGCAAGAGACCAGAGCGTCTCGACCAAACAGCTTGCACATAAAATATACATATAATTGTATAATAATACCACGTATACTTGCGCCCCTCGTTTTCCATCGCGAAACAAAAAACGCACGTTCCGCAATGCAGTCCCGCGCGCGTGCGGCTTGCTAAATCGCTTCGGGGCCTCTCTGCACGACGAAAACGAACTCGTGAGTACGCAAGAGAGCGCGAGAGCGCGAGAGAGAGAGAGAAGGCATAAAGAGCGTGGCACACAACGCCAAGACTCTCCGTTAACCTAACGAGGGGAATTAACCTCAGCAGGGAGAGTTAGACCGCGCGGCACGCGCGTCCTATGCCCTGACTTGCCCTCCTCCATCTTTGCCCACGCCAGCTAGAGACTTCATACTACTCGCGCGCGCTGGCAAAAGAGCCTGAGCTTGCTGCAGGTTTCTCGAGGCACACTGTGTCGCAGTTTCTCCGCACTCGCAGCTCGTTAGTCCCGAATTATATACTTACTCTGGCTCTCCGGCTTCTTCTTCTTCAAGGCCTACACCTATCTTACCGCGGAGGGTGCAATCGTGCACGACTAAATTATATTCTCCCCGTCGTTAATGGCTCGTTGGGATTATCAATTCATGGCGACTACTGCAGTTTATTTCACGCGAGGGAAAGAAGCGACGGGTTAAGAGCAACAAATTGAGAGCCGAAAGGTTTATCGGGGTTCACGAGATTTTTTAATGGCCCCATTTTCATGATACATTCGTTGTATTAACCTTTTTTTCATCCCTAAGCTAACAGGTTATCATTTATTTAAATAGAATCTTTGTCAAAGTATATTTAAGATTAACAGAATTCATTTGGCTACCAGTTTATTACTGAGTTAAGGCTCCTATAATTGAAACTGGGATGTTATGGAAGGGACAATACATAATTTGTTTTTCTTTAGTGTTATATACAATGACAGGTATAGATATACCACCGAACTTTGATGATCTTCGTTTAAACTGCACAGAAGCATTTACACACTGTAAGTCAGAGTGACAAAAAAAGTGGATTCCCGTCGCAGGAAGTCAGTGTTTAGTAGCGCGTACGCGCGAAAGAGCACAACGAGCATGTCCTAAATTCATGACTCGCAGTGTGTGTGCAGCAGCATCAGGAGGATTTCAAAAGTGAGAGACAGAAATAAAAGGAGTTACAAGCTGCGAGTAAGAAAAATGGTTTCCCGAGAGAAATCCGGCGTCGGACGACAGGTTGAAGGACGTGTTCATGCTCTTCGTACTGTGTAACGCAGACCAGTACAACCTTCAGCTTGCAGACTGTAGCGCGGGTGAAAAAGACGGAACGCGGAGCAAGCACGCGTCGGATGAACAGAAAAGTGAAATATCGTATATTAGATCATACGTTACGAAATATTTCAAACGTTTAGGATGTTGCGAAAGTAAAGGCAATAAGGCAATTCATGTACTTAATCTCAAGATCATCGGCCATGAAACTCCCTCTTTCATATTTACCATAAGCCTCCACGTTGCGATGCAGAAATAACGTAGTCGTCTTCAAGCTTGTCGTCGATGCTTCCTGTACTTGCGGATTAGACTCCGTCTCGCGCATTAATGCGGAGCAACACCGTGAAATTACCACCCTGCAAAGGTCTACGTCGTTTCCCCAAGCTGCCCTTCCTTTCCAAACGTCTCAGCTGCACGGGGAGACGAAGCAACCGGGTTAGGGATATATATCTGTACAAGGGAAACATTGGCCTTTCTCGATTTCTGAAGCGCCCCAGACTTTGCTGAATTTCTGGAGAACCATAAGACTGACTACACATGAAGTTAACTTCGCCACAGAATTAAACACAAATACGCAGGAGAGACTAGCGTTGGTCGCTTCCAGATCGATTTCAGGAACGCAGACAGAAGGTTACCATTTTCGACTGGTCCCAAGGTCCCCGGATACACTTAAGCAGAACGAACTCCATCTACAAACTTGATATCATGGGCAATGATGTTCAACCCTATCTATGATATTGTCTAAGTTTTCGCTTGCCAGATTCGTTTCATTTGGGACCTTGATTGATCGTGGAGACATTTTACTCCTCTTTGACTTTGCACTGAAATCCGTTTATGATAAAGTGACGTCCCATTTGAAATCAAAACTGTAATCCAATTTGTTGAGCATAACTGAAAGTTTTTTCGTTAAATGAGCCGGGATTTTCGTCGAATAATTGATGGCCACTGTGGAGTCGTATTTGCGTTATCTCCTGCAACGGTGGGAACACTTTAAAACTCCATTCACAGTTTTTATTAGCAATCGTAGTAGTGTGTTACCTTAACAGGCGAACGAGAGGAGATTCAAGTTTGTCGAGTCGAGAGGCCAGTAATGGAAGATACACCGAAGGAAAGTAGCGCATGGTACTTTAGAGACAGTGGCATTGAGTCACCGAAGTGAACGTTGAGCGTGCAAAATCCCAAAACCAGCGGCTACAGAGCTCAAGCCACGCAGTTTCAAACAAATAGTACATGGATAGAGCGTCATGAGAGGAATCCAGACGGAGAAACGGAAATCAGTTGGGAGCACCAAGTTACGATTGAGATTTAAGTTATTGACAAGCTACTTTGGCGAAGCTCCGTCGAGATCTTCGCGAACTAGTGGTACCGCCACTGCTTGGCTTTATCCCGCGGAGGCCCACTGCCTTCTGATTTCCCACAGGACACGACTACAGGCGCAAGAGCGCGGCAACCCGCCTCCGGAAACCATTCTTCCGGCCGCAATGACTCCCCACACGCGCGCTCCCGCAACTCTTCATCTCCATTCACAGAGTCTACATATCCTCTGCCATGTTTATGTACGTTTCCGTACTGTTCAAAGTGCCGGTATGCATCTGTCCGGAGTGAAATTGACGTATGGAATGCGCACCTGGTCGGAAAAGCGTGACTCGCGGGATCTCCGACGGAACATGATATCCTTGAGTTGCAACATTTTTTATATATTCTTATAGCAGGAAGAAAGGTGTCGTCGGGGCTCGAAAAAAAAAAAAACTATTATGAATTCATTTTACCAATGGGAATCCTGGTTGAATGGGAGTTCTGGTTGAAATAAAACAAAGTGGATGCAGAAAAAAATATCAACAAGCGACAAAAAGCTATTATTTTATAATGCGAAATACTAAAATTTCTTATATCGTCATCTAAAATTTAGGCCATTCGAATCAGTTGAATAATTTCGATTGTATTTTATGAAATGATGCTACTAAATACAATAACTGAATTTGTTTTAAGGAAATATTATCTCCCATAATGACGGATTTTTAAATATAAACTTGAAATCCCGAAGTGGCAAAGTGGGTTGGCCTTTCGGCGACACGGGATCACTTCGACCCTAAGAGCTCGAGCCGAAGAGGACGATGGATATACAAGACGATAGCTAAAAATATCAATGCCAGGTACGTGACCGTAATTACGTGCCTATAGCAATAATAATGACAGTAATAATGTCACGAAGCACAATGGGAGCAATAACGCCAATGTAAGTTGCCGCTGCTGCGTTGCTCGTGGGGCTTGAATAGTGAACGAGGGTGGAGGGTAGTTGTTGGCCCTGCCTCTCTAATAAAACAGAAGTTGTTGCGATTCCGTTGGTTATGGCCAGGCAGCACGCGAGTAACTCGATTCATGGCGTAAATACTTGATACTGCTTACACCGTACGAAAGAAGAAGAAGAAGAAGAAGAAGAAGCGAAAGCAGTATAGAGTAGACGATATAAAAAGGAAAAGAAAGAAGAAGAGTCAAATGAAACCGGAAAAGAAGAGCATGATTCTTGCGATACACTCCTCGCGACGTTTGCGCCATCTACAGCTTTATACTCACTTTCCGTGGAGCAAAAAAAGCTGATCCAACATTTCGCCCGGTCGACGTATCGTTCTGTTTCGTGTGCCAGCTGGAAAATGATTGAAATACCAAACATGATATATAAGGAACCAAGAAAAGAAAGGATAAAGAAGAAGAAGAACAAAAAAAAAAAAAACAAACGTGTTGGAAGACGAAGAAGAGGAAGAAGAAGATGGCTCGGGTATGAGAATAAGGGTGAGAAACTATCGAGCCGAGTCGACAATTAAATTAATGGGCCCCGCGCGTTATCGGGTTAAATGAGGAAGAACACGTTAGCGAGCGTGCTGAGTTTCTCTTTTGGAATCCAAACTGAATTTCGCTGCCTCATTTGTCGAGGACGCTCAGACCGATTCTCCATTAAAATATGTAGAACGCCGGTTCCACGTTGAAAAGATTGAATTTACGCGTCTTTCGTCTGCTGCTTAATCCGTTTGTTGAAATTTTTCGTACGACAAGTAACATGTATTTGTGCTTACCGATCCCTATATATTCCTCGGAGAATATGCTCTCTCTCCTCTCTCCCTCCGACGATTTTTCAATTCCTCATACATCCTTCAGTTCAGTGGGTCCACGGGATTTTGCAATCGGTTACGGCGATTACGCGCCAGAGAGAGTTGGGTTTTTCGCTAGGAGAGAGCGATCGTTCTTGTCGTTTGGCGTTTCATCGTTTTTCCGCGAATGAACGAATATCTGGTATGACCGGCCGAAACTAGCGATGGAAGCTTGGAAAATTGTGAAGGGATGCGAGGTACGGGAGAGAACGAACGGACCAACGAACGAACGATGGTCAGCACCGGACAGTGGACATTTCGGGGTCACCCTTTCCTCTTCCTTTCTCGCTCTCCTTTCGCCCTACAGCCTCGTCCGTCTCTCTCTTTCGCTCGGGCGGAATCTACCCTTTCCATCGGGCCAGCACGTAGTATATTTTATCGCATTACCGGCATTGTTGCAGCCGCCATGCCTGCTGCTAGTCGCTTGGTCTCTGCTACATGCGTTCTCTGTTCTCTATGCTTTTCACCCTTCGGGATTCTCTCGTTTCTCCCTCCCACCTCTTTCGCCACTCATCCTCTATCCCGACGTCGAACACCATTCCGCGAGGATTAAATATTGACTGCGATTCTGATTTATAGTAATTGCCAGAGGAAGAGCCGAAGAGGGCGCGTTTTCTGCGAGCCGGAGTGTGAGTGAGAAAAGAAAAATGACGACGAAGGGAAATCGAGAGTTAGAATGGACCGTTGGCACGAGGGTGGGATGGAGGGAGGGAGATCTACTGCGCGAATAAAGGTAAGGGGTGGGTACAGTAGTGTGCTGGTTCTGCGGTATCCGCGAACGTGATCTCAACGAGTTGCGTTCGAAAAAAGGGCCATGAGGGCCAAAGAGAGGGAGAGGAGTCATGGACTAGTCGCCGAAAGGGAAGTCATTTTACCATCCGTTTTTTATCAGCTGGCAGATGCATTTGTGGAACGCTTTTCTCCCGTTCCGATTCTTCTTATTCCGGGCACCGAGGTAACTCGATATCATTAATCAATTTTATTTAGTGCCAGACAAAAAGAATCCGGAGTATTCGTTTTTCATTGGTACAAGCGTTTTATTTATACGAATTATTATTGCATTCTATGACTTTCCTATGGATATCATTATCGTTATTGTACTTTCTGATTAAACAAAAAATTGTGACACGAATAAGTTGCTTTGTTTTTTGCATGACACGTCGCGGAATCTATTGATGTTATGCTCGAGCGAGTTGTAATCGTAGAGTGAATTTGGCATGAGCATTCGACAAACCCAAAACACTCCCGTGGGTGGTTCGTCGGGTTGCTCGGTTGGTTAGCGCCATTTCCCCACATGCCGGTTTTCAAATAATTATTTTGGGCTGCGTTCTCGCGCTGTTCCGCTTCGTAATTAATTATTTGTTAATTGCCCCTAATTAAGGGTAAATAATGAGGAGCGAGAGGGTGTTTTCATGCGCTCTATCTCACCCGCGAGAGGATGGGAGCGAGCTTGCTGGAGGATTGGTGGTCGCGTTATAGCCCCGGCGAAGAGAACGCAGAAAGAGTGAGAATTGGAGATGCGCACTGTGCGGGGGAGGGCACCAAAGTGTGAAGGGAGAACGGGAATCGGGCATTGGACGCTGAACGCTCCGATGCGTGGCTCGGCTCGCGATCTACGTCAGTGATTTAAAGCACGAGCAGCAGGCGGCGCCCGATTATTTTTGGTTTTAGTCTCGCTTTGGCCGCCATTATTTTTGGGCTCTCGCTGCGAGAATTTTGCTGCACTCCACGGGCCTCCCGTCGCGAATTCTGTGCCGACGATACGGCGACATGCTCCTTAAAATATCGCAAGCTACAACGAAAATTTTCACTCGCAAGCCGAGAATTCTAGGAGTCAAGTTGGAAGCCGTAATGCGCCGTATTTTACAGCGCGTTTGCCAATTTTTTTAATGTAGGATTTTTGACATTTGCTCGCCAAACGGAAATAGAAATAACTTTGCAAGAGAAAATATTTCAAAAGTGACTATACCGAGGATTGACTCATGGAATTCATTTCCGAATTTCACATTTGTGGGTTCGCAGTTTTGTTCCGAGTGTTCATGAGCCATTTAATAAATCAGGACACTCCTATTAATATATATCGATATATTAATAAATGAATAATGGCATGTTTGGATTAAACTTTATTTTTCACGGGGGAGAGACTGCTGGAAAATCCGAATAGGACTTTCCCACCGGGTTCTCGTTCTCGGTCCTTGTTGCACGAGGTGAAGCGAAAGCAGAAAGAGTGAAAAAGTGGGACGGCTCTCCTCAGAAAAATGAAATAAACGAATAAGGTATAAAGCACCCCGAGCTTCCCCATATTTCTCTTCCGCGCGTCTCGCCTCTCAACTGAACGGCAACCGTCAGGCGTTTTTATTAATTTCCCTCAGATACAATTAGATGGTCTATTCGTCAGACGCGTTTCATTAAGTTCTCCTCCCTGCGGAGCGTATACCCCTTTCAGCGATCCACCATCGCCGGCTCTGGTGCACCCCAGTATTCCACTATCCGCGGCTCTGCCTTGCCAGGCTTTGCCCGATGGCCTTGCAGTCGAGAAAGCGTGCCAGTACCACTGGTAGCATAGCCGGCCGCCTCTTCTCATCGCCAGTGCTCTTCCTAGTTTTGCTGTTTCGCGCAAAACGAAGCGATATATCTCCCGCCCTCGGCCGAGACGGAAGTTTCTCGTTGGTACTCCTTTTCCGCCGAGACTTCCACAGCGCGAGTGCCGCACCTGCATCTCTCGCTTGAAATGCCCCTCAAACACTCTTCCTCTCGCACACCCTTAATGGAACGCCAGGAAGTCGGTGTGGCACACTTTCCCGATAATAACTGGAAGCGGTATTATTAATAGTTTGTAATTAATTGTCTGTGTGTGTGTGTGTGTGGCTGTTTTAAAAAAAATCATAAACATCGATGCCATTTGTGTGGTTGATTAATTATCTTTATTCCAATATCCACAGGTACAATTGAAACAGGCAATCCTGAATAGTACAATACTCATTTTCCGTGGCTATCAATTTTTAATCGTCATCCGTACTCACGGCATCGCTCCCACATTTACGTTCAGTGTGCATCGTAGAATATGCCCGAGCTCCCACTAGAAATTACAAGCCAATTAGTTTTTCGATTTTAGCCTATGGCTTTGAAGGGACCGGCTGCAGTAAAAATCCATTACACGAGACCAAAGGCACGGGTTTAGCCATCGCAAAAGCCCCAAAGGCTCGATCGATAAGCTTTTGCGAGAGACTCGATTGCTGCGCGGATTACTGGAGAGGAGCTTTCTGTCCGTGTCTCGATTGACCTGCTATGCGCTAATGTCAGATCATGTTTCTTCTTCGCTATCAGAATGAACGTGCAATGAAGCAAATCCCTCATATCGACGTACCATTGCTCAACGGGTCGTACAAGAATCGAGATTTACAATTTTTTTTTTTCTTCACCGCAACGAACGCTGCTGTAAAATCATTGATTAAAAAACTTTGGAGCACCGATTGTACGGTCGGGGGTTGTGAGGTCCCGTAAAAAATTCGTACAATCCTCGGAGACAAATCTATTATAGTCATATGCTCGTACGAGTGAATTACCGTTCCCCGATCTCGCTCTACGACGAAGCGAAGTGATCGAGTGGAAGATATGTGGACCGTATCAGCGTCGCGCCCTTACGACGCTAGTGAAAAAGTCGTTCGGACGTAAGTGACGACTGGAACGTCGAGAGTGGCGATGGTGATCGGACGAGTCATAAAGTGAACAGTGAGGAACTGTTGCTCGCGATTGTTACAGACGTTTTGGGACAACAATATAGACAGCGCGTCTGACGGGATTTGCATGACGACGGGAATGGAATGAACTGTGACCGCGGCGCAGCGCTCGACTGATGGAAAACAAAAGAGGCTTGGAAAGAGCGAAAAAGGGGTGTCGGAAGGTATCGCAAAGGGGAACTCAAACGAAAACGTGGGAGATCGCGTAAGAGAGAGTGGAGATGGAGGAGAGGGCGAGTGATTGGAAGTGCGGAGGTCGAGTTTGGTGAACGAAGCGAGAGACTGAGCGAGCTAGACGGTTTCGATTTAGGGAAGAATACTAGTCGCCTAAGAGAGGGAGAGTGAGAGGGAGAGAGAGAGCGAGTGAAAGCTTCGGAGGAGCTGGGAAGAAAGAGGAGAGAGCACCGGAGAGAGGGATAACAAACGTGAAAGGCAGAGAAATACGTATCCAGTTAGTTTTACACTGTGGCTTCAATTGATTCGAAATCGATTGTCGTTCAAGCGATTTTCAATTGATCGATTACGCGGAGGGTGCCGCTGCAGAGTTGTAGTCCACAAGGGAGGGCGCTATGGGGGGATATAGACAAAGGTGGTTGAATGAAAGAAAGAGTGGAAGGAGGCAGAGTCTGGAGGGTGGTGGAAAGTAAAGCAACTGTCCGCTGTTGAGTAAGGAAAAAGAGAGCGCGACCGAAAAGCAGTCACATCTCCTTTCATTCTTCCGCCTCTCGTCCTACTCCCGTTTTTCTTTTTACTTCTCTATCCACGCGCATTATTTACCCCTTCCGTCCTCCGTTTACAGTCGGTTTCACAACTTCCGACGAAGTCGCGTCGCATCTACACGATCTTTGCATTCACTTGTCTCGTATCAGCTTTTTTAATAATTATTAATTTCTAATAATTATATCAAGACGTACTTGAGAGATCATACGGGCAAGATAGTTATTACATTTGTACGATATTAATTTTTCTCATTTGCTATTTACTAAAAAAAATGCGTTTCCGGTATAAGATATGGAGTGGAAAATTTTTTTTTTACCGATAAATAGCCGATAATTCAGTTATAGATTTTATTTTAAAAAATCCAAACGTGGAAGTCCTAATTTCTTCGTGATATTTTCAATATCATTATCAAATTCAATGTCACGTGATTCTGCGAAAGCTCTTTAAAATTGCCGGTGCGAACGGCGAAATAATGAAACGTGGAAGCGGAGCTGCATAAGCACAACAATATCACGTATCACTGGCTCATTCCCATCCGCCACCGCAATTTAACGAGGGATTTGATACACAAGCGGTGTTTCTGATGTGTCAGAGTAGCTCATGCCGAGCTTACCGAGCGCGCACCACGGAAATCGAAGGCTCTTTGCCGCTGCGACAACGACAACGACCTATGCTCTCGTACACGTTGTAGGCGAGTCAGCCGAGAGTGCCTCGAGAGCATCCGAGCGGCCCCGGGGGTTGTTTATTACGGACAGTGCAACAGGAAGCACGGGTCGACGGAGCGCCGCTCGGATCTCATCATTAAGCGTGTACGAGAGAGACTGGTAGTCGCGCGCGCTCTGTAACCCTATGTGCCGAGCGCGCGATCCATGTTAATGAAATCAGAGGCCCTCGTGCGCTATGTATATCGATCAGAAGCTGTCTGCGCGTCGCAGTTTGCACAGTCAGCCAGTGCATCGAGAGAAATATCACGGGACCGGAGTCGTACACGGATGGTGACATGCACGGTGGTCGTTGCCACAACTATACCTGTCAATTTCCTACCCCACCACCCTCTCCCAGAACACAATTTCACCTTTATTCATTTTTCATAATCACGACTATTTCAATTTATCAAATTAGGTGAGAGCATCCGGTGAAAATGTCTTCTTGATTAAACGAAATGTTTGAATTGTCCTTAAATACGTAAACCCAATATCGCTGCGATATCTCGACAAGGGTTAGCCATCAATTTCTGCACTTTGGCATCCAAATTGAGCAGTGAATCATTTCACCGTGGCATTTATTTCTGTGAGGACAAATTTGACATATTGACTCATCGACGTGCGACAGAAACCCTTAGATTTCGGAAAGTATATTTGGTCCATGGTGTAAATGGGGATTTTTTTTTTTTTTGAAAAATTGTCAGATGAAGAAGTAACCTGACGTGTCTCCAGTGAACACGTGACAATATCGTCTTTTCCCTTCGTATCTCCTGCAACATCTGACTGTAAGACCGATAAGAGAGATTGTACTGTATCCGAACAAATATGAGGGATGAAAATACCGGGCAGCTCGGTATGAAGAGCAAAGAAATAGTCGGAAGAAAAAATGGCGTTGATTCATCGGTGCTCACGGTGAGCTCTACACATTCTACCCTGCACACAACCGATCGCTCTTCTTTCGTCGTCCGCCAACCCTTATATTCCCTCCTGCTATATTCCAACCCCCGCCTCTTCCCACACCATCAGACTCGCTTCCTCGCGCTTCCTCTTTCATACACGTACATAATAGAACGATCCGAGAGAACAGTGCACATAGTAATATCTGTACCATGGAAATGGGGTAGGATCTGCTTTTCACTATGTATATTTATATATCTATGCCTATATATGTTCCTCACATTTACATGTATTGATATATATTTTGGTAGGACACGTTCCTGTGCAACTTCGGACAGTGCACCCACCACGAGGAAAGCAGAGAATTCACGTGGGGGGAGGGGGGCGGGGGGTAACATCGAAATTGGCTTAATTCGTTAGTGAGGGACGCGAAGGCCGATGTGTCATCATTATCCCTCGAATTACATACAAACATCGATAACGAGATTCTTGTTGTATGCATCGAGGCATACGCGTTTCCCTGTTTCTCCCTCTCGCCACTCCCTCGCTTCCAATCCCGGGAATCACATGAGACCCAGAATTTCCGTTATTCCGGTGCATTGATTATTCGTTACTCGATGATGCACGCCCACCTCGCCTATTATTCGCTTGTTGCACGATGGATAAACTCGTCACGTGTCGCGGGAGAGTTCACTCCGAGCTTTCCACCAGGAAAGCACAGACACGCAAAGTATACAGAGATACATGCATGATTTTGACTGCAATGTGTATGGTAATTGGATGGAATCAGCTTGAGCATCCGTTCGTCATCCACGTGTACGTGTTGCATCGCTGGAAAAATTTCCGCTTTACGATCTATGAATTTCGAGAGGAATCGGTGAGGGATTCGAGACTCTCGACAAGACGAATCGCTGGTACAAAGGGAAGCACCCGCGGAACAAAGAGCAGCGTGCTTAAAATACAGTGACAGTGTGGCTCTGTGTGTGTGCGGGTTAGGCCGGAAATAATGAAAGGGTGTTTATCCAGAATTAGGTCCAAGTACGAAAACCCCGTGTACCACTGTACCATGAGCCAAATGCCTCTCTAAACCCCGGCGCTCTGTCCTATAGCTATAATCCCGACGTGGCAGCCTGGAGCTGCTCATCACCACTGAACAACCCCCATAGTCTATCGTTCGCTCTTTCAGACAAATTAGCCCGTCGGCAGCGACGAGAGCGGTAATGGCACACCGAGGCCTTTGTAGTTTTGTGATTCAAAGCGCGTTTTACTTTCCGCGCTCGGAATTCGTGTTGGCAGAGCTCTTCAACACTTCATTTGGACGGGGGTCTCTCTCTTTCTTGATGCCATGCCTTCCTCCCTGACTCTTGACGAATAATACAGGGGTGAAATACCCTCGCAGCATACGCCAATCTGGAATCCAAAATCGATATGTGGAAAATTGTTCGATAAAAAAAAAAAAAGAAAAATCCAGATCGAATTGCTTTGGTCTTTCAATCAGGTTTTTGATATGCTTTCCTCCCATTTCACGATTTCAACGAATCACTGTGCGGCCGGTCAATGGAATTTTCAGGCAGTTTATAAAATTCGCCAATCGTGCGAATATTCTGCGAATCCTGGTGACATACCGTCCGACGTGATTAATACAACTGCTGTAATCTCTTTTTTTATTCACGCGGCAATAAGTTTAATGTGGAAAAATATTTATACATCAAAATAAATAGATTTATCTTCTAATTTAGTGTTTAAGATACTTTTGATTTGATTTGACAGTATAAAATTGAAAAAATCATCACGTGTGCTTCGAAAGCGATTGAAAGTAGATTCAAAAGCAGACATGATTCGAATCCGTCTATAAAATAAATTCGCAAATAGCAATTACAGATTCCTTCTTCAGGGACGCACAATTTTTGGCTCTTATTCCTATTTCCGGTAGCCCTGTCGTAATTCGGCAATTTATTCTCAACTCGTTTGCATGAAGAACGTGATAAAAGGGTCCAACAGTTTTGCGTCAGTTAACAAAGAGTGAGAGTAGAAAAATATATACCCTGAGAAGGGCTAAAAAGAATTCATTATTCTTGACGCGCACAGTTGTTTACACGTGCGAGCTCCCTTTAATCAAGCGGTTGCTCCCCCTCTTAAATAACTAAATTCACCGGCAAGTCATCGCGTCGCGAGACTGTGCCGCACAGCCATTAGCGTGAACTTGAAACGCGGAATGGAATGCGAATTGTCGAAAAACTTGCGATCCCTATGATTGTCGGAGCAGAAAAAGCGAGGCCTCGGGACTTGCGTATTCAGCCGGTGATTTCCAGGCTCGAATTAAAGACAAACACTCTCGAGAACGATCTCTCCTGCGACCTCGACGACGTTTTCTATCCTTCCTCGCTGGGCACCCTTCCTTTAACGCGTTGGGCTTTCGTTTGCATAAAGCACGGGATAAGAAGAGCTTCGTTGTTGGCTCACGGTGAAAAATCAAGTCTCCTCTCGAGTCGTCCAATTATTTACAAAATCCTTCCTTAGGCCAAAAGTTGCAAAACTCTGAACGTGCACGGCGCATTTAAATAAGCGGGTGTAATCACGTGTGAGATGAATTAAACGAGTTTCAATATAGAAGAGTTTTGGTTTATCACGTTGGGCCCACGTTTGCATAAAGTACGGAATAAGAAGAGCTTCGTTGTTGGCTCACGGTGAAAAATCAAGTCTCCTCTCGAGTCGTCCAATTATTTACAAAATCCTTCCTTAGGCTAAAAGTTGCAAAACTCTGAACGTGCACGGCGCATTTACATAAGCGGGTGTAATCACGTGTGAGATGAATTAAACGAGTTTCAATCTAGAAGAGTTTTGGTTTAACACGTTGGGCCCACGTTTGCATAAAGCACGGAATAAGAAGAGCTTCGTTGTTGGCTCACGGTGAAAAATCAAGTCTCCTCTCGAGTCGTCCAATTATTTACAAAATCCTTCCTTAGGCCAAAAGTTGCAAAACTCTGGTATAGTCTCACTCCGGAACTTCAAATTTTCGGTGCCCCTATTTTTTTGCCTCTGAACGTGCACGGCGCATTTAATTAAGCGGATGTAATCACGTGTGAGATGAATTAAACGAGTTTCAATCTAGAAGAGTTTTGGTTTAACACGTTGGGCCCACGTTTGCATAAAACACGGAATAAGAAGAGCTTCGTTGTTGGCTCACGGTAAAAAATCGAGTCTCCTCTGGAGTCGTTCAATTATTTACAAAATCCTTCCTTAGGCCAAAAGTTGCAAAACTCTGAACGTGCATGGCGCATTTACATAAGCGGGTGTAATCACGTGTGAGATGAATTAAACGAGTTTCAATCTAGAAGAGTTTTGGTTTAACACGTTGGGCCCACGTTTGCATAAAGCACGGAATAAGAAGAGCTTCGTTGTTGGCTCACGGTGAAAAATCAAGTCTCCTCTCGAGTCGTCCAATTATTTACAAAATCCTTCCTTAGGTCAAAAGTTGCAAAACGTTGGTATAGTCTCACTCCGGAACTTCAAATTTTCGGTGCCCCTATTTTTTTGCCTCTGAACGTGCACGGCGCATTTAATTAAGCGGATGTAATCACGTGTGAGATGAATTAAACGAGTTTCAATCTAGATGAGTTTTGGTTTAACACGTTGGGCCCACGTTTGCATAAAGCACGGAATAAGAAGAGCCTCGTTGTTGGCTCACGGTAAAAAATCGAGTCTCCTCTGGAGTCGTTCAATTATTTACAAAATCCTTCCTTAGGCCAAAAGTTGCGAAACGCTGGTACAGTCTAACAACGGAATTTCAAATTTTCGGTGCATCTTTTTTTCCCCCCAGAACATGCATGAGGCATTTAAATAAACGGGTGCAATCACGTGATCGCCGACACCTTTATGTGAGATGAATTAAACGAGTTTCGACCGAGAAGAGTTTTGCGGGATGCGCCGGGTACTCGACGAACTGCGCGAGGGATGATGAAAGACACGTGCATGAAGCAATTAACGAGTAGGAAATAGCTGTGGGTAAACCAGGCAGACAGAGCTCGAATAAGGACGCGTGTTATGCGATCGCATAGTGTCTCTTTTTAGCGCGCAAGATTGAAACATTTTCAATGCATCCTCGTTAGCGCTCGGTGGTTAAGAAGTCGTGAAATATATATTTTTTTGCCCTCGTTAGGCCCGTCTAGAATATGAGTTACTAACGGTAAATTTACATCGCTGCCAGCCAGAATTTTATCGAAAAACAAGCCTCCCTTTAATTTCGTAATAATACATTTCTGTATGGCTCGAATTTCCACCATAAAATATCTCTTCTACATCGAACAGCTCGTATTATATAAAATTACAAGTATCCGAGAATATTTCTGCCGTATTATAACTCCACTGGATTACACATTTATCAAATTTCAACTCTCCAGGCTACAGAAATAGGATAAAACGGAATATTTTGGTTGACTCGGATGATACAGCCAATATGTTTGTTACGAAAGAGAATATTTAGTTTTATTATGGGTTTATACTGTCCGGGCAGTTGGGTTTTCGTGGAATTATGACATATTTTGTATAAATATATTTTGTGTAGATAGAAACGTTACTAACTATTATTTATTTGATAAATAAGATTTATGACCAACAGCGAACAGTTAGTTTTCGGAAAATACGTGAAACTGTTCGCCTTTCATGGCGATTACTTTTTCGGCTCTCGAAATGAAGTCCACATCGGAGTATCAGTGGATTTTACGTACCCTTTTGGTGCCGGACTCGCGGAGTTGTGGATGTCGGACTCGAAGCGATCCATTAATCTCGTGAATTAAAAGAAAATTAATTATTGTTGCTCGGTATACTCAAGGCGAAGGTAGCAGGAGGAGGAGTCGGCTCCTTATGGTGGCTCACGCGGGACGGTGTGATGGACGACGAAGAAAACGTCTAGAGCTGCCGGCCGGGCAACTGAAGAAGGAAGAGATGATGAAGGCTCACCGAGGAGAAAAATATATATAGAAAATAGGTGGAAACAGAGCGACCCTTCAGCTTGGCCTCTCTCGCGCTCGCGGCCCACGACGAAACGATCCAGTCACGCACGTGGCTACCTCTGACAGAAATATCAACAGCACCAACAGTACCAGCCAAGCTATTGCAATTAGGGTGCTCCGTTTTTTGTTTTTATTATATATATATATATTTTTTCTCTCGCCCTTTCTCTTTCTCTCCTCCCTTATTCCCTCTATTTTTCTTGAACAAATGTAATAACTCACCTGTTCAATTCTGTTATAACCCCGTTGCTCAGTGCACTATAACAGTGTGGCAGTTTGTTTTCGTGCATTGTACACAGATATTCTCGAAACTTTTTCTATCAAAAATTTCCACCCTCTTTCATATACGTATATACATATTTATATACATATATATATATATATCTCCCTTCCTGGTTCTCGTTATACACACCGCATCGACATCACCATCAGCAGCAGCAGCAACAGCGGCAGCAGCGGTAGCAGCACCAGCGATTTCACACCCCAGCGTGTTCGACGATTGACGCGTTCATTAATTAAACGCTAGTTCGCCGTGTATTAGTCACGCCAGAACGAGAGACGATTATGGGAATCTGGTGTATTGGAGAATCGGGCGCAGGGACGGTTGAGATAATTACCTATCCCTAGCCCGCGCAGTGTGATCACATCGAGAGCAAATTATCCACGTCGTTGCAGGTCCCGCGTTCATATTCGCTCGTCGTGCGTTGAGCAGCGGCATAACGTTAGGTATACAACAATATTGTGTGCACCCTCGCGACGCGATGCATCGGATCGAACGATCACGATCCACGGGGACGTCGCACGGGAAAATCAGTACGAAACTTGTGTCGCGGTATTCGACTTGTCGTGCGTCACGTTTCGCGAGGAGTATTTCACGGAATTCGAATCGACGGTGTGTCTAAAGAGAGAGAGAGAGAGAGAGAGAGGGGCCCGTCGGGTGAGCTTGCCTTGCTGTGTTGCACGTTGTGTACGTCTCGTCTCGAGACTCCACGAGACAGAAAGGGCCGAGAGTGTTTCTGACGGAATGGGTTTCGGTGGAGAGACCAAACGCGACGGTGAGCGAGGAAAGCTCATGCGATGCTGAAGCTTGCACGCCTTCACTGTCTTCTTTCCCCTCTCGCTCGGTCCTCGCGGTGCGTCTCATCGTTTCCCCTTGGTAACTTTGTCTCTTTCTTCTCCGGTGAGGTTAAATATTCAGTGGTAGAGGGTTAAGGCCGTGTCGTCATCGTTTGCAAGGGCGCGGTCTTCATCTCGTCGTCTCGTCTCGTTCCTCTCGGCTCGGTGAAACAGCCACTGCGTGTGCGATCAAGCTCGAGCAGCAGCAGCAGCAGCGCCAGCAGCAACCTCCACATCGAGATACCACCACCTATACCACCTCAATGTGTCGGCCATACCTCCCGTCCGGCCCTCCACTCCTCCCTCCATCGTAAAGGGAACACGAAAATCCGTTCGGCGTGAATTACAGCGACGGGCCGTCCCATCCGTTATCCCGCGACGACCGCCACCGCTACCGGGAGCCCTGATTCCCGGTAATTAACTATCAATTCGCTCGATCAGGACGACGGACGCCCGTTTATATTTCGGCGAGTCGGTGGCGTTGGGTGGCCGGGGCTTTGCTACGGTGTTTTGTGGATGTAGGGTATTGTATGAAGGAGAGTCTACGAGTCCATGATGCAGCTGAAAGCCACCCTTCAATCCGGTTCGTCAATCTTCAGCGTCTCCTCACTCCCTGTCATTTTTTACCCTATTTCACCGCCTTTTATTCCCCGTCGACTCGATCGGGCGCTCTTAAAGTCTCATTTTTTCATTCTTGTTGCTTGAGTCGCTTGAATATCCCCCTTACCTCATTTCTTATTCAAAGTATATTTCGTTTTGTCGTTCACTCGCGTAGCACCGGTGAAAACGCACACTTGGCGTATGAAGTATCCATACGGATTGGGTTTGGCGAGTTTCTTGGTACGAGAAAAGTCTGTCGAAGCGTTTCTGTGTTATACGTGTAACGAGGCTTTCCGCCTCGTCGAGCACACGGAAAAATTTCGATGATTCGTGTGCCTTATCTGCATTTTAATTACACCGGAGAATTTTCTGAATAATCAGACCGGCCGAGGATACTCATTGTTATACAAAGTTTTGTCTCCTCCCTTCGCCCTTCGCTCTCGACGAACCGCCACACGAATACTCTCGACTTCGACCCTTCGGCCCTTCGTGTCTTACATATATTTTCGTTTCTCCTTGTTCCACTACATTTCTTCTTCATTGTTGTCTTTCATTGGCGATTCTCGATGGTTCTTCGATAACCCTCGTGGCTCTCAAGGGCTCCGAGGTCGTCCACGGTCGAGGCTCTAACCGCGAAGCTCGCATTTTTTTCATATTGGACACCGCAGTGGCCCTCGACTCTTGTGGCGATCGGAAGGAACCGACGATGGCCCTTCACACGGTATCTGCAAAAACGAAGGTCACCCGAACCCGTTTGGTTGGAGAAGGCCCTGAAGGACAGCTCTCTCCCATTGAACAATCGTTGCTCGACAGTGTTCCTAACGACTGGCGATTGTTTCCACGGTGTGGAAAAATATCGCGAGCCAAGGGGACTCTGAAAGCCTCGGAAAGCTTAACCTTTACCGGGCGCACTTTCCTCCAATAACTTTCCCCGGCATCGCTTCTACCTCGTGTTTAAAATCTCCCGACAATATAACATCGAGAGGTGGAGAGTAAAAGTCATAAATAAAATGTGATAAATGATGTAATTATGGCAGCTTCGCGTTCCTACTTCTTACCCTTTCGATTTCCCCTCGTTTAATCTTTTCTCTCGGAGATGAAAAAGGAGAAGGAAGAAACTGAAAATGGAAATAAGGTTAAGCCCGCGATGCTTGGAGAGTATGAAGCATAGCCGGTTATTCGAAAGCCTCTCAACCTTCCACGAGGTACAACGCGAGATATTCTCCTTCGCCTTTCATTCCCTCCACCTTTCCTACCGACAGCCGCACGGTCTTCATCACTGTTACGACAATGCGCAATCATGGAGATTTCTTAGTTGAAAAGTTTTTGTTACCGAAGAATACGCTGACGAGAACTCTCCGCGACGGCGTTCTGTCGCAGACTCGTTCTCGTTCTCAACTCAACGATGACGATATACGGTCGCAAATAAACACGAACCAATAGTTAAGTAAAATTAGAAGTTCATTTGTTTTTGTATGGAAAATTCCGTAAATTACCTTCGCTCTACTTTCCATTTTTGAAAAATTAATTAGATTCCGGCATCCTCGTAAAAAAAAAAAAATAAATAAAATCCCGAGACTTTGACGATCTCACGGGATGTTGTACTCCTTTACATAATGAAAAATCGCTATTCAATGGTTTTCATAAAAAGGAAGTTTTTTTTTCCATAAGAAAGCAAAGTAGCTGGTAAAAATTGCAGGTCTTCCTCCAAAGGTCAAAGTGGGTGTTAAAAATTCCAAGAGCAGTGCAGTGACTGCAGAGCTCTCCGGCGGACTTCCGATATTCATTAAATTCTAATAAAGCTTTATATCAATCTTTCAAAAAATATAACCAGGATTTCTTATCCTTGGGGCCGATTCTTCTGCTCCGACGTCTTAGTTCCAAAGAACGGGAAAGAATGAAGCCGAAAATATTCAACATTTCACATCCAAAATTTTGAAATTCATATTTAAAAAAAATGATAAAATAAATAAAACACTGAACCATTTTTTTTAAAACTTCTGACCCTCACATTTTTGTGTCCTGGTCTGTGGAATCGCTTATAAATATATTATTGAATTATGCTGAAGACAAAAAAGCTAAGACTTCGGTCGCGGATAGATGAATATTAAGAGAAGTCTTTTTTAATTGCAACCAGTCTTTGACATCCGTAAAGCGAAATTTTTGGGATGACAACATTTTTGGGAAAGGCGTCCAAATCTGCTAAAGTGGAACCCGAAGAGACGCGCGAGATAAGGGTTTGAACAAGCGCGAAGTCTCAAGGAGCAGAGAGAAGAGGGTAGCACAGTAGCAGAGGTGTGTCCCGCACCGGAAGTGGGTATCTATTAAGGTGCGGTGCGGCGAGACGGGAAATCTCCCGCTCTATTCCTCCGGCTAAAACTTGTACCGCGGAGCTAGACTACACAGTAGATGTACGTACTAGACGGGCGGGTACGCGCGAGAACTTTGCGCGAAATGCGCCCCGAGCACATCCTCTTCGCGTCCTGTGATAGTATCTTCCTTCATCCTCTCTGCCTTCCATATTAACAGTACTATCCTTAACCACGGCTCTCACTCCTGTGTCCCTTGCCACGATCTTGTCACGACGGTGTGACTACCTCGTTCCTTGCTATCATCCACCGTGGCAACGAACTCTCAACAGCGGCCCAAGTCTCTTTTCCTTGTCGGCCTTCCTCACATTTGTATTCAGAATAAATTTCAATGCATCTTCATTCAAAATTGTTAAGCTCTCGAAGAAAAAAATAAAAAGCAGCAATACTTACTCCTTGTTTATTACAAATTTGGAGGTTATGCATTCATTTAAAATTGTTGCATGGTAAAAGAAAAAAAAGAATTTTTTTTTACAGTTTTCGTTATTTATTTTTTATTACAAATTTGGGAGATTATGTGCTGCAATTCATGCAATAGGACAAGAGTATTGAATCACGCATTACATCTCGTGAAACATTTTTTACTGGCGAAATGCTCGGAGGAGAAAAAAAAAGGAGAGGAAGGATTAGGATCTGTACGCACCGTCACGTCGATTAGTATCAATTCAGGTGAATAATCGGTTTTCCGCTTGAGCCGAGCGCGCTCAGTGGTGTCCCAGGGTCGAGCCAGTTCGCCCCCACGGATCGGATGCCGAGGCGCTTCTCCGACTCACTCTTTCTCATTCCCGTCCCACCAGGGGTTGGCGACGACGAATGAAAATAAGTTCCCCGAAATTACCGAGTCGTTCGATCAACCGAGACACCCCAGCGATCAGACAGGAACAAAAAAAAGAAAAAGAAAAAAAAAGGAGCAAGAAAAATAGCAGAAAGAGAAAATTCTCTCGTGCCACTAAATTTTCAATCAATTTGTCGCCGTGTCTTCCGCAGGTTCGAGTCCAAAGCCAACAGTTTACATTCTTTGTATTTCGAAATTTCATTAGAAATATTTTTCTCAAAAATCTCATAGCGTACCCAATGTCCCTCTTCGTACAATGCTCTTAATTTCCTTGAGAGGAATTAAATTCAATTACAAACTCCGAATCGTACGTTGTACCTTCGAAATCCCTTTTTTAAAAACGGTACTACCGAGAGAAAAAAAAAAAAAACGAAAAAAAAAAGAAGAAAATCGCACTTGTGATTCCACACGGTAAAAGACAATACCAGCGGAATCAAAGCTGCAGTGACCACACCAAAGGAATCCCGATTCTCATCCACCCGAAGTGAGCAATACTAAAAGAAAAAGGCAGTTTACCCGGGCAATGCGATTAGAGGGGACGATGAAAGTTGTCCCGGAGACGGGAAAACTAGACGCGTGGGTGGAAGCGGTTGCGGTAGTAGCGTCGCAGTTGCTCGTCGATATCCTCATCCCTTTTACACAGTCAAGTGGGAGCAGCGGAAACAGTAGTGGGACATTGTAGTCCAGTGTTATGTAGGGGATCGAGGGAGCGAAGAACGTCCGGTATAGTTGGGCCACCACGAGTGGTCGTCGTGCGGCTTTAATGCGATTAAGAAGCGACGAGTACGTTCCCGAGCGTAGAGACAGAAACGTGGCAGCGCGGGGAAATTGGTATGCCGTGGAGAGATAGAAAGCGCACGAGGACCAGGACGACGACGACGACGTCGACGACGACGACGACGACGACGACAACGGAAACAGGAGCACGGTGGAGGACCAACCGTTCGGTTGGACTGCAGCCTAATTCGCGGCCCACCGTTCGTGCGAGTTAGAGTGTATAACGTTCAAGAGGGTTGGAGGGTGGGGGTGGAGGGATTGGTGCTGGCGGAACGTAACTGCTAGTCGTCGTCGTTGGTCCTCCCGGCGTACGTATACACACCCGCACCGCGCTCCACGAGGAGAAGGACGGAAATGTTTGTCGAAATCAAGCAATCAACCCTACCCAGTGGAGAGCGACTTCCGTGTCCGGCTCGCGCCGGGGATGCTCTGTACCGGGTAGAGAATAGTAGATGGCGAAACGGATAGAGCGTGAGTGAGAAAGCTGGACCGACGATAAATGAACGGAGGATGGAGATGGAAAGATAGATAGAGAGAGAGAGAGAGAAATGGAGAAAAGAAGAAAAAGGTAGAAATATAGTGAACGGGGGTGGCCAAAACGCACCGGGGGTTTGCGGTGGTCGACGGAAAAACGAGGAGCACGTTGGCGACGAGGCTGACGGAACAAATAAAAACGTGGAAGCCACACACACACACACACAGCGCGAGAGAGAGAGAGAGAGAGCCCAGGCAAGGAAAATTATTTCTGGCAAGCGGTTGCACACAAAAATTAAACAATGTCGAACCTTTTGGCAACGAGGTCTTCTATCTCGTCGGGTTAACTGTATTTCTATACTGTACCGTCTAACCATACCGCTCTGGTTCATAGCGAGAGGAACGATTCGTTGTCGTGAACACACACAAACACACACACAGTGTCCGCGTACGGCTCTCCCTCAGAAGCAAAGGTCGAGGCGAAGACCACCGAAGAACACACCACTGGCAGCAGGACATCCTCGCTCTGGGCTCTTCGACCGAGTTACCCAACAGTTTGCGTCGCTGATGGAATAATGGCCCATTTGGGATGCACGTGCTGTCGCAGGATCCTCACCCTTGGCATCTCCGCCGCCACTTCCGCTTCCAGCCCTTCGCAGTTTCTCTCACTTCCTCCTTCGCCCTCAGCGACTTAGCCCGCCGGGCGTTACATCTCCTCCTCCCTTCGCCCACCCGTATTTACATGTAATTTTGGGCAATTAATATTTATGCCCGTTCGGCAATATTCGTACGTGGCAAAATCAGTGCCCACGCGAAATGCCCTCGAGGCATACTGCGCTAGATCCTCACGATCCTCTCAAAGCCAAGCCCCTCGAGATACCGAGCAGCAAGATCAATTTTTAACTTTGGTATTGAGCATGGCAACATTTACGTCATGTTTGTGTCGACAACTTCGAGGGGCTTGTTTGCGGAAATTATGAAGCATCTACGACAGTTCGTGAAATATGAAAATACAATTTCTTTACTCGATTATGTCAATATTTATGCACTTCGTTACGGTATCGCATTCACGTTATATGACCGGAAGTCTAAGCAAATATTTGCGTTTCCATGGCTTCCGTTATGTGTACGTATAACGGGCGAATTATATACGAAAAAAAAGTCTGTTGAATTTTATTTGAAAATTATTTAAGCAAACTGTTTTACTTGCAGACTTCAAAGTTTATAGCAATAAATTCGACGAGAATTCCGCCGCTACACAAAAGTCGGTCGTTTCGATTTCGTAGAGAAAATTAAATTGCAGGGATTCACTGCTATCAACTTACAAAATACATTAGCTGAGATAATGCGGAACTTTATTTGAAATGTATTTAAGTAAACTGTTTTACAGAAGCTTCTTAGAGTTTAACGGAGAATGAATGTGTGGGCTGGTTACGCGAGGGAAAGGAGAGAGAATTTTCCTTCGCATCTCCAGTTTCTCTCGTCTCGTCGTCGTCGTCGTCGTCTGGACGTAAATTTTATAACTTCATCGTACAACGTAATATAGGCAACTAAAATGCAGCGGTACGTGGTAGGAGGTTGAGGGCGCTCGAGGGGTAAGCCGGTGAAGGGGGTTTCCAGTCGGACCATTCTCAAGAAAGGATCTCGCGTTAACGTGACGTCGCGGCGGCAACGGCATCGTCGACGTCGTCGTTGTATTTAGTAGAGCTCGTGCTGTGAGAGTAGGAGTTGCTGGGGCTTCGGTACGACCGCCCGTGAAAGCACAGGACGAAGGAGAAACGGCGGCACCAGCACCGGCAGCTTTTATGCGGCTGGAGCCGTAAATACTTCAGGACTGACGCAGGCAATATTAAAAGTGCGAGGCGTACGCCAGGCCTATCATCCCAGCGTGCTGTGTACGCTTCTGTGCTCCGACCACGACCGAACATACCCCCCCAAATTTATGTCGCTTATCTACGACTACGAAAGAGGAAAGGCACGAACGTTTGCCGAAACGTTCGTCTATACACATTCGCATAAAACCTACAGATGTGAGATTCGAAGCTTCACTCGGACTCACCATTCGTTTAATGATGATAATAGTAATCACGGGGTAATGATTATATACATCGTTCACGCATGATTTCGCCAACTTTTTTCTTTTAGACATCATTCATTTTGTATAAAAATAATGTAGAGGGAGAAAATGGAAAAATCACGATAATTTGACACCCTCGAGAAACCTTTTGGGGGCCGTAGAAAAAATCTGAAAAAATAAATGAAGCATCTTCGAGGGTGTATTCGACATTAGGAACGTTACGGCGAAATCGATGAGATAACGTGAGTGAATAATTTGCAAAATTGCCCGTATATGAGATTCAAAGCTTCCACTCGAATTCACTCTTGATTGAATAATGACAATAATAATAATCACGAGAAAATGACTGGCGGGCTGTACAAATCGTTTACGTAAATGAAGCTGTTTAGTGTGACGGGCGGATCGTCGGGTCTGCACGCAACCAACCAGGGGATGCGAGCTTTCAGCGAAAGCAGAAAAAGTCTGCTTCTCGTCATCCAACCAACGTCACCCTAATACGCTAAGGAAAGAAGAATGGAGCGGGAGTGAAGGAGAGAGTAGAAAAAAGGAAAGAAAAAAAAAAAAAAACGGCAGGAAAGTCGAGTGGCGGGTAGTTAGGTTGATTAATCGCATATTTATGTATCGGACCACTTAGCTTGCTGCTCAGTGCTTCAGCCTGAGCTGAGTCCGTGGTGGGAGAGAAAGCTCGCTTTATCCTGAGCTCGCAGCTTCGGGGAGTCGAGGAGAGGAAAAGTACAGAGAAGCCCTCGCTTTCTCTCTCTCGCATTCACTTTTGTACGCTCTTTTCCCCTGGTATTCTCATTGTACTTTTTCTCCCGCTCCAGTCACCGCAGTCAACCTGCTTCCCTCGTTTCTCCTCGTCATGCCTTGTTCCCCTTCCCCTCTCTCGCCGTCCCTCTCAACGCATACTCACTCGGGCCCTGAGTTCCACGAACTCTTGCCTTAACGTCGAAATAATGCACGCGAAATAAGGTCGACTAAAATATTTAGAGAACTAACCGTGTCGGCCCGAAGTTTTAAATCGCCGCTCGCATCGCAGTGTCGGATAGTCCGAATGCTGTTAAAGCGATCACAAAGTCAAGCAGTGTCTTCACAGCGTTTACCCCAAAGTAAAAATGTAACGTTGCAAATTTTCCAATTGATCAGATCATCTGATGTATTGAATTCAAATAATTTTTTTTTTTTTTCGTCCGCACTTATAAACTAGTTTCCGGGGAACGGTTATAAGGTCGTTGCGGAAGCGGGACAAAAGAAAAATGTAGCGTTGCAGATTTTCCAACATCTCTTAGGCGCAATTGATCAGTTCATCTGTTGAAACCTGTTAAAATGTAGAATGCATTGAATGTAAATAAATTTTCTTTCGTCTAGACTTATAGACAAGTTTCCGAGGAACGGTAATAAGGTCGTTCCGGAAGCGGGTCAGAGAGGTGGGTCTCGCTGTGCAACTTTACTTGGGATAATAAAGCGCGCCGGGTGGTTTGTGAGCCGTGAAATTACCGAGCGAACATGCGCGCAAGAAAAACAATGAGCGAGCGAGCGAGGGAGGGAGTGAGGGAGATATGCGCCCCGTTGAGGGTATGGATAGTTGCATGGGGCTTCCAAGCCGGGAAATGGCAGATTCGCCACGCGAATGTACGGCGTCTCGCGAGGATGCTGAACGGGCTGAGAAGAGAGAGAGAGAGAGAGAGAGAGCGGCAGTTGCATTGTGGCGGATGAAGGCGAGCGAAGAAGGCACGGAGAAGGACACTCGAGAACGATTTACAACCGAAATGTAAGGAGAGTCGCTTCTTTCTCCACGCTCCTTTTAAATGTACGTACGTATAGGTGGCCTCGACAAACGATATAAATCTACTTAGGTATCCATCTACCCGAGCGGTACGTAGTATATAGCAGCCGTAGCTGGGGCAGCGCGGCACACACTACTTTAAAGGCTCCGGAGACACAATGAAGAACGTTTCCTCGAATTGAATGTTCCTTCTGCTTCGGCTGCGTCTTCTTCTCTCACCCGTCGGCTTAGCTGAGATAATCGAGAGATTCATCCTCGTCTCTGAATAAGTGACGGTGATTTCTTGACTCAACCTCGTCCGGCTCGAATTGACGATTCAAGATTCCATCATGAATTGATCTCACGTTTTCCCGAAGAAGATACTCGAAATAGCCGCCATACTCTCGAGTCACTCTCTGCTTTTTCCCCGTAACTTTGAGCTTTACGAGCTGTAGCCAAGAAAAAAGCTCGATAAAACTTGGAAAAAAAAAGAGAGATAGACGAAGACACTCCCTAACAGTTTTTTTCATCCCTCTAACTGAATACGATTTATCAACTTTCGCATTATTCTGCGTCCTGAGCTTCTTATTTTTGGCAATGTTTTTGAAGTGAAACGGAAAATAATGGGGAGAGAGAGAGAGATAGAGAGAAAATCATAATCCTCCGTGGCCGATCAGTCAGGCCGAACCCTCTTCACAGTCTGAAGTACTCGAACGTTATTTTCCTGAGTCCCGAGGTACTCGGAAACTGTTGAAGAAATCGAGAGACGAAAAAAAATCAACGTCGAACTTCCGCAGATTCTTTGCTCTCGAGAGTTTCGCGAGAGGTACGGATCCAACCTTTTGTGAATATCTTATTGTATCCGTAGCGTATGTACGGAAGCCGAAGTAAAATCATTATTGTAGATTCGTCCGAGTTTCAACCGAATCGATTAGAAATATATTACCCTGTGGCCATTAAGGGATGGTGATCAAGAATTTCTCGCGAGTGAAAGCATTCGGTTGCCGCAAGCCCAGACGATGTCGAGCTTGCGACTCGCTCTCTGGGTGAACCTCACTCGGCTTTTTCACCAACTTTCGGCCTGCCAACCGGAGAAAGCGGCTGGCTGCCGGGGACGCGTGTCATATTTTTATTTGTGACGTGTGACTGCCGCCGCGGTTTTGCGTAGTGCCATCCACCGATGGTTGAGGGAGGCCACAGGGATGGAGGGAGAGAGAGAGAGAACAAATTTGCGGGAAACGAAATTCGTAGGATGGAACGAGAACCAGTGCGCTCGGGAGAACGTGATTCACTGTCTGGTTGAGTGCATCTCAAACATACAGCTAAATCATATCATACGGGATGTGCCATGTCAATTGCAGGCAACAGCCGATTTTACGGGTTCGTCTAATGCTCGAACTTTTGGGGCTGCTACCGGAAGAGTCGAAGGGGTGGAGGGGCTGTAGGCGTAGCAGAAACCAACTTGTCACTAGTGGGAGACGCGGTATATACAGAAGTTGCCAAAAAATGAGGCAAGCAAGGCTCGGGAGGTTTAGCTCTTCAGGGTCTGCGTTTGACTCGTTGATATCAACGATGGAAAGTTCGCGTACTTTCTTCCGGATGTAACATTTCCGAGGGTGCAGGTTACTTGTGTTTGTTACTCTAAACTAATATCAAAGTAGGCTCAACATGACCACCAACCGGAAGGGCCATTTACGTAACGATTTATACATTCCACTTTCAACATAAAGAATATTGAACAAAATTGTATTATTACCAAGAAATTATTCAAGAGCTTTTTATTATCAGAAGCTGTAAATAAGTAACAGGCTCGTACCAACATAGTTAACAAAGGCCAAGTGTTAAAAAACATTTGATAAATGAATGATCATTAAAGTTTATTTTGTCGTAACGGATATCTCGCGCTTCTAGCATCCGCGACATCGTTATTTTCCACTAAAATACATGTAGGTATAATAAAGCTAGAGCATCGGTGGGTGTAGGCGGCAACATATTCCTCTCAAAGTAGGCAAGTATTCTACGAGCAGTTTCCCCTTTAGAGCGCGGTCGTTACCACGCGTACGCCGCCGGTGACGTCGCGCATGTACTGTTAAATATTGCAAGTCACGAGGCCGTTAGATCACGTAACCGTCCGTCGGTGGTTTGATGCTTGGCGTGTGCTTTGTTTACGATTAGTCGTCGCCCAAGTATCGGTGTCACTCAGGCTCCATATCAATGAAGAGGACGACGCCGTCGGAACCGTAAACCCTCCGCCTTCCATCCTCCGGTTTCCCCGCGACGAGCTTCCAAGTTGAAAGACGCGACTCCGGAGCGCTACCAGCCACTACATTCCCTCCGCTGTGTACGTATTACTTACGTCTGGCGGGGCGTAAGCAGACGTCGTCATAAACAGTGTCAGCAAGACGTGAGAAGGAATACGGGCGTGAGCGTGAAAGAGCAATGAGATTCCGCGCCACACGACGCGAAATCGGTTTCCGCATTCGTCCCCGTTCGCCATCTGCTCAGCAATCCGGATTTTAAAGCTTCTGTGGTGCTATTAGTCGGGCAAATAGGATTTGAAACAAAAAAAAACAATCTTATAGACGTGTGAAAGAAAAATGCGAGGATTCCATGGGATTCCGTGGCTTCTAATTAAAAATAAATCCCAAGGAGCTGTAGGGTACGTACTATAACCGTTAGCTGACGGTTAGCCTCGCGATCGCATTAAAATAAATTATTTAAGTTGTAGCAATTTCGTGGGTCTCCGATGGCTAATATCCGTATAATGGAAGAAGAGAGAGATAGAGAGAGAGAGAGAGAGTGAGTGAGTGAGTGAGTGAGTGAGTGAGTCGAGGTTTCGGTAGCTCGAACGAGGCACCGAAACCGTGACCAAAGCGAGAGAGTAACAGGGGGATGCGGTTATAGGATTGGGGTGTCTCCTCAGCGGTGGGCGAAGACGAGCATTCTCCAGGGGGTAGTGCGACGGAAACTGGGCGTGGAGCACGAACCTCTCGACGTCGAACCACCGCGCTGTGAACCCACTGGCATACCACTCACGAAAGGTAATTGACGAGGAGGAATAAAATAATTGAAAGATAAATTCACGCTTCGACAAATTAGGGGAGACGAGATTTCTCTTGTATTCCCTGTGTCTTGATATACCACTCAATGCTCTTCATCAAACTCGGGGCTCTCTTCGAGTATTTCGAGTTGGTTCGTTGACGGTCGCGAATATCGAGCATTATTCCGTGCATATTTACGCACAACTTAACACGGAGAATTTGTAATCAGCATAAAACATTCCTCTTTTTTCTCTTCGAAAAATAAACATTTTCGCAAATCCCATATCCATTAAGACATTGAAGACAAAGAAAAAAATGATTTTTTCGAAATTTTACCCAGGTCCCAAAAGCTCAAAATTTTTTTATTTTCGGTAGGTCACCTCAATATAATGGAGTTCAGAAATTTTACGTTGGAAGCAACATTCAGATATCGATATGGACAGTATCAATGTATTGCTCAACTTTCATACCAACATTCCAAATTTTTCAATGCATTCAACATTCGAAAATTCAACATTGATTATAAGCTTTGAGAAAGTGATTTCTTCGAAATCATACTCAAGCCCCAAGGCCCGCAAAATTTATATTTTTGGTAGGTCACCTCAGTATAATGGAGTCCAGATAATTTCCGATGTAAGCAACATTCACATATCGGTATGGACAGTATCGCAATGTATTGCTCGACTTTCATACCAACATTCCAAATTTTTCAATGTCGTGGTACACACGCAACCACTTCTCTTTTGGACTATGCGTTCTGGACTTAATTCTCATTCAGGACATTCCACGAGGGCACAGGAATTTCGAGCCATTAAGCACTCGCTATCTTTCGACTGTGGGCCTGGGCGTGCGTAAGCCACGTATAACCGTCTAGTCGCCTGCTCTCGCCCTCTCGTTCTCTTCTTCCTGGGCGGGAGGAACTCGTCGGATCTCTGAGTAACCCCGCGGGGGCAACGGAGAGTTTGGTTGTATAGCGGGATGCGGCGTGGGGGAATGAGAGAAGAACCCTACGTCAGAATTATTTCGTATAATTATATTCGTTCTGCAACGACACCCCGGGGGCTCAAAATTGAAATTGAGCTTCCCTAGACGAATATCTCGTCGTGCCTCGCGCCAACCGCCTCCCCCGAAGCATCCTGCTCATCCAGTTACCATGTTGCCGTGAGCCAGAACTCGCTCCCCTTACAGCGAGCCGAAGGCAACTTCGACTTCTCCGGTTCTCCTCCTCTCCGTCAGCAACGCTGTCTCCGAAACCACAGAATGTTTACTCCTGTTTTTATGTTAACCTCTAACAAATCGAATACCGTTTGCCTGATCGCGAATCAATACATATTCCTTCCAAATTGCTTCCTCATTATTTTTTGCTTTTCACAAAGCTACCTATCTGAGCAAGAATGTTGATTGATCGTGGCTTCGTCATAGAGAAAGCTTTGTGAAAAGTGAAGAATAATGAGGAAGCAGGAAAATATGAGAAAGATAAATTTCACCAACACAAAGCTCTCTCTACGAGCGAGCGAAAGGTTTGAGCCTTGAAATTCGTCATTTGCTGGCTCCAAAATTGACTTTGATTCATATTTTACACAAATTTATGCTGCACTTTTCGCATTATTCTGTATGGTGTCTTGAGTTTTAACGTTTACGGATCGTAATAATAATTTTTTTTTTAAATTACTTCAGGGTAATATTCACGTGGATTTCTTCAAATATTCCTCGTGACACGTGACGTCCATAAAATTAAAAGTTTGCAGTTTTTTGCTGGAGTTGTTGAGTTACATGGAGCAGCATTATCGCGAGTTGCATGCCGTCGGAATTTTATCGGGCGCATCGAAACAACGCGCCGAGAATAATCGGTATAGTCGATGTTACTGTATACAAAACAGGGAAAATTCGTTTGGCGAGCACAGTGGTCGTGAGGGGTGTGTGCAAGAGAAACCGTGAAAATACGGGGAAAACCCGGGAGGCATCAAAGCGCCAGCAGAGCACTCGACGCTCCATGAATTTTACCGGCAGTCCCTGTAACTAGCTGGCTAGCGATCGCGGTAAGCCCGTTCGCGGTTTCGCGTTGATCAGCAGAAATTAGCATAGCCAATTTATGTCCCGCCCCTATAAATAACATGTTTATCGTTGTAATTTATGCGAACCCCCAGCGGAGCCCTGACCCGAGGCACGGCTACGGCCAGAATGCACGGACGATCATCTCTCTCTCTCTCTCTCTCTCTCATCGGCCCACCGGTATCGTTCGCCGGCCGTGCAATGAGTTCGATTTTAGCAGAGCGAATAGATTTGTTACCGGAAACAGCTTTGGTTGCATCCACGACGACAACGATATAGCACGGAAAATCTATCGAGCCGGTAATGCAATCACTATTGTAATATCGTTATGACATGTCGACCTTTTGAAATTAACTACTCTGTCACTCCGAAAGTAGGTCTTGTCATTGGCTGCAGCGATCTCAATTCCAACGCGCACGACACAGTCGCATTCGCATTGGGAAATGACTATATATTTCAATAATTCGGCATTAAAAAGTGAAATGTTACAAGTATAATGACTTCCAACAATAATGGCCAAATAATGTAGGTGAGCACAGGTTACTACAAAATTAATTCCTCTTTCGATATGAATGTTCGTTTTCGAAAATGATAGGTATTTATTATAACGGTAAATCACGGGTTATTACGAAATACAAATTCACGAGTAGTTACGTCTGGCATTTGCTTGATAAAAAATTTGTCAAAAAAAACATTTTTATCGCTTTCGTTTTCCGTAATTTGGTTCAATGGTGAGTTGAACCGAACCTAAACTCCCTCACAAATTCATAACACGATCCTTCGAGGTTCACAACCACGCCGGTGCATATAGCGTTGGGCAAACTTTTCGGTCAGGCAACAGCACAAACACTTCAGATTTGGAAAGCTCGTCTCTGGATGAGTTAGCCGGAATAGCCTGTACCGTATGGCCGTAAACCCCCATTGGGAAATCTGCATGCAGAATCGTTCAAGTTCAAAGCCGCCCGAGATATACAACGTAGAGTGCTGGAGGACGATCTGGCGGACATCGAGATTCGCCAAATCGCGTTAGAATCCTCTCTGATGCCTATACGTATGTCGCATCCCTGGCGTAACGTGTAATCGATGCGTTTTCGTTGTGCATTCACCAGTTCAGTGTGCGTGATGCGTGTACCGCTCGTGGAATCCCGGTTTCACATTTACCCGCACGTATATCTACGTGTCCACGAGACGAGGAGCCACCGGGCAGAGTTGCTCGTGGCACGGGCAACGAATCGAGCCCTCTGTCACGTACGAGTGGAATAGGTCCGTACGATATGCAGCCATTTGCATACATATAGGGTCATTATAAATATACCGGGCTGTGGAGAGTTCCTACGGGCAGTGGCGGCGGGACACCAGTCTCTCCAACATCCGGCCCATCACAGCCAGCCCAGATAGAGGGAGAGCGAGAGAGAGAGAGAGAGAGCGCGTTCCTCCACCTCGCTGAATCCGTGACCGCGGAACTGCCCGCCGATGAACCCCGCTTATCCGTTATTGCGGCTCACCGTTTGAGACTCATCTCTCCTTTTCGGCCGTACCGAAATTTCGGAATTCACCGGACGCACTCTCTCGCGGCCGAGCGTTCACAGCGTTCGCCAGCTGAAACGTTTTCGCGAGGATTAAAAGAGCCACTAACGAATGAACACGGAGAATGAGCGAAAGAGGTGAAAGCCGAAGTTGGATATACCGTGGGATAGGAGCTTGTATACGGCTGTGGTGCATCTGAAACGACGAGAGGGTCAAAGCTGCTCGCAGCGCCTCATCCGGGCTATGCACCGAAGTACTACTTCAAACTTGGTGAATTCCATCGATGGAGTTTCCGCGCTTTACCTTGCCCTCGGTATTCATGATGAAAAGTTGCGCGATGTATTGACTGTGCTTATTTCAGGGTATTTAACAATTAACACAAGCTCGAAATTTCACGATCTGTACATTTTCAATCTCAAAGACGTGGAGTAATAAAAAAACGATTTTATTTTATTTTTTTTATCAACTTTCATTTATAAAAAATGCTACACACATATGAAAAATCATTTGAACTCGATTAAATGTTGATGTTGAAGGGTAGGTCAATTTTGAATATATATTTTATGGAAAAGCCATAAGCAATTATGGCGAAAATGCATTGTTTCGTGAAGGGAATCGCATAAACCATTTATTCTTTCAATTTTCCGAAGACAATCGTCTCGAAGTTTAATCCAGATCTTTATCACAAAAATCAGCAGCAGATTCCGAAATTTTTTTCATCGTATGTTTGAGCAACGACCTGCGTGAGTCAAGCTAACGGCGAGTTAGCATACGCGTTATAACGCATTGGCGCAACTGTATTCCGCTCGTCCCCGAGCTATATAGTACAGGGTTAGAGAAGCAGACAGGCATTACAAATGCTAATGGGTGCGCTCGTGGCAAGCGTACCGCGTAGAATACATTAGCGTCTCGTTCGTCAGTCATTAGCTGCGAAAACACAATATTTCCGAGCGAGAAGCGCGTGAGCGTTCGCTATTCCCCTCGCCGCCGATGGCGCGAGCGTTTTCCTGGGTTCGTACGAGATCTCGTGCGAGCTTGTTCTGCACATCGCACATGGCCGTCCCGTTGGCACCCTGTAAAGCCGGAGAGGGACCACTAGAAATTTCTATGTATGTAGATATGCAGTCGATATGCAAGGGTGTGTACGTATACCTGGTACAAAGGGAAACCGGCGTGTCGAGAGGGGGGTTCTCACGAATCCGATGGATGGAAGACCATCGCAGATTCAATTATCGAGGCTGCCGCGCCGCTCTCACCGATCGCCTCCAACGCCTCGACCCTCGTATATCAAGACCGCGAGCAATTTTTAATTAACACACTTCGTACCACGTGTACCACCGGAGGGCGGAGGGCGGGTGAAAATGCAATGCCACATTCCATAAACTTAGTGTAAACTGACGGTATGGACTAATAAGCTTTTTTTGCAGTGTCAAATTAATTTTCGATTATTCAATCTGCAATTATGAGAACGACCAAATTTTGTTGCCCAAAGTTTATATGCAAGGTAAAGTGGCAGTTGTTTGATTGTTGTAATGTATTTCAAAATTCGTCAAAGCTCTTGGATCTTATAAGACTTCAAATAAACCTTCTCCATTTCTTGACGGAAAAAGTGACGCTGATTTTCCGTTTTTACAATTATTGTGAAACAGGGATACAAAGTTGGACCTTGTACATTGATTTCTTATTATTTATGTTCACTTTATACAAATCTTTTTCTATGATAAACCCAAAATCAACGAAAATTCTTCCTTACCGTGGTAGCTACGTAAAAACTGAAAATAACAAGGACGTAATGTGCAAATCTCCACATTGGATTTTCCATCCAACGTTGCTCTGATATTCTGATACAGAACTGTTAATTAGAAATGAGGTAGAGAATAGAAAAGTAGCTATGGACACCTTGAGACTAGGGCGCCTATGGTCAAATTTTCAAAACCAAAACCAAGAATCAACGGGAGTATGAAACTTCCATTTATATCCGCCGGTGAACTCTCGGTAAAATCGAAATCCCAGTAAGTAGAGGGTGCAGGAATTTTGAGCAGACTTGCCATCGGACGTTAACCGTTAGAAACGTCGGGCCCTGTCTCGTGTGGCGCCGAAAGCGTTAAGCGTGGTCCAGAGTGGTATCGGGTCGCGTGCTCGACTCCGCAAGTCCGCGCGATAGTCGGCCCGGCGTTCCGCTCCTCTGGATCCTTCTCCTCGGAGGGGATTCGAAGAGAGCGAGAGCGCGCTTCGGGCACCGTTGAGGCTGTTCAACCCCTAACGCGCTGCCGGGCAAAGAGGGAAAGAGAGAGCCAGAGTGTCCTCGACATCCCCACCAAAAGCTGCTGGCTGTCCCCTCCATTTTACCCCGTCGGCGACGAAGCTCCTGCCTCCGACGCCGACGTCGACGCCGACTCCGTCGCTTCTGCTGCTCCCGCTGCTGCCGCGATACATTGCGATACACACGGTATTCCACGTCTCCGCGTTCTCTATACCCGGCGCCGCGTATCCGCTGTTTCTTCCTCCTGCGGATCATCTGATCGTCCCCGTGAACGTCGGTAAATTTGTCTCTCGATCTTTCGTCATTACTTACTAGCAACTGGTTAAAGTCTCCGAACGACGAGACGACGAGTCCATTATCAGCGAGAGTCGTACCATGATAATCATCAGCCTTGATTAAAAAGTCGTCTTCCGATGAAGCAAAAGATCAAGGGAAAGGTTTAGACATCGGTTTAAGTGACAACGTTTAGCATTGCATCCTGACGTTGAGCATTTGGAAGTCAAACACGGAAGCTTCGTGGTATCCGAGAGCCGTCGGACAGCTCGCGTCGCAACGACCATCCGGAGCTGAGTAAATTGTGAAGCCGGCCGGCGAAATCAACAACGAGGGTAGAACACGAGAGACGGTGTACGTGAGGAGAAGCAAAGAAGGGGAGAAAGAGTGAGAGACCTGTATACAGACAACAACGTGATAACACGAGTACGCAAGCGCGCCGACGGCAGAGTAAACGCGTAAACCACCTCTCTCTTTCTTTCTCTCTCTTCCTCTCTCTCTCTCTCTCTCTTTCACGAACAGCCGTCACCGATACAACGATACACAACACCGACTCGTCGGTATACACAACCTCGGCCCTCGTTCTCCTCCCGCGCTTTCTCCTTCTCGCTTCAAGCTCTCGGGCTACCCCTGTTTATCAATCGTTCTCCCTCGTTCTCACTTGCAGACGACGCACTTGTTCGCCCGAGACGTACGCAACGCACAGGAGAAACGACTGCGACGTCGGGCTGCAAGCAAAACCGGAGAGAGAAAACGTGGCGAGTTGAGTGTATGCGCAACCCCGATTCGTGACCTACCCTCGTTCCGTTGCACGTCACCCTCTTCCAACGTTATCGTCGTTGCTCGTATGTGCGTTCCTCTATTTAGCTCTCTGTTTCGAGCTTTTTATTTTTTCCTTTTTTCTTTACTTTTCATCTCTGGGTTTCTTCGCGGATTTCTCGTTTATCCTCGTTTCATCCTCACCAACAAGCTTGTGATCCGTCTCGAATCATCGGTACGAATGAATCTACTGTGATACGAAAGTAAAGAGAGAAATAATAAGGCAACCGAAGTTCGAGAGTGGCGCGTAACGTTGTGACGAAATAAATTACGCGAGTTTTCAGGATTATCTTTTCTATTTATCACCCGCATCTTTTTTCTCACAAACCCTCTGCTATTCCTTTGTTTTTGATTTTTTTTTTTTTTTCAATGCCGCGAAGTTGTGAATGATCGAGTGAAACGATTGTGACGCAGGTCCGGTCGTCGAAGGAGAACAAGAGAAGAGATCCGCAAAGCTCGAGTTGTGCGTCGTTTTAACTTTCTCAAAGTGTCGAGGATTATCATTTGCGAGTAAGAGAAGAGTCGTCGATTGAGTCGCCGAGCGGCGAAAGGAAGGCATTCAGTGACATCGCCAATTGCGTGAGAAAGCGTCGAGGAATCGCGGGGAGCCAAAGTCAGACTCGCCCGAGCGATGAAATCTCCGAGAGCCGAGCGATTGTTCCGTCTCCGTCTGACCACACAAACGTTCTGACCACTTAAATCAGTCGCGCCACTTTACTCCGAGGATTCCGAGTGAGTCGTTTCTTTATTGAAATAACCGAAAGGTTGTAACGAGAATTTCACCGAAATCCTAGCACTCGGATCCGCTTCTGAGAAACAGCTTCTCTTGCAAAGTGATCAGGATGCTACGGCAGTTGTCTTGAACGAGCGATCGGCAATTGGGAGAAAGGGAAAAGAGGATATGTTTTTACGAAGTTACGTAGGCAAGCTTGCGGGAAAACAATATCACACAGCGGGATAACCCACGTGAAAGTGAGAAGCTTGGAAAAGCTCGGTAGAGCAGAGGATACAACGGATACGGGGAACGAGGGCCCCGAACAACCGAAGAGAGACGAAACAGCAGGCGAAAGGCACCCCCTGGTTTCCCGCGCGCAGCGCGCGACCGACCACCCCAACCGAGGGCCGAGCCGCCGTTGCCGCTGCCGCCGCCGCGAGCAACCCCTACACACAACAACCCAACGAGGCATCCCCCACTCTGAATCGCACAACAGCCAGAGCGGAAGTGCTAGTCAGTCGGCGAGCGACCTTCCGACATCACGGGTTAACTTCCCCCATCGTCCATCGTCTTCTCGGCACGGCATCAACGTTGTCGCGCGCGCGAGAGACAGACGAAGGAGGGTGAGAAGAATTAAAAGCTAGAGATAGAGATAGTTCGAAGAAATAGATGACAAGACAACCGATAGACTGAGCGAATGAGTGGGAAGGGACGGACTGATATCGTTCGTACTTGATATCGTCGAGAGTGCCGGGTGCCATAGTCACGAAAGATACGCGAGGAGTGAGCGCCCAAGCCCAATAGTGGCCCGACTATTTTCGACGTCCACGTTGCTTTCGTATTCATCCCAAATCCAAACACTTTTCATCGTCTCCGCTCGCCAATCATCGACGAGCAATCGTGCCTCGTGCTTCTTCAGCAACGTCCACGGACATTCGGATATTTGTACGATATAACGAGAGTTAACGCAACGATTACGTGATAAATTCGTCATACTATTATCACACGAACTAACGACCACGGTTTCAATGTGCTTCTGACGTCGCGGGATTTTGTCATCGAGCCACTTAAAATACGTAAACGTGTGCGGCGAATTGCAGATTCATGAATTTGTCATTGATAGTATGATAAGTAGTGCTGATGTTTTAGTTCGTTGATGATTCATCTGCGAGAGTGTGCCATTTTCATCTTCTACGTGTACGAGAGTCACGTGTCGCGAATTCTTTTTACACTGTTGCATTGAGTAATCATTGCTATTCACATTGTTACCGTTCGATTGGCCGCGACAGCAAGAGACGTCGATGAGTCGCGTGATATCCATGAACGTGTGAGACTCCGTGATTCGTTTGGTAATTACGAAAAAAAAAAAAAAAAAAAACAAAGTCGTGCGACAGGAAATACACGGCGAGATTGTTTGTGCGTGTTTAACCCTCACGGGCAATTTGGATAAGAATCTCGCAGACCAAATTGTCGAGGGTACACAGTGCGTTTAACCGTTGTAAAAGGATCAACCAGGACGACGGACGACTTAACGGAAAAGCGGAAGGTACGGGAGGAAAGTTACCGCACCGCTTTCTATATCAAAGAGGCCGTGTTACGTGTTTGGACTCTGCACGATAGGACGACAAAGGAGCTCGTTCCAGAGAACCGCGCGACGCTCGTACGTGTATGCACTTGGCCTCCCCTCGGGCAGGAGATAGGTAAAAGGATCACGATCGAAAAGAGACGAGAGTAAACGGTGTACACTGTACATTGCACCCCCGTCGTATAAAAGCTCCCGAGGAGAAGCATTGAAGAGGCGGTTGCAACGGAAACGAGCGACTCACCGTTCACTGAATTCCCATCCTCTTGTGTACTTGTTGAGCCCAAGCAACCATCGGTCTCCATCGTCTGGCTATTCTTCGGTAGAGCCCTTCAACCTCGACCAACCTCAATCAGAATTCACACAGCGATACACCGCCCACAGTGGAGAATAATTCGTTGTTTATCCTTTCGTTTGGAAAATATTAATCGTGTTTAAATTCGCACGAGATTTGAGGGGTTAGTCACGTGAACGAAATTGTGAAGAATCGCGTGTCGAAAGGTGCCGCATTGACCACGTGGTGGAACGAGCCGGCAGAACAAACAACTTCCTCCGAGACAAGGTGCATCATCTGCCTCTTCAGAGTTCATAACCGGCTGGTGGAAATATTGCCTGTATCTACTTAAAACTTCCTCGAGAGGAAAAGCATCGTGCAACAGGATACTCCACAGGATACTCGAGAATATCTCGCGGAGCGTTCTTACGTACTATATTATATTCCCCCCCGACTTGGCCATCGCTCCCGGAGTTCACGAGTTTCATTGTGTGTACAGGTAAAGTCTATTTGCATAGTTCGTGCGCGTTAGCTCGATCCTATCCAAGGTTATTGTTGCAAGCCGAGTATACATCTGCTCAGTGGAAAGTACAGCGGTACAACTGGTACAACAGACTGGACTCGTTAAAATTGTAGATTCGCCGACTGCGTTGGAAGTGTCTGTTTGTCGAGCATATCCGTTATCCGTCGCGTAACCGCGTTAATAAAACGTGGACGAGAAAACAAAAGGTGTGATTAATTTTGAAAAGAGAGAAAAAAAAACACGAAAAGCAAAACGAGTCAGCTTGGTCGAAATCTTTGCTGAGTACATTAGCAAGGAGGCAAAATCCCGCCCGTAGGTAATAGTGCATCAAGGAAGGAGGTCCAAAGGGTGATTGAGAGAAGTGTTCATCGGGTCGGAGGGAGTGACAACTGCGTGGTACGCAGTGGTTCGTACGTTTCTTACGATCAGGAGCATCAGGTAGCCGGGAATAATAATCGAGGGTGGGTGGAGTGGTGCGGGGGTTGCACGAGGAGGCAGGAGGTTGGGGTGGCCTCGTCAGGCACCTTGGCTCGGAGCGCACAGGGCCCCGGGGCTGCGGTGGTGGGCTGCCTAGTTGGGGTGTACCCGTGCTCCTCCACGGGGCCCAGGGGCCCCACTTCGCACCTGCTCCAGGCTCCGATACCGAGTCAGCAGCAGAATCAGGGTTGTCGTGCCTGTTGCTGTGTGCATAGCAACCACCAACCGCCGGCGGTCCAGCTCACGAGCCAGCGGGCCGGTCTTTCGCTGAGGGTAGCGAGGGTGGCGTCCACCACCTCCGTCCGAGCCGCCCCCTACGCCCACCCCCAGCACCAGGGGCTGGGGCAGGAGTGCAGGTAATAACTTGAACAACAACCAAAACTTAACACACAGAGTTTGTTAATATATATCAGTTAATTTATGACGATAATTATCACAACATACAATTATAAAGGTCTCATTAGTTGCGTGCGAGTTTAATTATTAACTATATAACAATACATATAAAAAGTTAAGAAATACTGTTAATCGGTTCGGCCATTGTTTTCGTGTTCGCGTTACATTGTATACATCGAGTTTGTTGAGAGGTTTACATTTATCCGAAAGGCTTGTCGAAAACGATAAATAAAACGGATAAGTAACACACAAAGTCATATCACATAATACTGCTGTTATTTATCATCAATTATTGGTTATTAAATCGTCAACTTCACTACAATTGAAATACATTTAAATAAATATATAATAATATATATTATAATATTGAAAACGACGCGCGAGCGTGAGAGTTTCGAAGAGGTTAAAAACAAAACAAAAAAATCCACGAAAGGTGTAGGGAGGAGACGGGCGCAGTGGGTGGAGGTGGTGCGCACATCCTCGGCAGCCCGATGCTGTTCGTCCCGTTCACGGTGCCCACCTTCCCCGCGACGCATCAGACATCCCACCCTGCTCATCAGACGCATCATCAGCAGCTGGGAACCACGGTCCAGAATCCGGTCCAACAGCAGCCTCAGCTCAGCCAGCTGAGCCAGATCAATCAACTCAATCACCTGAATCATCAGGGAATCGTGTCAGCCACGACGAATCAGCCGCCAGTTCACAGTACCAGCTGTTCGCCTCAGCAGCAACAGCAACAGCAACAACAGCAGCAACAGGCAACCACACCGAACAAGGTAACGTCAACAAAACTTTTACGAGTCTTTCTCGGATTTCGTCTCAAAGATTACAGGGGCAATTGCTGCTCAATCATCAAAATCCTACAATCCTTTTGTTTTCTAGGCTAGCCTACAAAACAAAACAAAAAACCATTAACATTTTTTTCGAACAATCTTTCAATAATCCGTCAATGGATCTTGATTTACGAACAACGTCGTAACTTCCTTCTCGTTGATCTGCTCCATACGACAAACAAATAGACCGAGAAACTTTTCGACTGCTACAGGACAAATAACACAAGCAAGAAGATCACGACGCTGAAGTAACACAACGACGAACGTCTCGACGATCGTGGCTATGTTCTCGCCCAACTACTTCAGCTTACTCCGACACAACCCCCCCCCCCTTCGTTGTGTCTCATCCCTCGTGCTCAAACTATACTACACACTCATCCTCCACTTCGCGCAGGCGGAATAACATTCGGCGTTGACATTGCCCCACACCGCCGTTCCTCTTTCCGGCCACCGGCAACCTCCCATTTCATTTTTCTCGCCTCTACCCGTCACCGAGAATCGCGAGAGCGCGCCACGGCGTGGCTTTTATTATCCTGGCGAGGATTCAAGTCAATTTTCTTCAGCGAGCCATAACCCACCGATGCGAAGGACGCGGGCGCGCGTAGGGAGAAAGAAGCACAGGGTTTTCTCGTGACTGCGGACGCGGACAACTCGCGGGTGGTGTGGATGTGTTGTGCTCCCGGCACGTGGATGACTACGACGGGGTAGTTGCCAGAAGCGAGGCCACGCACTACTGTCTTAATTCTGGGATTGTCTCCTGGCAGACCGAAAATCCGGAGCAGCTCCTATACTTTTTCGCCATCTGTACCGTTCCGCCTCTCCGGATTCTCACTGTACCAGTTGGTTTCGTGCCCCCTATTCCGACTCTCACTTTGCCATCCTCGTGCTGCACTTTAGCGCCGACGCGCCCTAGCCAAAAACTTCTTACCAACATCGCGAAACACCGAAAGTCGAACCGTGGACACGCACGTGGCGAATCAACTTCAACAGGAAGATGTATCAATCGGGTGTCGAAAAGTTTTGGGGTACGGCAAGTACATCAATCGCTGGGATAAGTGTGAATTGAAATAGATACATATTAACGTTTTTTTCTACTCTAGACAATCTTCAAGTCTGTAATTAAAATATATTTCTATGCGAAATTAATTGGCATTTTTGTGATAAGTATAAAGACATAATGTAAAAAAATGTATACAAATCGTACGGCGAGGGATAGATATATTTCATTGTATATTAGAATCAAATGGCAACAAGTTGCAGACTAATAAGCAGAATATTTCACTAACAAACGTTTCGTTGTGAAACTGATTGTCATTGATCAATCTGATTTATTACAAAATTAACAGAATCCCCGGGGGCCGTCACTTTTCCCCGTGGAGTCACGGCGTTATTTACGTGATCCTATAGAGAAAGACATAAACCAAGTGGTCGAGTGTGAAGGATATAAGAAATTCACGTAACATCGCGTGCAGCCCAGCCGCCGGCGGTTACACGGCAGCAGCATGGGGCTAATCGAAAATAGATTAACGACGTGACAGTAGAGAGAAGCGCAAGTTTCTCGAGGCGAGGGAAGCTCGGCGTGGGTTTGCTACGGTCGTGCGGGTCTTTCGGGGCGACGAGCGCGAGCGCGAGCCGTACGTCTAAGAATCATAATTAGGAAATTGCACCTCCGGCCTGATGCCGGAGGCCGCATAGTCAGGTAAACCGTGGAAGAGAAGAGCATGACTATCCCATCACATGGTCGGGAAATGCGCCCGGGCGCGCGCGCGCGGTGCCTGTGAGCGTTCAGCTGTAATTTTGAGAAACGACGGCGGTAAGCTCTCGCAAAGAGTTGGCGGTGATGCTCTCGCGGTGCCGAGAATTTCTGCGCGATAAAGGAAGACGCGGTGAACAGGAGTATGGCTTGACGTAGAAGTGCGGGTGGATGCTGGTTGCACGGTTTCAGCGAAGCCTGCGCGCAGAATGAGGAGAATGCGCGTGGCTTAGAAGCGGAGGGTGAGCGAGGCGACGGACGGGAGAGGGTAAGAGTCGAGAGTGGGGAAGATCAAAGCGCGGGAGATGATTTCATTACAACACGCCACTCGTCTGCTCCGTTGAAATATCAAAAGAGTGCAGAGACCCCATACAAGTATGGCAGTCCGCAGTCGTCGTCGTCGTCGTCGTCAGGGAGCAGAGCGTTATGGTTACGTGTGTATGGAGTACCAGCCCGCCAGGCTGAAGGTGGAAGGCAGCTCTTCCTCACAATGCGTCCCACGTCGCTCTTTTCCGTGTACATGAGAAAAAGAGACGATCGGATTGATGGGAAGAGGCGCTGAATGGGAGAGAGATAAAAAACGTGTCTAGCGAAAGGACGAAGTCATCTTCTTTTCGTTCTTTATTTCTGCGCGGATGTTTCATTCTTCTTCGCTCCTGATTTCTCAAGAGCCACAGAACCTTTAGCGTCTCTCGCATTCGTTGCCCGGAGGGAAGAATATTATTAGCTCAAGCTGCTGGTTATTGTCGAAGCAATTTTCGTCGAGTCAAATTCTCTCGACGTCTGTGCAGACGTGAGAATGCGTGGGGCGATTGATACATAACATGTTGGAGTCGCGCAGGCGACTTTCTTTCCAAGGACGATCGTGGTCCACGGTCTTGAAGATTCGAGTACTTCATTCAGTGGCTCTATTGAGTTATGACGTTTGGGTAATGAGTAGCTTTACGCGGAATTTTTAATGCACGCGGGGAGCATCGTGACGAAGTCATTCTCAGAATCTCTTATGATCCCCGCCTGCATGCATGTGTGCTCATGCATATATATGCAAATGCATAATAATTGTTTTTTGTTGTCGCTGTATTTGTACTGGTTGCAACTTGATATTTAACGTGTGGGTAACGCTACATAGAATCCGGAGTCAAATATGTAGACGTGTGTGTGTGTGTGTGTGTGCGTTGGCTGCATTTCTCATAACCGCGGTCGCCCCGAGGCTAACGCCCGACCTGGAACAGACAGGATAGAAAGGAGAAGCGAGAAATAGCGTGGATGAGATGGAAGAAGATAGCGAGGCGAAGAGCCCGTAATTAAAATGAGATTCGTAAAAACAGTGACTGGGCGCAGCGTAATGGATAGAACGCAGCACTCGGAGCCATCATAAAATTTCACAAATGAGTATCCCGGAACGTAGCTACGCGGTGTCCTACCCTTCTGTCTTTATCGCTCTTGTTTCCTCTCTGTCGCTCACGGTCCTCGCGATGAGTGAAACACCGAATGCAAAAAACAAACGGAATAACAAAAAATAAATAAAAAAAATAACAAAAAGATAAAAAATATAACAGTACGAGCGAGATGGAGCGCGGGATGCGAGGACGAAAGGGAAAAAACGAAATGAACGATAAAAAGAAGCAGGGAATAGTGGCCCGAGGATAGCGAGAGGTCGAGAGTTTCGTTTCACCCCGTCATTTCCCATCTCACTCGTTCTGGGAATACCGGCCACGAATACAAACAAGCAGGCTCGGTCATACACGCGAAGTAACAAATGTCGGACATTTACATTTAGCAGCGAGGGGAAAAGGGGGAGGGAAAGGGGTTGGCTATATGCACGTAGGTAGAGAGACCCCCTTCTCTTTTGCCCTCACCGGTTATCCTCTCTTCCCCTCTCCTTCTATCTCTCACTCTCTCTCTCTCTGCCTTTATCAAGTCATACTATTATTTCCTATATTCTAGGTGTCACAAATTTGTTTCTATATCATCCCCTAGGCACATTTGTGCGTCGAGTCGTTGCATTGGAGAATATGGTTCACGTTTGTCTCGTCAACTATGATCGCTGCAATTGGACGTACTTGAGCAAAAGAAATTCAGTGATCCCGAATTTATTTTCGGCCATTTATAGCTTATGTATTTAACTTTTTATTTTTGTATAACTTTATTTACTGTGTCAATACGGAATTTAATTGTCTGATGAATTCTGGAACTCGGCGTTTTTGTTCATAAACAGGTATACGAATTTTAATGCACAAGTGAGATTTGGGAATAATTTCTATAGTTTTGGTTAATTTTACTGCCAAAGTTCATCCGTTTTCTATGACAATTGTATAGTTAAATTAATTAGCACGACTACTCTCGGTATTTTGAAACAATGGAATAAAATATTCAGTAGATTTTTTTTCTTTTTCCTGGGCTTTTGTATTAAACAATTGCAATGAATGAATAGGATGTTTCAATATTAATTACAACAACTCGTCAGTGGATTCAGTCACGGAAATATAGCCAAAAACCAGTGAAAAACATGTGTGTCAAATTTGGTCAAGTGATTTTCCGCAATTTCTCCGAAAACTGGCGATATTGAAAACGGGCATTCATCAGCTGATCACGAAATTTTGTATTTTTGCCTCCAGGCGGTCAGGACATCATCGTCATCAACAACATTTAATATCACAATTTACTAACCGTCATATCCCCTCATTTACAAATAATATTTCCGAGAAAAAATGTTTTGCTGGTAAAACAATATTTACAATCGGTATGTTAACAAATTTTTGTTTTCTTCCGTCCGAATTACTCCCTATGAACCGAACTATTTTTATTCATTGCGTATATTGCGTTTGCAACATCCCTAATTAATTACTTTGCAGTTAACTACGCTAATAAAAAAAAAACCGTTAAATGTCCCGATGTAATAAAGGAGAAGTGGGTTTAGTTGGGCATAGTACGGCAAACGTCGATTTCGAGAGTTGGTCGCTGCTGTCGCTCAGTCGCCTGTGTTACAAGCTTGGCTTCTGCATACAGTGCATCGAGGTAGGGCTTACTCGAAAAGTTTCGTTAGCTCCGGTAGCCTCGGCTGTGAGAGGTAGCGCGGTCGTGGCCTGCTGGCGCTCGTGGCCGACCAGCCCTGACCGTCACTGCTGGCTCTCGGCCGACCACGCCGAACCGTCACCACTGGTTCGCGGCCGACCACGCTCTGCCGTCACTCCTATGGCTTTCGCACTATACTGTCGGTGACGTTCGTTCGCGTTACCGTAACCGGTGACGCGCACCCCACAGCTCCACTTTTGACAAATTGTCCACTTAAAATTGGCTTCCCTCCTCGTACGTAATGTCTCGCATTCCCTTTTCGATGCTGGCGCAATGAAGTCGGAAATTCGTTTCCTGAGTTAGTCGTACTGTCGAGGGGTTTCGGGCTAGCATTATTATTAGGTGCATATATCGTTTCCTTTTGCTTACAGAAAATAAAATTGCACATTGCATAGTATATCCGCGAGAGCTTCTTAAATATTGCTCCGAGCTTATAGCTGTGCCTTATTCTTATTCTCATCCGGTGCGGAATTTTTTGGCAAGACATCTCGAAAGAGCCCGTCACAACTATTAACTTCCGGCTTGGCCCCGAGTCTTATTCCCCGTTCCGAAAGATATCGGCGATATTTATATGCACACTGGGTATTACAAATAAATTGAAAGAGTGGAGGCTGAAAAAAATAGGAAATAAAATCGAATAAATAAGAGCAACGTTCTTTTGCTGTAGCCAACACAGAGGGAGGGAGAGAGAGAGAGAGAGAGAGAGAGAGAGAGAGAGAGAGAGAGAGAGAGAGAGAGAGAGAGAGAGAGAGAGAGAAGGAGAGAGATGAGGCGAATCGTTTCGGCTACGAGGGAGAACGAGGCGTCCTTTGGTCGGCCGGATGGTCGGGGTAATTTCGAAATTTCGTCTCCATCCTGCATCGTACTCTCGTGGACGTTGGAGGGTGAACAATAAAAAATGCGGCGCAGCCGTTGCTCCGTGAGAGAGAGAGACAGGGAGAACGGGAATGAAAGAGGCGACGAGAGAACGTTACGGGGAAAAAAACGGCCAACGGCCAGACCACCGGCGGTGTGGTGGTGGCGCTACGCGAGAGAAAGATATAACGGAAAAAAAAAAAAAAAGAAAGAAAGAAAGGAAAAAAAACGAGAAACAGAAAGAGTTAGACGATGGCGGGAAGGGAAAAACGAGGCGAGAGGGCGAACGCCCGAGCACCGGGTCAGAGGGGTGGACCCTGGCTCGTTATGCACGAAACGCATTACTTTTATCTTGCGGCCTGTACCGCCGAGAGTGGTGCCGAATTGCAATCAATTTTTTGTCTCCCACTCCATCGCTGGCTTTGCCTGCCTCCCGGGCGTACACACAGAGTGCGAAAAAAACGTAGGACGACGCCAACAGAGAAAGGGTACGCAAAAGGGCTGAGTGGGTGACTGAGATAAAACATACTCCGCTGCTGCATGCGGGTGTACCTTCCGGCTCTTCGCCTATATCGCGAAACGCATAGCGCATCTCGATTCATCCGTTCACGAGCCCAATCCACTCTTGTGTTCCATTCGGTTCCATTTCGTGCCTTTTCCGTACCGGCATGAGATTTCAATGTAAGATTTTCATAAAATAAAGAAAACATTTTTAGCTGAATCGATCGCCTTAAATAATTTTCAATCATTATGGGTATTGCTTTATTTTCTCAATGAATTTGGATAAACTCGGTCATGTCATGATAAACCCATTAGAAGTGCATGGGACATTAATAAATTAATACAGACGTGTAATCTCTACTTACAATACAACACGAAATTTTGCAAGATGAGGATAACTGAGATGGCATCTACGCCTCAATAATTTATAATTTACCCCGGCTTTTATTTTTTCTCTCCCACTCTACGGGATTTTTTGACTGCCAGAGATACACACAGAGTGCGAGAAAAAATTAAAATAAAAATAGTTGGATGACCGAAAGCCATAAAGGGAATGCAAAAGCGCAAAGTGGGTGACTGAGATAAAATATACTCTGGTGCATTTGGATGTACCTTCCGGCTCTTCTCTGGTATATCGCAAAACGCGTAGCGCGTCTCGATTCATTCGTGCACGAGGCCAATCCACTCTGGGGTTCTGCTCGGTTCCGTTCCTTTTCAGTTGCGTTCCATTCCGAAATGATCCACGCGCGGAACGTACCTACGTATCTACTGTGTATATTGTATATATGTACCGAGGGTGGACGGAGAGGAGGACGCAGTAGCCAATGGAGAGAACGGGAAGCGGGAAGGGAAGGCCAGGGATAGCCTAGCCTCGTTCTCTCTGGTCACAGCAGCAGTAGCAGCATCAGAACAGCAGCACCAAGGCCTCTCTCGCCGCTCGTTCGTTCGGCTTGGCTGGCTGGCGTTACCCCGTGCAACGAGATTTGCATCCCGGATCCGCGATTTGCATTTCAATTCCGCGAGACTTCGCCACCGCGCTGGTGCTTCTACGGCTCCTGGGTTTTACGTTGCTCAGCCCTGTCGACGTAGCCGCACCGACGTGAAAGTCGTCGCCGCTGCCAAACGGCGGATACAAACATAAATACGATTTCAAGGGTCCCGGCGACTCTGGCACAACTACGTCGAGACCACCACCACCACCACCACCACCACTAACCATCTCGACGACTATGGTACTACTATCGTCGTTGGTACTCCTCTCGTCGTCTGCTCCAACGAGGATGACGACGACGACGACGACGACGACGACTGTTGTAACGAAACGACCACAGTATGGGGACAAAAACGAAACGAGGATTCCGTCGTGAACGTTCCGCGAAACCTTTATTATGCCCGGCTACTTCTCGACTCTCTCTCGTCTCCTTTCCATCTCTTCCTTTGCATTATCTACGCTACTTCACTTATCTCCACTATATATACACTGCTTCACTTACACGACCTATACGTTACGGATATACGGTTAAAAGTAGTGCATACGTTCCAGAAAATTGCAATGCTCTTTATAGTCAAACCGATTCCGCCAACAATGATAAAAATAACGTTATCATAGAGTTGATTAAAGCTTAGCTTATTTTGTTCCAACGAATAACAACGAAACATGATTAGGATTTTCAAAGAAAAATAACAAATAATTCTTACAATTTGGCGGGGTTTCATGAACGTGAATATTCCCCATGAGTCGATTAATTTTGCAGGTGGTATTTGAAGGAAAAATTCGGGAAAAAAATCACGGTACAATTAACGTTAACAGAGTTATAAGTACATCGGCGAAGTAATGTACAACTTTTATCCAATAATTCCCAAGATCATTAGTACACAATTTTCACCACTGCTTCGCGTGTACAGTTTAATTGTCGCAATGCAATCTACGAGGAAACACTGATCATGGTGTAACTCAATGAAGAATAGTATTATTAAGCTTCAGTATTCCACGTAGAAAATTAATCATTGCGAAAATCGTGGATTCTCTCGTGGTAAATAACAGGTGTTACGTTACCTCGTGATTCCGGATACTTGATAAATTGCGTATCAGCTGAACAGACACGTGTAACGTGCTATTTATGCGCAGACGTGTGAGAGGGCACTTTGAAGCATAAAGGATGGAAGACGTAGGTATGACAACCCTTCAGAGGGCTGCCGGCCACCTCAAAGCGAGCGACCTGGCGTACGACGTATAGGCACGTAGCGAAGTGGCTGAGCATCAACAGTAAGAGCAACTGCAGCAGCACTAACGTCGAGGCGATGCTCTCTTCGTAACGTTGCGATCGATAGGTGCGGGAGGCCCTCGGGGAGTCAGCTCGGCCGATCGTGATCGTCAAAGGGGCTCGTAATCGGTCCTGAGCTGCGGCCTCACGCACGTACCGTTAACTATATTCAGGGTCGTTAACCCAATCGCTGTACTCTATGCTACAGATCTATCGTTGAGAACTTTAACAACGCGGTACACAGTTAAAAACCGGTCGATGCAAAGCAGTCCATAACTGTCCGACGCAAACTTGATGGTCCCATTATCCTCATGGCGTTGCCGTTCATTTTCCACTTCCTCATGCGGGACATTTGTTGTTTGTTAATCGTTCTGTCGGTACTTTCAATTTTGAGATATTTCGAAGTACCTGTGAGTTCAAGACGATAAAACGATGCTTTTGACTTGACATTTGACGGTTCAAAAGTAATACAGAAAATTCTGAACTGCATATTGAATATATTTTTACATACTAAGTCGCTGCTTAATTGTCCATTGTATTTCAAGTGTTAATTTGGCTTATATTATTTTGCCATTCGTCAAATCTGTTTACAGTTGCCAAATAATTCATTGGTTTTTGAATTCTCGTTGAATTCTGTTTTAATTTTAAAAAATCCAAGATTTAACATCTATTTATTCTCTCATAATTGTCCATATTTTCATGAAGATTTGTATACGACAAAACTTGAAATAAAAAATCTACGCCTTCAAGAAACCGAAATCTGAACCTCAACCTCAAAATATAATAAATTGGGAGTAAACATGATGTCATATTGGCGAGAAGCCTCATTCAAAATTCACCTTACCGTCATGCTCACCGCACATAACCGCGTCACCAGTTCCGTGTAGCAACATTTTAAATGTAACGCTTGATCCTTGAGCCTTCATAAGCATTTCACGACATGCGCTTAGACGAGGACGCGTGCTGCGCGTGAATTTTCTATGGTGGAAAAAAAAAAAAAAAAAACGGGTGTAGAAACCGTGGGGATGAGCATCGTGACCAACGAGAGAAATAATGAGAGATACGACGAACAAAAAAAGCCCCGGAGTTAAAGGGACGGAGAAAAGAAAAGAACGCGTGGTAAAAGGAGAAGAGAGAAAGTGGTGGTGCAGCACACGGGAGATAGCTATATGTATACACATATAAAAAAAAAGAAAAAACGAAGCAGGGGATAGAGTAGAACCTGCGTGGAGCGAGTAAGCTTGCAAATGAGAGCTTTCGCAGTGGCAGTATTTCTTGCCGAGGTTTTTAATCCCACGGGTAACGCGATACCGCCGAGCATCCAGAGCTTGCGCCTGTGAGCTTTCTCTATTTCCCTTCTCTCTCTCTCTCCCTCATGCTCTCATCCCTGAATTCGAATTTGCGACCCTCACGCGGATAGATACAGAGATACAAACTGTGCTTCCAAATGCATACAGTATATAGACGACGGCACGCATGTTACATGCGTGAGGTTAATGCTCGCCGTGCTGCAGCAATTTTCTCGTGACCACGAATAAAATGTGTTTGTTACGGAAGCACCGGTGCTTTGTTGCTTAAAGCTGAGGGTTTCATGCGAACAAGGGCAGATGGTGCGATACACACGCTGTCCTATATGATACACGCTATACCAGATATTATCGAAACTTCGAGTGCTTTGACGCTAATTTCAGGCATCGATTACGTAATTTCTCTTTGACCCTCCGAGTGGCAGAGAATATTCCGAGGCAGGATCATCGATTGCTGAAATTCGGTGGATCCGCATTTTGATCGGTATATCGAACGGACATTTCCACCTCCACACGTTATCCTCTTCACTCCGCTTTCACCGACTCTCACATATACCCTACTCTTGTACGTAACTCCCTCTCTCGAATTACGTTTACCATTACTAACGAACGTAATCGAGGGGCTCAATGGAGGCTGAGCATTAACAGAACACCCGATCATTCCCATTTGTTCGTTGGATATATTTCGCAAACACTCCTGATGATCGAACGCATTTTCGCACCATTAGTGATAGCTCGGAATTCTGACTGATTCCAATTACATCCGGAATTTCGGTTTCCCTATTATTTAGCAGACTGTTATGTAACAACTTTTTTCTCCTCGATATAAAATGTTCGAAATTTCGTGTCGTAAATAGCAAAAAAAAAAAAAAAAACGAATAAATTAATAATCCTCTTTCAATCGATTTTCGGGAAAATTTTTTTGTTCGGGTTCAATTTATTACAGCGTTTGTGTTCTTTAATTTTTTATTTATTTATTTATTTTTTTTCAAACAAGGAAGCAGAATATGGGCGTGAGCAGAGATAGAATCGATAGAACATGTCAGTGAATTTTGTGACCGTGTTGTTTACACAGTATGAAGGTCGGGTAAGTTGGTTGCGGTATTTGGCGACGGTGATCGAGATGCGCCCTCGGGCGGCGGAACAATGAAGTGAAAGCTTTTGCGGGAAATCAAGGAGAAAAAGCGGGGGACGGAGAAAATTGAAGCAACACAAAGCCCGTTGTCGTTAGCAACGCCTCATGAAAGCTTGCAAAATGGAAGCGTATGGGAATTCGGAGGAGGATGAGAGGGAGAGATAACGATAAGCGAATCAAAGCAAATCAACTGCAAGCCAACCGTTCGCATGTTCCTCAGCGCTAGACTCGGTCGAGCTTTTGTTATAAAAGTTCATGCTTCCAACTACGACGTCGCTACGATGATTGTTACGTATTATTACTGGCGAGAAATTGAGAATACAAATGTTTAATTTTCCGGAAGCTCCACTTCGGCCAATCTGCATTTTCAACGGTATTGCGAATGTCTCTTAAACACGTTCCGACGTTCGAGGACATTTTGCTATTTTTATAATGGCCCATGTACTCTGAATAAAGTTTGTATTTTTGGTGGTTGCTAAAAAAGAACTTGACTCTTCGAGGTATCGTCACGATCGTTTGCTTGGTACAAATAATCCAAGTGGGCGTTGGAGCTTTTGTGAGATAGTAGCTTTGGAGCTTGCACACGGTGTCGAAACGACAACAGACTTCCTACGAAATCGATCAGTGTTTGAGATATAGTAGGCGGATTGTATCTCGGATGTTGTTTCATCGTCTTTCCTCCGAGTTTTCATCCCCTTCGTGGTAAGCTTTAGCACTCTTCGCGTTCGTCGTGAAAGACTCACATCGAGCCTCCGATATTCTCGTCGTTTCGTATATGAGAATTCGCTGCGCTTGTAAGATTTGATTAGTTGGTCGGTAGTTTCTAATTGTTGATAGCTAACATGACCAAAAGTGTTTGAACGAAGCTTTTTTTCGTGTATGTAGTTGAATCAAACAATACTTAGTCTGTGAAGTGCAGCCAACTTCATTCACGGGTTGATTGATTTTTTGAATCAATTTGAACAAACAGTTATTTGTCTCGGCCCTGAGGGCGTCATCTTGTCAACGTTATTGGCAAATTTTGATGTTGCCCTAAATTCTCATTTGTTTTTGGAAATAAATATCCAGTATGTTGATGACGTCGATTGCAAGCACGGTCCAGAAGGCAATAGATGAGAAGTTGGTGGAGAAAGTAGAGACGAACGGATAGAAGGGCAGTTTGTGATGGTGTAAAGGTTGGCCTCCCTAAGGATTGTCGCACACAGATGCCGAAACGAAGCTACGAGGGTTGAGTCCGTGGTTCGACGCAGGGGAGAGTTTCTGGAAGCTCGAGCTTTAGACAAGCCAGGCAGGATAAATATGTAAATCTTGTTGTTGCACCTTGGAACCCTCCCTCTGTTGATCGGAGTACGCACCGTTGGTAAAGGGTAAAATCCCGGGTTTATAGGTATAGAGTATAAAATCGTGGAGAAGCATGGAGTACTCCAGTACCTCTTCGTGTTTGTCCATCCACACCATAGCACGTTTAACTGCTGGTCCACGACACCTTTCCCTCGCGATAGTGTAAACACTGTACGTGGGGTAACGTGAACTCCACGACGATTGTATTCCTCATATATTACTGTCGAATATTTATCACTTTGTTCAGTCTGTTCCATAAAAATCGAAAATTATGGTGATCCCATATTTGCCGTAAATTTATTTATTCATAAACTCATTTTTCAATCATTTTTATTTATTAAGTATTTCATATTAAATAAGTAGGTCTACTGACTTCGATTACAAGATTAAGCACAAAGCCACTAAGATGATACTACTAATTTTTATTCATTAAGTCTTTATTTAATAAATGTATAGGTCTACTAATTTTTATTACAAGATTAAATAATAAACCGCTAGGATGTGACTGGTTTTTTCTTCGAGCTTAAGAGTTGGAGTACTTCAGGGTAGATGGGAAGCCTTTTCTTCCGTCGAATCTGTTCTCGACGAGTCGTAGACTGTCAGGCTTTGCGTTGACGCTGCTTCGTCTCGTTATCTTTTTATCCTGTGCTTCTCTACCATTCTACTCACACTCGTCGTGTAGCAAAAGCAACGAGAGCGATGAAAATAAGAAGAAAAAAAGTGGAGAGAGAGAGAGAGAGAGAACGCGCCCTAGCGTTGCTGCTTCTGCTGCTGGGCGAGTACGCGCACGTGACACCCACATTAATTATTTTTTTCTTCGCCCTTTTGTTTGTACCATCCGCGCGGGCTCGCCGTGGAAGCCCGGCGTCGTTTTCCACCGACGCAACCTCTGTCCTTCTGTTCTGAAACGTGGAGCCTGCGTTTACTCGTTTCCTCTACGTACATACACCACACAGAGTATGTCTACGCTCCGTTGCTGTTTCTACTGCTACTGGACACGGTGCTTCGTGTGAAGCCGTTGCGTTTTATTCTGGGTTCTCCACTACTTCTGGACTACTCCACCGTAACAACGGCACTCTCGGGGCTCGTTTCTGCAGAGAGCGAGAAATAACACCAAGCCATAGAGAAATGAGAGTTATACTACAGAAAACGAAAAAAAAAAACGTATCACGTTTTTAATCCAAGCTTGTTGGCAATTCATGAATTATTTATCACGCTTGACTTCGACGTGAGACTTTGATTGTAACGTTCTCGTTGCGCTCTCCGTCGGTGAATCAGCACTTGATGAAGTGCTGATTAAAATACTTGTGATAAAATTTCTCAACATTTAATAATATTTAATCACCCAACGTATAAGAGAATAATTTGTAGATAGAAGAACAAAAAAAAAAAAAAAACCAGAGTATTTTAATTTGATAAAACAGATTTCAATCAGTGAATTTTCTCACTGTGAATAATAAAGTCTCTCGGTTTATAAAACGAAGCTACCTGATAAATTTTAATCCGCCTGATAAAATTGCTCGGTGTGCACCGATGAACTTGGTCGATTAAATACTTTCTTCAAAGTGCCAATGACTTCTTCAGCATCTTATTATCCTTGGATGCAAGACAATCGGTTATCCTGTCTATTGTTCTGTGTTATGTGGTGGCAAAGGCTGTGAAATACTATCAGGGCTGCTTCAATTTGATCTAATATAAAATTGGTGTTGCTAGTGCCTTGTTAAGCCACCCTTTGCCGCTTTCTAGTAAATTAATGAGCTCATCGGCAACACTACACTCCCGTTCCAGTCCCTCAGCCGTGGCAGAGCATACTACCCTTCTATCGCCACCCCTCGCGCGTTCTTCTTCACTCCGGTTGGCTCGATCGCTGGTTGGCGGCTGGTTCTGCCGCCTGTCTACTTGTCTCCACGCTCCGCTCGGTATGCTCTTGAAACCAACATTAAATCATACATCAGCGCACGGCCTAAAGCGATAAGTGCGAGCGAGACGGACACGAGCGAGGGAAAGGAGCTCGTAGCGAGAGAGGATCGAACAGTGAACACGCCAGACGTTGTGTGTGCTCTCCGAAGGCGCGCAGGGGTGTCGTGTATCCTGATATCCGTCAGTCGAAGGAAAGTGTATCGCGTCTAATTATGAATTGCGAACCCCTTTACCGTTCTAACGATTCACGACAAATTTGTCGTGATTAGATAGGCCAGTGTCGATCAATTAATCAATTATATCGAAGCACAATATTATCTATACTAATTTATTGAAATACAGATTTTTTTTTATTGGAACACTTACTCTTCACACATTACAAATCCGTTGACTTAAATTCATCGCTCGTCATTGAATGATGGAGAAAATACTTATAAAATACAGAACGGTGAGAAAAGTTGGCAAATGGATTTTTCGAACCTGAAGTACCGCATCTTTGTGAATTTCAGATTTATTATGAACTGTAAACTGAGCCGAAAATTTTGAGAAGGGATTAATTGACGCAACTTCCTCAAAGGCGACGTAATTCGGTACATTAAATGTTAATCCTATTTTCTTTCACAAAATTTTCGAGAGCTCAGAATTTTGCGAAGCGTTATTATAGAGGACGAGCTGACCGCGCGACCTTTCTTGAGAGGGGTCGAAGTGCTCGAGAGCTACGGCGGAAGCTGGGAGGGTTGAAAAGAGGGATGACAGAGAAGATTTCGCCAGAGACTCGGGTGAGGCGAGGTACAGAACAGAGCTCTCGCTGGAAACGCTAGAAGAACGAGATACTGGGGTGAGTTAACCGAGGAAAGGGACCAAGCGTAATCCCGGCCAAAACGGGAATTAACTTTGGCAAGTCGCAAATTCGCACCACATTTCGCGGCTCTTATGAATTTAAGCGGGACGCCGGCCGAGCGTGGAACCTGCTGCTGGCGTTCTCGGCCACGCTGGGCTGAACCGTTGCTTCTGCTGCTGGTTTCGTTGTAAAGAGTGAGGGTAAGGGGTTACGGAGAAGATAGGTGGAAAAGGGCTTAGTACGTGAACCACTGTTACCACTGTTACTATTACCATCGAGAGAGATTGGGGTAAAATGGACCCTGTTAAATCCTTCGGGTCAGCAATGCAAGACCTTCCGAAATGTCCTGAATTTCCGCGAAATGTAATCATCAAAAATGCCGATAATTCGTGACGTTTCAATCGGCAAAAATCTATAAAACGCACAACGAGATGAATAGAGACGATAAGACGTCTGTGTATAGCTAAGCTTAGGAGAGACGCGGAGAGATGAGGGATGCGAAGCTCTTCTGGCAAGATGCCCGAGTTCCGGAAGTCCGCAGACGCGGACGGCCGACTTCGCAATGGCAATGAAGTTATAACACGTTTCTGCGCCGACTTTTCCCGCCCCTCGCTCCACCATTCGGTATTGCTATCGCTCATTCATTGAAGTGTACAACAGATGTGCCGGCATATATCCAATCCGTTCGGTTTTCGTTATACCACACAGTGATTGATTCTGGGTAACCCTTAACTAACTTAAACTCCATACTTCCGACGTTCTAATTTATTTTTCTATCGAATTAATTGCAAAACGAAAATTAATTCAAACCAAAAAGCGCACACCGATAAATTGCTACCGTTTTCATTCAAGTTTTTCAATCAACACACAATACGCGTCTCGAAACAAATTTGTCGATATCAAACTTTATATCGTATAAGCCTAAAATCGTGTATTCTTCACGAGAAAACAAATCACACACACTCACACACATCCAGACATACTCACAAACATATAAGTCAATTACGTTCAAACGACGACCAATGGCACCCAACATCGACATGTTGAAGCGAAACAGAGAATGTAGCGGGAGTTCGACTATCGCGTACAGTCTAGAGCGCTTACATAGAATTTAATTAATCCGTAGATGATTACAGTGGAAGAGCGAGAGTGATTCCTGTCCATTCGGTCTGTGAGTTCTCCGCTCTCTCTATATATATATATATTCACACACGTATGTCTATGCATGTATATACTGTATACCATGTACAGTACCAACTACTGTACACCACCCATTATACATGGTATACATATACGCACTGCCAGCCCCACTTCCTACTGACTGTACGACACCGTCGCACCAATTCTCCGTGCATCCACCGACAGCGCCGAATGCGGTTGTACCTGCCTATCTCGGTGGACAATCTATCAATTAATTAACGAAAATTACGCCGTTGCTAAATTAATACGGGCGTTTCAGAGGGAGAGGGCGCAACGCTCGTCGGACCAACAGTGGCAACAACGTTGCGCATCGCTGTTGCAAGTTACCGCACTGGATACCGGGTCAGCTTTGCCTCACTTCGAGAGAGAGAGAGAGCGCGGCTCGCCGCGCGTTCGCCTGCCACGAATTACCGGATATCTTAATGAGTACCGTAATTAATACGGACGCAGATTGGAGGGACGTTCGAGTGTAGAGATAGCGAGCGAGCAAACCAGCGCTTAACCGGGACGTACGGGCTTTGTCAGGTAACCGTGTATACATACTTGGTATATGCCACTGGCATCGCGCTCTACCTCATCCCTGTCGAGGGGGCCGAAAAGCTAGAGGCCGGTCGTTCAACAAGATAACTGGTATATCCAGCGCGTCGCACGAATCCCTCCGTATTATACCACCGAGGATACATATATACATCTGTAATATCTATTGTCTGTGTGCGAACCCACACAATGCAACGGAGTATTTACAAAGTAGTCGTTTGAAATTTGCGGGAGGAGAGACACGGTGCATTTCATCGCATAGCAAACATGCGCTGAGAGGAAATCATCTAATATTCAGAGGATCCGATTGTCTTTTCTAATTGACTCTCCATGAGTAATGGAAGAGTGTATTAACTTCAATAGACATGTCATTGCCGCGGAGTTTGACGGCATTTGCAAGTTTGTCGAATAACATGTTTAGTGCCGTTGATTAATTTTCGCAAGAATAACGCGATGATAATGAAAATGACCCGCTTTTAGGATAACAACATTTTTATCCCAGGTGAAACGTGCTGATGATAGACAGAAAAAAAATGTAGGGAGAGAGCGAGATAGCGGGAGATGCATTCATAATTTGGAACGGACGTTGTAGAAACTGAGCTCAACTACAAGAAAAATAGCCTGGAGAGTAGTGGACGCCCACGTCCACGTTTTCCCGAGGGTTCGAGCGTCACGGTCGGATGAAAGTCAGTGAAATATTTTCCTCGTGAAACCATGAATAATCTAAGGGAGTGAGAGGGTGTGCGGAGGGACTGGACTATGCATATACAGGATGTAATACGCCTGGAAAGAACGTAGCGAGGCGGTTGTGACTTTACCGTCGTTTTGGACCACCACTAGCCGGAGCTTCGCTCCTTTTTACGTCCTTCGTTTTTTGTATCCACCATTTTTTCTTCTCTCTTTTTTCTTTTGTTCTTTTCTTTTTTCATTCTTCGCCCGCTAGAAGCCCGGCAGAAGCAGCGGTACTGTTGCCAGTACGAGGAACCGCTCGCAAAATTAGAGGGTGAAAGTTTTCCTCTAGCCCTTACGGAACGATGGAGAAAGAGACATAAAGAATGGGCGAGAGAAGGAGAAAGAAAGAGCCGGTGCACATCGCCACGATGCGAGGCGTCTAATAAATATTAACGAGAACCGCGGTGAGATGGTAATCCGCGGAAGTTCTTCTGCCGACGAGAGTTAAAGGGAGAGCGAGACGGAAATAGTGCGAGGCGAGTGAGAGTGAGAGACTCTCGCGTTGAGTGTATACAGCGGGAAAGCGAGCGAGTGACGGCGGAGTAACACGAAAAGGAGAGACGGAGAGATGGCGCAAGGCAGAATGGAACAAAAAAGATAACAAAAAGAAAAATAAAAAAAAAACGCGGACAGAAGGGTGTGTAGACGGTAGATAAATAAGTGGGTAGCAGTGGAGATACCTCGCACCCACCGCGAACCCTCCAGAGCCGTGGAATGGAAACTTGGCGATGTAAATTATTTTTTAATCCTCTTTCTTCGTGTCGTGGAGCGGCACGAGGAAAAAGTACGAGACAAGAGGCCCTCGGTGTCACCTAAAAATCGTAGCCGAACCAGTTGACCCTTGGGAAGATGCGGCGAGGTCACTTCAGGGGCTTTCTTCACGTTGGAAGCCTTCAGCCTCATAAATACGCATCGAATTTCATCTGGAAACATATCCTTATTTTTTGCCCTCTCGTCTCGACGTTATTCCGTCATGTAATACTCGTGTTCAAGATCATCCCTCCCTCTCACAGAAATATCAACGGATTTCACTTTTCTCACCCTGACGAAACAACCTTACGACCGCTTTCCTCTCAGCGCGCATTCCTCGGAATGAGTTTCGTCGTCGTTTCTTCTTCGTTCGGTCTTCGCTCGCAGCCTACACCCGTCGCTCAACGGAAATCGAATTTCCGAGTGGAGTTACCGTACGGTAAAAATTGATTCGTTTAACCCGCTCATTGTGCCATTCCGGGATCCGACAAGGCGCTTGACGAAACTCGGGCGGAGGTTCAGAGGCTGTTCTCGCGCTGGAGTGTCTCTCCCTCGCTTGATCTTCTTGTTCTCTCCTCCCTCGTCGTTTCGGTATCGCGAGATTCACGAGAACGAAGGGCAACGACTGAACCGACGAGAGGACGAGCGTCAGGCTTCACGCTACGCGATGCTGGACGACCCTCACCGAATCGCCGAGCGTAACAACGCGCGCGGCAGCGGAATACAGGACGACTACCACCGCTATTCTAAGGGCTCGAGATTACAAGCCATTGTTCGTCGTCGGTACCCTTTGTCTCAATTCTACCCTTCCTCTGGCTCTCGGGCCGCTCGTCGACAACCCGGCTCATCCTTCTCACTTCCACTTTCACGTCCATAGCTTCTCTGGGTTTCACTTTTCCGCCTTCGGAGTGGCCGTGGAAGCTGCGCCGCTACCTCTTCCTTCGTCGTGTCCCGAGGACCGAGGACACCAACGTTTTTCCTCCCTTATATTCGCCCTCGACTCTTTGTGTTTTTAATTTGCGACTGCCCGTAACCCGCCAGCGCCGTCCATCGCTACTTCGTTGCCATAGCCGAATATTTGGCACCCTCTTCACTTCGCTACCGTCTCCAGCACCCTCGACCCTTCTGAAAATGCCGCTTGTTCTTTGGTGACGAGGGGCTGTTCGCTAAATCTCGGGCGCATCTCTCCTTGTCACTCACACCTATTATCGCACTCCGCGGAGACTTTGTCGGATCTCCTGTCACGTCCTATCGCACCATTCGCGATTAGCTATTTCAAGTTTTTTTTTTTTTTCAATTTTAACTCATTTCCGACAAAGTGCGGGAGCATTTATCAATATTTTCGAATTTAGATTACGATCATTTTCATTGTGGTCATGTATTATGTCTATTCTTCGCGATTACTAAACACCTCTTAAGAGTCTATCACATAAAGTACGACGTCAAGTGAACGGTAGTTATTTTGATTGACTGACCCACATAACATGGACAGTCTAGATGAGCACGCGTAAGTAAACGAACCATAACGTCCCTGTTCGAAATGTTTCCCATGAAACCCAGATCCTGGTCCATTTAAGTCCCGAAGTTGAAACAATTACGTGAAACAGAAGAATAAGAAAGAGAATTTGAGTTTTTCGTGGTACATTAATTACGAAAGTTAAACGCTCTCGGCGTAGTTAATTATCGGTCAGTGGCCGAGGTTGGGTGGAGGTTGGATGAGTTTGGGCAATGAGTTTCACGGTGAATGTGTCTAAGCTCGTTTTCCAGCCGTATGACTCTTAGAACGTGAGGTTTAAGCGAAGGACAAAGGTATATAAGTGTGCGCTGCGCTTTGCAAACCACGGCGATGTCGAGGACGACGACAAGAAATTCAAGAGGGTTGTGGCTTAGATACCTGGCGTAGGGGAACAAAGCAATTCGCCTCGCCACGTTTGGATGGCTCGAAGCTGTATCCTTCGAGCAGCACCCGATAGTCCGATTAAAACCGACTCTAAAACCTCCCCCGATACCCTCTCGCGCCTCCCAGTCCCAGTCTAGGCTTTGGTAGAGCCATGGTGGCTCGATATACCTTGCCTTAACCTGCACCGCGGCTATTCCGTTTTATTGTCCCGACCGCCACCATATGCATAGCAATAACTATGCTACCCTTCGCTCTGCCAACCACAGCCCTATACACTACAGCGCACCATCTCGAGTACCATGTGACCTCTCGATTCTATCTCAACATCGCTAGGGAGAGAAAGAGAAAGAGAGAAAGGAGTTACAGTGAGTTGAGTAGACTGCTGAAGTATCTATGTGTGCAACTCCATCGACTCTCGCCGAGTTATAGTGTTACGATAGCTGCGGAAGTCCGTCCTCGTTTTCTCGTCGCGTGCTAAATTTCGCCATGAAGATGTCATGAGACTTTCTGAAAATTCGAACAGGAATTGAAAGCTACAACAAAAACGATAATCCAATGGAAATGAATGAAAGGTCAACTGATTACAATCGTTGGTAGCATGATTCTTTGCTTACCGAGCCGATTTTTAATAATGGCGACTGTTGAAACTCGCGTGGTATCCAAAACATCGCTGCACCATGATTCCATCTGCCTAATCGTCCTGATATTCAACCCCTAACCCTGCAAGAGCTTCATCTACAATACTATCCGAAAATCTATAGCTCAACTGTGCGAGTCGTACACAGCGAACAAGGTGAAGCCGGCGGAAGTGACCCCGTACATTCTAGAAGAGCGGATGGTACCTCGCTGTACCGAGGACGAAGAAGCAAGACGGTGATTAAGACAGGGGTGGGTTGGGTCGCTTGCTCGCTTACTTGCGAGCTGCAATAGCTTCCTCGCTCGCCGACTCCCTGCCTGTGAATTGCTCAGGGTGCCCCGGGAGTTCTGGAAGGCGATCGCGAGCGTGCGTGCGTGCAAACGCAGCCTAGTAGGTCACAGTGACGTTAAAGGGTTAGCAGATAGCTTAACCGTAGAGTCGAAGGAAACACCGGAGGGGCGGGAGGATCAGTGCGAGAGCAAGAGAGCGATAGTGGCAAGGCAACCACTATCGCATTGGCATACCAATGGCTCCACGTTCCCTCCGCATCCCCCTGAGAACAGGCGTAACTGCGAGCTGAGTAGCAGCTTGCTAGCTATCTGACAGCTTGGCATGTTGCTTTCCACTAGCTGTAACACACTCTCCCTTCCTTTCCCTCCCTCCCTCCTTCTTCTTCTTCTTCGAATTCCATGTACCTCTCTTCGGTTTTTCTTCATCTTGCACTCTCCTATTTCTCATTGCTACGATTTCTCAGTTGAATCAAACGAATGGCTGGTACAGCGTAGAAACAACCAAGGAGACTCGATTGTAAGTGGTGCATTTCGAGTCGAGCCACGCGGACGTGCATCACGTACGCGTGCCCCTAATGCCTTGGCAAATCGGCCAAATCATGAGTTCAAGTCAAACTGAGCAAGCACTCACGATCCTTTGTTTTCGAGATGGGCCGCGCGGTTAAATCCACCCTTCCTACATTTTCAGTCACTATGGTGTACGTCAATGCTCCGGCAAACCAAATGGGACAGGTCACGTGAATGGCATGTAGACACGTTTTCCAATTTCACCGCAACCGAAATGGCGGACCTAACACACATTACCAGTGGCTGAGAAGCTTCGCATTGAATGCACCGATATATGTGTACCCTTCATCCAAAGCACGCACAATTTGTGTGGTATGTAATGGGAAATCCAAAGATTATCAAAGTTCCAGAGGCAAAATTCGCATGGCCAAGTGATAGAACTACTTTCAAGGTGATTTATAGTGTACCGAGTACATTTAAAACAAAATTAGCGAGCTTCTTTGTTGAGCTTGAGTTTTCTGGTGGAAATGGCGAGTAGCTCGGGTTCAGTCGCTGACCAAACAAACGGGAAGAGATGTCGGGGAAAGTTCGTGGCGCTGAAAGTAAGTCTAAGAAATGAAAACTTGGCGAGCTTGCGGACGAAAGGCGGAAGAGAGATGACGCCTTCGAATAACCATGGCGTACACACAAACCGGAACTCTGTGCCGGGCAGATGGAAGGGAGTGAGGGGAAACAACAGGGGAGGATGTTAATCATGGAAAGTGGGAGGGTGGGCAGGTGGCGCGCGAGGTAGCGCAACAACCCTCAAGATTTACGGACCGAGTTGCACCTCCGTCGGCTGATTCTGCTGCAACGGAGCTCTCCGTTCCACAGCCCTGAAGCCCGCGAGAACGTTGTGTTGTCCGTGGGATCGTTAAGGACAGGTATTTCCTTCGCTTGGCCCAGACCCTGGCTCGCTGATACCCTATATCCTGGAAAGTAGGTCGTTTCTCTTGTCCTCCCAACATCCACGCTTCTTGTCCGGTCTACCCTCCGCTATTTCGATGTCTGCAGTGTTAGCCTTAGCTGTTCTCCTCGTCTCGTGCAAATCGTGTTAACCCTTCTTACACGTTCTCGCTCGGCCACGTTGCACAAAGCGAAATGGGCTCGACGTGATTTGGTATTGCACTGCGTTAATGTCTACCCTGAAGAAAATTTACGATTCCATGATAAACGGAGATTGGGAATCAGACACGATCCAGTCTCCACCATTCTCGTGGATTTAATTGAGAAACACTATAAGTCAACCAAGCATGGGAGACCGAGATCTTTGGGCGAAAGATCCAGTGCCAAAGACGACGAAGTAATTCCGTGAGATAAAAGTGCACTCTCCCGAGTCGGTCAGTTAACCATTGAATAAGGGCAGAAATGTACCATTCTTGCAGGCATTCGCGTAAGCCTTTTTTTACGACTCGACTACGTAGCCTTGCCCGAAGGGTTAAAATTTAACGATTCAGTCGTGGGACAGAGGACTCGAGACTTCACATCGCCGCGGGGCTTGAGGATAAGAGAAGAGGGAATAGAGGAGAAAAGCGCTGGGGTATCGGAGATGGTTGGCTCTCGTGACTTCGCTGGGAAAGACTTATTGACCAAGCCCCTGTAAAAACACGACCCTTGCCGACGGTCGAGTTGTTTCAGCTTGTTTTGTCAGGCGGGCATCTCATTCCCTCTGAGGCGCTTAGACACGAACTTATCAATTCGCTTCTCGTTAGAGCCACGGTTGCCTCGTATCTTGTGACCAGAATCTTCGAATTCGTGAAATGGGAATACCAGAATCATTTTATACGGTTGATTAAAGACAAAAAAGGTGTCTGGAGAACACTAGCTGTTTCGAACTGCATTCTTTGCTCATAATGGGTTTGTGTATGAGTTCCATAAGTACGGAAGAGATCGTTATTGGCACGTTGTGAGTTCAAAGATAGGACATTTTTCGAACATTGTCTGCACGGTTGAACTGTTTGGAAGATTCGAAAGCCAAGTCGAACGGGCAGCTTTCCTATGGGAAAATTATCTCGAAGGGCCCTTGTCGCTTTCAGCGAGCGATACTCGTGGACCTCATGATATCTCCATATACGTGGAGAAAAGCGCGGTCGAACAGTCGTGGGAACGATTTCGTCGATTCGCAATAACGGGATTCTCTCGGCGCCCGTTTCGAGAAAAATCTCCAAGCTGGCTGAGAAGCGGTCGAATAAACTCACGAGGGAGAATAGGAACGACGCGGTGAGGTGTCGCGGTGCTCATTGGAACGGCAGGGCTCTAGTTTCAGAACGTGCCTCGCGCTCCGGATAACCTTTATTTTACGGGGTGTGCCATAGGAATGCAAATTAGGAGGACCTGGAAAAACTGAGCTCACGAGATAGCGCACCACCACCACGCGTCTAAACAACGTGCGGACTTGGATAAGTATGGGGAAGAAAAGAAGGAAAATAAGCATGTACAGAGCAGAAGAAAGCTGCAGGGAAAAAGCAGCGGAAGAAATGGTTTTCTCCGAAAACGAAACGGAGACTATCTTCCTTGAGTTGCGCTACAAAAATATGAAATCTTTTTCTACCAATCCAACGTACGAGGATGTTATTGTTAACGAAATCATGTTTGGTCTACAAGGTAATGCGATCATGACATAAATCCGTCTTTGTGATGACAAATTTCTGACGATGACAACAAAAGTATCATAAGATTCAGCCACGAAAGTAGTTCTTTGGCTTGACTGTGAGGTGATAACTTTGAGTTATTCAAATTGTACGCCTCAGAAAGCATGACTTCGCTTGCAATATGGTTTGTGGAGTGCAACGACGAAGGGCCGAAAGCAGAAAATACGATAATGGACCTGGTCGTGGATATAGAAGAAAAAAAAAAAAAAAACGAAAAGGAAGCAGAATAAAAGTTGTGGTCGCAGTAAGGTCAGGATAAGGAGAAAATTCAGCGTAGCGTGGCGTAGTACTGCAGACTTCGCCTTCACTAGTCGCTACTGGTAACGGAGGGAGATCGGCGAGAGTCGAGACTGGCACATGGTCCGTGGCGGTCAACGTACCATAACATTACATCCATCCCATATCCTGTGTGCACATTATTCTTTTCGGACGTGAATTTCCAGAGGAAAAACCGGCATCAACCCTCAACGAGTTGCCTTGACCTCCTCGCCTCAAGGGTCCTTCCCCAATATGGCTCAGTGGCCAGAGGGTTCGACTTTACAGCAACCAAATCTTTTCCACTGAATTTACCATTGAACATTCGCCAAAGCGATACTGGAAATCATAGACTCTTCCTTATACGTCCTCTATCACCGACAGTCGATCAAGAATTAATAAACCTCTTCGCTCTCTTTTATCCTCCGGTTGATGTAGCAATGCTTGAGCAAAATGAGTCACTTTAAAGTTCCCCATTGTGCACAGTTGCTTCTAGTGAATGTTTTGCATACCGCTGACAGTACGGAAGTTAAAAAAAACGTTGTGTCGCAACTAGAATTGGAAGCGAAGGGAAAGCGAAAACTCCCCTTTGCCCTTTGGAGACTAAACAATTTTTTTGCTTGTCATCTCCTGAGCGAAACTTACGAGAACTCGGCCAGGCAGATAAAACCGGCCCAGCCCAATGGCAGAGACAGTCCCAGGCTGAAGGAGAGAGCCAAAAGAGCGCGAGAGCTTATCAAGAGCTTTAAGTTTCTCGCTCGCTCTGTTCTGGGAGAGTGGAGAGGCTATGGAAGCGACCGCTGCTACCGTCGGCTTAATCCTGTATTGTAAACTAGGCGGCATACAACGGCATCCAAGTTTTCCACCTCGCGAGGACTCCCTTGTGTTTTCTGCCTCACCGTTTTCCTTTCTCTTGCACGTGCCCTCTATTCCTCTCTCTCTCTCTCTCTCTCTCTTTCTCTGTTTTGCTCTCTCCATCCAGCAGCTTCGAATGGTGCGGGCTAATCTGTCCCCCGGGAATAACTTGAAACATGAAACAAAAGCTTCGCTTTCTCTCCGTTCTCTCTACTTTCTCCCAGGCGTCGGGGTCTTCCTCTGTTCTCAGCTGAAGAGCACTGCTCCGCAACCACTACAGAATAACCGCTTCTCTCTGTATCTTTTGCTTTCTCGTGTTGCTTCTTCCTCTGATTTCCGGCGCGCACTGACACTCGCAGCTTTCTTTTTTTTTTTTTGCGTCTTTTATTTTTGTCTGTGTACCGCGAAATCCGTGCTTTCGTCGTCCCTTGCAATTCTCACTTTCCCTTTCCGAAATCTCTCCGCTCCTTTCTCATCGGAATGCAGTGCGAGTTTTGCCCTCCGAGATTTCACTCACCAAATTTTGTCAGACTTTGTCCTTCCCACTCTTTTCTACCGACTTAATCCGATTTTGATGCGTGCAAGGCAACAAAGGACTACTTTACGGAATCATTCATAATCGACAGGCTATTTGCAAGGAATTTGTCAGTAGATCTCAAACTGGGGTATAATAAATTTGAATTAGTTCGCGGAAACAAAAGCAACAAAATTTTCATGGATTATTCTTCAGTTTTCGTTGCCACAAAAATCAGTAATTTCGCACCTATAGTTTTATTCAGGCCGCTTTATCTGAAGAAACGAAATGTGGAGCCTTCGCGTGGTTCTTTTTTGCAAAATCTCTTCGAGCCGCTGTCAGCGACAGTATCGCTCCCGGATCGCCTCTGTTTTCGTTCGGATTCTCCTTGTTTTATTTTTTATTTTTTGTATTATCATTGTCCTCCCGCGACTGATGCAATTGCGGGGCTTTGAGGCGTGCCGAATTTCGCTGGAGCAAGGTAACTCGATGCGTGAGGGTGTAGTGAGTGGTTGTGTATCATGCGGACGAGCATATCCGAATGGCTGGCATGTGTTGCCGGAGGGCAAGTCCGTTCGGAGTCAGGAGAACAAAAGCTCGGTTCTTTTATGCCCAAATCATGCATGCGTCTCGGCGTCGAGAGCGTCGCACTTTTCTCTCCGTCCTTCGTCAGCACTCGTCCTTCGAATCCAGCATTTCGACTCTCTTAGCGCGCACCTTGTTTTTTTTCATCTTCCGAGAACTGCGTACGTTGCGTACGTCGCAACAACACGTAAACTGAAACAATTCAAAAGAATGTGCATTGGTAAGCACAATGGTTATAAAAAAGCATCAAGTACATGCTTCCACTCCATGATTCTAATTCGAAAATAAAAATATGAAAATATTGTAATTTTCGAGTGAATTACACCATGCACTTTATCTGCTCGTTTTCGCAGCCGAGTATTGTATAATCACCAATAAACATATCCATACACCAGGTGGGTATGGAAGTGAACGGGGAGAATGGGGTTTGAATGCCCGCGGGAGGTGCTTGTGGCATCGCTAGTGGGATGGGGATGGAAAGGGGTTTTGCTACTGGCGAAGATAGGAAGGCATGAGAATAGCGTTGCATGAGGGATGGGGTGTGGGTTCGGGGGGATGGGGAGGAAGTGCGACGGGGGTTGTGGAGAAGACCAAGAGTTGGTTGTGGTCGCGAGGCGTTGTTCGTCGGCGAGCAGCTATCATACATTTATTTATGAACCACTATGAATAAATGGATGCTAGCCTTTCTAGTCCCGCTGTGTGTTTCGGAGGTAGGACGTGGGATGGAGAGACAGAGGCGCACCAGATATCGCGTTGTTACCTAGACCACGACTATAATGGGCCATTTGCGTCGTGGCTCTTCCTGTCAGATCTCATTCGAGCGGTTTCGCGCGTACAGCTACGTACCGACGTACGGAGTGCTCACGATCACCAGTGAGAGTCGCCGCTTTCCGGACTCTCCACTGTAATGGACTATACGGAATGGCAACCGTAAAAAGTTTGCCTCGATCATCGACACGGGCTTTTTTACTTTGCCGAAGAGCGACTACGGTCTCTGAATGTCGTCATCAACGTCTTCGTCGTTTCGCTTATTCGGACACAAGGAGCGTATGAATAACCTTTTCACTCCGGTGAAAGAGCCCGTTTTTATCCGGCGCTTTGGAATAGCCGGAAGCCGACTGTTCGTTGCCACGGAAAGTCGCGTAACCGGATAAAAGTGTACTCCGGTAGATTCTCGCGAATGGAGAGCGTGTACCGAGCAGCCAGATGGTCGCAGCTGCTTTCACTGAAACTCCTAAGGGCTCGGGCTGAAGAGTGAGAGAAAATGAGCGGCTGTATTTAATTAACAAGTATTCTCAATAAGATGAGAGGCAACGAGCGAGGGAGCGAAAGAGGTGAAAGGGGAGCTGCTTCGCGGCTCCTGTACAAAGCCCTCCTCCACGCCTTGAAGTGAGCAACAGCGGACGCAGAGACTCGATCATGACGTTGGGGTAGAAACGATAGCTTCAAAGACTCGCTCGACTCCGTTCACTCACCTGCTTAATAAAATAAAATCAATTCAAGTACTATCAATGCTCGTCATGCTTCCAGTGTATCCTCCTCATGAACTGTGGTGATTTATACGCCACGTGAATGCACGTAGTTACAATGTATACACAAGTATTGACCGCCCGTATCGAAGTAAAAGACTGACTTTTTCTATAATTCCTATTTCATTGAATGTTGAAGCTTTTCTATAAGAGAGAACCTCGTTTTTTTTGTTCGAGACTCTGCTCAAGCGTTGTCCCACATAATCCGTCTTTTTTTGTTGCGCATTTTCCGAGGAAGATCTCGTATGGGAATAAACAATGTGAGCTTTTGAAAAATAAAAAAAAGAACAACAGATCTTGAATTTATTCTTCTTTTGATGGTTCGTACACGGCACTTTCCGCAAACGTAACGTGACAGTCCCTTAAAAGCGCAGATTTTTCCGAGTGAACGTGAGCGAACGCGGGTTTTCTGCACCCTTTGCCCCTGGCCGTCGCACCCAAGGCTTTTATCCACTTATTTTATTTTCCCTCACAGACGCCGGTTGTTCTTATCCGGGCTGTGCGTTCGCACCTTGTGCACTCCTTTCACTCGGCACAAGTTCTTTTTGTCTGTCAGCCGGCCAACTGTGGCGAGAAGAAATTGAATTTTCGTAAAACGACACGTTTATTCGACCTGAATTGAATTTCCACCGGTAGCATTTCGAAAAATGCTAACTAACTCGCTCCCGTGAAAACTTGCAAATGCCATGATCGAGATAAAAGTAATAACGTGGTTTCATGCTCGTTAAAACCTTTACCATTTTCATTCGATCCAATTTTATTGTTCAGGTGTCCGAAATTTCGGTGGTTATCGTTGACACGATGGAACTGAATGAACCGTCTACGACCGTTTTTTTCAGGTATCTCTTATGATTCGATCCAATATCCCGTATGGGAGCCACGTACATCAAAGCTACAGGTAATAGAGACAACCCCACGATGGTCGACCATCGTGGGGTTGTCTCCATTACTTCCCTCCACCGTTTTATTTATCATTCTATCCGCCTCTCGCCTCATTTCTTTACCTACCGGTGTCGCAGTCCGGTATCATTCGATTCTATTTACCCTCATCTCATCTTTATTTGTTTTGGATAGAACTGCTGGTGATTCTCGCCGGCAGGTTCAGCATAGGAAGCTCGTTTTGTTATCTGGCCCTCTTTATGTATGTATGTCATGTGCCGAACACCCAGCACACCGAGCACTATTCAATTTGGTCATCCAATAATAGATATCATTCGTTGTTATCATAATAACAATCGTCCCTCACAATCCTCGTTTTTCTCTTCATGTATTTAATGTACAATTGCACAATAGATACAGCATGTTCAAAGTAAGTGATCACCGCTGCAAGTGTTCGCTTTTCAAAATCACTAGTCATATCTATTGTACGATATTTATCGAGACTAGAATACTGTCAAGGAAATCATATATTTACCGCAATCTTGCCCGAGAGTCTATTTATTTTTGTTGCCTACCTTTTGGTGTTCAATCTAACCCACAAGATTTTTTTTTTCGAAAATATAACAAAGTGTATTAATAGAGAAAGGTAAGCTGAAAGTGGTGGCAACCCATAAGCCCCACCATCTCAAGTTGAGTCCAGAAGTCAACGAGAGAGAGAGGGAGAGAGAGAGGTACATTTCCCCGCGGGTTAGTCTGAAGGGAGTTTTGAGCCGAGGAGCAGATTCGTCGGTTTGGAAACTCGAAGATCTCTTGCTTCCGCTGCGAGGCGTACACTCGGGGGAGGGTCGGCCAGCAGCTTTATTCAGAGCGGTCTGTGCCGCGGGCGAATGAGATTGAGCGACAGACGGGATAGTTTTACGTTGGAGCGAGCGAGACGGCCGAGAAGCTGACAACCCTTTACATTTTAATTACGCCCGTCTTAAAAGCCAATAAAGTCCCTGGGATGTACGTAGCCTGTACTCCTGGCAGTGACTCTCAAGTCCCTGACCTGTTGGAGGGTTGGTACAGTCGGCGTTCAAACCTCTCGCCGGCCCAACACACTTTCCAGACTTCCAGCGCTGCGGCGCAGGGTGAGGCTAACGAAAGAGAGACAGAGAGAAATGGAGCCCAGGCTCTGTTAGAATCGGCAACCTGGGCCTGGGGGATGAAGGTCTCTGCTGCTGCTGCTTCTGCTGCTGGCCGTGCACCAGCAGTAGCACACCGTCTGCCTCTCAGAAGTTCTCCGCTCCAGCTTATCCGTCCATTTAGCTTCTCGTACACACACGCCCCAGCTGAACAATATCCCTTTATCACGGTACTCTTACTTGGAGGCTCTCCCTTCCTTCCGCTGCAGTCCTCCCAACTCGTTCACTCTGGCTCACCCGTCTCAATTTCCCTCGGTTTTCACCAATTTCTCGTTTTTCCTCCAGTCTCAATCCTCTTTCACTGATGCTGCCGGGCCACTTTGAACCTTCGCCCTTACCATCTCGATACACCGATTCCAAAGCTCTGGGAAAATAATATTGAATGATTTTTTTTTTTTCTAGAAGTATACGTTATGTACTCGTGAATGGATGGTCGAAGGGCCCTGGACAGGAAATGAATATGAAAAGTTGCGGGGTATGAGAATGCGAGTAAGGGAATGCGATTGAAGGCGTACGTTATTGTATAGATATGTGCATAATTCTTGTCACTGTAACTGCAGATATACTGTAGTATACGTGACGCAGCCACGCTCAGCATGAGAGGAGATTTCGAGAGGGCGTTTCCTATTCTCTACTTTACGTTCCTACAACCGCTTCGTCGTTTCTATTTCTTATTCCTCTTGCGATCTCCTCTGCCTCTGTCCTCTCAGCTTTTCTTACCTCGCCCTTGCCCCTTACCCACCTCTCCCTCCGTGGCCGTTCTTATACCCGCGACAGTTCGCATTGCTCCCCTAAATAAACTGAAATTACTTTACCGATTGCATTCGGGCGAGCTTTCTCCGTCCTCTTCACTCCCATTCGCTGCTTCGTTGTCGTTGGTGTCTTTCCAACGATAGATACTTTCATTCCCTCGGTTCTTGCGTGCCACTATATTCTGACGTTCGTTTTTTTTTTTTTGTTTCGCCCTCTCCACGTCTCCATCGCCCATTTAGTCGAGTGTTGCAGCCTCGACGGGACAAATTGTTGAGAAGAATTGTTTCCACGTGCATCACGTACTTATTTTATTTGTATAACTGTATATATGAGTTTTAAAGTTTGACCCACACGTGTGACCCATTTTGACCCATGACCAAACTGCAACCATGACAGAAAACTCGACAAAAATGAGATGGTCAACTTTCAAACTATGTCTTTGTGTGCAGCTTCTCGAATGTGCAGTTTTGGTCGTGGTACGGACCTTTTTTTTTTTTTACAGTAAAGGTTTATGTCTACTTGCCTTGTACTTGGAGAAATTGATCATCGATTCGCTTATCTGCGTTATTGATCCCCGTCCAGTCCATATATTACACGCGTCGCATGGGCTTTGAGATGTCAAACTTTATATGGTTGAACGTCAAAGCTATAACGTAATATACATCGGTTGTCACGTTCACCTAGTTACAAAATCACTTTGAGGTGCACAGAGGAATCCGGTGGGGTAGCCGTCTACTGAGTTTCCGTACTACAATCAAAAGCCCTTTACTCCTCGATCTCCTGTATATCACTTACCTAGACGCCTAAACGGTCAACACTCTCGTGTAATTAGCCTTCGCGTTACTGCCACATACCTCGTGGGCGATCACGTGTCAGTAAAGCTTTACTTGTTTAACAAAAATACATTATTGATTACATTCACAATCATTTTATTATAACCATATTTGGAAAGATATGCTAACTTACGTTTTATACATTTGTACATTACTTAAATTTGAAAAAAGCTCCACTTGACCACGTGCTCCACGTGACGTGACCAGTGCGAATACTATAGGCTTATCTTCGCTTTCTAGTCACGACATAAAGAGCCTTTTTTTTTTTAAATTAGCGACGAATCAAAGAATTTCGGAATAATTATTTTCCCGTCCACTGTCACTCGACACTTATCAAGTACACGAGTGAATATAAAGATTTTTTATCCAACTAATATTGAATTAAAGCGGAACCAGATTACGCAGGCAGAGGCGATGGAGGCTACTCTAAGTTGAGTTAACTTGGTAGCCTAACTGAACGATATCCCCAGAATCTCAAGTGTTAGACTCGCATTACTTCAGTGTCTCGGAGCAATATCCAGAGTCTGAGACCACCAACCACGGAGAATCTCGTGAGAGAATGGATGAAGTGGCTTTTAGAGCATCGACACCCCTGGGGTTTCTCATCGAACTTAGTTTCATTGTCGTTGACGTATGCTTCCCGTTTCGGGGAAACGTCGGCGAGTGGACGAGCTGGAGACTCCGAGGGCAAGTTTCGCGGATGGCTTCCTACCGTTCACCCGAGTACGACCGAATGACCTGGGTTCTTGGATGGCTATGCTACCAACCGAACCGAGAACCGAGTGTACTACCTACTCCGGTGGTTCCCTCAGACCCCTGCGGCCAAAAAGGCCGCCAAGAGTTAGATTAAGCCGGTACGTCGCCGGCTCGATAAGCCGCACATTCAGAAATCGCTCGCTTCTCTACGGATTTCATTAGTGCTTCTAACATGTATTAGGATAGCACCTTTGTGCAAGGTCTATTGCACAGGCGACCTTGCCACTAAACCGAGAAAGGAATATTTATTGTGCGGTAAGATGCCAAGAATGCCGTTCAACATTTCAACGATATAGCCAAGCATTTTGATGGTTTTAGCAGCTTAATCGAACTGCACTCTGATTTGCGTGCGGAATTCTAATCATTTTTTTCTGTGCTCTCCACTTACACGGAGAAAAATAATTGGTTGAACAATTTGATGGCAAAATATGCTCCAAGCGACTAAGTTAACTAGGTTAAAAATTGTTTCGTTTGGGCCGGTGGCCTATTCAATTATTTTTTGTTTGTTTATATAGAAATTATTCGATAGAAGTGATGTCAATTGTTCAGTACAAGAAAAGTACTTTATAGGGTTACAGCTAAGTCGGAAAAACCGATCCGATCGAGTTATTCTTTAGTATTCGTTCGATCGTAAACTGTGTGGCCAAGCAAGCGTCTATAATCGAGGAGATCTGAGGAGGGAGTGCATCGAGGTGAGAAAGCAGGATATATATTCTTTCGCTACCCACGCATTCGGAAGGTACAGGATATTCCGTGAGGTGGCATGCCTCCGAAGCGGAAACGAGTGCAACAAGAGCGTCCGGTGCGCTCTGATGCTTTCGGATATCGGGCATCGATGTTCTCTACTCACGGCACGGACCCCACTGTGTTCACTGTTCTACGGATGGAGAATAAAGCTACCGAAAGCGGCGGCACCGTCTGTAGGACTCAGCTTCGCTATGGGGCCGCGATCCTTTTGTCTTCACTTTTATCGCTCTATCGTCGCGATATTCCAACGGCGAAGACAAATTGGTTGGGTGCAATGGGCTTCATGGAAAATCAAATTATTCAAGTCAAACTTATAAAAATGACAATCATGCATTAGCTTATTTGCTGCTTTTCAAGTTTTACATGTCAGGATACTTTAATTGTACCAAGCAATTTTCACAAAGAAGATTAGCATAATTTTTTTTTTTAATAATAATAAACCCATAAGATCAGTTTTGTGTATGAGCTTCAGTAACGAACCCTTCGGTAGCTTAGAAAAGTTTGTAACATTTTTATTCGACTTCAGTCTTATGAAAGTTCGATTAGCGATTAAAATGTGGACCTCATCCATATTTTCCTCTCCTTATGTCTGATCCACAAGCTCCTGTGCGCCAGCTGGGTGAGATACGTGTTACATCAAATTATTTGCCCCACTGGAGCGTGAATTCCAGGTCCATAATTACATTTATCCTGGTATTCAATTATAATTATCGGCTTGCTCGGCGTCGCCCTGTAAAAACAAGACTGTCTGTGCTCGTCCCCCCGTTCCCAGCGTTTCCGAATGCTAAAATAAAGGAAGGAATTGTTGAAGTGAACGAAGAATACGCCCGTATACTTTTTAAGAGGATCGCCGCGTCGCTTGAATATAAAAACTGCAACGAGTTCAGGCAAGTCGTGCCTCGTTAGATGCTAAAGGAGAGGGAATGCTGGAGAATCGCACCTAAAAACTCGGGCGCTCTCCGTGGGCAACGAAATACGTCGAGAGACGTTGAGGCTATGCGATAAAATCTCGCTCTACTTTTATTCTCCGGGCACTCGATGCTGATACTGGCCCCCAACTTTCTTTTCACCTTTTCCAACGTTTTTTTTTTTTATTTCAACGGTACAGGAAAAGGACAGCCAAGTCTGCGACCAACAGTTCTTTTTCCGCTTGCACTCCTGTCTCCTCGCTCTCTTCCAAAAACTGCCGCTCTCGGTACAGAGTTTTAACCTTTTTCTCGTCTCAAACGAGATACGCTACTGATGCAGGACGCGTGTACCGAGTCATACACTGGAGCGCTAACGGAGTTTAATTTGCCGTAATGGGGAGAACACGTTCGCGCACGGAAGAAAGATTAAAGGCGCGCGCGTGTTTCTTCGTCCCAGTTGCTCTCTCCGTATCGGAGTTTTCCGCCGAACGGTCGTCCAGCTTTCCGAAAAATCGTGGAAAAAAGAAAGCAGGGTGTAATATACCGAGAGTGATTCAGAATTCACAAAATTTCTTGGATTTCGATGTTTCCCTGTAGAATTCGAGGCAATTGCAGCGGAGGAATGCTTTTCATTCTACCATCATTCTACACCAGCTGTTGTATATCTGTACCGTTAGAATACTTGGAGCTTGCGGAGTGTGCCTCGAAGCTTCTTCACCGTTTGCGCTTTATTCGGCACCGGAGAGGAGGCACCCGTTATTCCGGGTCTCAGTTTCGTTTCTCGCCTAATTAAATGCGAAATTCCGCTCAGTTCTTTCTCGGTTCCGACCCCGATTCAGCGAACCCCCGAGACCCGCAAGCGGCGGATACTCTAGCCGCTTCTCTCGCAACCGGGTTGGTTTTTTTTTTTTTTTCTTACTTTCGTCCTGGATCGCGCTTCGACGCCTTTTCCTGTCTCTTCGCACTCACTCCCTTGTACCAAAGCCTCTCTCCTGCCTCTCTGCAATACTATCACGAGATACACAAGCAGCGGCATCTCTTCGCAAGAACGAGTTACAGCTATGGCTTTGCTCCCCCGCGCCTTTAACCCCGCGGCCATCCGCTTTTTCTCTATCGCGCTTTTTCTCCGCTTCTCTTATTCCGACTCGTTTTCTCATCCTCCCCGGACTCGTCCCACTCGCCGCCATTGCACTGCTTGCCGTCATTCTGGCGTGTGCTACCTCTCCGCTGCAACTGAACCCTCCGCGCCATTCCCCTCCACGGATATTGCCTTTCGTTACGCCGGCCAAAGCTCCGGGGGCTCCTCTTCTCTTTCTCCTTCTCACTCCGTGCATCGCGCATGGATATTTGTTTAACGCTAATTGGAAAATGCTTCCCTTTTCGTCGCACGCTGCAACGCCCATAGCGTTCGGTAGCTTTACTGCCGGAATTAGAATTCAAATAGTGCATATCCTCCGGCCTCGCTGCTCGTATCCTCCTCTGCTACCCTGAAAACTTGATGCCCGCTCTCTCGGCTGCTTGCCCTCTCACGTCCCGGCTGTTCTCTGGACCAAACCCATGCTCTCACCCTCCTCATCCGATGCTCCCTTTTTCCCCGCTTTTGTATATACCGGGTACACTACACGTACAGAGAGTATCGAGCATGCTGTAGAGCACACGGTATAGTTAACCCATGCCCGTGCCTCCTTCGCTTGCCCGAGGCTCAAAGTGTTTTCGCATTTCCTCCCGCCCCGTTCTGTTATTTCTGTCGGAACTACAGTACACACGTCCTGCTCGAAGCTTTTTTTCTCCTCTTTCTTTTTCATTGCCCTTCTATCGATGTTTAGGCGTGCATGTCTATCGGCGTTTAGGCGCATAATTTTGCGAAGCACCCGGCTGTATTGTTAACACAGAATCTACATCGTGCAATATTTTTCCATGATTTACTTTTATTTATCGCGTCTCTTCGTCATGTCCAACTTTTACAGTTTTCATGTTCACCTCGGTTACTCTTTTCTTACACAGAATTCCACAACAACTTTTTGTATTGCCATTGATAATTTCGAACAAGCTTTTGGTACAGATAGGTCTTACAATGATTTATAATTTTTTTGTTGGAATAATATGAGGGAGAATTATAATTTTCCCAGATACTTCGTATAAACTCCGTGTCATGGACTACTGATAATATTTCATTTTATTAATTATCCGCCGCATCGATCATCGGCACAAAAATACCGTCGATAAGTTTCCAATGTGAAATAAAAAGGCTTCCGGTCGTCCTTCACGCCTGTTGGCCACGTCCGTGCGGTATCCAAGTTTCTCGAGGTTTTGCGAGCCACTAACAAACTTGGCGCAGTGAGTCAGCGAGGGAAACTGTGGAAAAGGTACAGCCGCCGGAGAACGTGAGACCAGAGAAAACGCACGAACGTACAGTGTATACGTATCACACTGCACTAGTTCCTACCTCTGACTTACGATGATTCATCGCTCCCGTGCCATTTGTCTCAATGCAGTCTCATTCCAAGCATCGCCGTATCGTCTTGGCTTTACCCGCGTGTTTCTGTGGTGGCTCGTGAACGTTCGGTCTATTGTACAACAGGGCGAGTGTGGGAGGAGATGGCAATTTCAATTGCGAAGAGATGCATCGTGACTCTCGGGAACCGCAGACCGAACAGTCGCGCATCGTTCGTACGCTCACGCTCTTCAGCATCGACAGTTGAAGTCGTATTAACCAGGTCGAAGAGTAGGACGTCGATATACGCGAACCCAGCGAATCCACCGGGGAGATGGAATCGATTCATTAGCGTGGGATTTTCTCCTTTGTAGGTGTTGCTACAGAGTTATTTGTCTAGTGTATAATGTATCTTCGTATGACTGAGCTGTACCTGTACAGAAATGCTGAAGCATGAGTCGAACAAAGTTCGAAATGAAAGGTGGGGCTGAAGAGAAAATAAAATACACTATCCGCGATAGTTTCGAAGATTGTGAAAGAAGAAAGACGAATGTGTGCATTGAGTTGCCGACTGGGAAGGGGGATGAAAAGCTACCCATTCACACGTTTGGAAGCGTCTTGTAGATACAGCGATGCCCCCGTCCCGAGCCCGGCCTTCGGCAGCCCGTTATTCTAGTTCGCTCGACTCGAGTAGTTGAGGGTGGTAGTAATACGGACGGACGTTTAATCGTCGACGAGTGGATCGAGTGGCGAGAACACTCGAGTAAAGTAGGCGGGTGCACCAACCAAGTGGGCCTTATAGACTGATATAGAGAGAATGGAACCCGAGGGAAAGGGTGCCATGAATCTTGCCACTTGAAATTTTCCAACCACTCCGTGCAGTCTGAACGGGTCTCTTGCAGTTTACAGTCGTGTCCTACGGAAGGCCTTGGATGGAGAAAGCACGTATTTGGTCATGGTTCTTGTGCAGTTCTTGCGACAATTTGTTCCCTCGAATATGAATATGTATAGGCAGACTCGTGGTCCTTGTTTTTCGAAACAATCTTCGGTTGAACGTAAAGCGTTGACCTGTTGGTCGCGTATTCATCACAGTACACCAAACACACAAACTCCAGCAGCGAGAGCGAGTCGAGTGGTACGAGCAGGGGGGGGGGGTCCGTTTTATCGAATGATTTATTCAGGACGTGATCATTAATGGGAGAACATTACTCTCTCGTTGAGAATCAATAGACGCGTATATACAACAACGAAAGGGGTCGGGCACAAGCGGCAACGTGAATGAAATGAAGAGAGACGAAATGCACCAAAGCCCTGGCCGTTGGTGGTGCCTATGCCACCAGGAGGTTGTGTATAACCGCTCTGTACACCTCAGCCGAGCGTTCGTCATCCTTCTCCATCTCGGTTCGCCGGTACTGGTGAAATAGGTACACCGTCAGTATTGCACCAATACCAAGCGAGTTTCTGCATTCGGTAACCAGTAAAGCATCGAGAGACGAGGAGCGAGAGAGGGCGCAATTGAATGCGCGGGGGAAAACGAGAGACCTCACTAAATCATGGAAACAAAACCGTAACAAACCAAAATAAATTGCACGGGTAATGTATTCGGTGCAGCGAATGATTATTCCTGATCCCGAACCGTCGAGCCACCTCTATCTCTAGTCTCCTCTCTATCTATCGCGCGAGCGAGAACCGGTCGCGCGAGCGGTGCGCCACAAACCGCACGTACCGGGCGGGGTTTCCCTCCGTCGCTGGGTTTACCTGGTTCCACCCTGCGCTCCGACGGATCAGTACATGCAAACCGACAGACAGACAGACAGACAGACGGACAGACAGAGTCGTCAGTTGCTCCCTTCAAACGGTTTCAACCCTCGAAGCTTGTCTGGCTGGATGGCGGTAACCCGAGGACGAATTCGATCTCGTTATGCCATGGGGTCTGTGAATTGTCGACTATGGTTGCGTATAGAATAAATTCCGACAACTTTGTCGAGGCATTTAATCTCATCAGTGTCAGTATGTACACTAATTACAAGTATATCTTCAGTTGATTCTTGTGAGTGAAGGAAAGAAAAAAGATTAAAAAAAAAATTCTGTGGACTCATGATTAAGCTAATAGGTACGGTAAAGTGAAAGAGATGAAAGGGAATAAACAATCCACGATCGCTACGAGACAGCGAAAGGAAGCAGAATCTTGAGGCTTTACAATGTGCGATAAAGAGGGAGAGAGAGAGAGAGAGAGAGCGGGATGGGCGACGGTGTTAGTGGAATGTAATGGCCAGAACGTTGTCTCCGTCGGTGCGTGACAAGGGCACCCGTCCCAGGAACAAGAGAAGCACCCACTCTCCAGAACCAAGCAGAAGCTCGAGGGTTCGAAGGCTCGAAGTCTGGAGGCGTAACACGGGTCTAATAGCTCGTTTGATCCACGAAACTCTGTTCACTCTTCTCTCGCCCTCCGGTGCACAGGCATCGTCCTCTCGCTCCCTTGATCATTGCTCGTCCGTAAGGAGAATCATCAGGGCCCACCACCTTCCATCCTTTCTCCTTTCTCTCGCTCTTCTGCTTTCCGAGAACGTCTTCGGGCGCGCGGCAACCTGAGTGTTTGGTTAGTTGAGTTTCATCCTGGGCTAAGTTCGAGAGTGAAAGCTTCCTTATGGCGTAAGCCGGTGTACTTCAATTTCAAATTAATAATTGAGTCACGGGTTATCGTATACTTCGTTCAATAGCTTTTTCTTCATGTCCGAACATTCGCCGATGCAAATATTTGAACCTCAAACTTGCCCTTTTTGACTCTTGTACAACACTGGAATATCAGTTCTAACATCCCCTTGAAGAATTTTCCTGTCCCGGAAAAGCGTGAAACAAATCATTGACCAATGGGACGTAATTGACATAAAAAAAACAGAATGAAAAAATTGTTATTTCGGGCATTCCACTAGCGCCATTAGTCGAATGGCGTAGTATGCAGATTTTTGACCCGTAGCAATTCGGGGTTTTCATCCAAACTTCTTGCTGATATGAATATAGCTTATTTTCAGTACAGATTTGGACCGAGAGCGTTCTCACCCATAAAACTTCCTCCTCAACGCGCCAACCCGTAGGTACTGAGACGCCACATTTTATTATCCCCGTGGGGGGGGTGGAAAAAAAATGTCGAGTCGTGTCTATAACTATTGCTTCTCCGTGAGACAGACTGGTTGGTGGCTAATAACGTAAGCTCTGGATAAATGACCGTCGGGATGCGGAGAAAACGAAAGAACGACGTACGGAAGTGGAAGGTAAGACGACCCTTTTCACCCGAGCGTCGTCGTGGAGACTACTGTGCACTGGGCGAGAGGTGGGCGACTTCTTGCTCGGATGGATGGGGTTAAAGGACGTTGGAAGATACTTCGCGAAGCTGGAGGTGGGTGTAACCAGACGCAAGTAGAGAAGGCAGAAAAGGCAGGAGTGGGCATGGTGCGCTGGGCAGAGTACGCGAGCTCGCTTACGCCAAGGGAAAGAGTAAGCCGAAAGAGAGAGAGAGAGAGAGAGGGGTGGCGAAGAAGAGGAACGTAGAATAAGAGGATGGTCCTTAAAAGTTCGAGAAGTGCCCTCTCTTCCTCTCCCTCGGAGTCCTTCCTCCTTCGGTTACTCCCAGCATCGCACATTGCTTGCCCTCTTGCACCGGAGCAACAGAGACGTGACCCAAGAGTAAGCGAGGAGGAGTGAGAAAAGCTCAAGCAGCCTCCACCAGCAGGAGACTGCCAACGGGAGTTGTTATCTAATTTTACTCTCAACGCTTCTTCGATTTATTCGCCAACTTCTCGACGCATTACAATATGCCACACTAACGGTGGCTGCGGATCGTCCTACACCCTCTGTGTCGACACTGACGACCAAGACGCGGAGGGTGAGTTTTTTCTTTTTTTTTTTTTTCGACCTCACACTCTTATTCAGGAGTCACCCTCTTTTTTTCCAACGCAACCCTCGAGTGGAGATAGTCTTGGGATAAAACAACTCGAATGTGCGTATAGGTATCTGTCTATCGTCTTCCGTACGCATATTTATGACCATGGAATAATTAATACCGCCGCACCAACCAACCCTATAACGTTTAACGAACAAAGGCGAATTTCGCAGCATCCGAGAAGCTTCTCCCGCCTCGTTAAACATACTCTCGTCTCTCGTTTGGCCGATGATAAAATGTTGTGTAATACAGCATGCCTATAAACGTTGATGTACTCGAATTCCAGCATGTCCTACCATGAGACTGTCACACGGGATGACTAATTATTTAATCCCTTGCAGCAAAGCTCTTTGGAGAACACTCGTGATGGCTTGTCGATAATTAACTATGATTTGTACATTGCATATTTTCTGTTGAAGTTAATTATATTGATTATATCAATGTTAAGGTCATGTAAACTGAACCTCGACGTTCACAAGGATGTAGATCACTAAATAAACACAACTATTTTTTAGGTGTCTAGTTATTGTGTTAAATATAACAGAGTTGAGATTGTTTGAATTACAAAAGATGTAACTGCTGGATGATGTGATCGCCGCATTGTCGATATAACATCTGGGCTGACGCGGGGGACAAATATTTTCCAATCTGTCTCGTCAGGTCCACTACAAAGGAATTGTTCGATGTGTTTACGTGACTAGTATGTGAAGATCGTCAATTGCAATGAAGTACGAAGAGAATGTATGGTCCAGTACCTTTCTTCTTCCTCTTCTTCATCCCATTTTTGCCCTGTATCTTCTTTTTTCCTTCCCATGATATCGAACCATGAGCTTTGTGCTGTAACATAGAAAGTGATAAAACGGTAGAAAAAAAAACTCGGGATTGTAAACTATTTTAATTATGGCATTGTGAACGTACTTTGTACGTACTTCCATCAGAATTGCTTTCCATTGGGTGAAAAAAAAAACCTGACAAGCCTACGCACGTTTGTGTATGTCTATTCATCATCTTTATGAACTCGTCATGGAAAAATTCTCCATTCAAATTATTACAGGAATGTCGTCGAATTTTCAAAAATATTTCCATGGGTTCGGATTCTGCATTTTTTTTAATATAGTGTGAAACAGAAATTCAAAAAAATAACTTCTACATCGTTCCCTGTAAATTTTGTGAAATTGTAAAAAAAACGTCAACGATCACGAATTGATCTGAATTGATTGATAAATTGATCTGATTATTGTAAAAAATTCTTCTATCAATTCAAATTTAAATTCCAGTGAAATATAAATTTTTACCACCATTTTTTTTTTTCAGTTAAAAAATACAATTACGAAAACCCAGAATTCACGACTGATACTCTTAAGTAGGAGTAACATTAGACTCGGGTAAAAAAAAGGGGCCTAACTGACACAGAACGCCTCGCATATAAACACATCGGGTGCACCTTAATACTTGATGAAAAGTGTGTGTAACTTGAAGGGTTTATAGCGCAGCAACCGGAGTTTATAGTGTATGGAAAACGAGCTTTGGCGCGAGTACCTTTTGATGCTTGGTTCCGCCGAAACGACGGGCTATAATCCAGCCGGGATGAAAACGACTGAGACAACGAAGGAACGAGAGATTGCATGGAACATTCATACGGATCTTTCAAACACGATAGACACAAAGCTTTTCCTCTTCGCTCACCGAGTTCTGTATGTCGAGGATGCTCCAGGACCGACTCATTAATTAATCGAGCTCACTCTATGCACGCGAGGCCGGCTCTCGAGCGTTATGATCAAAGCCGATACCAGCATGATGCAGGAACGATCCCACCACGCGGACTCGTGTATACTCGATACCAGCACCAGCAGCAACAGCAGCAGCAGCAGCAACAGCTGAAGCATTATAGCCTACGATCGACGGAGCATCTACCTAGTGGAAAGCTCTCGTGGTCACATTCCAACGCGTTTCACATCGTCCTCGCCTCCGTTGCTGGCGGTACTCGCGCAGCCATATATCCGCTGGTCATGCATACGTGCTAGAGGAGCACAGCTCCAACGATATTTGCATATTACCCGGTGTCCCAACTCCAGCTGTCTGTCTGGTCCAGGAAGCGGGATAGAAGACCCACGAGAATACGAGGTGTACGTATACAGACATCTCACTGGGTTTCCCTTCAGGCAACAGGCTATCGAAATACCTCTTTCTCTCGTCAAAGGGACAACCCTCGTATCTCACATTTCCACTGATAAAAATTTCAATAGCTCTGTGCTCTCGCTCGATGTACCATGCGGCTCGACGATTCGAGCAGTCACAGCCTCTGCGGATACAGCCGACAGTCACAGCCGACGCTGTTACCACCAGGATATACCGTGCATGGCCTACCCAAGGGGTTCGCTCTCTTCACGGCAGAATCCTATCGGCGGGCTCAGGTAAAAACCGCGAAACACTCGACCCCGAGAGTTCACGTACCTCCCGTTAATGAGCAAGTACTGGCTACGGTGGGAATACCTATTTACAAGCGTGCTTGTAAGAGGCAGAAAAAGTTACAAAGTAAAATAGCAGCGAACGGGTTGTTGGAAAAGTCAGGTGAAAAGTAATGGTAAAACCATGTTTTTTTCTTCTTTTATCAATGTCGAGAAGTCGAATGCTAAGAAAATCCACCGAAATTATTTCGTTCGGTCATTAATACTCGAATCGCTTTAAATAACCAATTGAAAAATATTAATTATTCAGTTGTCCTAAATTGATATATTTTTAGACTATCGAATATGCGCCACATTTGTTCCTCTCCTATCGTCAATAATCCACGGAGAATACATCAGAATATAAATGAGTTAATTTATAGATAATTCGTCCTCGAGTAATTTCTGTCGTGGGCTTCTCTTCGTAGAGATACTCGAGATTATTTTTTCCTGCGTTCAACCTTGGCGCGCATCTGTTGGAGAGGTTCGCGGATCTGACGTACTTGCTTCGCTGGCTCCCATCGACGGAACGATAAATGACTCGTGGACGTCTCGATTTCCTGCGGAAAACCAGGACTGATTAAATTTTTTCGCTGACGGATCGTGCGGATTAGAAGCTACATTACGTTACAAATTGCTGGTGATTGTAAATGACAAGAGCAGGGGCTTTGAAAAAAGTGCAACTGATGCTTCAGAGAACTATAGCTAACTACCGTAGCTTTCTTTGTCCCTAGTCGTTTCGATCTTGCTGGCGAAATTCAGTGAGTGCTTGACTTACTTTTGCCCTTAGGTCCTTTCCTCTCTCTCTCTCTCTCTCTCGCTCTTGTCCAGCGAGAGACAAGGTGATAGAGGTACCCTTGTTACTCGTATCGATTTAAAACTTTAACTATTTTTATAATTACATATTGCGAAGTTAGTCCGACGGCTAACAGCGCCGTGCGCGAGGTTACCTTTTCTCCGGTATCCCAGGCGGGGTTCCGGACCACCCCGGGGGACTGCTGACTGTAAATGTAGACGGAAAACCGTGCAGCCTCGGCGCAAGTTGCCGGAAGGCTTCGAGCTGTGGTACGGTGGCCGCGGGTTAGTTTCGAAGTTAAAAATTGTTTAAATTGTCGACTAACTACTGGCCGACGGGGCTAATGAAACAGACAGCCACGAGCGTCGAGCTCCTCCTCGTACCCACCCGACGTCCTTGCTGCTCGTACCTTCATCCGCATTGTTTCAACGTTCACTAGTTTGCCACGCACAGAAGAAAACCCCTTCGTTTATTTTTATTTATTCTTTCTTAATTCAAACATTTTTCCGGGACTTTTTGAAAGTTTCAATTTCAATACAAAACGAAAGTATCAATTTGTGAAGACTTAGGCCACGAAGCTTCGGCGCACATAAACAATACATCATAACACTGGTGAGTTCCTGATGTATAAAGAAACGAAGTGGTTCGTATACGCTTTCAGTTCAACGAATGATGGGACTGACATGTTCTGACAGTGGGCGGATGAGCGAACGGAGATGAGAACCATAGAAGGACCAACAAATGATACTACTTTCGCCTGTGAACTGTCGTCTGGGCATTCTCCTCTCGCTCATCTTTTTTCGCTACTCAAATGTCATCTGTGCTCCACACTTTTTGTTGTTGTCATAACCGTGGGACTACTTGCAGTGCTAAAATATTTTATTTAATTTTTTTAACAAGTAAAAAAAAATTTTTTGAACTGATGAATAACATTTTGTGTCATTGTGTATCTCCTTGAATTAATTCGACTATTGAGTAGATTTTTGCAATTTATTCTTTACTATTATGCCGATAATAAAATAAAATAAAAAAACGATCAATATAGATGTTGGACGTCTCTCAAAGGATTCATGTTAATGTATTTGCCCTTGTCACTTCCCTGCATTCTATTAACTGGGATGGTCACGCAGGTGGATCGAATAAAAATAACTGAAACGTCCGTTAGTTCTATGTACGGCGGCGGAGGATTCATTCGAGGGATAATCCCCAGATACGATCGGTTGCGCCGGTGTTAAAGGACGATCGAGAGGCGTCGGGGTGGCTCGACCCGCGTTCGTTTTCCAGGCTGCGGGGCAGAAATAAAATAACGCAGCGGTGACAACGCGTAGCGAGGCACAGATACGTGTACGTAGTGCACATTATAGTTCGCTATTTTTCAAGTGGATTCGCGCGAGAAAAGGAGAAGAAAATAAAAGGGTGACTCGGTAGTACGCGGCGTTTGCTAGGCGACGTTGAGGGTGGCAACTGCCACGAGGAGAACTCACTTCGAACGCTCGACGGGGCACCGACAGAGCCGAGGGACGCGATGCAGAGCACCCGCGCCCAGTTCTCCCCGAGTAACTTAAACTCAGTGGAAAATTATAATTAAGCTCATCCGAGCAAAAGCTCGGGGTCTCCACAGCTCGAGAAAAGTTGCTCGCCGTCGAGTAACGAGAGAGAGAGACACATAATGTGATCCAGGCGAGTGACAAGACAGAGCAAGAAAAAAAGTGAACGTACGGAAAGAAGCAGTCGGCAAAACAAAATTGAGACTAGAGTATTCACGGTATTTTAGTACTCGCATTGCCTTGAAATTTTCACATGAACACATTTCTTTTGTACGTAAAGCGTTTGTTTTCTTTCACAGGCAATTTTAACAACGACAATTGAAGAAAATAATTATTATCATTTTTTCGGCCGAACGCAATCATGTCAATGGCTGGAAAATTCGTGGAAAGTGAAGCTGACGAAACAGAGGGCGAAAAATATATCCACTGGGCCAATAAAGCTGTAAAGCTTTCGTGAAAAGCTCGTCCAGCGCGCCCTTTAGACTTTATTGCGGAATTCGTTTCTCCCTTGTCGCTGTTCAAAGGACTGTGAGCACGGTGACTCTGTGACCTCACTCAGACTCCGGAAATTTTAAATTACCGAGGCTATTAATTAATTAGGGTTTCGATGTGGCAGATATACGTTAGGAGGTCATAGTGAGAACAAAAGAGAAATCACCGAATTGTAATACGTAGCACATGTTCGATCTACCCCTCGTGATATAAATCATTGAGGGTGTTTCACGAGAACGAGACGATTTAAAAGTCCTGCCTCTTTTTTCTGCCTCCTCCTCGTTACTCTCCCTTTCGCTCGGCATTATTCTTTCTTTCTCGTTCTCTCATCGCCGCAAGGGCGCGAAGCGGCTGGTGGCGAGTGGGCGAGCGAAGGGGTTGAAGTGAGATCAGAGGCACGGGTGAGCAAGGGTACTGTAAAATATGATCCTAAAATTAACCGATTCCTTAATTACTCGTTCCGTTTTTCGTGCACGACCAGTCCCGCCGTCACGGCTCCCATTCTCCCTCTTTTGCACCCTCTCGACACGCGGCACCGAGAGCCTCTCGTTTCACGCATTCAGAAATCCGCCCCCTCCAAACCAATCTGCTCCTCATTAACCGTTTCCAGCCGCGACGTAACGCGCACCGTATTCGCCCGAACAATCGCACCCCATTCGATGGGTCCACTGGCCCCCTCATGCTCACTTCCACAAAACCTTTTATCGTACCCGCCATTTTAAATGTCCGTTATCCAATTTGTGTAAAACACCTTTGACACACGAATAGATCAATCAGAAAAAAGCTCAAGCATACAAATGATCTACAAAAACTACATTAGCGAAAAAAATCTCTGATGACCAAACATGAAAAAGTTCTCAAGCGACATAGAAAATTGAACTGAACAATTTTATTAAAATGTTTCTCTGAAATGCAATCAGAAATGTCATATTATGTTGAAGATTCTTTCTACTCGTTTATCGATAAAAATTGTTTATTTTGTCTATTCTAAAATCAGGTTGGACTCCACATAACAACAACAAAATGTACGCAATTTGGTGTCAAACCCATCGGTCGGATTTACCATGTAACCGTATAAACGCTCAGCCGTAGGCACGGAACTCGCTGGTTGTTGTTACGTCTATCTCTCCCTGACCGTCGCGCCCGCGGTGGTCACGGCCGTTCGAGTGTTTAGTCTACCATTTCGTTCGCTTGTTGTGACAATCCATCCACGCGTTCCCGCAACCGAGTTGGGTAGTTGGAGTGCAAGCACAAAGAATCGAGTGTTGCAACGTACACGGGACAAGCGTGAGTGTTGGCTCTTTCTCGTCTCCCTGTTCCTCATTCCACGAGGCCATGTCGTCAATTCTAGCCCTCGCAGAGAAAGAGATAGAAACGGATGACACGTTCGCCTGCCGGTTGTTCAAAGGTACGGGAGTCCGGATATAGAGAGGGTTGAGTAGCGGTATCGACGCGCTCCGACCAAGCGGACGTTAAAACGGAAACATCGCCAGTGCGGTGGAGAAGCTTCCAACATACGTGTTCGGGATTACGGCGATCAATGTGGTAAGCTTTGTTTGTTTTAGGCCGGTGCCACTTTCCCCTTCCTCCGGGTCCTAGTCCCTAGTCAGCAAGGAACATTCCCTTCTCTCTTCTTCCAACAAAAGTACCCACAGTGATCCTATCCTGGTAGCAATCCTCCGTGATCCTCTTCCTCATCTCGTCGAATAGCCATCGTTTCTCACTCACGCTATTTCCGTCTCGTTCTCTAGATTTCATTCATCGCCTGAGCCCGGCTCTTGAATTCCTCTCCGGTCAAAGAAAATACGATAAATGCCACGGACTTGGAGCCCATGAAGTGATGCAGTATGAGGAAGGGATGGAAAGAGCGGCTGTGCCTTTTCTCTGCACAGGATCCACGCTAAATATTCTAGCTTTACCTTCCCGTGCACACGAAACTTACCGAGAAAGCAACTAGATACGTTGCTGTTATACAGTCTCTCTTGCGGAGACCTTTACCAAATGATTCCACCAACTGGAAGCGAAGGAGTAGCTGAAGAGTGAGACGACAGGTGTTCCCGTTGCTACATCAACGAGTCTCTGTTTCACTCTTCTTTTGCATTTCTGTTTTTTTTTTTTCAAGCTTCCGTATAAAACGCTTTGTGCATTCATACCAGCTCATGAAAACGCCAACGCCAAAAGCGATTTTACAAGGCGTTTTCTTCACTCTCTGTTTTGAGCTTGGGATGGTTGAAAGGGCTGATGTAACAGCAATGGAGCAATAAAAAAATGCTTTATTACGACGATTTTGGTTTGTGCAGTATTTATGCATATGCGAAAGTGGTCGTATAGCGTTTTAGTGTTTTTTTTTTTTTTTTCGGTGTCACTCCCACGACTGTAACTAGGTCCATAAACCCTTCACCAAGTTCAAAGGCAAATGTCCATGTTCGACAGCTACACAAAAGGACAACGATTCAGTCGAACATGACGCGTGACAACGTATGTACATACGTGGAATCGCCACATCGGTTATATTGTGTATGCTTTCGAAGTTTCGAATGTTTGGTACACGGACGTATATACGATCTCACGGTACGACATATACGCGTTGGTCGTTACGTCGGTACTTTTATTCCCAGAATCGTCGACTTTTATAGGTAAAGTTCGGCGTTGCCGGGAGTTTCTGGCCTGGCGAGCTGTCGGGCTACCTCTTGCGCTGGGGAACGGAGCAAGTAGCATCGAACATGTGCAACCCCAGGATCCGAAGCAACGTACGAAAGCCCCTGGGGGGGAAAGTCGCACGAGCCTGTGCCACCCGGTTCGTGTCCGTTTATACGTGTACACAGAAAACGTACACGAAGCACCCGCGACGTTTACGGGAAATTGCACTTTGCAAAGAAGAAGAAGAAGAAGAAGAAGAAGAAGAAGAAGAAGAAGTGGAAGAAGAAGCCCCGCGTTCCGCGTATGGCTTGAGAGACGCGGTTTGGTCCCCACCACCGGTTTCGTTTTTCCCCAGCCTTTCTTCCGGTTTCTGATCTGGCTCTTTCACTCCTCTTTCCTCTTACGCTTTTTGATCCCTTTCCCTCTGGCAAAGCCGTACCCACTACTTCAGCAACATATGATGCTTCGTTCCTCTCAACCTTTCCAACAAGATATCAAACTACCCGCTACCCAACTCTTCACTCCGCATGTGTACGATACACTCCACTTTCGAGGTCGGAGGTGCAGCTCGGATGCCTCAGGTGCTATTGTGGTTGTTTTGACTCTCCCTTGTCTCATCTCCCTTTATGCTAGCCCGAAGCACACTGCGGATAAACAAGTATCGATATACTTCCCCGGCTATACATACACGAGGACGGAGAACGAGCTAAGCGAAGGGTCAGAGGAGGTGACGGAAGAGACGCATAGTCGTGATATGCTTCCGTATCATCACGAGGCAAGGTCGTTGCACTCTGCGAAGCTCTCTCGCTCCGCGTCATATACCTGATTCTCTATATCCTGTATTGTGTATATTCATATGGATATCGTATCGTAGGGGGTAACCTTCCGGGCTCCTTCTGCTCACGTGAGTTTCCATATCCCAAGTATTATGGAAAATCGTTGGTACAGAGCACGACAACGGGGACCACTGGTGCTCGTTGGTCGCTCGTCGGTTTATGGTTTGGAAGCGAGACCCGATGGTCGGCTGCTTCCTCCTGGGCGTAGAGATTGTCCAGTCAACTGCTGCGTACGGTAGACGTGCTTTTCTCTTGCAGTATCGTTCTTCTTTTATCTCCTCCGGTGCATGCCTTTCCGTGAATTCGATCCTCTTTCCGCATGCCAAGCGGATCGTACCACCCGCGCCGAGTCGAATCACCGGGTATCCGGAAAAATGTAGCGGTTGTATAGCGGAGAGCCTCGACGGTAAACTCGCCACGAGACTCGTGAAATTTTCCCAATTCGCCCGGGTTCACCCTCGAGAGTTTCTCTGGCGTAGCTGGCCGACGGGGCATGGCTCGCGCTCACCGTTCAAGGAAAGGAAAGGCGCTGGGGTTAAATCATGGGGTTTCGACCAATGGGCCGGAAGAGGCAAAGCCGGGGCGCTAGAGCTTCTCGCTCTATCTCACTTTTTCGTGTTCACTGAGCCTCCGCTTCGATCGCTGCTCGCTGTAAGCACCGGTAAACCTCGCGATGCTCTCCGAGCTTTCAGCGTCGGGCATACCACACCACTCTTCCTGGCTTTTTCCTCGTCTTACAAATGCCGCATCCACTCGACCCTCCTCATATCAATGGCTTTCGCCTTCGCTGCTTCTTGACTTGCAACTCGTTTGAATAAACTACGCAGTGTCTGCTACGTGAGTCGAGTAACCGTGAACCCTTTTATCAGTGGAATGGAACGAACGTTCATACGAAACGACCCATATCGCAATCGGAAGTGTATAATGAAGAGCTTTGCCGTAGATCATCTCCCCGTGTTGATATTCACGCACTCGTATATATATACCTCTCGACTTGCGTGTTACGTGTCTCTGATACGCTAGGGTTCAACTCAATTCTTCAACAGCCTCAGCATTGAGTCATTTTGGTGTGTAGTCATTTTTCGAAGGAACATCGGTAGAAGGAAATACCTTTTTTTATTGGCATGCTGCATAAAAAGTAGTTGGCCATTCGGCCTTCTTTTGCCTTTTTTCATTCGCATCTACCGAACGATAGACGAGGCCACGAGGGACAACCCGGTGGCAGGTCAAGGATACCCAGAGGACGGAATTTCGGCAGTCTCGTGCAGAGTTGGTGAAGAAGGCGGCGTTTGGGGACATAATCTTTTTCCGATATCTTGATCTGATGGTGTGGCGAAACTTGCAATGGTATTTCGGTGTACCGGCTCAGTGGGGGAGTAAAGAGAATAACATTGTCGGGGGCAATCGAAAAGGTTGCTTTGCGTTGGGCTGTAGCGAGGATTGGAAGGCATATATATTTAAACAAAAATAAAACAAACAAATAAACGAAAAAAAAAATTTGCCATGGTGGTCGAGGCTGAACTGTTCTGGTCCGGGAAATGCACGCCAACACGCCAGTCGGTTAGAGCTACACGTTACCTATAGCGTACTGTTTTGTACACGGTTAAAGCAAGCAGCATTCGCTGCCGTGGACTCAGCACGAACCGATATTACGATCGCTGACCGCGATACACAAACTTTTTAATCGGAAAATAAATTGTTGGCTCTCGCGTTCGCGATGGTGGTGTACGCGTTGGACACGTGAGGCCGCTCGAGAAACGAGGCGTTTAGAGAGGGCTATATCGTATCTATATACATTGTACACTGTTACCGTTGGTGTCGCGTGTAAAAGGTATACGTGAAGCCGAGGGTACGATCGAAAATCGAGAACGCGACGCAATACCATTGCAGTGTACACAGTCGACAGGGAAGGAAAAAGAAACTGCACATGCCGAGTGGACAGAAATGCTTTTACTTTTATCGTTTCTGTGCTGCTATTTTTTTCGTTTACTCTTCGGTAGATAAATGGCTGTGTCGCCTTATAAGACCGGCAGAGGAAAACGAGGAGTCGAACTAAATAGAAAAAAGAGAGTGAAGATCCTCTCTGACTCTTTCTCAATGGCTCTCGGTGTCCTGCGCGCAGTTGGAGCTTGACCTCGTCTTTCAAACTTACGAGGCTGAAGATCCGGTGGATATATATTTCTCGCTATGTTTTCATATACACCGAGCGAGGAGAGGAGGGCTTTTGAGGCGCTGTTGCGGGTGCAGTGAGGCTCCTGCGGGAGGAAAGAAACACGAGGACGCTTTTTCGCCCATATACCTTTACACGTACACACGGTAAAGTGGTATACAACCCCACCACTGGCGTGCATACTTGGAGTATATGTATCCAGAGGATACCTATCCGGTAGCTGTAAAACAGAGCATTATTATCCTTCTACTCCATTACCCGAGACAGTATGGAGGCAGGGATGAACCGGAGTAGAGCCGTGGTGGTGGTGGTGGCGGTGGGGAGTAGCTTCGAGGGTGGTTGCGCAAGGGAGTATGGAAAGACAAAGAAAGAATGAGGAGCGAAGCAAGAGGAGACGGAGGAGGAGGAGGAAGAGGAATAGAGGAGAATTCTCGTAGCAAAAACCAAAAACCCCGGGCAACTACGGCCAAGGGTCATTGACTCCGACACTACACTGTGAGCGCACGTTTGTGTCTCTTCTTCTTCTCTCTCTCTCTCTCTCTCTCGCTGTTTTGTTACTTCGTTGTTTCTCTCTTCAACCACTAGCACAAACTCCCGTCGTGATTTATCTATGGGTTCCCAGTTTTCGACTTCCATCTCTCGAGCGAATGCCCCGATCGCGGATTGAACAGCTCTGTTTCCCTTTTTTTTCCCTTCGCCCCTCTGTACTATACGCTCACTACCTCTCGATTCGGCTCTGGCTTTGGCTCTCTTGCATCGCACACAACCGCCATTCTGTACTCCGCTGCGGAATGTTCCACGGTTGAGGCACGAACAGGGCTCTATCTGCTCTGTTCCCGCTTTCGAATTTTCAACTATCCCACTCTTTTGAAGTCTCGGGCACCAGTGTGCAACAGCCGTCCAGGTTTTGGCTAGCTCGGCTCGCTTCCTCCCTTCACCACCGGAGCCCTCATCGACGAGGCATGCATGCGTGCACGCAGTTGCAACAGCACGAGCAACATCGAGCGCTGCGCTATGTCGATTCGAGCCCGCAAGTGGTACAGGTCATGCACAAGCCAGACGAAAACTCCCTCTCCCGAATACTCTGACGTGGCGGGGCCCGTTCATCGCCAAATTCCTGCCGCGAATTTTTCGCTCACGCGTTCGGTGCTTCGCGCCCAATTGCCAGCAACCAGCGTACCTCGGTAGTGGATATTAAAGGATTTTAAATTGATGGGGATATCGGCGTGTTTCCTACGTGTCTATCGTTGCATGGGTTGCGGTGATACAATTGATTATTCATAAGTGTATAACCGCCCCCACGAAAATTCATAATGCCGCCTAGAGAAAAGTACTAATAGCTTCGTGGTAACGTTTACGACGCTGGAAAAAATATAATTTCGTATACAAGGCCACGGGGGATGTGAAAATGAGAAGGGAAAATAAAGTATTGCCCCAACATCTCACGCCAAAAACGATCTCCTCCCACGAATGAGGATAGTCGGATGAGGAAGACCGTTTGGGACGCCCTGCTGGTGATTGGCAAGCATCTAATGTCCCGCGGAAGTGTCTCGTCGGTCGTAAAACGAAACGAGAAAGCGGTCCTCGGAGCGGATGAGAGCGGCAGGGAGCGAGACACAAGACGGGGTTGTTTGGCGTTCGAGGACGGGCTCGAACTCCCATCTCGTCCTCGTCTTTCTCGTCGTCGAGAGGCGATTAATATAATTAAATTAAAACTAGACTGATTAAGAAGCCCTCAATTACATGGTCTAACGAGATACAACGCTGTGCCATGTCGCCGGGGCTGATGGTCGCCGCCGCCGCCGCCGCGGGCGAAAGAACCAACGCGGTGGTGGCGTCTCGGATGCCGAACTGGACGGAAACACCCCTGGCACTATCATCTCTGATGGATACCGGCTTAACAACTACCGAGGGGGTCACTGAGGGTACTTTGAAAATCAGGAATAGCACGGAAGCCCAAGAATCTAACAGGAAATTTTACGTTCCTCGCCGTTTATAGCCTCTTTCCGGCCTTGATGTTGCTCCTTATCGTTTTTCGAGATGAGAAAAGAAGTTGTAGGAGCGCGCCGCGGAAAGTGTATCTAAAAAATGCAGGATGAAAGTCTAGTGAGAATATAATAACCGTTACCCTCTCGGAGCACCGAATCCAAACATATTTAAGCGAGGAAGGAGAAAATATATGAGCCGCCTTTGGGAGTGTATAGGCCGTGATGTCGACAGAGCGCAACAGCGACGAGGGAGGATGGGCGAAAGATAGCAACGGGGGTATGGGGTTTTGCGCCACGGTAGCCGGCTGGAAGCCACTGCCGCTCTTGGGGTGGTCCGGGGCCGTGCACCCTGCTTTTTATATACTCACTAGGAGGTTATGAACATAGCCGAAGCGTATGAATAAAGTGGCCAACTTTTTGCCACGTAAATCATCGGGTAATGTTCGCGCCGGCTTAAAAATACATATGCATAGGTATACGTATACCATGCTAACACCGTAGTCACTCGTGGCTTTCTCCCTCTCTCTACTTCGTCACTCTTAACCATTCCTCTCTCCGTATATATCCCTCCATTCCCGTCCTTTCATGCCAAATGCATCACTCAAAAAGCTCGTACTACCAAGCGTCCTCGTATATACACACAGACGACGGCTAAAATCCTCCTTGACTTTGTCACGTCACTTATGAGTTTATCGGGTAAGTGATCACGGCACTTTGTACACTTTACAAGGGACTAAGGTTTCATTGAGAAATTTCACTTTTTACGCTTGGGAAAATTCTTCCACCATTCGAATACCATGTTTCTTGATTTATCGAAAAAAAATAACGATCGCCTCGAAGTATTTGTGAGTATTGCGAAGGTGTCGATATACTAATCTACTCACAGTATTGTTAATTATTCAATTAAAAGTAAGTTAATTATTTGTGTTCGTTATGTTACTTTTGTGAATCTACAATAAGAAAATGTATAAATTCAGTAATTGCGTTACTAATTGAGTTAATTGTCGTGCATAAAGTGAAGAAAATTCATGCTGTTCGGAAAATTGCTTCATTTCTCGCGAAACTCGAAGAGGATTGAATTGGACTTGATACTGAACGAAATGGTATAGTAGTGGAGTAGTTAAGGTGCCCCGTGTCTGTACTTGGCGAGATTAATCAGACCGCGAGGCTTCGTGAGGGCGCACAAACGTGTATATAGCGACGTACATTATACTCGTCTTCTCCCTCGACGCCTCGCCATTCGTCCCCTCTTTCTCTCTCTCTCTCTCTCTCGTCGTTCAACGAATTTCTTCACTCACCCCTTCGAAACCTCGCCTTTTCCCTATCCACTGACGCGCTTTTGCCAGAGCACGAGGCGCGCAAGCCCCGAGAGCGTTCTCGAAGCTGGCAAAGGTTTTTATTCCCGAGGCCTAATCAAGAAGAGTAAACCCGAAGTGACGAGAGAGTGAGTGAGTGAGGGGTTGCGGCCAGTACCAGCGGCGTATACCGTAGTGCCAGGGGCTGGTTTGTAGCGCGGTTCATTCCTCGTTCTATCCTTGGTTCGTGTGGTAGTTAAGGGGTCGAGCAAGGAGAACGAATCAATGCATTATCCTGAGCAAAAGCTCTGGCCGGGAGGCAGAAGAGGGAAGAAAAAAGGAAAAAGAAAAAAAGAAAAAAACGCGACGAGAGGGAAATAGAGAATTACGCCGAGGAATGAGAGGAGCCGAGCGAGATGGAGAACGTTGAAAGCTGAGGAAGAAAGGTGCAGAGGAAACGGCCGTAAGAGGAGGATGAGTGGTACCAACAGTACATGTTACCATATATACAGCTACGTTCGTACAAGCTGAGGCATAAAACGTTGAGCGCCCACGGTGGAGATATACTGTATGAGCGGAGGGTAGTTAGCCAATCGCGCAGCAGAGCCACACCGGATGAATATCAATGAGGATAAGGCCGCCCATCTCGTTTTACAATTTTCTCGTGTGCCCGCTCGCTCGTTTCCTACTCCCGGCCTTCCGCCTTTTCCGACCAAGAGCGATAGACATATATAACTAGTCGTACGCTATACTGGGCTCGAACGATCGCTTGTTTACGCAAGGTCTTGATTGAAAATACACGGTCGCGTTTTATGATTCGTGCTTGAGAGTGAGAGAGAGAGAGAGAGAGAGAGAGAGAGGAAGAGGGGAAGAGACGAGAATCTGTACTCCTCTTTGCTTCCCCCTCAAAGTGTGCGTGTGTTAGCCGCGGGTACAAGCGCTCAGGGAGAAACCGTGAGGAAATATTTCCCGAGGAAAGGGAGTATGAGGAATCGAGCCAGAAGAGAAAACGAGAATTTTTACACGTCCCCGTGTGTGCCAGGCCAAGCCTCCCAACGCAACGACGACGACGACGACGACGATGAGCACGTCGGTGCTGCTTCTCCCGCCCGATTGAATTATCGGGATTCGCCTCTGTACTCGTGTTAAATTATTCCGTAGAGGAAAAGAGCCAACGAGAACGTGGCTCATCTTGGAATCGTTTTGAAGAAACATACATTGACAACCGAGAAGGTAGAATTTATCAGAGCACTTCCATGAACTTACTCCTGCCTGGAAGCAAGTCTTAAGTTCGCCTGAAATTAAATAACCTTCTTAAAAATTATTAGACTACCATGATTCAGAACCTACTCGGCATTATTCGTGATGACATAATTTCTTGTCCCAAGAATAAAAAATCCTGTGGTTGGTCATTCTCTACTACCCGATCAAATTATTATTGTTTTGGTATACTGAAAATTTTCCAATCATAACGTATAATGGTGGAAATCCTGAAACTTTGAAATGCAAAGGGGAAACAAAAACAAAAATCTGAAATAATGAAAAGAAATCTACATGACAATGAGTAATTATTGCCGTCTAAAAGATAGAAATGTATTGCACTACCTGTTTCCGGTCTCGCGAAACGAGCAAAATCGTCCGGAAAAAGTCACAACAGTTGTCTAATTTAAACTATACAACAGTAGGAAGAAACTCGAGCGTGGTTGAATATAATCTTCCTCTCTTATTCTTGGCAACTCGTTTTCCTCGGTTCGAGTTCATCCAAGCGCGACTCAACGTCGCAACCGACGACGACAGGAGTGTCGAAGCGTTGAGCAGAAGAAGAAAAACTCATAGCTGCGAGGCAGCGGCGGAAACCGACTGAGACGAGGGAACGGGCCGCCGAGAGTGAAGAGTTTCGGAGAGAAAAAAAAATAGAGGGATGGGGATGAGAAGAAGAGCAGGAACAACGAAGAGACACGCTAAAAGATAATCAATACAGGCCCGCCCGGTACAACATGCCGCTATCGCTGTTATACTCTGGTCTCCACTCTTTTACCCGTTCAGAGCACAGATGTCAGACTTGAATCTCTGTGACCATGTGCTTTCCCCAGAATATTATGTCTTTGCTTCTCTGTGACGTTCAGCACTTTGAATTCCTTTCTCAGTCTTTTTCGCATCAAAACCTCGACGGCAGTCACATTTTTTCAAACTCCCCTTGCGGCATTATCTCTATTTCTGTTTGTTCCAATCCTTAGGCTTATTATATACATATCTATATATACATCTTCCCATTCGATTGTCAAGCCCACCAACTAAAATCAACGAAGCATGAGTTGCGATCCTTCTTATACAAACGAACGACGAATTTCATGTTGTCATTAGCTTGTGGTTAAATAATAAATGTATTATTGTTATATCGTATAGAAGTTTCAAATGAAGGTTTCATACCCAATGGATTTATGCTGAAATTTGAATTTGAAAACAAAGTTATTTATCCAGAATCGTCGGATCGAAAGCAATAGCACTTGTGTCGGATCGCTAGGCCATCTTAAATTCACATAGAAATCGTTTGCCCTAGGCGCATAGAGAGAGAGAGAGAGAGAGAGAGTCGAGTGTAACGCGAAACGAGGTGCAAAGTGGCCGGGTGCTTCGCCTATCCTTATCTTTGCTCGAACCGATCGGTGAGCACGAGGAGAAGAGCCGGCCAGTAAAGAAGGGACGGGGAGCATTGCCGGGCCGTATATACGCGGGCAAGGGTCGAATTCGTGATAGAGAAAAAAGTAAGCGTACCAAAGAGCGAGCTGTGGAGGCGAGCGGGAGTAGCGCCGGCAGCAGAAGCGAGTGAGAATCGAATTCCCCGAGATCTCTCCCGGGAGAGCTCGCTTCGGGTACTCCGAAGTCCAAGCGGCCGCTGGACCAAGAGAACAGAGACGCGCACGAAGTGGGAAATAAAGGAAGGATCTCGGTTCGAGCTGGAATCTAATTCGAGCAAGGTCGGAGGATCCGAAACTACACGGAATACAAGAACGAGCAAGGATCGTGCCAAGGATTTGGGTACACGAGCACCAACATTTACTATGCACAGTGTTTTGTATACGCGGCAACTTATGCCGGGTCCGAAATGTCTTGGCGCATTCGGTGGAAATTTTATTGATCGAGCAAAAAAAACGAATGTCCATTTGTCGTTGCATTGAACCGCGTTTCAATTTTATTTAATCCTCCCCGCGATGAAATGGTAAGAAGAGCGGAAAATGGCATGACAAAGAGATGAGGAACAGGAATCACTCGGGAATTCATGTCGTACATTCGGAATATCCGGAACAAGAGAACGCACACACACAATGGAAGAAGGTACACCTCCTGAGTGCCTCGGTGACGATCACAGTGTGATTCTTTCTGAGGAGCTTACCTCCGCATTTACGAGGTATCTACCATTCATACAAACGTATATCTTAGGTCACATGACCCCTTAAGTACACATGTGTAGATTCAGCACATACACCAACGTTCTTGACAATGTACGTGGGTATATATTTCAATACCGTTAACGTCGCGCAACGAGGATTGCGGAAGAGCTTTTCGCAGAAGAGAGCTTCCAGTGGTAAAACTAAATCAAAGAATTCCATGGATTTCCCGTGCTCGCCAGCGTGCCATCAGCTCAGGATAACTGTGATTGCAAGGATAGCGTAGTACCTACTCTCATACATAGCAAAACCCACGGAGCCATGTATGCTTTTTCGCATTCCAGTTTAACCCGTTTAGAAAATTTTTCCATTTTCCTGCTCTCCGTCTGAAAAATCATTGTCATTTTTTCCCGTCTCTCCACTGCAGGGCTGCAGATGTCATAAAAATTCGTTGCGGATCTTCTGAATTTTCCACATTGTTATTACCTATATTTCCTTGCGGCAGACTGGATATCATCGGCAACATGGCTCAGGCAGGTAATGGGCAATGCGACAGCAACGGTGACGATGTTACAGGCGAGTTCGATTTATCGCCCCCTTCGTCGAGTGCGAAGCACCACCTTCCCGCTTCCCGATTCTGTATATAATACACTTGATGCGAAGTAGATGAAACATCCAACCTATCTTCATCCACTTCACGGCGGGTGTCACCGTTACATATGACTTCCGCACCTCGTATAAAGCAATATTTTCTCCCTTGAGTAGGAAAAAATATGTTTTCGGGTTCTTCGTATCTGAATGCAACCAGCTACACTTTTTTCTGATGAAACTCAACCATTCGAAGGTTGTGAAAATGGAAATCAGATTTTTCTTCATGTAATCTCTGAAAGATCTATTGTCTCGAGTCCCTGAAGGTTTGAATTCTTACATAAGTCTCTCAGGGAAACAAAATTATAATTTTTTATGCCTATGATAGGCTATGATATTTTGTTAATAATATAGTTCTTGGAATTACGTTTTTTTTAATAAAAAGAACCTTTGATTTTCAGTATTTTAAACTTATAAACCGCTACATTATAATCTTTCGCTTCATAATGAATTTTGTTCGATAATAAAGTGAGACGATGATTATGTTCGGTCGAATACGCCGTTTCAACAGACAGAATAAATGGGTTTGTGGCACTGTTGTGCCCCAGTATCATCTCGCTCTGTTCAGCCCCTCGTAATTCAAGCGGTGTGTATGCATAATGTAAAGAAGCTGTAGAGGTCAGCACGCTCGGTAAAGCCGGAATAGTAGGAACGACTATGAATCGCTTTTTGTTGTTGGCTGCGGGCACAACACGCCGAGTGAGTGGGTAGGAGATACTTACCGGGGCGAATCTTGAATAATGTGTAAGAGAATAAGCGGAACAGAAAGAGAGAAAGAGAGAGAGAGAGAGCGACTGAACCGTGCATAGAATTCTTGCGACCCTTGCTCGCGAATTCACGGGCAAGTGAGAAGGCAAAGCATAACGCGATGTGGCGATGATAGCTCCTGGTTGGCGAGAGATCGTCAGAGAGAATAGAGGAAAGCGAGCCAGTAACAGCAACGTGTGGAGTTCCCTCCGAGCTTTGCTGAGAAACCAAGTGAAAGCTCTAGGCAGACCTAGAAAGTAGAAGGAGTACGCGGGAGTCACTCTCCGCTGAGTTGGCAACACAATAGCTTTTGCAAAAGTCACCCCTAGCGTCGTGCTCGCCGGATGTCGACGGTCGGCCATCTTGCCAACCGGATGTGCATCCAAATGTCTCGCGAGATTTGTATATGACTTTCTCTCGCAGCCTCGCGTACCCTTCTCTCCACTTCCTCCATTATGGTACATAGTAAACTATGTACCATAACTGTATTTCTCTCATACTGCATCAAGGGCTCTTTCACTTTTCTCTGTGTCCAACGCTCCGGCCCCAGAGGTGTCTATACTCGCTCTCCGACTCCACAGCAACGCAGTCTATAACTATGTTCAGAAGGAGGGTATATTGTCAACGCTTTTCGCTATTATCACTGGGCCCGAGTTTTAACTCATCGCGGGCTTCTGAAGAGAAACATGTGAGCACTTTCCGCGATGCCCACCCTTTGCACCGTGTGAGCGTCGCAACTTTATTCAGGGTGCCTCTCTATGTGGTATCACACCGACTGCGGCGCTGTCGTCTACTTTCATGAAGAGGAGTACCCCGTAGTTATGAAGAGACGTAAAACTATGGGCCTGCGAAAAGAACGAGGGTATTATAGTACTACAGACTATACTGTTATGAACAGCTGTACTATACAGCAGGTGAGAGAAGCCGCGAGAAAGAGTTCAAAGTTCAGAGAGATTTTGCGCGAAGCGACTGCGAAGCGTCTGGAAAACAAGAGGCACGACTCTCAAGATCCACGCTTCGTGGTGTATAAATAGAGAATATGTTATGACGCGAGTGAGAGACGAAGTATATACCATAAGTTGCGGAACGCTGAGCTTTGTGATGTATACACAAAAATAAGGGCTCTATGCACTCGCGTCTCTTCTTTTATATATATATCTGCAAATTTCGAGCCTCAACATTCTTGCACTAAACGTCCTCATTTGAACCCACTCAAGTTTCTACTTTTGACGCCCCGGTTTATGTCCTTGAAACAAGCTTTCGTGGTTAAGCTGGAGATATAACTATGAACCTTGTGGTTTCGTATTCCCTCAGGAGGCTCGATGAAACAACGAGAGACGTGGCGAGGAAGAAGAAGAAGAAGAAGAAGAAGAAAACGGAAGTTGCGGTGGGCGGGTTGCTGTCGTCTCGGCATAACTTTACGAAATTTCATTACCACCCATTTCTCCCTTGGCTTGGTACTTTTCTGCTGGCAGCATCAGCCGCAGAATATTGCCATGCAACGGGATCTTATACCAGCCGGGAGCTTCGCGTTTCGGTATAGAGCTGCAGTATCGAGTCCCGGCGTTGCATCTTCGCATGCCTGGATACCGATGATCGAATTATCCCCAGAGGAGCAGCGAGGTACGAGACCAAGGATCCATACCGTGGCGACCGTGACAGCCGTAACAATGTCGATATTCAACGAGACAATAGAGTCGAATTAATGCAAAAGAACGAGCGGCTGCAGAAGCGCATAGATAACCGAAGCGTATCGAGATTACAATTCTGCTTCTATCGATGCTCCACCGAACATCGAGTGCATTTGAATAAAAGCGATGAGAATCATTGTACTGATCTACGTACGTGACTAAGAAAGTGAGCCACGAACCACTTCATAAGCAATGAATAATAAAATTAGTCCTAATGACTTATGCAGTCGAAATAAATGTCCTTCCTGTATGTGTTATTTATAGCTGCGTCTCTTCGCAAAGCTTTCCATAATTTCGTCGAGTGCTCGGCTGGTTTTTAACTCCCCGTTCCCTACGAAAAGAGATATTTTTGCCGATTAGAATTTTACCGCTTTATTATAGCGCCAGGATCTTGGCAAGTTTATCGACGCTCCTTTACTCTCTTTCGCTTATTTCGAATTATACATCGCCTTCATTCTCCCGAGTATTTCGACTTCCGTCGCGATAAACTTTTTCTCCAGCTCGGAAAGTCGCCCTTTTCCCGTTTAAGATATTCCTGTCTGGTCTAGCCACGACGGCACGATCGAGACACAGGGTTTGGCTAAAGCATCGACGAGGGGACTCTCCACTCTTCTCTGATATCCCTCGGGATGAGACGGGCTCTACTATGGTTTTCTCCTCCCTCTCCCTCCCTGTCCTTATACCGTACCGGCACCCGGAACACCCTTATCTTTGGATAGCCATCCCCCAAGCCCGAACCCAACGTACCACACCAGCGCCAAACCACCGGCGTACCAGCAGCATCGACCATTCTGTCGGTACCCGTGACGACGGGGGACCTCAAACTCCTCCACTCCATACTCTTTGTCTTCGCCGCCGGCAAATCCTCGACAAGTACACGACCTTCGACCTGGCGTGTAACCTATTACGTGATTACCAATGTCAGCCCCAATCCCACCTTGTGCACTTTCCCTATACAACCTTCCCCCCAGTACCGTCAACCGTAGTCGTCCGTAAATGTTTGTGGTTTTAATTATCACTGGAATAGCTTCGTACAATTTTTTAACGCTCATTTTCTATTATAGGAGAGACAAAAGCGTGTAACAGGAAGTTCCCATTCAACAAGGTTCCCATTAATCAAACATGAAACCACGGCAATTTCGTATTATTGATTGAAGTAATATGGAAAAGTCAATGGGTTACGAAAACGCGAAGCTAACAGGCCTGTTCACTGGTGCACAAGTTTTCGCGTGATGGTATATTCGACAATTTTCACGGCTTTGTACAACTTCCCATCGTACGTAACGACATCCATAAATCAGCAAACGAATCAGCGATAAGTGTCCGGTTGTGCGATTCGGTGGACATTCCTGCGTAGGAAATATGTGTCGAGGATGGAGTCAGGACAGTGCCGAATGTCGTCTCGGTGGTCCAGGATGATCTTTGGGATTTGAACCAATCCCATTTTCCGCCCTGAATCTCATCCAGGATTTCGTGCAAGTCTCCTTATCCTTTCTCCGCGTTACCCTTGTTTCTACACGGATATTTCCATCTACATTCTGTTTAAAGAATTTTTCCAATTTGGTGATGTCACGATTTCAATGAAACTGTGCTTATGAAAAACTCCACAATAGGGAATGTTCTGTTGCATTTTACCAAAACTCAATTACAATTCACATTTCATAGCGATGCAACGATAATCAATCTCACTGCTTATGGTCATATCCTTCTCGAGCGAAAATTGGTATTGTGAAAATTTTCTCCGGATAACTGTTACCGGCTTCCGAATAGCCCATCCATCTTCGAATAAAGTGAAAAGCATCAAGTACAGCGGGGACGTTTCATTTCTCTTGTCGTGCAATAGCAGCAGCGAGAGTGTGGCACATACAGCGAGGTTGTACGCGCCAGTCAGCCCCACCGCACGGTTAACCCTCCCTCGTGGACGGACCCCGAGACGACACCGCCGCCGCCGCCGCCGCCGCGGCGTATCTCGAAGTTCGATGTTTGCTCAGCTTGATTCATACCTCCCCTCTGGCAGCCCCCGGGCTTTCCTGCTTTTGCGACGGTGGCCTCTTCTCCACCTACCTCACAGTATATATTCCGCTACATCCTTTGTAGCCAAGGGTACAGTATGCCTACCGTACATTCTGTCTCTTTCCCGCTTGCCTCTGTCCCCGGGATTCGGGGGTTGAAGCTATCCGCTTATAAACCCGAGAGTAGAGCGTCTCGGGCGTGTTATGGGCAGCTTGGTATGTGGACCAAAACGCATACAGTGTATGTGCACTTTCTCCACGAGCTCCCAGGTATCCACGATGATTCTCCGGACGGGGTGGTCCGGTCATGGACGATGGTATGCGTGTAAGCTTCCCCCTTGGCGGCGCTGGCCAGCGTGCGGGGTTTGTACAGGCCAAAGGAAGGAGGAGGGTGGTAACCCGAGGATGGAGAGTCTCTTGTTGGATTGCCAAGAACAATATTCGCATAACGTAAGTCCGAAATAGCTTGGTCGTTCGGTCTCCGGCTGTGGAGGTCGAATTTAAGGGGCGGAGGGTTTGTGGGTCGTGGAGCGGATGAAAACGAAAGATTGCCGAGACGCTCGGATAAATATACACACGGAATTTTATCCCGAAGCTATACGTATTAGCCACCCCGTAATGCTATCATTCATTTTGCATTCGCGAAATGGGGAGACATTTACGAATTTTTTATTCATTTAAGGGGGGCACTTGCACGACTGATTTCGAAATGCTTTGTACGTGATAAAAAAAAAAAAAAAACAACGCTTGGTTATATTTGGCCATCTGATTAATTTGGTTGTTCCAATCAGGCCTTTTTTTAAGTGTTGAAGAGGCCAGGAACACCATGCAAGAATCCACGGTTAATTATTGTTCTGACTTATTTTAATTATTTGCAGGCTTCATTGACTAAAACAAACGTTCGCAGACACTTCGTTTATCTGCGAAGCTGTCTTTTCGATTCATAAATATCTTGGCAAGTGTATATTCCGTCGTTTGGAGAACGAGGAAAGCCGGCATAAGGTCGACGCTAAAAAGTCGAACAATATTCTTAATTGTAGGAGGAAAGTTCGTTGTTCCGGGGAGTGCGCACAGCCGACGGGAGGAGAAACGCTTCTTCGTTACTCCTACACGTTTTGGTCCACGGTTATTCCTTCATCTCGACGAACTGATCGGTGTCGGCGAGGAGCGGAAACGACGGATGAAAAACCGAAGAGGTGGAGAAAGAACAGATGGCAGGTCGTCGCAGCGGGATAAAAGAGAGAGGCAGAGAGAGAGAGAGAGAGAGAGAGAGAGAGAGAGAGATCTGCAGGGGCTGCCAGCTTAATTCGAGATAATTAAGGAGTGCCAATTATAAGTTGACAATTCGTCGCGGGGAAGCCCCTGAGGCCTGCGAAGGTACGAGAGAAAACTCTGCGACGTTAACACAGCGAGAGAAACCAAGTTTTCCCTCGTAATCGTTTCGTCCGCACGAAAACTCCGATTCTCTTTGTATCTCCGTTTCTCCTCGTTCGAATCTCTATATTATCGTACACACCATTCTCATTCACGAAGCGAGCATCTACTCGGGCAGAGTCGGAAAACCCGCTGTTTACACGATTCGCAAACCGTCACTCCTCAAACAATAATTACGACGCGGTAATAGCGTGATTTCACGGTCGATCAAACTACAATTAAGGATTCCACGGTGGAGCGAGAATTCGTGACCTTGCGAATGACGGCAAATCTTTATCAACAATATTCGCTTTATCGATAATGGATTAAATGATATTCATGATCAGCTGCGACAGTGCAAGCAGAAAAATCGAGTTTCCCGAAGCGTTTTTGATAAACCGGATGAGGTACGAGCTATGATTCGTCGATTAGTACTCGCCGTGCTCTCGCAGTGGGTTTTCCGACACCATCGACCGAAATAAATTTGCTTATCGATTACAAAATCCGCCACGAATCAATCTCGAGCGTTTGGGTATACTGAGCTATCGGTATTGCGTTTACACTGTACACCAACAGAGGATGTTGTGCATTACGCGTGATTGATCAAACGCTCGGTCTCTCTTGACGCTTAGCCCTTTACTCTCGCTCAACCGTTTATTTTTCAGCGAACATGGGAGGCCCGAGGGCTGAAAAGCTAGTACTAATTTCCTTGGGCATGTTAAAAATCAGCAACTTTAAACTTGATTTTATCGTTCAGTCAGAAACGTCGACGAGTCAACGCGAAGTTTGGTAATGAATTATAAAGAGCGGAAGCGAGGGAGGGCGGCATCCATTCCTTTTGCTGGTGGGACGTTAATTTTTCGAGGAGCTTTGGCGAAAATAAGCGAGTAAGCGAAGAGGACCGACTGCCTCTTCCGCGTACACCCGCTCTCGGAGCAATAATAAAATTTGTGGAAGCGAGTCCACGAACGCCATTCGTCATTGTCAGGGTGAGCTGGTGTTGCTGGTACGGCTAGCCCAGCCCGTCGCCACCATCGAGCCACCGCGAGCCTCTTTTTGTATGCTTTTAACAATATTGTACGACACACACTCGCTATATAACTTCTCTTAGCTTCCTTCCTCGCATTATCCTGATCCTCTTATCCTTAGGAGGTCCACTCCGACTCTGCGTCGTTCAGCGCACTATACTCGTACCTATTCACTCGCTTACCCTCTCAAGCCTGACGTGTCTGGCTAGACAATGCATCTTCCCCTTCCAACTGGACTAGCAACCTCATGTGAGACATTAGGCCACACAGTAGAAGCTTCGACGATGTTCCTCGGAAAATTTACTTTAAAACACGCAATTTCAACTATGTGGTCGACAAACAGTGGAATGAGTCGTTAATTAAATCACGGTTAATTGAAATACCTGCGCTAATAAAAACCTTGCGATGTAAAATATATATGTATCTTTGGGAAAAACTATTTTCGTTGTAATTTCACGTTAACATCAACGAAGTTTTAAATATTAATTAAGTGCACATTGATCCTCGGCAGATCTAACTGAAATACGAAGCAGAGTAAACGAAGGGGAAAAAATTACTTTTGGATCTTGAATCACCGGAAACTCTTGCAATAATAAATGAGCATGACTTGGGCCAGTAGTCGAATTAGAATAATTTAATCATTCGCCAATTTACGTACAATGTTGTCTCGAACTATTCATATTAAACATTCTTCGGAAGCTAAGCCGAGAAGCTACGGCGAGATTCCAGAACTCATGTACTTTTGATTTGCATAGCCGTAAGTATGCTCTCCTCTCGCGCCTGCGAAGAAGGCACTGTACTAATGCTCGCTAACTTTGCACCGGCGCAAATAGCTCGAGCTACAAGGGCGCGAGAATGCTGCAATGGTATTATTACTGATAGTAACTATAGTTGTGCCGTGTAACTTTCTATATACCATAACGTAACTTAGCGCGACTTTTAATTGTTCCAAATTCACGATATTTCCCTCAGCTTTCCTACAACCATCTCAATTATACTGTCTTAGTTCTGCACTTATGCATAACGACCTATTCATAATTTCGTTTGTAACACAAGCTCTGCGTATTCTAATGAAATATATCATTTTGCTTTGTTGCAGGTAAGCGTTTTGCCAGAAATCGTTGAATACGCGAAATACAACATTTCTGGTCGTGGAATCTGCGGCTGTTGATCAATAGATCGGTAAGCTAGTCGATAGACAAATCTAGTGTCTTCGTAATTTCCTCGAACGAAATTAGGCATCGAAGAAGGTGATAAGTAAATGCAGACATTGAAAATAATACAAAGCAATTTATATTGTGTTCGTTATTATTGACTGGATCATGATCTATTTTGGTATATCGTATTTCCCTTGGCTTCATCGTTTTATAAATTCAATGACTATTCATTTCACTTCTCAACATTTTTAATTAATTTTTTTTTCGTACGCAAAACGATTTTAATAGTCGAAATCGATCAGAGATGAAAGAGAATTTGTATTATTGCGTCACCAAAGGTTTGTTCGATCTTTGTTTGTTCTCGCACCGAGCACTTGATCTAGTGAACCGTGTAAGATGAGTTTCAACTGTTCCCCTGATCTCCATTATGTACTATTGAGGAACAAAAAAAAAAAAAAAGAAGAAAACCGGCATTTTTGGCGCGCGCGTTTGTTCAACGTGTTCGGACCATCGGACAGTGTGTATTGGCCTTTGTTATCCATTCTATTGTTTTACCCTTTAGAGGTTCTAACAATTACGGAAGTTCTCATGGATATTGAAAAAGAAAAAAGAAAAAAAAAAAAAGAAAAAACAGCGCTTTACGTATAAAGACTGGAGAGACGTGACCATGATCGAGTAATCATTCCCTCGTTCGAGCGCACGAATTCGGAGTAAAGAGACGTAACAGGGGTAGCAACCCCTTTGGCGCGCGAGCGTTTTATCACACTCCACTCCCTTTTATAGTTGTACTACATTGCCAACCACCCTTCGCCACTGGCCAACGAACGAGTCCCTCTCATTTCACCGGAGGCTCTGCCTCTATCCCTTCCTCACTCGCCCGATTCACCTGCGCGTATATATATATATACATATCACAGCGAATGTGTAGAGGAAAGCGGGATAAAAAGTCGGACTTTTCGCACACGTCTATGTGTCGCGTTGCTCCTCTCGCTGCGAGTCGTACACCCATACAACACGTATTTATCTGCACATATCCTACGAATGCTCCGCGACCGTAAAGCGAGCAAGCCGCGCGTCGGACTCCATAAAAGAGCGGGAGCCTCGCAGCCCGCGTAGTTTCCTGCCGGGGCTTTCGTTCTTTCTCTATATTTCTATGTGAGCCGGCTCGTCGAGCATCGTCCACCTGCAATGCCACCCTCAGCGATATTTTTAGTTTCAATGCCGGCTCTCGCGGCTCGACTCGTTTCGTACGTATACACTCTAATAAATAATCGGTTCGCGTGCGCTGTCCCCGTTGCCAATTGTCATGGGAATTCTATTTACGGACCGTCCGATGTAGCGCCGTGTCCCGCTCGGATATTTTCTCCCGTTCTCCAGCCCCGGAGCGATCGAATTCGACGCCCATTCGCGCGCCCCCCGTCCATACCGCCGCGACTATCCTTTTCGCTTGTTCCGTCACTGTGTTCTACGAGCGTTCACCGCTCAACCCTCGGGTCACGTTCGCAATACTGATCTCCAATCTCCGCTCGGTGTGCCATTTGAAAGAGAGTCGAAGCATCGAACGGTAAAATCTGTCATCTGTCTCGTCACACGCGCCCCTCTCGTTCGCATTCGAGAGGAGACCCTTGCGCGCGGGGGGTGGAGAAATTATTTTTGTATCTTTTCCTCTTCGCATTCACCTTCTCCATTCAACGATTATGGTCCCACTGCGCCATTCGTATTTTCACACCGTTGACAAAAACAAACTCGGTCGTTCGAAGCAGGGTGAAAAAAGAAGAAGACAATAGAAAGAAAAAAAAAAAATCAACGTCGATATTTTAACTTGGTGAACGATGAAAAAATGGAAGGTGGACAAGCGAAAAAAAAAAGAGGGAAGAAAAATTACGGGTTCCACTCTGTCGCTCATGGTGAAGGTGGGCGTTGCGCCGTAACCGCAAATTTGCTTTCAATATTCACTCGCTCTCTTCTCTTCCGGTTTTCACACACTTTCCACGTACACCCACGCGGTAATCCACGTAATAGACCAGCAGCGCCATCGACGAGAGAGCAAGGGCCGAGTGACCCCGCACATCTGATCAGGAACACCCTTAACCACTCGGCCGCCCGGACTCTTCCAAATGCGCCAGTAAAACTCCTGGCCCCTCTCTCTCTCTCTCCTTCTCGCGTATTTTAACGACGATTTTACGATTTATGACGGGTGAGCCTGCGAGAGTCGCATTAAATTCGACTATTGCTCGTGATTCCATGTGTGGGTGGTATATGTTCCTCGACATGGATAGACAAGGGGTGACAGGGGATATATGAGCCAATATCATTGTCATTTCGAGTTGCATATACGCATTTGAGCGCGTAATAACCTCACGTGACGTTCGCGAATTTCAATCACCACGAAAATATACACTTGTACATATTAATCGGTTAACCCCCGGGCAGATCATTGTCTAATGAACCATTGGAGTACATGATTTTTCTTGCTCTGGCAGCTCCCATCGAAATACCTGGAAATTCCAAATGCTAATGGCAATTTTGCGACGGAGCATTGTACGTTTTTTGAAAAGCGTAGCTCGGCTTCCAAATCAAGAACGACACACGCGATCGGCTTACACGCAAATGCTCGATGCTACTACTACTACTAAGCCTACGAGGACTCTGTACACTAGAGGCAGTGACATCGAGTAAACGCTCATCGTCCAGCATGTAGAGCACTTTCGCAATTTCCCTCGCTGCGACCCTCTGTGTTTGTGTGTCTGTTCTGGTAGAAGGGACACATGATACAGTAGACGAGCACTCGTTGCCGCTCACAGGAGTCAAGCCGGCGAGAGAGGAGGAGGAGGAGGAAGTGGGAGGAGAATGTGGAGGGGATCGATAACGAGGCATAACCGCGAGCAGTAATACCAACGTCAAAGTGTGCGACAGTGTAAATATCTACACTAGATTGAACGAGCCGAGAGCTACGTAGTGTGTGGGTGTATGTGTTTCCCAAACGTGCATATGCTTCCATAGCTCTCACGTTTAATTAGCAATAAATTATCGCTGGCGGACAGCTTGACTCTCACAGATGAATGCATCGCGGAACTACAGTAGGCAGAAGTCTATTCCTATCCGTCCAGTGCGCTGCACTCCAGAGCGGATATCTTGAATGTTCTCGTTGATTTTACCTGTTGGCGACCAATTAGAAGAATCATGGAGAGAATCCGGGATGAGAATTCATACGCGAAATTTCACCGTATGGTATTTAAAAAATGTTCATTGATTATGAATTATTAAAGTGAAATTGGAAAAAAAAAATAAAAATTCATGGGCACTCTGCACGCCGATGGAAACACTTCCGTGGATATGCGAAATTATTATATTTAGTGGGAAATTGGTACAGCATAATCGGCTTGGGATGTAACGTTAAAAGCTTTCAGTCAAATATTTGCGCTCCGGGGAACGAATAAATAATCATCGGATTTTCATATTGCGAGGGTAAAATACACTGAATACCTATCGTATACCGTTATTTCCGGTTATTTATTAAAATATGCAACTGAAAATGAAACCACTGAGCTCGTTGAAGTTAAAAAAAAACGCTTTTTTCTTGTTAACGCTGCTCGTTTAGATTTTTAATCCTTTTCGCAAAAAAGTTCTCACGCAAAAATACCAATTTTCAGTGATTTCATTTCTCCCTCGCAAATTTGATAAATCCCGAAGATTAATCTCCCTCGGAGTGTGTAGATTATTCATGATTATTAATATTCAATGTTATACAGTGACCGTATGAAAAGCGTTAATTCTTCGCAGAAATCGTATTCGTACTGTTGAATAACGACCTCCTCGTTGCTGTTTTTTCGAAAAATAATAGGTATTTAAGGGAAAATTCGAAACCCCGAAAAAAAAAAGCTATCGTAAAAGTACCTATAAAATGTTCCCATTACGATGTTGATTGTTGATAGCTAATTGATTGAAAGCCGTTGACGCGCCTAACTAAATATACGTACGTGCCGCCCAAGAGGACGTTACGTATTCCGCGAGGTCTTTTATCATTGTGATTATCTGAGCCCTGAGGGAATAACAAGAGGGAATCTAGGCTCGCACGGTTTACGACAGTACTAAATTATAATGAATAGTTTGTGTTTCGTTTTAATCCCAGGGAAGCAACGCCAACTTTCAGCCCTCCCCTCCCCCCCTGCCCCACAAAACGGGCTGCAAAAACTGTCGGTGGTTAAGAGTCGGTGCGTAGTCGGTGCGTATACAACGACCGGAAAAGGGAAAACACGGAATCTACCATCAGCGTTGTACCAGGATGGACACGACTGTAAAAGAACACGAGGGGGTTGTTCCTCATTGTCCGGTTTAAGTGGTCGGGATGGTCTTCTATCCTATAACGGCAAGGCGCTCAGGGTAGGTCGGGAATGTTGGGTTAGCTTCCTGGCTAATGCGTTATTCCTCGCATGCCATGGACAGTGGTGGTATACGTGCATGAGTCGAGGAGACTTGCCACGTCGCAGAGCTGTACGATAAACGTAAATTGAGATAGTGGCCACGCGAAAGGGGCCTCGACGTGACGTGGATATTATACCCGTGCGATCCCGGTTATAGTTAGCCGTCGTTTATAACCCACCAGCACCGCCACTGGAACCAGAACCAACGGCAATGGCGCACTATAGTGCACGACTACTATACCGACTGCCATTCCCGTCTTCCCCACCCGTTCGTGTCTTTTAACGTAACCGCACCGCCGTTACGCAGAATATCTTTATCTTTACGAGGCCCTAATGTTTTTAATTTCATGGTAGATTATCCTATGCGAGGAAACGACGTGAGTTTCGAGGTCGTACCAAAGAGAGTATAGCCGTGTGCGCGAGTGTGTTGGTTGCTGTGGTGCAACCAGTTTTCACTACCATCGGTACGCTCAGGGCTGTTGTTGCCTCTAGGATAAGGCATTTTGTCGACACCGGACGGCCCTCGTGAATCGTCAATCTCCTCGTATCTCTTTTTCCTTGGCAAACTAGGGGAGTTACTGTCCAACCCCCGCGGCACTTGCTTATTTCTACCGTTAAAATATTTACCGCTTAACACTCAACGCGAACCCTTCGACTCTGCATCTTTACTCCGCCCATCTTACGGCGAACGATTTTCCATATTTTCCGGAGCTCCGGCTCGTGAAAACTTTGATCACCTCCGCTGATTGCGCCATTCCCTGTGAAACCGGAAACGAGACTTATTTTCTTGAGGATGGCCCTTAAGAGGCTTCCATCGGCGAGAATATTCATGCTCGTCAAAGTAAAACTTCAATCTGTTCAGCTTTTTTTTTTTTTGCAGGTTGGAAGTGGTGGTAGTGACAGCGGAAACTAACTAGATATTTCCGTCGCAAAATCATCGGACGTCAACCGTTTTGTCTACGTCCCATTTGTTTACTCAGGATCCACAGGGTGTACAAACAAGCGAGTGACGGACCGACGAAATTGGCTTGCGAATTCCGCAACGCAATTGCTTAATTCGTGATCATCCGCGACTAGCTTCCTCTCGCTTCGTGCAAAATTTCTTGGAGCATGAGACGATGTACGCTTTGATGATGCGCGCTGGAAGGCTCCGACCGACAAGAGAATCTGGCGAATGCTTCCGGCGACGAGCTCATTCCTTCGTTGGTTCGTTCACCTGGATTGCATATGAAATTTGGTCGTACAATGGCGGCCGGGATTTAATGCCGGATGTACGTTCCATATCAATATCTGCACTAACCCGAAAGAATCGCTTCCCCATTGCTCATATTCGTTGTAATATTATTCGCATAGGAGGACGGCTAAAAAAATGCGTTTTTTAAAACAGATCATTGATTTATTTGCGTCAGGAACGACGTAGATAACCTGCAATGAATTTATTAGTGTCCAAAAATACTTGAAATAACTGTGACCATTGCATGACAAATATCATTTCAGCTCCAATTTTTATTTATAAACGTCAGCGAATTAGCGAAACGCCCGAATTCGCAATCAATCGATAAAAATGATTGCTCAAACAACTATGAATGTTTTCATTCCGAAATTACTTTCTGCATTTCTCCGCTGTGCAACATTGCACATTGCACCAAAAATGTACGACGATATACGATGTAGCATTATTCAACTGTATGCGTTCGGCATTTTACAGAATTATCCGGAGCATACGAAGTAGTTTGAATCCGAATAATTGCCCGTCGAGGGTATTTAGTGCTTTCATACGTTAACGGCTTGAACGGCGACGGAGCGGAATTTTGGGAGTGTTGCCAAATTTGCGCACAACAAATTTCTCCACACAGCACAAAGTAAATAACCGTGCAAATCCATACAGAGACTGTTGGTCTATGTTGGTTAACGGTAGTACTTATAACTTTGTACAGAAAGTAAAGCCGGAAGCAGGCGCTGAATTCCATTCACTTCATCTCAGTTCTTTCAAGGCCGACGTCAAAGTGGAAATGAGAGAGTCCGGAAGTTCCATTTCTCGCATTGCCTCAATGTCATTGCACCAGGCTCGTCTGGAGGTGCACGTGGTACTTTGATTGTCGTTGCATTTAACTAGAGGGAATTTCGACGAGCGGCAAAGAGAAAGAAGGGCCGCAGGTTGTGCTGATGGCGACCGAGGGTATAAAATAGTAGCGGCACACGAGAGAGAAAGAGAAAGAAAGAGAGAGAGAGAGAGAGAGGGAGCGGGGGACCACCAGTCGAGCCCACAATCCTCCTGTGGGCCGGAGGTGCTCGGGGAGAATCGTGGGGCAAAGGAGAAAATCGAGGATAAAGCGGAAGAGAGAGAAAATTTCCACGTGCATAGAGGAGAAGAGGGACAACGGGAGAAAGTGAGAAGGAAGAAAGGCGCGACGATGCGGAGGAGAGAGAATAGTCGACAAGAGGACCGTTCAAGAGAGGAATGGAGAGAGAGAGAGAGAGAGTGAGAGTGAGAGAGGGTGCTCCGCCCCGCGAAATATGGCGAGCTTTGCCAGGACGTGATTGGGTGACGGGAGGACCCCGCGGCTCGCAAGCCAAGACATTGGTGTGCCCCTACCGTGCACCCCTTTGTACCTTCTATAGTCACCTTCCGCCGCGCCACCACCCGCACTCTCTTCCTACACATTCGGATTCTTCGCTTTCTCTCTTACGCCTTATCCTCCTCGCTCTTCAGCCGCTCTTTATTCCTTGCTTCGCTCTTTTATTCCCTCAACCACTTTCCCCGCTTGGCTAGCTCGATACCCAAAAGTATCATGGCCTTATTGTCTTCGGGTGTAGCTTCTGATGTGCTCGTATTCTATCTCAGTCACTTTTTGTAACTGATGTACAGTCGAGAAGAGCCCGTTGTCGCGACTGACACCTGGTAAACGCTGATGCTGATCCTCCTGATTATATCGTGTGTGCTTTATACAGCCACTAGAAAAAATCGCATCTGCTGTGCGAATAGAGCTGCCTGTCTGGGTGCAGAACGCGCGACCCACCAAATCCGATGATCGATGTCACGTGAGCGAGACACCGTCGACGCTGTGCCTCGAAAAATCCTCACTGGCATCGCGATTGGAGCGCTAGAGTGAGCACCTCGCTCGAAAGATCTGTAAAAAAAGTGTACGCGAAAAAGGCAGGCATCGAGCGGACCAAGCTGTCGGAATATACGGTTTTGCGTGCGTGTTGGCAACGGCAAACTCTGCACGTTGCCGACATCTCAAAGTTGACTTGCCGTCGTGATCTCCTCGAGAATGTTAAAGCTACCGAATGGCACGTATAAATTTGTGTCACGAATATGCTTCAACGGGTTTGCGATACGGCGATGTCACGGATATACCAGAGCCGCGAGATTTCTTCAAGTTATAATTAAGTATAGGGCGGGGAGTAAAAAGGTGAAAAGGTGAAAGGAAGATTAAATTGGTTTGCGGCTTGTTAACGTAGTCCGGAGAAGGGAAATCTTGGATTAAAATCTGTCCTGTTTATAAAAAGCCGAGACGTTGACAAACCCAACACACAGAGTCAAGTATGAAACTATTCGTTGCCTGTCTATGGTCAAATAATTATTGATTCAACGTTGGCTCGTTTGTCATGCTGCTGACACCTGGAATACAATTATTCCAGCAGGCATTTCAGCTCAGTCGATGAAATGGGTCATTGAATTATTACAGACAACGATTAAGTGAATGTTTTCCATCATGGTCATTGCCTGAAAATCAACCTGATATTTAGACATCAAATTTCTAGCCTAGAATCGGAGCAACAATTAATTCGTATGTGTCTATTTAACATATTTCAAATCCCCGACGTGTTCGGTTGACATTTGTGTACATAGATGTGATCAATGTAAACAAACGACCCGGGTATATTTTGGATCTGATTTCACAGGGTTAGATGCTAAGATCAGAGTCTATCAGGCAGGATTTGCCGACAGGACTACGGGGAAGATCCTGCTTGATAATCGCTTCCACAGATATGTGTTCCCCGTGCATATATAACCTCATACACATTATAGGTAGTATTATGTCGTTGTATGGGATGCTTGCACACGTCGCGGATAGATTAATCATCCGTTAAGCTCGAGCAAGATGTATTCGAGCGACTTGGAGGTGGTACCGTGCGGTGAAGGTGGTGGTTGTACCTTGGCTTAATCCAGCATAGGGTTCAACTCTCCTGTACCCTTCCCTGCCACCATTGCGTTCTGCCTCTTCCGTGTCCTCTCTTGCATCTCTCCAACTCAACCTGCACATGCAACAGCACTTCGCTTGCAACACTCACAACGTCTCTTGTATATCTTAAGTCTCTCATTCCTCTGACTATACGCGAGAACTACCCCACAAGAGTGTAAAGCAAGAGCTCTGCGACCGAATGAGGGGGAGAGAGAGAGAGAGAGAGAGAGAGAGAGAGAGAGAGAGAGAGAGAGAGAGAGAGAGAGAGAGAGAGAGAGAGAGAGAGAGAGAGAGAGAGAGAGAGAGAGAGAGAGAGCAAGTTGGCTGGTTGGCGTACGTTACATCCACTACTCGACACTAGATTGTCTGACTATGAAGCTGTGCTTCGGGTGTTCTTGTTCGTGTTGCAGAAGTAGTGGAGGGTATATCTGAACCGAGTCACTTGGTACCTCGAGATGCACGCTCCCTCATACAACCCTGGACTAATGGATGCCAACCCACCGCTCTTGTGACGAATTAACGCAAGAATTAAGCACCCATCAAAGTTGAGACGTCGGGCTTACCGAGACAACTAACCTCGTATATGACTATACGGTGAGCAAGTGCAGTCTAGCAAGAGATCTTGCATCCTTGCATCTTCCTATCTCGGCGTATCCTATCTCTGGTGCATATATATCTGTATGCATACACGTACATGTATATGCCGTGTATATCTATCAGGGATAGAGGTTCGTGCCAGCACGTTTACGCTTGACGAAACGTTCCAAGCAGCAGGTGAAGTTACCTGCTGTTACCTCAGTGCCCTGAGGACTTTGAGTGTTTCCAACGGTGTGAGTGGCGACGCTGTACTATATCTGCTCACCGTACGTGGATAGACTGCCGGAAGTTGCGTTGTTGGAGGGTAGAGTCGGTGAATAAATGAGATTGATGCAACACTGTGAAAGAGGGTTGCTAGGCTCGGCCTCAAATCCACATCCACCCAAAGGGCGTCTTAGCGAAGATGTCGAAGGTTCCGCCAAGTGCGGATCCCCCAAAGCACTTTCACCCTTCCGAGGGTGTCTTTTGTTTTCTTCGGCAGAGGGATGAATAAAGGCCAATGGGCACGATGTTATTTATCACGACGTAAATATGCTTCTACTTGAACTCCCGCCCTTTGTTCTCTTTCAGTTTATCCGCCAAACTACCAGCCGCAATTCATGTCCTCGTAAAAAAAGAACATACACTAGATTAAATCGAAAGGATCTCGCTGTTACGTCCGCATGATCCTGAAGAGTCGGTGGAAGAGAGCTTGCGAGAAGAGCTGTCGAGTGGAGCGGACGAGTAGTTGATATTTTTTATATAACGTTACGCGTATTTGTTCTTCATCTAAAAAAAAAAAAAAAAAACAGTACTACACTGTTTAGTCTGGAGAAACAAAAGACTAATTCTGCAGGGAGCTATTCATTTTTTTTTTGGTAGAAGATGAAATTTCGAGATTAGTGCCCTTGCGACACAGAAAACGATGACATTACTTCGGATTACATCGAAACAAAAAACAAGTTCACTATTTACCCAAGCTTGTAATTCGCCTTAGCAAATTGTCCTGCGAATACAATGGCCCGATGTGAGAGCAGGGGTAAAAAGAGAGATTACGAAAAAATCAAATGAAACAGCTCAAATGTTCCGGTTGGCATACAGTAATGGAGCGCGACGCGAGAGCTTTTATCATGGAAAGCACGAACGGTTCTTCGGCTCCGATGCAGACTCAGGTTCTCGTTGCGGCCGCGGTGACAAGGTGTTGGCGGTGGGAGAGTTTCGAGAGAAAACGGGAGACGGAACGATGGGGAAACTCCGAAAGAGAAAAGTGGAGGAGAGGCCATGGGCGAATGGGCGCAATGTGGTCGCGGCTTGTGGAAAGAGAGCCGAAGAACGGACAGATGTGCAGCTGGGAAAACGAGAAGGACGGAGGAGAGGCGTCGGTGAACGAATAGGGACGAACTGGTACTCGGTGAGCGGATGAAGGACGAAATAACTGGTGGCAAAGAAAGACCAAGGAGGATAGAAGAGAAGGCGGCTAACTCAGTCCTATATATATATATATATATATCGGTATAAGTACTGTGGATAGATAGAACGAGAGAGTTGGCGACGACGCGCGAAGAGGCGGGCTTGAAGAGACTTGGTCGGGAGTAGACGGAAAGATAAGGACGCAGCGTTTTGCCAGAGGAGAGCAGAAATTTCATATTCCGGACCTCCTCGTGCGCTGAGCGCGCGCGCGGTTATATAGATACTCCTGACAAGGAGCAAAGCTACCTTCCCGAGGAAGAAGGCACCACCATAGCAATGGGCTACAGTAATACCACAGGAAGACGTAGCATAGGTGTCTCCACGAGGTTTGCTTCTCTATAGTGAACAGAGCCCTGCGAAAAAAAAAAAATAACGTGTCGCTCGAGAAATTTAGGAAGCCAGTAAAAAGGTGCTTGCGCATCTACGTCGTCGAGAGGGGCTAAGATGTGAAGAGCGTGAGGGACGCTCGCTTATGGGAAGAGCCCCTGCAGACGCTGTTCGAACGGGTGGCGCGTAGAAAAAAATAAAATAAATGTATATCTCGCGAGACGACGGAAAAATAAGTGAGAGTGAAAGTATGAGACGAGAGAGAAGTTCACGTCGTAATGTGCTTGTCTGCAGGGAATGAAGAGAACGCCCCGCAAGTTCTCGACACGCGTTGTTATATCGGCGCTTACACCGTAACTTTCACTCGAACTAAAATAAATAATTCAAAAGGACTATTGAAATTTCTTTTTTTTTTTTTAAATATGAATACCTCTTGTCCGGGTATGACGTGATCGAAATAAAGCTTGAAACAATGACGATTTTTCGTTTGCGGTGTAATTAATGACGTCATATTTAGTCGATTGTGTGAATATTTTCAACGGCAAAGTAAATCGAACTTACTCTTTGATGGTGGCTCGCGTTAATTTATACCGTGATTTATTTTCGTTTCATGAAAAAATATTTGCTATCGGGTTTTATCGGCGAACGCGATAAAAGCAATTACTCTATTATGCCTCCTGTGGCGTTGGAGGTTTTGATGTTTCGCGCAGCTGACACTCTCAACAGAGATGCAATCAAAAGATTACCGATCAATTCGTCGATTTTTACCGCATGAAATACGGGCTCGATGGATGTTACCGGGGCGTCGAGTGTTTCGAATATCGTCCGATAATATTTATTGTCGGTCGAATCGCGAATTTAGCATTACACAAAAGTCACGATTTCGCTTGATATAAAGCGCCGGTGACAGTGAAGGGGTACGAGAGCGCGAGATCCAACGCCGTGGCGTCGACGCTGCTGGTTATGCGTGAGAGAGGGATACGCGTCAACTGCGCGTCGTTCACCACCGGGGTTTTAACCCTCGGACACCCTCACCATAGTACAATCGTGTCAACAGCAAATCGATGGGACAAAAATCAAGCCGCGGTGTTAATTCTGGTTACACTGACCTCACACCTATACGTTTCGGCGGACAGGGCGCATACATCGTGAAAACGGCTCTCCCAAGCGGCACTCTCGTTCGTTGGTACCGCTGATGGTGCTGGAGGGAGAAAACAACGGCAGCCCTGTCCTGCTTTTGCCACGACTCTTGAACGGTCGTCGGTCCTCGTTTATTCCAACCTACTGTGTATGATGCCCTGTATGAATGGGGTGGAAGCCCCACCCGACAACCCACTACAAATCGCGAACCCGTGGACTCTGCTTGATGGACGAGAGGAATATCGACAGGCACTGTCCATTAAAAAATCACGCGGGCGTATAAGGACGCGGGGGCTTGGGTATAAAATTCTGCAGCTGTAGGTGTGCTATATACATAGTTATGCGCGTTCTATGTGCAGCATGTACACTATAATAGGTTGCTCGGATGCGCGCTAGAGGGCGACAACATTTATCGAAAATCCCCTTGGCTCTGATCACGTCGATTACAGAAAACCGCGATACTTCACCGATACAGCAGGGAGAAAAGCGAAACATTTTTTGCCCCTGTGCATGTACCCCGGATATATCGAAAAGGATAAGCCCCCCCCCCCCCTCCCCCACCAATATCGAGTTTATCTGGGTCGCGAGTTAATCCGGAAATGCAATCAGAGCTCATAATCGACTCGGCGAGACTGTCAACAGCGCAACTGCGAAGAAATATACCTTGGTCATTTTTTTTTCTCCGGTTTTAAGCAAATTATTCGGTTAAATTGTGCACACGAAATGGGTTGAAGGAAAGTAGAGAAACTCTGAAAAAGAAGTATAAATACAAAAGTAGGGGACGGAATAAAATATATGCATCCTGTTTAGATCAGAGCTTTGAGCCGGATTTCCGGTGACTCACTTTTTCCGTCCGCTGGCCTCGATGGCCGAGCTTTATAACATACGCGACTATGCCAGTATCTCTTTTTTCCGTGGATTCAATCCAGACATGCAGGCGATAGCGACAACAAGTGTTGTATCGTCGTAGTCAAAGCATGGAATATTGAAGGAAAAGGGTTCAGCCCACTCTCACACGACCGGACCCCATGAATAACAAATGTACAATCTCCACTGCTACCTCCCACTTTCCAGCTCACTTTCTCATCGCCCCCTGCTTACATGCCCCTCACTTCGCAAAAGTTTTCCATCTGTACAGTAGTTCACAGTAACAGTCCACCCTTCCTCATCTTGCCTTTTCCCTCCAGTCAACCAAGTACCTCACTACGACGCACGATCCGGCAAAGCTGCGAAAACTTTTAACTGGATACATTACCTGCTTCACTACCGACGTCCCGGGCTACGCGACGCGTTCCACTCGCTATTTTCTTTGCAATTTTTTTATTCACTGTCGCTACTGTCTTTTCACTTGCAGAATGATTTTAAACTCATTGCACTGAGCTGAAGGTAGTTACAAGATTTTCATTGTAGCACGTGGCACACACGCAACGGAATAATGGCACAAATAAACGATAAGTTGAGACTGTCAAATGATTTTCTCACTTGCTGTCGGAGGTGTGTATGATTATTAAATGACAATGAACAATGAGACCGTTAGCAAAGACAAAAATATCAGAAACAACGAAACCATCAAGATTTTTATGAATCTAAAGATTGACGACATTAAAGAGAACGACATGCACGACGAAAGAAAGCAAAGGCGGAAAGACATTTGAGAACCTATGCCATCGTTCTCAAGTGGCATATTGCACCCAGAAAACAGGGGTTATGAGCACATTTTAATAGTTTTTGAAAAAATTCATTTTTTGGTCGTTTGGTTGGGCAGAAATCCTAGATCCGGCAACTCGGCCGAAAAGTGCCCAAAACGGGGTCGTGAAAGTTTTTTTTCGAGAATTTCGACTTCTAAACTATGTCATCGTTCTCAAGTGGCATATTGCACCCAGAAAACAGGGGTTATGAGCCTATTGAGAGTCGCGGTAGCACAACAAATATTTGTCTCCGTGCGCTACGTTCCCAAGTGCCGAAGGAAAGCATATAATTGACAAGACGTTAACAACTGAAGTAAGACTAATTTATGGTAATATGGCAGTAATCCCGAGAGTTTGGATATGCGCGTACGATATTTTTTTTCTTAAGTCAGCATCGACGCCTCGAACTTTAATATCGAGGTAAAGGCAACGTCTGACTCCGAGTAGCGGACATCGTTAAAACTTGGAGTTACACGTAGGTTCTGCTCTTAAGGGAGAGTATTTGTAGCTGAAGATATAGTTTTTCTTCGACGGCGAGTATTTTCCATCGCGAAGCGGGCACTACGCTCGAGCGATTTATAAAGTCGTTGAAATTATTCATCGGCTGCTCGCGATCGAGTAATTGCTGTTCGTTACATTTTTTATAAAATCGCTGACTTTCTCGGAAAAAAACAACATCAATAAAAAAAAAAAAAGAACAGCTCCCACAAGAATACCACAAGAATATGTGGCTTCATTTCGTTTCGATTCATTTTGCACCTCTGACATCTAATACACACAATTTTCGAACCCAACGAAACGCAGCGTGCTACCTGTCTCATCCCGAGCTCTGACCGTCGTTTACTAACATGGCTGAGAAAGGCTCGTGCACCGCGTTGCGAAAGCAGCCATAGCGCGCGGTTATTACGCAGCCACTAGTTAATCGCGTTTGTCGATGCGTTAATTGAACCGTCAGTCGCGTAAGCTACCGAGCAAACGAGGTACGAGATAAGCGGTCTAGGGATGTGCGCTGCATTCAACGCCGTAAGGCTAAATGCGATGCTAGCAAAGTGCGAGAGGTATTACAGTGTGGTGATATACAAAATCCGGCCGTACTCTCGCTCTTGCACATTCCTATCCGTATTCCCATCGTGATTTGCATCCAGTTACAGGACCATATTATAGACAAGATATTCATTGCTCGATAAAATTTCGCTGAGCTGTAGAATCCTACGACGAGGACGCGGATAATACGACAGCGTTTGTATTTTTTGTTTTGTTTTCCTCTTCAATATCCTGAGCAGCAAAATCGCTGCGTCTTACCGAGGAAGCTCAAAAGAAAAGTATTTATCGAAACGGATACGAAGTCAGAAAGGAGAAGCGAATCTCGTCCATTGCCTTGGGGTCCGCGAGAGAGGTGAAAAGAAACGTCGGAGAGAGTCCGGAAACGCTTCAAGGAGTACGACTCGAAGGTCCCAGGGATTACATTTTTATTTACCGAGGCAAATGAATCTCCTTGATTATGAGACTCGCAAAAATCCGTGCCCCCTTCAACGATGCCTTCCTACCCTCACTGCCATCCCGAGGACTCCCTTTTCCGCGCTTCCCGCCCCCTTCTTCACCCGCGCTTCGTTTCATACTGCTGTCTAAGAACTCGAGTAAATATTGGCTTTGTCTAGTGCCACACGGCGATTTGTATAATTAAATCTGGGTGCCCGAGTCAGGCGCGCTGTCATCCTGCTATGGCGAAGCAAACCCGTTGCCCTGAGCGCTCGAAATTCGAGGCTTACTCCGGTACTTCCGCCGCTCGCGCATTTTTACGCAAATATGAGAAACTAGCAATAATTAAAATGCTGCTAGCTTATTTGCAGTAGTCCTTGAGAATATGGAGAGAAGCTGAAGAGGAGCTAAAGCGACAATGGTGGAGAAAAAACGCGATGCCTCGAGATTTATCTCTGGCACTCAAAACGGGAGATAAAGAAAGGTTATAAAAAAAAAAAAAAAAACAGAATCTAGGCAACTATGCACTTTCGGTACATTTCTCTTTCCATACATCTAATTTTCAGCGAGAAGGCATATCGACTAGAAATCTTTCATACATTTCACTAAATTATATATTCTCTTCTTCACTCAGACGCTCTTAGCATGACCTTTGAATTTTGTATCATATCCAAATACACGCGATTGCCTGAAAAAGCGCTGAAGTAATATTTACTTTCATGAAGATGGTTAAAAGGTAGAAAATTAGTTGAACTGCCACTGATTGAACGGGGTTACGTCGAAAATAAAAAGTTTAACGTGAATATTAAGATAGCTACACGGACTTACTATTAATAGCGATCATCGATTGGTTGTTAGGACAATTGGGACTTCCCTGTCTGTTGATAAGGTCGGATGAAAACGTGTATGTCGTATAAGACGAGGTCAACGTCGCATTATTAAATTATTCGAGGACTGCGTGCATATCGTATCAACAGTGATGTTCCGGAAGCTGTGACGATGCGGAAGATGTTGATGATGTGTATCTGTTGTATCGCCGACAATGAACCTGACGCCAGAAATTGGGCAGCCCGTGTATCAAAACTAACTGACTGGAATATGGTGTACGAGGTATTAATAATTGTGTTTCGACCACGTTGTCATGGATCAAGCTTCCTCTCGCGCATTCCCGTATACGGTCGCAGCTGACAACGTGCGATGCGAGGTGGGAAAAGCTCGGGAAGCTCAGGTCGACCATTTCAGGCCATTACAGTAAATGCCGCATAAATGTTGCACGCCGATCGGAGATAGACGAGGTGGCGCGTTCAACCGGATGGTGAAAGCGCCTCGTGAACCTGGTAAAGCTCGGCTCAGGCATTAAATATTTCACAACTTCCTTGGTGTTACCATTGGCGCCGACAAAAGGACAACGTTATGTCCAAACAGCCGCAAGACCAGGCGAGATAATCCATAGTAGTAATACACATGTTACTGTACTTTAACACAGCGCCAAACGCTCAGTGCCTTATTTTGGGAAAAAAAAAATGATGTTATCTTCTTCTAAAACCCTGTACGAATAACACACAATATTATGTGAAAGCATAACTTAGTCTGAAGATCATACCCTCGTTGGAAACTTATGTGTGTTTTGCCGCACCATCTGTAGCATGTTCCCTCGTAAACGGAGTGCACTTTTAAAAAGTTAAAAAGCTAGATTGGGGTCAAGGATAAAAAGCTCCACCCTTTGGCAACACACTCTGATTCACGGAATGAAAAATCGCGTTACGACTGAAATTATAATTCTGAACTCCGAGTGTTATTGTTATTGTCAGTAGTGAATACTCATAATCCATTTCATTTACCTTTTCAATGCTATTTATAAAACGCAAGGACTTATAACGAGAGTATCGCTGCAGGATATTGCAGTGAGTGGGCTTATCATTGTCCTGTGTACCGTGTAAATGACAAATTTGAATAGAAATTGAGCTTGACTGAAATGTCCGATAAGCTCGATTCATTCAGGGTTGAAGGGCTTGGATGATATAAAATATTTATGACGTATGGAAAAGCCGTTCGTAATTGTAATTGTAACGAGAGGCCGTAAGTAATAATACTAGCTGCTGTGGTAGTGAGGGGTTGTGCACAGTGAGTACACGGTACATATATAGCGTGTGAATGCCGGGGCTCCGAAACACTTACGCGAAAATTGCCACTCATAACGCGCCGATTCGAGAATCCCCACTCGAGTATCCGTGATTCGTTACCCTCGGTACAGAGTATTGCATACATGTGTGCAGTGTACGTCGCTGTAAAGCATATATGTGCCTCGACATACACACATGTACACGTTCGCCTATAAATACAGTTTCTCACCCTACTTTCGCACTTTGGGCGCGCACGATGGTTATTGCGAGGAACGAGGGTAGGAAGAGTGCAAGCAGACTGTCGAGGAGTCGTAGTGTGCAGAGCGCCCTACCCCACCCCTGGCCTGGAAATATGGCCCGAGAACGGTAATTGTAACATCGCATGTCAAGATCGTGAAAACCACATCGCTCTCTGTTCTCCTCTGTGTGTTTGCGTCCGGGAAGCGAGAGGGAGGCGGTGAATCGCTTTCAGATTGATTTATCGTCCTTAGCGAGGTTCACGCGCAGGACGCACCCATTTCCGGCCGATCTCTCTGTCGATTCCTTGTAATATATGCGCGTCACGAACATCCTTTTCCATTATCCCCCGGATTTTTTATTTCAATCGAGATTTAATTGAACTTCGACATTGTGCGTCTTGACGAGTATGATGTATTTATCATAAAGCTTCGTAATTAATTTTCCACTGATTTTAGGTGTCATACGAATTTGGATGTCACTTGTGCTTCAAAAAAATTTCTGAGGCTTTTCGTAATGGACGAGTTTTCGTGCAATGAGCTTCGGGAAGAGTATACTTTGCCATTTATCCAGTGATTTGCATTTTGCGCAACACAGTGGCTCAAACAGCGGAGTAGCCGAATCGTGTAGCACTCTAGTGTCTGATCATCGAGTGGAACACGACATTGGCCGTTGTAGAAGCAGAGAGGAATCGGTATGTATATAGCGAAAGCGGGTCGCGCGATCCTGATCGTAGAATATCGCATCCGCGGCGGTAGTTAGCGATAATTGGGCACTTCCCTTGCGCATCGCATCGATTCCGACCCCTTGATTGAGGAAATGGGCATTTCGGTGTGTTGGTCAGAGGGAATGAGACAGAACAACATGGAGAACAAGAAGAGAGGAGGTGGCCCGCGAGTGGGAGTGAGGGGCAGACCCCGTTGAGCTTAAGGGCTGAAATTACCCGGGTGGAAGTACTATTCCGGCCCTCCTGTCGTTTGCCACGTTTATAACGATCGGCGCCTACTCACACGCTGTCGGTACAGCTCTTCAGCTATGCCTTCATGATTAGTATCCTTCACACTCAAACGGGACTACAAGCATAAAACAAATTAGTGGCAAATTAATTATCAAATGAAGCGTTAGCTTAATAAAATTAAAAAAAAAATATATATATATATATACATACATATACATTTCGTTCACTTGGGTTTAGTCGTAACTTCAGTGAACTAGGATGACTGAAACGAGACCGATGATTAATATAACTGGACGCGTAGAAATTCAGGCTCGTCAGGCTTGACTCACCGACGTCGGCAGAAGGAGGCGTTAAAATACCCGGTGAGTATTTCAGGTACGGTAGAAACGGCGGAAGCAGCAGTATAACAGATAAACGAGAAGACCTATTCCCCTCGTGGTCCATTCGCGTGCTGTGCATAGATATCGTGGCTCGCTACCTGCTCCCGGACCATCTATAACTTACGATTCGAGAGACATTTGCCGGATAGCCGGAGCGCTGAGAGAGAATGAGCGAGAGCCCGAGAGCCCGTGGCCCTGATGTTCACCGGTTACCACTGCTAACTGCTAATTTCCGCTAATTCGCTCTTCGATTGTTATCCCCACGGGGACTGTTATTCTTCGTTTAGTTTCAGCAGCGAGAACGAGTCTCGTTCTCGACGGGGTTAGGAGCTGAACTCGCTCGGAGACGGAGCGGTGGGTTGAAATTTTCACGAGTTTAAACAGAGCTTTCCAGTGTACCTGGTTAGAGATAAAAGAAAAGCAGGGAAAGAGGCGCGCCTTTCGTCGCCGGGCACGTTTCAGTGAACGCGCAACCACCAATCGCAATTGAACTTCGGCCGTCGGGTAAAAACGGTTTCCTTCGAAATGCTGGAGGAACGTCGAAAGGGTCCACCCTTGTCGTAGGGAGAGTGGGCCTGCACATGGGGTAGTTAAAAATATTGCAAGAGCTTAACGAGCGGGGTTGGGACCGTTTCTACCGGTGTAGCAAAGCCCACTCGGCTGATGCGGTTACCGAGGAAATAGCGATGGATTAAAGTTCGGTCTGGGCGAGCGAACCGGCGGCCCTCGTGGAACGACTTCTCCACGAGTAGCCGCTCGGGCTTCGAAGCGTTTTCGCACTCTCTTTCGCCCACCCAACGTCAAACTCTCGCTATGCCACTGTGTAACTGAAGCGCACCGCTACCTTACTTGGATATGTAGTTACGAGAACACGTATTACGTATACGCGTGGAAACAAATCGCGGTCTTATCGCCACCTGTATAAACCGGATAACAACTTTTCTCTTACCCTGTCTGCGCTCCGACCTGCTGAATGCACTCTTTCCTTCTTCCACTCACCGACGTTTTCCAATTCTACTCACCCTCCCCTCACCCTTCGTCGGGCTCAGCGCGTTCGTCTATCTATTTTATCTCCCATGTTTCGCCCTCGCCTCACACTCACCGTACATACTCTCTCCTGCTCGCTCTTCCAGTGGGTCCCACCACTGGCATCAACACCGAACCCCGGGAAGCGTACCTGCGCGCGAGAGCACGCGGTCGACGGATGTGTCGATTAAACTTTCGAAAACTGTTTGCATGAACAAACCTGGGCCAGCTCGAGCGCGCGCGCGCGCCTCCTCTCGTTCTGTATAAACCACGTACCTACCGATTTCGTATAACACGAGCTCCGAAATAGCGACCCCTCTCAGCTCCACGCGCATCGCCGCTCCGTGATGAGAGCTGACAATTAACACGCGGCGACCACTGACTTGCATACACCACTTCACTATTAAACGCTCCGGAACACAAGCTTTCGAAATTCTGGATCAAAACACCGATGCTTAGCAATGGTGCAGCGGTTTTCGGACTTTCCTCGCGAACACCCGGAGTAAATTGACAATCACGCTCGAAAACACCTGGAATTGACGTTTAGCTTGAGCGGTAATCTCACTGGCCGTGAATTTTTTCTTTTTTACGATAATACGTACATCGAAAATGCCAGATATTTGTCTCACTGATTTTTTGAAGAGCGAAATTATATAGAGTTATGAGTAGGCCACATTTTTTCGTGTAATCTCGAAATGCAATTGAACAGCACTTTATTTATTAAATTTTTTTCGAATGCTCGGATATTACACCGACATGTGAATAAATCTGTGCCTTAATTTCAAAGCTAAACGCATAACGTTACTTTTTTCCACTCAGGCTCAAAAATAAACTTCCTGTCCGTTTCTCAACCGATGACGAAGCTTACAGTAAATACATAGATACTGCAGTATTCGTGCTGCATAACACAGCTATGTACACACGACTTGAGAGAAAGAGAGAAAAGGAAAGGCGTGGGGCCCTTCTCGGCTCGGGAACGACAGCGACTTGGAGCAAAGCTCGGAGTGTCAATATTGCCTCGTTAAACAAATTAGGTTTTGAGTGCTTTCAAGAGAGTTGCTAAACGATTCAAATTTATTGGCGTCTGGGTCCCTCAGGAGCAGAGGAGACGGCGCCGTTCGGTAGGTGTTGAGAATCCAGGTGACGTACATACAAACAGTCGGAACATCCAGATATTAACTGACTTTTCGCAAGTCGAGCTGCAATTTGGAGACTCTTCAAAACCTAAATTCCGCAGTCCCGCGTGGTGCACGAAAGTTCATCGATTCCTTTGACCCTCCTTAAGACCTCCGAAGCCGGCGAACATCACCCAATTGGAGTGAACGGCGATAATTGCGAAATTCTCAAACCTTCAAAAATTACATATTTTACATCCGGAATGCACTATTATTATTATTATCCCCTAAAGACGAATAAAAGTTACCTTGCTACCATCGCAATGAAAATTTTCGATTATCGGAAGAGGAGAGTGTAATAAAAAAATTCGCAGCAACAGTCAATGATTTTTCTTGGGCATTTTTGGCCAGGACCAACGAACTTTCCGTTTCGCGCCCGGAGCTTTTTCACCGATAGGTTAAATCAAAGAGAGCTTTGCACAGCTGTACAGAGCTAGAACGAAAGCGAAGCGGTCTCGCCGGCTGGCTCTATGGATTAGCCAATAAATCGGGGGTGAAAAGGGGAAATTCATTAACCTACAACGATAAATAACCGGGCATGGTGTGCGCGAGAGAACAGCTCCTGACACAATAGTTATAGTATATTTATGCAAAGTTTCCAAGTGGCCTGCTACCGCTGCCGGTGGTGCTCGTGGATGGCGAGTTGCGGGAGGGGGCGGGGGTGATTTCCGCGAAAGAGGGAACGGGAGGAAAGCTCGGGGTGGAAAGGGAGCGAGGTTTGTTCGCTGCGCCTTTCTGCGTTGCAAGAGTCGAGAGAGAATGCAGATAGAATGAGAAAGATAGAGACGGGAACGGGGGGTACTATTGTGTTTCCACCGTGCTATTATAAAGCTCTGCCAGCGAGCGCCCAGTTCGTGGGGTACGTCGCTCGGTCCCGTGCTCTTCGTTTCGTTGTATTATTACTACCTTCTCGGGGACAGTCGCGTGCACACCTAAGAATTTTCTTAGTGTGCATTCGCGACGGTACACCGCTCCCGATATACATATACGTGTATCCTGGAAGCTTTGGTACAGCTGGAAATGCGAGACCTTCGGAGAGCGAGAGCCCGAGTTCTATAAATCGCGCACAGATGAGAGGTTTATGGAAGACCGAAAAGGATACCTCATGAAGAGCGAGTGGATAAAACTGAATTGGTAAAGTGCGAAAGAGGGTTACGGCAACCTGCCGAGGAGCCAATAGACGACAACGACACGAAATAAAGACGGCGCGGAAAGACAAAAGTGGTACGGATTGTCGCGGGAATGAACGAATGGCGAACGAATCGTCGAATCATACCGCGATGATGCCTGCCATCGCTTCGCCCTCATCTTCGCGACTCCTCCGGAACTCGCTCACTGTCTCACTCAGTTGCTCAGTGCCTCGGTTCGCTTGTCTGTTTATAGATAGCGACTGCTAAGTAGCGTAAACTTGAAACTCCTCGCAGTCTCGTTGTTATCGTCATTGTCGCGGCGATAGCCCCTCGTCTTGGTCTGAAAAACCTCCAAGGACAGATGGTGAGGGCGTTAGAGTTGTGGATATTAAAGTCGGCAAAAGCGGAAAAGGAACGGCGGGCCGGGGAAAGGGGAGCAACGGGAACATCTTTACCGAGCATTTGGCGCATCGAACGCCAAGAATGCCTCGCTCGCAGGGATATATATATACGTATATACAATCCGTCTCAAAGCTTCAAGTTCTCAAATTTCCGGTTACTCCGAGAACTGTGCGCCGAAGGAGTAGAGAAGTTCTGTTTAAGTCAGTGTACTTCGTTCTCTCGCCTCCTAAGATTCGAACTTCGTCGTACCGGTATTTCTGCACTGCAAATAATATCCATTTGCAATTGCCGACAACTTCAACATCCGAAAGCAACTCGACACGCGTGAGTTGGACGAATATTTCGGACATTCCTTTTGAAATTCTGCGAAAAGAAATTAATGTTTTCCAAAGCTGATTACCACCGGGTTTACATCGGTCTCCGACTTGGATGCATTTTCGCTGTCGCAAATTCGATGATTATGTAATCAGCTAATTGCTGGAGGATACGCGGAAAACTCGAGCGAACGAGGAGGCAAAAATAAAAGTGGATTCCGGGCGAAACGATAAATCGTGTGAGTGGCTGGTTGATGATGAGATTATTATACTCGTGACTCCATGAGCTCGCACGGCAGCGCAGACGTAGAGACATTAAGAGGGACGCGAGGGTAGATGAAAAATTAAACTCCAGCCACTCGCCTTCACAGAATCACGGGATCATGCAGTCTCGTCGGGAGGTTTTCCGTACGTATTTCAGAATAGCAGCGTCGCTGGCTTTACCGTGTTCCGTGCCTCTTGCACTCGTGCACCTGTGCACCGTCTGTCCTTTGCGTTCCGCTACGAGCTGAAGCGAGAAGTGGTTTAGCGACGCATGAGGAGCACGAGGACCCCAGAGTTTGAAGACTAGTGCCGCCTGGCTCTACAAACTGCCGGTGGCCGGAAAGAAAGTACGCGGAAGAGAGGAGAGTTGTCGTTGGGGCTGATGACGGCGGCGCATGTGAATCGAGATAAAAAAATGCAGGAAATTCCAGTTTCGCTATATCCACGTTGAGCTCACTTCTCGCATGGATTTACAAAAAAATAAAAAATAAAACGATGGAAAGACAGCCTAGACTCCGGTACTTCTGCCTGCGAACGTCGCGCTCGCACTGCCGGTTATCTAAATCGGAATCTCGGAATCAATGTCGCGTCTCGCGTCGCCCACGCGCGCCGTTAGCAGCGAAATGGAAAGAGAAGAATGAAAAAAAAAAAAAAAAATAAGCGAGAAATTCGAATGGGGTTTGTATACGCTCGGCGACAGCGTCGTAACTCGGGATCGAATCGACAATCTTCGCACTGTCGTGTCGCCAGCCGTGTGCGTCTTCTCTTCCACTTTGTACAATGCCTCGAATCCATATACCATGCTAGAAAAAAAAAGTATTCTCTCTGGGCTGACGTTTCAGAGGAACTGGCGGTTTGGAGGGCTGACGTCCTGGTCGAGTGAAGTTTCGATGGACTGACGTTTTGGACGCCTGACGATTTGTTATGTTGCTTTTCCAAGGCCCCAAAAAAACCCTGACGAGCTAAAGGGCCTCGTGAGGAGACTCGGATGACCTAGACAGTCTCGTAAAGCGATTCGGAAGACCTGGGCCGTCTCATGGGGAGACTTGGAAGGCCTAGCTGGTCTCATAGGGACACTTGGAATAACAAGGCCTTGGCAAAGTCTCATTGGGAGAATTAGAAGAGCGAGACGGTCTAATAGGGCGTCTTGAAAGTCCTAACCACTGTCACAGGGGAACTAGGAAGTCGTAAAAGTTCTAATACGTTTTTATTGTCGTTTTCTCGGAGTAAGTTACGAGCACGAGAAACATTGTATCGGTACACTGACGAACAATCATCGGAATAAAATCTGTATATATGTATATATTTATTTATTTATGTATAATAATAATACATTATTATCTTTTCTTTAATTTGCAGTTTCTTCGGAATGTAAATTTTTTTTTAAATTATTTTTTGGCGGACATGTGAAGCATTATATACATATATGACTTGAGTTATTATATCCCGAGTTATAGATATATTTTTGTTTAGACGTATGCAAGCAGTCTTGAGCATTGGAAATAGGAATGTCGAAAATGGAAGGTCCCATTGCAGAGTTCGAGCCATCATATCACTACCACCATAACTACCATCCTCCTTGCATTGCTTTCTCCTCACTCTCAATCATCTTGTTCCGAGCTCGTCGACGCGAATTGTTCGCTAAACTTCCCTCCTAATTAGTGCCACCTCGATGAGTGTCCTTGAGGGTGGCGAACGAGGAACGAGGCGAGATCGGAGGAACTGTACTGCACTATACGATCTCCGGCACAGGGTGAATCTTGGTCGGAGTTTCGTGCAATGATTGAGTTAGGGAAATTTGATTTTCTTCGTTTCAATTCTTCGATAGTAATGACGTTTTATTTGTTCATCAAAAGAACACGACTTTCTAACGGTTGCAACGTCAATTTATTAACATAACTCCACTTTGAAACACCAAATACAAAACGAATCACAAGATAATTATTTATTCGAGATTTAATTGTTTAAAAATATTTTAACAGCGTATACTTAAAAATTTTACTCGCTATTCGGCATTAGAATGAAACTAGAATTTTAATAGTCGTGGTTTCAGATGAAGATGCCACAATTTTATGGCCTAGATACTAACTGTAGGGGAACATTTTTCTCCGGCTCATTTATATTTACCTGTGTTCCGTTTAATTAACATTAATCGCACGAGTGAGACTGTAATAGAAACTGATAGTTCTATTTACCTCGGATCTCCCTAACCGAGGTTCTATCCATGGTCGGACACGCGGTACCCCTTCGCTATCAGTCGACGTTTTTGCAACATCCAGGTGGTTGGCGGTCGTTGAGGAGGATAAGTGCGGGAGGGGATGCGGCAGAGCAACGTAATGAATATATTTGCATATCTGGACCGTTACTGAAGCGTTACCGGTACAAGGCACCGGACGGCGAGGGGAATTCGGCCGCACGGACCGGCTGCCAAATATGCATGCATCTCCGGGAGGCAGAACATCCGACACGGCGCAGAACGCGCGTCACTTCGACCAACTACCCTTATGCATATAGCACTCGGAAGAGAGAATCGTCGATTAGTTTGAGAACTTTGGTGAGGAGGAGGCCCTTAAGCCGCGGGCGCTCGTTCGCCTGCTCCCATGTTCATCTGCATCTTCATGTCCATACACTCCCCAGAAATATGGAATACTCGCAAACCCGGCTATTATCCCATGCTAGCATAAATTACAAGATTATGTATTCACTATCCTCGCAGTGTTATTTCTTTAGTGGAAGCAACTTTTGTACAGCACAGTTCCCTAAATTATCATCTTCTTCTGAATTATATTATTTAGCGGTGAAAGAAAAAGTCACTTTATTTGGCTTTCACTTAGGAGGGATATTTCTGAAGGTTGCCTTGTTACTCGCGTTATTTCGTCAATTATCACTTTTCCCCTTGGCATTGCCCGGAGGCTTTCATATGAAACCACAAATTTCGTGGTTCTTCAATGCGGTATAACACGATGTGCTGCATATGTTAACGCGTCGCGGAGTTCCGATGGCTTTAAAAGTTCGTTAATTGCTGGGGTTACGTCCGCCTAGTAAAATCGCCCTGCAACCGCATCAGCCTTTGTGGTCTCGAGTCCTTGGAAGTGATGGGCTGGCTACGCCTCGGTCGCACGGGGATCGGCTTCAGCGGCGGGCTTCATCGTTACGTGGACAACGTAACAGTGTCCGTCACCTCTTCTATGAGAGCCTTTAAAAGTCAGCATATTTCAGCGTGTAACTGAAGGCTCCCCGCGGTCTCAGCATTTACCCGTTCCTTCTCCCGGTCACCGCAGTAACTGAATGAAATCTCGTCGCCTCGCTCCCTCCATGAAAAAGCCCTTTTACGCGTGCACCTAACTCGAAGCGATCTGGCGGAAGCGAAGCTCGCCTGGGGTCTTCTCTTATTTTTTGCTGTTCGTGGCTGTTCCAATGGCACGTCGATGGTTCGTTTTTCTTTTCTTTTTTTTTTCACTGGAAATTTCGGTCCCTATTCGTATACAGCCACGGATTCGATTGGTTGACCGGTGGGCAGCGTGAGCGGTGGCGAATTCGCCGACGAGGATCGAATTGCGAGCCGCTCAACAAACGCTCGAGCTCTCGGCAATCGGTGTGCGATATACGAGTGGGTGAGAAGGTGGAACCGATGCTACTGCTGGCGGTGGTTGTGATGGTGATGGGGAAACGCCGTGACGAGGATCCCCCGGGCAACCGGGTCGCCTGCTCCCGGCGCAATCTACCGAAATTAAAACTCTAATTCGACCGGACAATATCCAATTACGAGACTCAAGCGAATATTAATTTCTGGCTTTTATTTCCACGCTCAATACAAGTTTTCATCCGTCCAATTCAACGTGCATTCCTACACACGAAGATCATTCAATGGCATTCCAACTAGCCGCTTCTGACAGTCCAATGTTTCTCGTAAATTCATCGTGACATCCTCGTGTTGCTTCGCCGAGTGATCGCTTTTTTCTGTCGATCCTTTTATTTTCGTTTACGTGCTACCAATACTTCGCATACAAAAGGGCTCGTATAAAGCGCTGTCGGTATTATAGGTAATTGAATCACAAAAGGGCTCAAGCTACTCATTTAATTGATACATAGACTATTTAGAATATTATTTTTTGCGAACATGGTTATTAATAGTCGATTTCACGTAGACAAATAAACTAGCGGGTTTATCGAAAAATATATTGATCGCTCAATTGGGGACAAGTTCATATCCTTCTAGACTATCGATACGTAAAAGCGTTTCGCTCGGAAGATTCGCGGATTAATAAAGTCTGCATTCGCACCCCTCGACGTGTCCTAACGTCAGGAATAGAAACAGTGCATCTTTCACGGGAGAATGAGCATTGAATTATTCAATCGGCACTTCGCAACGCCTGCGAGTGGTCCGCCGTCATCACCCGCACGTACATTTGGGTCATCGCCGCTTTAATTGGTCGGCGCGTAACAGCAGTGGAGCGGAGGCAGAAGCGACGAGCCTGAGGATGGGTGATGGTGTTCATGGAGGCAAGCCCACACAAGCGCAGAGTATTCCTGGCTGGCTGGGTGCCTACTCTGCCCCATTGTTCGTCGACGAGCGAGCGATGATTTTATTTTACGGCCTCGGATCACGGCAGGCTCGCGCGCTATTTATGGCGGAATACGTATGCCTGTACACACTCTATATACCTCCACTCGTCGACCGTGTTCCGGTAATAGCAGCAACAGCAGCACCACCAGCAGTGGAGACTGCATATACACACCCTTCGACATCGAACTGTACGTACATACGACGAGAGACCTCAACAACGATTTCAAGCGGGAAGGCATACAAAAAAACATAACGGGAGAGAAGCATAAAGGTGATGCTCGTGAGACGGTTTTTTCGCACTTTTGTTTTGTCTTTTACGATTTTATCCTTATTTTCACGTGAATAGTGTCCTTATCATTCAATGTATCATGAACCCTTTTTTTTTGTTCGACATCGGACGGTTGAAATAAAAAGTATGAGAAAAGTATAATTTTGTTCGGTTCACGTGGCACAACAAAATGGATTAATTCACGTCAAGCGACTTAACCCCACGTGAAAGGAAAAATGTTATTTTGGGCTACCAATTTCAAGATATACTGGGTTGCGGTTTAATCAATGAAACCAAATCGGAATCGTTGTCTCCTTTTACAACTACTTTTTTTCGTTCATTGTCGGGTGAGTTGTAGATAATGTTAGTGGCACATCCCTTGGCAATCTTAACTGCAAGGGCGGAGATTGGAAATATCGTATAACGATTAGCTAATGGGTCGGCTTTTGCGTTTTTGGGAGACTGGTGGGACAAAACCTTCTGATTAGTTTTGGTGACTTGTCGTACATTTTGCTCGTACACAAGACGTTAGAGCCTGGAAGAGAGGGAGAAAGAGAGACGAGGAGAGACGAAGTGAAGAGCGGCAAACGAGAGAGAAAGGGAGAGAAAGGGAGAGAGAGAGACCATGGCTTTATTGGCCCTTATTCGTGGCCGCTCAACTATGAAATGCCTTTTGTCGAATCAACAGCGGGATTACCTAAATTCTTGGAGAATTTAATCAGAGCGTGGGACAAGCAGCTCGGCAGCATGTTCCCGACGAGTATATACGAAGTTCGACGACAACGAGGACGAGGTTGACTATAGCGAACACCGACTACAACCACACTCACCGACAACGAGTACGAAACATAAGGAACCAACGAGTCCTCGCTCCTCTCTGTGTGTGCCTCGCACAGCAACGGGACAACAATTTTCCCGGCTGAAATTTTGGCTCGCTGGTCACGTGCGTGGCTCCGCCGACAAGGCCGTAACTTCCCAGCTTCTCGAGAGCGCGCGCGCCTCGATGGCTCGTCAGTTTTCGTCTGGTTCCTCGCTTTGCGAGGCCTTGTTGTTTTTCGGTTCTTCCTAGTTCCGTTTCTTTCGCTCATGATGCCATAGGCGAGGATCAACCTCGTGCCGTTCACCGATCCGAAAAGGGCACGTGAGCTGGCTCGACTACCTATCCTCGTTTCAGCTTCTGCCTCTTCATCTTCTCCCAGTTTTCCTTTATCTTTCCTTTTAGTTTTTCATCAATTGCGCACATGGCTGCACGAATCGAAAGGTGTATACTGAACTGAAGAAATATATGTCTGGAATTTGATAAGAAATGTTACGTGGTTGACTATTGATATTGTCTTTCACATGAACCCAGTATTTGCACTTATATCCAAGCAGTTCTCGATACATTTGTGTTAACAAGACAATCGACGACATTGACGACATGAATGTACCTTTTTTCTGATGCTTTTGGAAACTTGTTTCAGAGAATTTTGAGTATTTTGTTGACAAGTGTCGCAAGGACACCCTATACACCCAGCGTTTATGGATAACCGTGTTACGTGAAATTGGAAACACACCCCGTCTGGACACTCGGCAGAAACTTTCGGAGAAGAGGGAAGTTTGTATACGTAACAAGAGTGCTGGACGATCAAAGCTTTCAACAAGGGCCAAAGGGTGGACAGAGACACCTATACCGAAACTCTTATCAAAAGTGGATCCTTATAGACACTCCGTTGGGTGTCAAAGTAGATAACAGGGAAAGTGGAATGTACCGGGTAACTCGTGGGATCCAACGTTTGTCGCGTAGCGGTGGAGATACTGTACTTTACACAGTATACACGAGCATTGAAAGCGGGGATCCGACTTCTCTCCTAATTCATCGTGGAGGAGGAGATGAAGTGGGTTGGGATGCTGTGTAAAGTGGAACACCGGGCTTAACATGTCTCTTTGGTTGCGACGTCGGGACGCGATCAATTTTCCAAAAGGGGAATGTTGGGAGACGCCGGGAGAGAAAGAGCAAAAGATAGGGAAAGAAAGGAGATGGAAAAGTGGGATGGAGCCGGTGACTCGGTTCAGCTAGCAGCTAAGAAAAAGACAGTGGGTCCCGGACCGAAGGCACTCGCGATACGCTTGTTTCGGAATAAACAGATAGCACTGATCGTGTCTCGAATACCAAACCCCGTATATACCCCGATTTTCTCTTTCTCGCACGTTCGCCCTTTCGCGCACACAGTCATCGAAGTAAAGAAACGAAAATGTTATCCGGTTCTGGCGTAGCTACACTATATCTAGCCCTTGGGAACGTCTGCTGCGCACATTACCTCACGGTTGTGCTATACGTAAATATATAGAACAATATGTACACATACACGGTGGTGTACCAAAGTGTAGACGCGCAGCTATCCAAACGTATCCTCCACTTTTCTCAATTGAGAGTAAGATACAAGGGGCAGTAAAGTTTAAGCTTTATGGCTACGGCGCTTCTGTAATACACCGTTACAATGCATACGCGTTTTTTCTTCTCTCTATTTTCTTCCTCGTCCCAAAGGCAAACGACTTAATTGATTTGCATAACGAACGAAGATTTTGCGACTACTACCAAAGTTTGCAAAAACCAAACTCCTCAATAACTGTTATATCGACCGGATTGAAAAGTTACGAGGGAGAATTAGAGGCAGAAAGCTAGTATGAAAATGCGATAATGGCCGGCATTTGTTAGGAATTATTGTCATTTTTTCCGTTGAAATGGAGAAAATGGTGATGGCTCGTTGACTGGACCTTTGTTTTCTTGGTTTTTCTCGAAAAATACAGAGCACCAAATGTTTCAATTATGATATTCTTGACCACCGATCGATCGCGCATCGATTCGTCGTATGATAGATTTTACGAAAAAGTCTTGATTAATAATTACGATCAACGCTCACGTGCCTCGGAGAGACGCGAAGATGGGACCACATACGTTCGAATGGGAACTCGGAGCCACGTACTGCAGACGAGGATGACATAAAAGCGCGGTACTCTCGGAACATCGTTCCATTAAGAGCTGTCGCTCAGTACCAGAGCCTGGTTTCCACTTCGCCCAGACTTAGCACAGGAAAGTCGTGTGTGTTCAGCGTAATGCATGCAGTGTATGCCTCTGTGTGTGAAGAGTAGCCACGTGGAGATGGTTTCGCGTGTCTTGTGTTGTTTTTATTTTTTGTTTTTCTTTTATTCAACGAACACCGTTGGATCCTCCCTAATTTGCAATAATTCTGTATTATCTCGTTTCACAAGGAGCAGAGAGGACAGCCGGAAGACAGAGTAGGACCGTGAAAGAAAAATACGTCGAGCTTTCGGAGATGGAGGAGAAATGTGGAGGGGACGAGAATGAGAGAGATCTGAGCCTTTTTATTACCCTATTAATCCCAACTAGCGCCTTATTTTTAAATTAACATTTTTATCTCCCTGGAAAACAAGCTTAGCCAGCACCGCTCGCACTCCTTGCCCTCGTCCTCCTACTCGCTTCTACCCCCCACCTCCTCAGCAGCTTCCACCCCCCGACTAAACGTAACCAACCCCCGTATCCCTCTTGACGCTCTATCTCCGTTCGCTCTCGCTCGCTTTCGAGCACCGTCTGACTCACCGACGTGGCCTCTTCGTCGCTCGCCGTCAATCCTCGTAAAGCACAGGATTATGGAGCTGAATTCTATTACCGTGGGCCGTCGGGCGAACCGGAACCGGTAAACGGAAGCTTTCAAGGTATCATTAAATGCAGCGCGGTCGGGCGCGGGGAAACGGGTGCACGGCGGCAATGCTTTCGAAAAGTTCAACACTGCGCCGCGTAGACTGGGAAGCCCGCGCGCGCCCGTCTGGTCCCTCGGCTTGATCGTTCTACAGGGCGATTCCCAAATGAATAACGAAGTCATCTTTGGACCATCGCGTTCTCGTTAAAAAATCGCTTTCAAACACACTCCGCGGATATTTACGTTTTTTTTTTGTAGGTGCTTTTTAAATTTTTTATTTATTTTTCATCCCTCAGAGGATTTGTGGATAATTGGATATGGAAAAAACGGTGTATCGCATGACATGGAAATTTAACCTCTCGTTCTCGTGTTTTGTAGAGTTATCTGTACAGTTGCTACCCACGCATAGGAAATACTCTCCGAAGCACATTGGCCAGAAAGAAATGAAAGTATGCCAATAGAATGTGCCACAGCAAACCCTAACGGGACCAATCACTGTTTCCTTTATCAAATTACGGTAATTGATTTTTCCGTGCGACCAGCAATTTGTTTCGTTAGCTTTTCGATAACCATCCAACATGCAACCACCGCTACGAGGCTCCGCGAGTTCAATTGGCGTACCGAACAATTGACGAATCGATTTATGTGCATCTGTGCCCATTTTTTGTTGCCCTTTAAGCATTGAGGATTCACGCGTTTGACTGACCCTTGGATTTGATACGCTTTTTTTTTTTTTTTTTTTTAATTACTTTTAAATATAAAAAGGCACATGCAGCTGAGAAAAGACCCGCTGTCTTGTTCCTTTTTTTTCTCTCTTTTATTGTATCCCTCCTCCAGAGCAATATAAGCCCAACTTGAAATTGAAGCACTGAAAGCTATAGAAGAACGACCTAGCGATACTGTTCACCGTCGCTACTTCTGATTCCGTTGAATGAAAAAGTACAATAAGAAGTCAAGGAAAATCGTGATAAGCGTACAGAGGCATCCGTAATATAAAGCGCTTTATTTTAATAGAATAATAAAGACGAAGGGCCTTCTTGGGCTTTTCTTAGCCCTTAAGCTCGGCCATGCTCTCAGGACGAGTCATCTCAGTGGAAGCCTCCCTCTTCTTCGCTCCTTCATTCAGCTTTCCCTCGCTCTTCCTGTCTCCGCATCCCCCGAAGCTCGTACGATTTTAACCCTCTCCCCCTCGGCGCTACTTCTGCCTCTCGCTTCTTCTCTCGTATTCTTTCTTTCATTTTTTATCCCGCTCACTCGCGTCCCGCTCGGTCGTCTCGAGTTCAACAACGACTCCTAGCCTCGGCGGGCAAGCAAGATAAATGGGGCTTTTTCAGGCCGCGGTACATTTTTTTAACGGAATAAGACAAACAAAGCCAGCCAGCGCACTGCCGTCCCTTTCCACTTCTCCGTCTCTCGTGCCCCTGTGATGGGACGATTGTCCCAGAGCTTCCACAGCCCATGCCACGCTGATTTTTCTCTGTCGCGCTCTGGGTCCTCTAGCCGCGATATACTAACGAAGCTTGCACCCTCGAATACGGAGCAAAATCGTTTAAAGTCATAACCGACGATACCGGATTGAGCTGTGCCGTTTAAAAAACTTAAAGGTAGATGTATAACGATAATTCCCAGCCACAGAATGTAACTTGAACTCTGGTGAACATATTTTCATTTATTTTCCCCCAATATGTCGCAGATTCGTAAATAAGATATTCCGAAAAATTTAGGATAGTATGGCTTGATCAACAAAAATTGTGTAATCTGCTATTTATAATGAATATGCCAAATCAATGGCCGCCGATAGCATGATTGTGAAGTGCTCTTGAATAAATGACAAGAAAAATGTATACCAAAAAAAAATAGATGCACCGTAAATTCATTCATCGACGGTTGTCGGTATATTCATTCAAACTATTTTATACAAATGACCAAAAATCGAGACAGTGCATTCGTGTGCCGGAAAATTATTTTAGAGGGAAATGAACGATACGGGTATCGATGACACCGGCTAAAAAATTATAATTTGCGGTCTCTTGGTGTATACAGAGTTCGGTGGGCGCCGATTCTGTCGAAGTTCACTGGATGTCCAAATTACCAACGTGGAAAACCGCGATGTGCCGTTTGCACCCGCATGCGTTGCACGAGAGAACGAGAGAACAAGTGACAGACGTGGAAAGCAGAGAGAGCTTCACCGTAGCAAACCCCGTCGTCCGACAATCAATTGGCAAACTAATTAACGATTTGACGCCACGTCGATTCTTCGTGGCTGCGGGCTAGCAATCCCCCCCCCCCCCCTCTCGGTCTTTTTTTATTTTTATTTCCCACTGACGCTTTCTCTCGCTCTCCGCTGTGCTCCGTCGATTTATATCAATGTCCTCTGGTGTTCTACAACTCCGCTCTTCTACCAACCTGTAGCAGAGCAACCGTTCCTATCTATTTATCCACAACTTCCTCTACGTTTGTGGCTGATAGTCACCGCAGCTATCTTCTATTTGATTCTCAAAAGCAAGCAAATGAAAGTACAAAAAAAAAAAGCGCACCTGGTTAAGTAAAAGCTGTTTAGGTTTGTCCACTGTCAGTTCCACACATTATCCCAGCTAAAATCGACAATTCCCGCGGCTTATGAAGATGGAGTCATTCTAAATATTTGAACTAAGAAATTCAATCACATTCTATTCAATTCCAAATTGAATTATGTAGACCTGACCCTCTTGCTTCGATGGAGAGAAACCATCGTGAAGTAAGATGGCAATTCTAGAAACTCACTTGCAGGTTGGAATCGTAATTCCGGGCCAGGGAAATTTCCGGTGCGAACGGAGAGGACCTTTCCACTTTCTCCTAAACTATCGCACACCGGGACAATAATAACCCAATGCTCGCTATCCTCCGCCTAGTGAATATTTTCCTTACCCCTCTCCCGTGTCCAAATATATACCTATATTGTGCTGTACCTGTAATACGCTCCGTCGTATGTGAGAAAAATATCATTTTTGCGAGTACACTGTTGGAAAAACTCCGCCGCCGTCGTTCTTCCTCCCTCCGAACCCTCAGCGCTTTTGCTACATAACTCGTCGCTAGCAACATCCGATCTTACCAGTCCCAGTACCACGAGTAACCTTAGGTGGTAAGAGTGCTCGGAGCACCAGGAACCTTCCCGTTTCAGTTCGCCCGTGCCTTCCTCCCTCGTACGTACACCGTCGTCGAATGCCCTAGGGAGTTTTAGTGGCTGGCAGCATTCAATATTCCCTAACTTTGCCAATTTATCGATGGATGTGGCCCCGTTGGCTGCCTGCTTGCCTCGATTTCGTCCCGGCAACTTCTATCTCCTCTCCGCGCGCTCCTCGCTTTGCCGTTGCCTCCTCTTGCCGATCCGTCGAGCAGCCAAAACCTCCTTGGATTCTCCGGTGCTTTCTCCTCGCACTTCTTCTCGCTCGTCTAACGGTAACCTATTCTGAATTCGAGAAGGAATATGTCGGTGGCAGTGCATGTACGTTAGCAACCCCCTTCATGTACACCACCGTAGTGTCTGTATTACATAGCATGCATATGTACACGAGGAGCCGTAGCAGCTCTCACTTGTTCCCGGTTCTTCGCTTCTTTCAACTCTTCTTCGACATACGCAACCTGTTTCGCCTCCTCTTCTTTGCATCCGTGTATTTACTCCGGGTAGACTTTCCATGCTGTAGCATGGAAGCATATTCCGCGGTAAATAATATAACGATAACCCGGCGTATTCCCGCGAGAGATTGACGTCGATCGGGTATGAATTAGTTACCATAATCAGACATGTATATGGAGAAATATTGATCGGCGGGGGTTGTTTGACGGCGGAGTTGAAGAAGTATGATTTAGTCAAAAAGCACATGGGTTCGAAGGGCCTCCGTCAGTCACTGTTCTGCAACACTGCATCACGTTGCCTTGAGGATGTAAAAAATAAAAATAAAATTATTGAACAACCGTGATGATACAGTGAGATGTCGGTCATAGTTTCTGCTATATGAACGGTTCAGGTACGCAGAAAAACGATCTCAATTTTGGAGAGGAATCCGATTTAATCGCAGGAGATTATTTGCGAAATGCGAATGTCACAATAATGACAGAAAAAGGGACAATGTAAAATCGATGTAATCATGACGATGAGCGTGAGACGGACTTTCCTTCATCTCGCAAGATCCATATTGCGTTCGACACCCATGAATTATTCATTAATTAGATATTGGCCCCCAGAAGTATTTAGTTCGATGCAACAGTGTGCACTTTTATAAACCCTTTCTTTCGGCACGTTGAACGGCGAGTGTACAGTGCGTGTGTACGTAGTGTTTGCCGGCTAGAGGGAGACACGCATACAGTGTGGAGTTGATAGTGAGGGCTGTGAAAATGGAATTTCCGAGTTTCGCCGTCCACGGGTTATTTATCGGTATACTATGGGAAAATAGTTGGACACGTGGGAAAGGGTGAAGCGAAATAGAGTTGGTCTTTTAAAAGCCGCGGTACGGGTATCGAATTGGATTTTTTTTTTTCCGCACCGAGGTCGCACTACCCAGTTTGGGCAGAACTTGGAATGGCGTTGTATCACGCTGCGACAGTAAAAGTGTTGTCTGAATATTCCAACGCTTATCTGCCAATATGTTGTGTGATCTTAATGCGTGTAAGTGGTCGAGAAGGGAGAACCCACGAGGAATTTCGCAATTGAATCCTGGAACGAATACCTTCCACATCGCGGTACGCTGTGCCGACGTAGGAATAGATATTCAATTTCCGCTCGGTTCTCCACGATCGTTCGATTTCCTTAACGGCAACCAGTCAGATTTTCATCCAACCGTATCCAGAATCCAAGCCGCAGCTAACCCATGGATAACCGGCCGCTCGATATTATCCGCGACTTTACCATCCCTCGTTTTTTCATCGTAATCCGTGTATTAAAAATGTACAACTCAATCAAACAGTGTACAACGCGTGACTGAGTGGGGTACAAATTAATTTCTAATCAGTCGGTTCTAATATACGCGAACATCCAAAATTCATTTTTCTGACTACCGCAGGTCAAATATTTGTTGAAAAATGTTTATGGGCAGCACAATAAGTACGCAAAGTTGATTATAGGATGACATTAATATTCGCAAAATCGAGTGTGAAATTTTGACGTTCCATAGGACAATCCTAATTACATAAAGAATTGACCCGACAAGCCACGAAATGAGATTAGGGCTTGCGGACGCCCCGCCAGCCGGGGCCCATTTATTCCGGCACGCGATCCTTGAAATGGTTTGTGTCACTGGTAATACTATCAGTTATTGACACAGCCGATGGCCACGGGACTCTCACACGTTCCTCGAAAGTCAAGACGGGCAGCAGCGGGGGATTGGCGATAGTCGAGCCGAAAGAGCTGGTACACTGATATGTGTATAGATCCGTGAAGCAGCGGCGCGAAAAGCTATCGCGGCCCGCTGGGGTGAGACTCGGCCGCCCGACCGAACGACATCCGGAGGGTTATAAACGTTATAACCGGATTGATTCCAGATAAGTCTTGGACAAATCCTCCCCCATGCCTTCGCCGGTACCACGTCGAATGTTATTCCAGGACAGTGGCGCCGAACCACGTTCTCTTGCCTCTGCTTTTTCTTCTTCGCTCTCCCGCTTCTTCGGCTCTCCTGTATACGTCCTCCTCATCGTGACCCTCGTATAAATATTATCCTGCTCCAACATTCGCGTGCTGGTGACCCTGGCAAGCTCATGAATTGACGAACAAGCCACACGCTCAACAGACCTCTCCAAAAGTTGCCTACTCACTCTACCCTTCAATCCCTTAGGCAAAAGTTGGACCCGAGATAAACTCGTCTCACGAATATTGCGAGTGGTCACGAATGATACCGGGAGAAAGAAAAAAAAAAAAGAAAAAAATATGAGAAAAACCAGCAAGATACAAGATAAAACAAAACGTTCAGCGATATTGCCTTACTTTTATAGCTTATTATCCACCGCATTGTAATTGATACTATCTAATTTTCTGGAACATATACAATTCATTATTAGAAGAGAGATCTTCACGAGGCAGATTAATGTTGGATTCTCGTAGGGTCTCGGTTATTAGCACTGATCAGTAATTCAATGAAATACAATACTCGAAGTAGACTGGATGAAAATGGCCAAGTTTCTTCGGCTTGGAAATAATTGCCCTGAAGAAAAAGAACAACTTTCGATATTCCGATACCCACGCCTCTGTAATCGCACGATCCTCGAATCCTCGGCTCGCCCGAAAAATGTTTGCTACGCATGTTGTATCACGAAGTGAGCTCCGAGAGACGAAGAGGTTGAAGTTGGGATCGATGCTCGTCGATAAGGGAGTGAGAAACAGCAAACTCGCATGCCACTTCTAGTGCGAGTGTTTCCAAGTGTTAACACTCTCCCCTTTTGGTCCACGCCAGGGTTTACGTATTCTCTCTTGAACCCAACCGCTGATATTATGTATCCAATGGGGCTTCTCATCCTGTACATTTTATTCGTCACCAAGAGACTCCTCAATAAAACTCCAGACATCAACGAAAAAAGGTCAAACGATTTATCAACCCCCAAATGTACCCCAATTTTTCTTGAGCTTTCACGCTCATTTCCATTTTCGGTTTTCACCTCAAATTTCGCTAATGACTCGCGAAAACCCGTCTAGACGGCATAATGAAATTTAGAGAATACGATGGATGAAGTCTGGGTTTGAAATCTTGGCCCTCAGGTGTCGGGACCGTTTGGTGCTAGGGGAAACCCCTGGTGAGTCAAATGGCGAGACACGCAAGCTCGCTCACGTGAGCATGTCGTGAGAGTGGGAAGAGTGAGAGGAGAATCCTTGCTGGATTAAATTTGCACGAGTGTGCGTTGGTGCCCCATGAATATGGAGGTTCTCGTTACTATACGCTTCCCACTCCCGTTCACCCACACATCAACTTACCCGCTGTGCTTTCACAGGACATATATATATATTTGTGTGCATTACACAACTGTATACACGTGAACGTGTGCATAGGTATTTACGTAGATCTGCGAGCCTCAGGAGACCCGATATAACGGGATGCTGCTGCTGAAACACCTATACACACGTGCAACATGTATTCCGAGGACTCTATTCTTACTGTACACACCAGACTGGCCTACACGTATCCCAACCCGACAACTTTACCAACCCTCATATTTCCCCTAGCGTCTCGATGTTGGTTTTACCGTTTAACACAAAGTTACCATCAGCCCCGAAGTGAATACCACCGACGGACCATCTGGATATTACACAGGTTTCAAGTGGAATTCGTGGCATAATATACCCTCTGTCAATAGTGAAATACTGAACTAACTTACGTCGTGATCTTTCCGTAAGAGGCATATTGTTCTTTTTCATTTTCCGGCGATGATATTTGTTGGATTGTAGTGAGAATAATGGGGCTTTTGGATGGAGATTCGGTATATTTATGCGTGGATTACGATCCGGTGTATTCGTGTGCACAATCGACCGCGATATAGATTGTGATGGATGATAAATTCCTAGTTTAGAGGCAGGACACTGGAACAAACGTCGGCAGTGCAAGTCCAGTAGGATGGTTTACTATGCAAGCAGGTCCCGAGTGTCAAGTAAACTTCATTGCCGAAGCCGCGAACCGATAGCCGTTGACGTTATTAATGATGAGTTATTGTCGAGGCTCGAGAGCCTCATCCCATTCGGGTTTGGCCTCACCAGCGTTCCTACTCTGCATGCTTCTATTACGGCTGCGGTTATCGAGCACAATGCTGCTTCTGCTTGGATTATCGTTGCCACGGTGAGTGAGTTCCGGCGGCGGCGTTATGGTAACCCGTGAATGCGACCAAGAGACTATAAGAAGAAGAGAGCCCCGTGGGAAGATGCGAGGAGAGCGTTGATGAGATGTCTTCGCCTGGTCTACGCGTCGAGTTAACCGAGAGTTTGTGTGCCATAAGTAAACCGTGCGAAACGATGGAGCAACTGAATTATACGAAGCGAGACCGGCGAAATATGGAGTTCTGGGTGTTGCACGTCACAGTGCATCTCGAAAGCAAATTCGCGGGGTGGTGAGCTCATCGGAGGAAGTCCTATCCACCGGAGCAACGGCGAAGGTACGTGCGAAGGGAAGCGGATGGAGTTAGTAACAATTTGCTGGGTATACGTCGAGATGATCCCGAAGTTAGCCTCCGGGTAGGCCAATAATCGTGAACAATTATCGTACATCTCCGGCTATTTCCCTATTTCTGATGGTCCAGACACACTTCTATGTGTTCCATCGTCTGGAGCTCCGTTTCTCTGCGTTAGTTGGATCCTCTACGTTCAGGTTCATTCACGGATAACAGATGCGGTGGCTAATACGAGGTGGGAAATGTTGGGGGATAATATTCTCGTGAAATGGTTATATTAAACACTTGCGTTTAAAGGAGAACTGATGAGGTATTTAAATCGGTGTTAGATACTGGTAAATGGATAATGGTTACTTAGAAGTTTAAGTTTACCTGCTTATGGAAGCTCATGTAAATAATTAGTTATCCTATGAAAATGGACTGTTGCCTATTTATCGGAATGACCAAAAAATAGCGCAGTTGTGTGTTGTAAGGATTTTGGTAGGACAGCGATCTGGTGAATCTTATTCAGTAGCTCTCGTTAGTGTTTGAACTGTGAATGGTCAGCCATTAATCTCAAGGAAGGAGAAGGTCACAGGAACGCTCGGTGGAATCCTGGATCAAGGAATCTAATTACTTCGGATTTATTTACTGATGTATGGCATTCACGTAAACTGGAACACTTCCAGGATCATTAGACTGAGAGTATGCCCCGGTAGCAATGCTGCAGGGTGAGCCAGACGTCTGGTCGCTGGTCATTCCTCTCTTCCAACATCGAGGTGAATCTAGTGAATACTGACAGAGTTCGAGCTTCTGTGCTGAAATCGATACCAGCAGGATTTATCCTGGATTTAGTATCTCCAAAAGCCATTTTCTTTGGGCACAAACGAGATTGAATCGAAGTGTCCAAATCGAGTCGTTGTCGTCGCTTCTATTATCGGATAGTGAATTTTATCGCATTTAGACATTTTATAGTTTATTATTGTTTTAAATTTGTGATACGCCTTTTTTTTGTTTGTTAATCAACAAGAAATTATTGCATCCTGTAAATTCATTTTTAAATATATATTTCTATTACACGTTATCGATTACAACAGAAGCGTGACGAAGAAAAACTGAAAAATTATCGCTGTCACCATAAGTTGAATATTTGTCGAGAAAACTTGTAAATATATATTTATTATTATTTTCTCTCATATTAATTTGCATACATTTGCAATTTCGTTGGTGGTTATGTTAGCGATTAAGTCCGTAGATCTTCAACGTGGTCTTGCGGTTCCGTTGTACCATCGACATTTGTATTTCTAGGGCTATTGTTTAACGGCTGTCGTCTTATCAGATTAACGCGCAGAGGGTGTGACAAAATAAACGTTGGAAGCAAAGAACGGGGCTCGAATATTATTCGCCATGAACTCGTATGCATGAGCAGCTTGCACCCTTCAACATTCTGAAATATGCTTGCGCCGTTTCGCGTTGGTACTCACTCCTCAGCGGAGCTTCCAATCTTTTGGTGTTTAAGTACCTAACAGAGAGGGTTTCATGCGCGCAGAGCTTAAGCTGTAAATTTACGTCGCTGAGGATTTCCATCGGATTATAAAGGCTTTGGGAATAAAGTTTATCACTGTTAACGATCTCACACTCAAGCCGAAGAACAAAATTCTGAGGAATAATAAATGACCTCAGCAATAATTCTCGTTGAGGCGAGAAGCTGTGCCATAATAGCACATAATTACACATAATCACACGTTCGGCTCGCGCATTAAAAGAGAAATGTGACAATTCTCGGTTCATTGCGTCACGCAACAACTTCAAGGCATAAATCATCAGGATCACCGTCCCATTTCATCATTAAATCAAAAGTGAATTAATTAACTTGACATTCCATTGAGAGACCTTTCATTTACAATGACTAATCTGAGCAGAACGTGGCATTATCTGTCGCACATGAAAAAACTATTCCCATAATCCCGTTCATACTTAACCAATCGTCCACCTATATATCACCACACGAACGGACGTAAAACGATTAAATCCCCCGAGGAAAATCGTTCCAACTGTTAAAAATTGAAAGACGATGCAATCTCATTCAGGGAACGATAACACGAGACGTCGCGAGAGAGCGAGACGCGCCTCCGTCGTTCCGATAGATCGGCCCAGAGTGATGTTAAATATTTCTCGGGTCACCGCGAGCGACATCCGATAAATTCTGAGCTTTTTCCCTCGCGAAGTGTGAGCGCCGTCGGTGAGGAAATCTGCGGGCGGGCGGGGGCGGGGAGTCTATCGTGCGAGTGTCCGACGCTGATACGAGCACGATGTCCTCTTGCCTCTCGTCCTCACTCCGCCGTCATCCCCTCGCTGAATTTCTCGCTCGCACGGTATTGCTCCACCTCTCGTCGCTCGCTCCCGGTGACGAGGGGAACGGAACGTACGAGAACCCGTCGCCGCACCAACAGCGAATAACCAGTGATTGATTTCGCAAAAAAGCTCGAAGCTCCCTCCGACATCCCAACGACTATACGTGCACCGAACCTCCGGTACAAATTGAAAAATAAGTTACACGTGTTCGTCGACGTCCGGTTAAATTCTAGCCGGGAAATCACGCTGGTGTGTGTGTGTGTGTGTGTGTGCTTTTTTTGCCTCCCTCATCCACTTCCACGCATTCTCTTGAGAAGCTTTCGAATTTTCGATATTGATCGATAAACGAAATCGTTTTATGCCGTCGTATCGCGCGCGCCTTTGCAATTTATGTTCTCACATTTTTTGAAACAGCGAGCGCGGTAAATGTTTACTGTGGAAAAGGCACAGCCCGAGTAGGACACTTCAAAAGCTTGTTGTGCCCCCCGGCGAATGCCATTATTCCACCGCCAGGCATCGGTTAGGCTTTCACGCAGATTTCTATTGAATCGAATAAATTTTCGATATGATTTATATGCAAGTGCGGGCTCATGGTGCATTGTCACGAAAGCGGGAGAGCGCTCGGCGAGACCTGTTCTCCATCCACCAGTGTGTGTATATACGAAAAAGCTCGCGCGGTTGCCACTTCGGTTTTATAGAAATTTTAAATAACCAACCGGTATATATTTTGCACACGTTACTCTGCATCTGTAGCACGCTATGAGTGTACAGTTTCGGGAATTGCACATGGGCCATTCCACGTCAAATTCTCAGACCATGACCTTGACCCTCTCCGATTTTCATCATTTTTTACAATAAAATCACAGAATCAGTTACGTTTTTCCCGATTTTTTTTAAATCACGTTATCAAAATTTGCTTTTTGGGACTGAAAAAAATTCTAATGATAGTCAAATTTTTTTTTTTATTCCAAAACCCTTCAGAGTTACAACATTGTTGTAATATTGTAATTATTATAATCAAAGAGGATAAAAAATATAATCAGTAAATTTGATGTGGAATGCACAATGTATAGCGGGGCTTCGGTAAAGCGAGTCTATGTGTACCGTAAAATAGACGCTCTATATACGGACCCTATATTTCGAACAGAACGTTTCCTTCATCGTTGTTTCCTATCCGCAGTTACCCCCATTCTGTATCTGCTCCTCGAAACTTCTCTTCCCCGGTCTGCACAGTATTTACTCTGTATTCACGTTATGCATCGAGGAAAAATATTTGCACTTTTCCACTCGATATGATATCCGAGACTCCGTATTTGACCTGACCTTCTCCCCCGTTCTTCTTTATTTTTCTTCTCCTTATCCGTAACGTTTCTGCTTCTGTGTCAGCGAGCGTTTTCTTCTAAACGTTTTCTTTCGATTATTTAACGACGAAATCGATAAAGGAGTGGATCAACCTTTCGTCTTCTGCCCGATAGTTAATTCTTTGCCAATTATCGAGGAAGTTTCTCTCTCGCTATTTCCTTCCGCCCGACTGCCTTTGGCTATGCCATAAATTGGAAAACTTTCTATCCCATCTTTCCGACATCAAAGAACTCAGCTCCTTTCCTCGCCAACGTTTTTCACTTTCTCCCGGTGTGTGTGTGTGTGTATGTGTTTATGTGTGTGGCTGAAAAATTTCCAACATAAATTTCAATGAGTTAACCGCAAGCACATAGTGACTGTAACAGCCTTTTTGTGTTGCCCACACGAGAAGCGTCTCGACTATTAGAAGCCCGACAACGAAGGCTTATCAATTAATTAAAAATTGATTAAACCTAGTCAGAGGACGCAGTGAAGCACGTTGAAGAGGAGCCACCCCGCCTCGTGATTGAGGTGTCTCTCGTGGATGACGCAGCTCAGGAAAATTAAGCAATTTTGAAGGATGACGGGGGTCTTTTCTTACCAATTAATGTATGATTAATTACGACGGAGAGTGACACTTAAAATATTGTCTTGAGGGGGATTCTCCGATGAGATCGGGCTCGGTGGTCGGTTTAAGTCACCGTGGTGATGGCGGTTGTTCCCGTGGCTACGAGGCTACGCTCAGTGAGCCTCGAGTGTTGACTTTGATTACAATATTATTGGATGATCCTTGTCAGCCAGGGCGTTGGTCCGATCACTCTCCGGACAAGGATCGTCTGGCGGAAGTCTGCGTAGTCACCCTTTCTACGTGCATCCGAACTTCCGCTGGCAACCCACAGTACATTTCTCGTTATAACCATTGCATAGCTGAGCCTACGAGATTCGATACGCCCCTCTACATATGTGTACCTTTGTCGTAGTATTCGCTATACGATGGGCAATCCGCGTGGCCCCGTTGTGCTCTGTTCGTTTTCGGTGATTGCGCAGTGATTGCCACGTCACTCACAAAATCAGCCGGTAGCGCTCGGCAAATTAACGCAATTTCCAAAACAAACGGCCAACAGCAGGAGGCTCTGTGTGCCGAGCCAGCCACCAGCCTCGCACTGGCAACAGTGCCACGAGTGTGTACTGTTTAATTGCTAGCGACCGCGGGAACGCCACTCGTTTATTACACCGGCGGTGAAACCAAGTGGATAGGAACAGGAGAACGCGAGCCAAGAAACGTACCCTTTTTTTCTCGTAAAAGCGTTTTTGTTCAATGTAGTGGCTTCGATGAACGCTTTACCCCAGAGAATTGCGCCGTAACTTTGAGTGCTTTTTCAATTGTCCGACGAACGTTACAACTAAATGTTAAAATAAAGATCGCGAGTCGTTGCAAAATTTTGCGAAAATTTTGCAACGCGAACACAAAATTTGATTGTTTTCAACCAAAAAACGATTACGCAGGGACAGTTTTACTACTCCGGAAAAAATTAACCGTTTTACTCACTAGGGAGTCATGAAATTGGATTGGATATAGATATTCTGCTTTTTGAGCCAAAATTTTAATTGTTTTTTTTTTTCTGAAACTTCACCTACAAGTTTATATCCAAATATTATTGTTAAGAATGGAAGAGCCATTTTTGTCTATTTTTTGGAAAACATTCAAGTATCACTGACAGTCTGCAGCGGCTTACAGAATTGAAAAAAAAAAAAATTCTTTCTAGAATAAAATTCGACACTGAAACGTAATGTTAATAAAGTAAATTAGAAGGCTTTACGCCCGAGTTGATAGTCATTAGACAACTTAATTGAACTGTAGGATTGCGTAGGTGAAACAGAGGCAAAGCGGAAGTGCGGTGGTAAGTTTACTGGTACAGTCGTCTGGGTAGACAGGACTGTCTTCGATTATAAGGGGTCGGCTTGCCACAATTTCGATAGTGAATAATTCAGGGATCGCCTAAAGGGTGCTGCGGGCTGATTTAAATCCTCCGTCTCGCTTCAACCACACGACTCGAGACGAGCTCTAATACTAGCTCGATTCCGCTACAGAGCCGAGTGAGTCTGTGTTGGGGAGGGAGTTGAGCGCCCGGCAACTCATGGCCTCGGGCTTTTCCGCCCTATATTTCAATCAGTGTTCCTGACAGGGCCTCTCCGCCAGCGAGACCCATGCCGAGTGCCACCGTTGTGCCGCTTCTACGTTCCCCGTTTGCGCTGCTGGTTAAATTAATCGACGTTTAAGCGCAAAAATTTTGTGTCCCCTATTTTTTAATCATCGACACACACGCCAACATCCATGTTTGCACTTTCGTTGATTTTTTTCAGAAGCATAAAGATCGATTTTCGGAAGGAGGCAAGTAAAAACCATGGAAAGATGAATCGTCTTTGATGGAGGGCTGTCTATATAAATGAGAGAATACCCTCGAAACAATGTGAAAAAGGTATGGGCGCGTATAATAGTTGTGTTGAACGATTCAACCGGCACTGAAATACACAACGCGTTTTCTTTTTTTTTTTGTTATACCGCTGGTTGAACCGATTGAGAGGAGAATACGCAGTTGGCCAGAACGGATACAAAAGAAATGTCGAGGCCGCAATAAAAGCTCCCCCGTAAAGTGAGCTTTTATTTCGCAAAGTCGGACGAGTGTCCCGCAGAGGCCTCCAGCAGCTTTCCCTCCAGAGTCTCCGGTCTCTTCGCCCCTCTCGTTCGCATACTTACACCCTTTCTTCCATTTCCTTTTCTGGCTTCTCCGTGGCTCGTCTCTTCTTTTCGGTCCACTGTCTTTCCACCCGAGACTCGTACCTCGACCCAACTTGTCCGACAACTCTTTCGTACACTTGCGTTCACTCTGAAAGACTCGACGTACGAACAGTGAAGCAGTATGCCTTACTGAACTCCACTACCACCATGACCATGTGTACTCAGTACAGTGAACAAGAGGATTTTGTTTGTTCGGTTCGCGTACGTACGCCTCTAACCGAGCTCGCTCGAAGTCACAAGGCGAAAAATTGGACAAACCCTCTCAGGGATATCCCGAGGTGTCCTGGCGATTTTTATTTATCGCTGCGGCTGCTGGACTCTTATTTCAACTCGGTTAAATAAACTAAAATACGTATATTTCGAGAAGAGACGTAAGAGAAAAAAATGTTTGATGGTTCACAGCAATTATTTCACAAAAAATAATCACTCTATGATGAAATTCCTGATTTCCAATATATCTATATATATTATTTTATAATAATGGATGTGTCCCACAGAACCATGGGACCAAAGTCACGCGTCTGCATTTTTTATAAGGACGCCTAAAAACCTCAGTGGTATCTCACCTTCCAGGAGTCCTTTATGCCTCGCGAAATCTCGCAAATCTTTTGGCAATGATATGCGTCTATGTCGTGGCGGCGGAAAGTCGGGGTTTCGGTGAGGAAAGAGAAAAACGACAACAGGGGAGGAGGCTCTTTCACGGTGGGTGCAGGGAGCACGGCCTTTCCCGTGGTATCCGAATAATTTTTGTAAATTGGTCCCATATGTATGAGCGGCCCCGCTGAATCCACAACTAGGCGTCGGAATGGCATAGTTTTTCAGCCCTCGCTCCTCGTTCAGCCCTCCCCTTGTCCTCCGGAGCCTCTTTTCCTCGGGTGTGTCCTCTCATCCCGCAGCAGTCGTGCCTCTCTTCCACTCCTTCACAAGCGTTTGTCTTTTTTTTTTGTCTTCCTTCGACTGCTTCCACCAGATCCGTTCTTTACACATCGTTCCTTATATCGTCCACCCCATATTCCGTTCCGTTCTCGATGCCATTCGATGCTATTCTCGAAGCGGAATTTTAAAACGCGCTCCTCGCTCTCTTTCTTTCAGCCTGTCCCTTCGACGAAATAAAAGTGCTTTATGGCCGCACGGGATACGCGTTCATTCGCCTCTCTCGGCTTCCACTCCCGAAAAATAATGTCTCGCACCCTCGTGGGAGCCACTGATACACAGGCCAAACTGTACGACTCCGCAACGGAGGATCGTTCCCGAATTCGAAGTGGAAAAACATGAAATCGTAATACCCATACATAGTACAAACGTTGCTTGTAAGGGCTCGTGTAACGTCTGCCTGTGGGGTCACGGTAGGCAGCACTCACTTGACACCAGGCTCTTCTATCCGGTTTATTTATTAAAAGTGGTGGAACAAGTGCTCTGCAGGTTTGCCGGGCCATTTGAGCCTCGCTGCGGCGAAGGAAAGAGGCTCGAACTACATCCGTGGTATGGCTGTTCGAGACTTCTTCAACCCTCTTAAGAATGCACTCTCCTTCCACACTCCGACAAATGCATACTGTTGCAGCCGTACATTCTGTCACATTGCGGACTTTGCATATACCTGTACACTATAGACTCTCGCAGACGCAAGGTGGTAAAAAGTTGAGGCCTTAAGCGTCTCTCGCCGGATATACGTATACCTATAGGAATTCATGGGTAAACATAAGTTATTCACCCTGCGGCGTGCAACGCGAGCTTCACCGTTGCCAGAAGCTCCACCAGTGTAGAGAGAGAGAGAGAGAGAGAGTGCGGAGGGTGAGAAGGGATCCTGCTACGCACGCTAAGCTCGCGGTATATGCTTAAGCAAACACGGGGTGATACGATACCATGTGCGAAAGCGTCGGCTACACCGCGCCTACTCCTCGACCCCGCACCATAGTTATCCCGTGCTTCGATGTCAGAACGTGTGCTTCAAGTGTTGCCGTTTCTGGTGCGGTTTGGTGGTTACGAAAATGAAGTACGTGTGTGTCATCGAAAGGAGAATCCACGAGAGGAAAACTCAGCCTCCATCTACTCCTCTCATGCGCCTTCGCCAACCCGGAGTTGTCGATCGTTGTACCCATTTCAGTCGTCTCTCCTCCATACTCCCTTTTATCCCATTCCAGTCGCCTCGTATGCGACGAGACAGAAAAACGATTTCGGAAATGCCGTAGAAACTATCGGAACGCGCTTGGCATCGAGAAGAGATCGGTCTCGTCTCGTGAGCGTGCGATACTCCCCATCAGGCTTTCGCGGGACGTAAAGGAACGAGAAGACAGCCATCGGAGGAAGGAAACAGGACACGAAGCAGCTCCCTACTCTAATGGATACCTCTTCCAGTGTAACGCGCGATTTATAGTTTCTTCTTGTTGTCTCTAGTGCACTAACGCTACTCTTTCTCTGGGCTGCACTCGGGAACGGGTATCAGTTTGTCTTCGAAACGGAAAGCCGTAAAAGGTATCTCGTCAATGTGTGGGGCGGCCACTGGGGTACCCATCTGGTCACATGCCGGATAGAAAAACATCCCCAGTCGGCGAATGAAACAATCTTGAAGTTTTATCACTTATATTATAGAACTTCAATATTGCTAAGACGCAGGAGGCATAAGAGCTTTTTTTTTATTGACAATACATTGAATTCAATTAGATCCATATCTACATAAATAATAAATTGCCAATGTCCTTATGAAATATCATAAGATCGTCCGCAATATTTTTACAAGCAATGCTCCACAGCAAATTCTGTTGTACTTCAAATACGTAGATTCAATGTTTGAGTGAAAAAACATACCTTAAAATGGAATGCTTCAGAGACAAGGGTCAACGCGATGCAGAAAGAGGATTGAACCTTAGCGGAGAGGAAACCTGGGCGTATGTGGCCTTCCTGCAAGAGGGTCATTTTCCACAAAAGCCGACCCACAAGACACACGATTTCCACCAACGAGACGACACGGGATGGTTCTCAACGACCGGTGGTGGCCACTTTATGACCAGATTTTAAACAAAATACGAAGCCCGTAAACTGAGGTCGTTAAACACGCGTCCCGTGTTCAAGGGGACGCGCCCATTCACCTATACCGAGTGCCGGTAGGATCAGAGGCACCGGCAGGAAGAAAAGGACAAAAGGCGCGTGGAATCGGAGGGAGCGAGTGAGAGATCCTTTCTCTTGCGGTTATCAGAATGTGTTGCTGTGCGCGCTGGTCGAGCTCTTCTCGGCGAAGGAACGAGCGAGCGATAGCGGCTGGCGTCGCCGGACCACACCACCCGGCCCTTGAGAGCCCACTCCATCAAAAGGATGGCTTTTATACCTTCTATATTTACGAGAGATGTTTCTTCCGTCGCCCGCCTCTTCGAGATAAGAACGGGAGATCGGACCACATCGGCGAACCCCTGCACGACCTTTTCCTCGATCGCTGTTCGTCTTTCGCTGCCACCGCACCCCTTTCTCGCACCTGTAGTGAACAGCACCTAAAGCCCACTGACCATTTGGATCAAATAATCGTAGCCCTGTGAATCTGAGTTAATTATACGTTGAATTAACGTTCGCCACTAATGAGCATACGTTTTCTCTGCTGATCTACATTTGTACATATATATCGATTTAACGAATCTGTTCATTAAATCGAGGTTCGACTGTAATACTGTAAAACAGTCCAAGTGTGTTTATTTTTTTTTCATTATGACATCTTTGTAACGCAGCTTTGAAAATAGTCCTCAAGAGTACAGTTTAGAGGGCACCGACGAAGAACAACTGACGTCGCTGTGGAGCAAGGATACTTTATCGTGTCCACAGAAAAATGCTGTACACAACATTGAATTCCCACTTCGACACTCCCGCGCAAGCGAGCTCCCACTTGTCGAGGTTATCGAGATATCAACGAAACTCTTTCTCAGCAACAGCAACAGTGTTGGTGGGTACTTGAGTGGTGTCCGATCCGTGAGCGTCCATCTCAGGACTCAAGTTAGCAGGACTCGATGGCGGACTCCGCAAGGGGAGCATTGAGGAGAACGATGCCGTCCGACAACTCTTCGCGTTGGATTCTTTGCGTTGAAAGTTTATTCCCACGAGGGGTAAGAGCGAGAATTGACGTAGAGGAAGAGGGTAGGCTCGGTGACTAAGGGTGGAAAAAGGCGAAGAAAACGGACACACGGATGTGTGTGTGTGTGTGTATCCGCACTTGGTGTGCACGTTCGTTTTGTCCGGAGCGGAAGAGCCAAGTTTACCGAACGCGGTGCGGTTATCGACGTTCGACAGGAGGAACGAAGAGCACGTAGAAAAACTTGGCCGATCCCTGTGCCGGACAGCAACCAACTACACCACCACCCTATACACCTGCTATTATTCGAAGGCGCGAGGAGCCGAACAGCTTTAGAGTTTGGTGCATGCTCAGGCTCGACAGTGCGCTGCTCTTGACGCGCTTATCGCGGCTCCTCGCTCTTGCGTCTGGTCTCTTGCTGCTGGTTACACTCTGTACACGAACGTGGACAATACTTCGGTCTAGTAGGAACGACGAGACCGTAGGCGCCGGAACCCGCGTCATTGCGGAATAATGACGGGGGTGCGAGAGGTAACGGGGGGGTTGCGGCCAGTTGAAAACGGGGCGAGACTAGAGCAAGATAGATAGACAGATAGGAGAGTGGAAGTGGATGAGGTTGATGCACCGGAGAAGGGAAAACGTGGCCTCTACAATCCCTTTCCCTTCCTCCGCCTCGTTCACAACACTCAACTATCTAACCCCTGTCTCTACCCTTTCCACTTGCACTTCCTCCCCCAGCACGGTGCTTGCTGCTGCTGCTGCTCGTACGTGGATTAGGTACGTACTACCAGTGTGGACAGCAGAAGCAGCCCCACTGAGGGTGAGGAGAAGGCAGAATACACGCGCGACGCGTACTACAATGCTGGATGTCGCTCTGGACAATAGGTTGCCCCGAACCCCACCATCACGAACCTCAAAAGCCAAAACCAACTAACCCAACCCTCGTGCATTCCCATCTCTCTGCCTGTACGATGCACCAGCAACAGCAGCACCACCATCCCCCAGCAATAGTACCACCACTAACGCCACATGTGGAAGCAGCGAGTGTGACCAAGCTCGAAATCCAACGACCAGAAGCCTCACTCGTGGGATGTTCATGCACCGGAGATCGTAACGGTGGACTCTACGCCTGCCATTTACCAATTTTACCACGAAACGTATTGGGTTATGGTACAAAGCCATAGACGCCCTCGATGCTCCGTTAATATTGTATTTTCTAAGGGGCAAACGACTTGCGATGGTCCCAGAATCATATGGTGTCCGGAAAAGTGGTCCATTTTCAATTATGCTCTTAGTTATCGAGCTTGAATGAAAATCTTTGTCAACAAAAGTCATCCACATATAAATCTGGTATCTTGACGATAACTTGGTTTTAATTGGTCGTGGATTTTTGAATAATTATAATGGGTTCTTTCTATGGTTAATACGATGCTCTATAGGTACAGAAGAAATAGATTTTTGATATCGAGGAGGATTTTGCCGTCATCGCTCTCATGTGTATACAGAACAGAAGATCTAAACTGCGAGTGGTTCCCATGAGAAGGAGCGGAAAGGGAGATTGCCCAAGCAGCGCTCGCGTCTACGTTTGCCCTCCATTCTCAGCTTCGAACGAGAAAGAAGGACTTTGTCGTAACCCGTGGTGACCCCCGTGGGGCAACCGAGACATCCGAGCACAGTCCTCAGCCTCTGAGCCTCTTTTGCCCCTCCATTTCCCATAACGGAACTCATTTTCGCGTTTCTCTCGTTCTCCTCGGCTCCCACGGGAACTTCCTTTGCCGGTCTCTACAGTAATGGCTCCCAACACTATCTCGATTCACCTTCTTTCTTCCGGTATGTTTTTTCCTTACTCTCGCGGCCCATATAAATGTTGCTTCAGCCGAGCTTCAACTCGCCGGGCTAATGCATCGCCAGGGACGTGGCCCAGATTTATCGCTCGCCGAGATTGTTCTCCAAAGATTTATAAATAAATATAACAACATGATTTTTCGCTCGCTCGCGCATTCGGGACGGGCGGAGATAGCGGATTGGAGCTATCCGCTGGGACGATATAATTACAAACGTATTTTCCCTTTTCGAGCAATGTCGCTTGTCGATGAACAGGACCCGGTCACAGGAGAGTCGTTTACCCGATGCATTCTCATCACGCTTGTGGCACAGGATTATTTAGTTTGCATTTCGTCACAAAAAAAAACCGTAAACGAGAATAGCCATCCTGGTATTACATGCTAATAAATATTTATATGCCACGATAGCCCTCGACTAATTGGTAATACCATTTTCTCTGTCGAATTCCTCATCTGCAAAAAGCCGGTTCAACAAATTTTCGATATCCCAATAAATTTGCCGACGATTTTAACGCAAAAAATGTTCTCGCTATTACACCAACGGAATTTCTGTAATTACCGGTGAAATGTTAGTTGAAAGCGCTCCACAATAATGAGATTAACCTGATCAATGCATTATGGAAAGACTCTGCGCTATCGAGGTTATCGAATATTTTAACCGTTATTACATAAGTGAATGCATGGAAAAAAGGAAAGAGAGAAAAAAATAGAGTAGATTTAAAAAAAAAAAAAACAACACGAAACCTCGAAGCCCATCGACATGGCTCTCCATCTTTTCACCCCACATTTCCCGCCCTTTCGGTATACATGCATACTATATCATCGTATAATACAGTATACTTTTATGAATTATTATTTCATACGCCCTCTTTTCTCGCACGGTTAGCTCCTTTGCGCTCATCGACTGTGTGATTATGCACAGCGAGACCGAGGGAGGTAGAACTCGAGCTTTTCTCCGGAGGGACTCGGGCTCAGTGCCTCTAGGGTTCGAAGTCGACGGAGAGGTCACTGAGCCAAGGGAGTCATGCTCCTCCGCCTCGCTTCCTTCCTCCCCGTATCGTAGTTGCGCATATTTTTATACTCTCCTATTGCGAATAAGTGAACCAGCGCGTAGCGTTGGGATCTGGAGAACTCGGGGATGACGACAATGAAGCCCTTGCCAGCGAGTGAAAACCTCAGGCCGCCGTGGCGTCTGCAGTCCAGCCGCCGGTTCGGTGGGGGGGGGTTAAAACGCTCGGAAAATATTCGATACTCGGGCTGGTGGTCCGTACCGGGGTAATTCGATCGGCGACGGCCCACCGGCGCCTGGGATAGTCAAACATATATCCTCCGAACGGCCAGTAGATTCGTGTGTATCCGCATACGCTCTCACCGTTTCTGGCTGGACGGTTTGTTCATGTTGGATGTGCAAAGGGCATGCTGTTGCCAGCACGAGCGACGCCGTCGGCGATTGGGCTACACTCCCGCTTCGTACTCGGTTCTCTCTCGTTCCACGTTGCAGAAGCTTGCGGGGTTGCACTGCATCGGGAATCGATTGCGCCTGGGAAATATGCAACCCAAATTGCATTCCAGCATGGGCTTTGATCATTGTGAACTCGTCGCTCTAATGGCGTAGTCCCCTCGCGCGGCAAACACGTTTCGCGTCGGGCTCACTCCACCCCCTCTCTTTCTCTCTCCCTCTTTCACCAAGCGGAAGCATAGAAAATGCAGGCTATGGAACGAGGTGCACGGTAGGCGATCGAGACCGAGTCCGTTCACCCGTACCGATAGTCCGAAGGGATTCCCGCTTTCGGTACACAGTATACACGTATATATAACGGCGAATGTGGGCCTGATGGTGCTCCAATAAATTTCTCTAGTGGATCTTGGACTACATGGGCTGCTGTTAGTTTTGTAACTAACGACGCGTCGGGGGGCCATCCTCTCGCTGACCCTGATGTCGATTTAGAGCACGGTTTACCGCCGGGTTCACCCATAAATATCTGCGACTCGAAAGAAGGCTTGAAGCTTCCGATGCACGGTAGCCGCATGATTAATTGTATTTCGTTTGTACTTCTAAGAAGTACGAGGAGGCAAGTGTACAATGTTGAATGGCTTGAATATGCAAAAGGATGTACGTGGTGCGTGAACGGACCGTATCGAGGGCCGACCTGTTAATGAGTTCCCGTGAACGTTAATTGCCATCTCCATCTCCGTCTTTCTCTCTCGCCTTCTGTCCTGTTTCACCTCGAGGTGACACGTCATAACTCACAGAGAAACCTGTCCACCGGTGACAGAGAGCAAGAGAAGTGCGAGCTTTAATTAATCATCGGGAAATCTTGTGTAAAAGCGACTTCGTCTCCGGTGAGGGATAGGATAGTCTCGGAGTCAAAAGCAAATTCGGATAAGGGGCCAGGATTAATCATACCACTCGTACATTATGATACTACCCCGGAGTCTAGTTCTCGACGTGTAATTCATCGCCTCTCACGGAATTTCTCGTGACACTTTGTTTTATCGACGAATTTTCGGCTGTTTTTTTTTTATATTGTTTTTGCGTGACACTCGGTAACTACGCAACTTCGTGAAGTATGTAAGCGCGAGGACTTCACGAAAGCGCAAAAACGCTTCGCTCCACGAAACACGAGTCGGAATTCCTTAGCGGCAATCGTCGCACAATGTACCGTTAACCTCAATATCTCGGATCGTAAAAAAACCGAAACCAACTCGTAAATACAGTGTCGGTGTCAAAAATTGAAAGCTTAAGAGCACGGTAAATAACGCTGATGGCTAATGTTGCATGAATGCGATAAGCTGGCAACTTTGGCGCCTACACCCAACGCCTCCATTGACTCTCGGCATATCCGCTGAATTACACGATACCTATATACATATAACTACAACCGAGCAGACGGGATTTTCCTTTCTCTTCCGAAGCTTCGCTCAGAATCGCTCACCCGTTAAGCCAAATGAATATAGTAGCGTACGATAGAGCGCCACTGTTCCTCCCAGAAATTTACTACAGACCGGCTGCTGAATTTGCCCTTGGAATGTGGATTACTCCTGATTCCCAAGCTTCGTTCTGTCAAACGACAAAGCAATTAACAACACGGGTTATCACGTGATCTGCACTATCGCGACGATGGTACCTTGCTGCATTTATGATACTAATTTTATTTACCGACTGACTGCTGTCTTTGCAGATTTGCATATCAAGGTCCGATGGAATTCATTGTTCTGTTTGTTAAATATCTGAAATGACAAAAAATCAATGAACCTTTTTCATTACGTGCTGGTGAGATACAATTACGCTTCGAAATTCAAATGTATCGCCGTGATATGGGTGGACGTTCGCATTGTTATTGTCTTTTATCGTACCGTGTGTATTTCGTTTTACGAGGAGATGCGAAGCCACAACAGTGACAAGGATTTTTTTTTTTTTCGTTGCTCTTCACTTTCTCACTTTTCTGAGTGAGTCACTCGATTCGCCTGCTTTTCACATTGAACAGTAAAACCCCCCGACGGATTTGCATGAAAATGAAACGCTCATAGACCGCCAACGCCGAAATTAATGAATTTTAATAAGCGAGTGTATACCGCGACCGCGCGCGCGCGCCCCCCAGCAGCAGCTCGTCTTTTTTATTTTATTTTTTTCTTCACCGCCCTCGCGTCACGAACATTTTTCTCCTCGCCATCCCTGTTTTACTGCCTTTCACACGACCGCGGGGTCACGTCACATTGCCCTCGTCGACGCGTCGATCAAAGCCAACGCAATATGCACCCCCCGCCCTCCTCCACCTCTCCCAATTTCATTCCACCGCCCGCCTAATTTACAAATATTCAACTAATAACATTCATGAGATAAGTAGGGAGATATAAGATATAAGTCGACCGACAATTGCGCTGTCAACCTAGAATTCGACCATTGGCCTCACTTTACATTTTGATGACCGACATCAACCTTGGACATTTTTTCATCTTCACCACGATTTACGATTCCGACGCATAATAATCGGTTATTTCAATTTTGTGATTTCAGGTGAGCAAACACATTAATGGACTGTCTCCTCGTCCATGTACGATTCATAATGAAAGTCGCGAAGGTAGGTTCCGAAGAGGCTGGAATTCGTTAGAAGTCAACGCTGCACAGGACGAAAAATAAAAAGACATAATATCGGCAAATAATGTTTTCACTGTGCCGGAAAAGTGGTCGGAGTGTCAGGAATGAGAAGGAGGATATAGCGAGGTTTTCGTCTGGTTTCCGCGACACAACTTCGCCGATAAAACTACGGTGCTCCGGTCGATGAATCCATAAGACGAAAAGTCGGGGGGTTCATGAAACGCAGCGTTCGCCCGTTCCACGTTTCCTTTTCACGCCCGACAGTGAATAGGCCGTGGTACGGCGGCGCGGGGGAGGGTGTCATGAATTGCACATGGCCAGGGTGGCCGGAAATCGAGTGAAAGAGTGCCGAGAAGTGCACGCAAGAGAAAGAGCGCGCGGTGAGGGTCGTGAGGATAGCGAGAAGTTTATAAGTCGGTAATTTGAGGCGCGGGGCACGTACGCGAAGTCAGATCTTTGCGGCGCCGAGATAAATCAAGCACCTACGTCGTCCCGGTTGCGACTAAACCCCCCGCGCCACCCCCGCCGCCTTACCAGTGCACGAACCCTCTCGAAAAGCAGTAACCCCACGAGAAGCGCGCGCCAGTAGGAGAAGGCTTCTCGCGAGCGCGAACGGGGCGAACAAGGCGACTAGCTCTCGGGCCGGCTTCGACCTCGATCTTCCGGAGCTCAGGGTGGGCTCGACTCCGGCGCGGTTATTTATTCGGGAATTACCGTCGCTTATAATAAGCCCCTCTTTATTCTCGAGCGTCTCGTACGGCGTCGTGCGCCGAGGCCACGCGCCACGAGCTCCCGTTGAACAGATTTCACCGTGATTTAATGGAGTCTCTCCGGTTTGGTGGTGTGGCTGGCGTTCCCGTTGTGGAAGAGAGAGAGAGAGAGAGAGAGAGCGCTCGAGTGGGCTCACCTTTTCCTCGAATATTCTCACGAGGATTCTAAAAGCGCACGGAATCCCGTGCGGGAGCCTTGTTTTCCCCGCCTTAATCTTGATACTTTTTTTGTTTTTTCGTTTTTCGTTTTTTTTTTTTTCGACGGCGTTGAAGGTGCCTTCGTGTGATCACGGGGTATAATGTAATCTTGTTTCGTGAGCTCTCTCCGGCAGAGATTACATTTTGGTAAATTTATCACGCCGTTGGTGTTTCGAAAGTTTGGCTTGATCGATCTCCCGAATCTCCATGGTATTACGTACGGAAGGAAGTAGGATGGAAACGGTCTCGCATCGTGGGCCAAATAACGAAATGGTAATTCGATTGTTGGTTCTATCCAAACTTTGGCAGAGAAAACGTGAGATTAACTTTTACTCATTTTCCTCAGCCACTCCTCAGCCTCGGTCCCTCCACGCGGACTGGACCCCGAGCGGAGACTGTGCATCATCGGATCAACAACTTTTTCTCCTTCGACTTATATCCCTGATTATATCCTTGTTGCGGGCGTAGCTTTAGTTGCGAGGCTTCGAGGGCTTTCTCAGCGCGTCCATCCGCGTTCCACTCATCTTGTGGAATGTAACTCGCGGTATGGAGCGTGTCTAGTGGTCTGATATGAACTGCCGCGGGTATATAGCAGCGAGAAGGTGAGTCTGACTGTTGCGCGCGCATCTGGTGTCCTCCTACGGGGGTGTGGTCACCCCTTGGTTTCTATAGGTTGCATCGGAATCTGTGGGCGAAAAAAAAAACAAAAAAAAAAATTATCTGGCAAACTGCGATAGATTAATTTAAAAACGCACGAAAAATTTCACTCACGTTGGATGTAATTTTCATTTGGTGCTTCACCCTGGTAACTATACGCAGATCGATCGCTTGCGCATCAGTGATAACGATGCCTGAACGTTGAAACGAGCCTCGTACCTTTTTTTTTTTTTTCACCCGACAAATTATCCCACGATGTACGGCTTGCTTTTTTTGTTTTTGTCGTTTTGATCTCATGTATCCGGCCACTTTGCACGAGTTAAAACGAAATTGTTCATGCTAACGGGGTTCGAGCTGGTACACGTGAACTACGAGGATGAAATACTAAGCACCACGAAGCAGCTACAGCCCGGGATAATAAACAGACTGACCTGGTCGAGGGGATGATGGTCCGGTGCACGTGAAGTGGAAGAGTCAGCGATGAAGGGAGATGGCCGAGTTGATCGTGCATGCAATCACGCCGCTCGGAGGAGGAGGAGGAGGAGGAGGAGGAGAGGGTATGTCAGAGGGAACGAGCCGTTTTAGCCTACGATTATGAGGCAGGGGCGAAAAAGGGTAATGCTGACAATACTTTTACGAGTATCACACGTGCTGTACGTGTACTGCATGATCGCGCATTGAATCTCATCGTTGATAGCCACGAGTGCTTTCTCGTCGGTAATATATCCAGCGTCCAGTCAGGTCTAGTCACCCCTTCCTTCCCCTTCATCTGTATTTCTCTCGGTCTATCTCACACCGTCGATGTATGTGTGTATGTGTATGCGTTGTGTTGCTCTCGCGACTGCAAAGCTCGGCCACATCGACCCCTACTGGCGGTACCTTCACCGGTCCACATGGCACATCCCCGCGGCCCCCTTTGTCCTGCTATTGTGCGAAGCTTTGTTCGAACGGTGACGGGGTCACATTAATCTGTCTCTCACTCCCCCTCCACAGGATTGCCTATACGTCGTACGTTATATGGGGCGTGAGGTGGTGGTCTACGAGGCGAGCTCTCTGCCACCCACGCTCGACTATCCACCTGCCATGGATTAGTCGTATATCTCGTGGTACACCCTTAAATCTCGATACATCTATATACCGATTAATACTAAAATCTCCTGAGCCGTGATTTCTCTTTTCTTTGTACTCGCACGTAAACACAATACGATCGCTTTTCATTTACAGAGATTTTTCAGTGATTTTAAAAAAAAACGGTTTGTCGACAGACACGAGCTCAGACGTGGGTCATTAGTATCAATTTATTATGTATTTTTTTATTCGGGATGGTTTTATACGAATTGATTATAATCCATATGCCTAGGTGCAGAATTTTTTCTTTTTTTCTTCTCTTTTTATAATCATCACACGAGCCAACGATGAGTTCACAGCGATTCAAATTAAAGACTGGGATCATTCTAACGTGCTGATTTTATTGTTATACGAACCATTCATGAGCCCGATAATTTCTTTACTCGCTATAACTATTTCGCACACATCGTCGAGATAATGACGATTATTTCGGTATCGCAATCAACAGCAGCACTGCAGCAGCCAGCGACTGTCGACACATCGGGTTCGTTTCGACAATGCACTCGATATGCATGTGGGGAAATGGCTTCGATAACAAGAATTCGACAGCAGTGCGACGCGTTCGGTGGTGATGTTCCTGGACTGTGTGCATCATAAGTATCCCCGTTTGTTGGGGCGCACATAACTAGTATCGCGGCAGTCATCGGTTCACCGACGAATATATATATAGACGAATTTCTGTGCCTGAACATTCCGGGATACATAAATAATTGACCTACCGTGCCAGTGATTTTGATGGAGGATCAGCTTTTGACGATCGATAGAACGCAGTGCGATGGAACGCGTCGTTTGAAGTTAATTGCAACCCTCGTCGCCGTGCCCAACCGGTTACCACAGAATTTATAAATTGTTAACGCATCGACGATTACGTCCTCTCACTCCTCCTCCTCCTCCTCATCTCCCACGCCTCCATGTTTTTGTTCATAGTGCTCTGTGCGGCCCGACTTTCGGATGCATTTGCGATGCGCCGTTAGCAGTTGGATTCGAGGCTGAACCACCGAACTTTCGACTTTGCCCAGAACGCCGGTCGCATTGCGACCTATCCCTCGTACTCCGCCGTCACGTGTGTGAGTAAGCTCGTAGGGATTGTACGGGATTAACGGTGTTTACGATTTAAGCGCATTTACCCCGGCGGCTCTCTCGCCGGGCCGCGCACCGCTCGTCGCAAGTACGAGTTTAAATAAATCCTGTTGGGTTAAACCACGCGAGCAGCGCGGCTAGTGGCGGTGAGAGGGATGGAGGGGTGACTAGTTGGGCAAAGGGCGAAGCACGTTTCAGGCTATTTCGTTAGATAGGTGCGGTGCGCCTCTATTATGGGTATTATTAACCCGTAATGTCCCAATCAAAGTTCACGAGCTGTACAGGATCAACATTCATCGAATCACGGTGCAATATCTGATCCGTCATGAATTTGATGTTTCAATATGAATGAGGTGTAAAAAGCTTTTCAACCAATGTCATCCAAATGTCAAGGGCTTTCGATTGGTACCGCTTTCGTGTTATTTTATATGAGACACATCATCGGAAAGTGTTCGACAGGGTGTCCGAATAATGTAACTGATGTCTGGTCAGCAAAGGGTTGAAAATTCTATTCTCCTATTTCTCATTGCTGTATAATGACTACTCCGAAATGTACGAGAGGGACCGTTAACGAGTCGAGAAGAGAACTCGCTCTTGTCGTCGGCACGGCAAGTGGTACGCTCGTGTTACATTGTTTCAAGGGCTCGATAGAACGACGGAGATGAGAACCGACGAGATAAAACGAAAAGGTGAGAGAGAAGGGGAACGGCGTGGAGAGAGAGACTGTGCGCGCGCATTTCTGTTTCGAGTTTCGAGACATCGCTCGTTGTATCGCGGCCGTATCGATTCACCCCCGCCAACTATCCCTCGCACTGGCTATGCGCTACCCCAAGGTGGGGTTATACGTGGAGAAAGTCTCCTCTCCTCACTAGGGAAATTTTCTTCAATTCACGGGACACCTGGGACACTAATACCGAGCATTGCTAATCATCGTTTCCCGAATCGGAATCCTCTTTAACATTTATAGAGATCTCTGTGTGTACAATTTATCAGCCCTTCGTAATTAGGACTTACAACATTATTATTTCAATATATTTAACGCTGCTTTTTCTTTTAGTTTCCAAATTCCTTAAGCTATTAAGGAAGTGGTGAGTATGAGATTTGAAAAATTCAATTCAAAATCAATAAATAAAAATGTCCGAACCGAATATTTCTTCAGTTATTTCTCCGTTGATTATTTTGAAAAACGAAAAATTTTTGGTATAATTAATCATCACTGTTGATATGAAAATTCTCATGGCGTGATATAATTAAAATTTTATGGTACTCAAACATTCAGATTCCACGAATTTTCGAACGTGGTCATAAACAATTCTGTACAGAAGCTTCACTGTTCGTATATTCTGTTTAAAATCGTGTTAAATAATATTTTGCAAATACAGACCATAAATCATGATGAAACAACAACGTGTTTGAATTTTCATTTTGACATGGTAGAGAAACGTGTTGTGCCGGAGTAGAGAAACAGCTCGAAGTACAAAAGCGTCCCCACTCGAGTCGTCCGTCTCCCCTCTCGAACCAGATCGGCACTGTTGCTCACACCGTCGAGTTTCCCCTGAACCTGAAACCTACCCATAACGCAGTTTCCTACCTCGCAGTTCGAGGCTCGCACGCTGGATGGCGCCAGCTTGAAATTTTCCTCCGGGAAAATGCATTCCTTCGTTCTCACGGGTTTCCTGTCCTACGTTGGTAAAGTGGGAACTCTGGAAAGCTCCGTTCTCGTCGCCCGCGAGTTCCGAGCTTTCCACGGAGCGTCAGCAGCATCAGCCGCGGTGTCGGCAAGGCTGATCGTCGTTTCGCTTCCGTTATCATGCCACTGATATCGCAGGGTACATCCTCCGTGCCATTGGGAATCGTGGGTTCGACGGCAGGAAAGTGAGATCGGATTCCCGACGGGATAACGAGCGGATGACTGGCGGCAGAACATTGAACGCGACGCAGAAGCGCAGCGACGAAAGCTCTCACTCCTTACGCTTTTTTCCTCATAAACCCCACGTTCATTCCACATTGTTAGCGATGCACTATGGATATTAACCCGCAATTTTAGCAACAGCGCATGCTTGAGTCCGTCTCGTCGTCATCATTGTGTTAGGCACGCTCGCGGTGGGCAAGCGTGACTCCGAACGATAGTATCGTGATCCGGCAATTGGATAAGCGCGCCCCGACTGCCATTGGCGTCTACCTCCCGGACCAACCGGCCGTACCCCTATCTTGTTTTATTCTCCAGTTGAAAACGGAAAATAACAAGAATTTTGCAACTTGCAGGACAGATCGTCGAGGGTTATTAAAGAATAATAATAATAAGCGGTGTAAATAGAATGAAAAATACGATAGAACGAAAATTTGAACAAGAATTTGACGATGGTTATTTTCTCGCTACTCAGCTGATTTACAAAAGCTACCTGAATCAACGAATCAAAATTTATCACGCATGATATGCAAAGTGCCAGTCCGCGTTGCGAGCGAATAATAGTTATTTATGGATGAGAAACTGGATAATTATTAATCATCGCGATTTGTATGCATTATTGTTATAATTATTAGTGACGCAGCGTTGTATTATTCGGTTCAGGTCCACTTCTCGTTCGCCTATGAATTAGAGCCGTTAAAACCACGTATTATGCTGCGCACTGTGTTCCATCGCTTTGGATAACAAGACTATAAGAGTGGAACGGTTAATCATGCATTAGTTGATGAGCGTGACTCCATCACTTCTGCATCCGCATTTTGCTAACAAAATAATTAACGTTTGCGCAAATTCGATATCAGTCCGTGTCATAATTATGTTATAAGCTCGACTCGAGGCATGCTTTAAACTTTTGGCCCCTCGGAAATTGGGGCACCAAGGAAAATCAGACTCGGGAGGGCACATGGACAATCGAAAAATCCAAAGCCTTCGGGAACTCGGAAAAATTGAGGCTCCGAGACTCTTGACACCCTCGCGGCGACTCTACATATTTTTGTAGCACAAAAAGAGATTATACGATATCACCTTTTCATTTTCCTGGCTCGTTTCTTCGTATTATTCCACGGTGACTGGTCGTTACTGACTTTTACCACTCACTCGGCCGACTCGACAAACAGAAGCGGGAGCAGCACCTTTGGGAACCTCTTGCGACACTCCGAGCGGAGCACGCGTGCATTGCGTGAGCTACGTTGCTACCCCGCCGCTCCTGTTTGCGTTCCTCCTCTCTGTGTGTGTGACACCCGGTGACACTTCTAACCCTACAAGCCGCCATCCCGGATGCCACCGTCACTGGCGCCGCATAAACGAATATCGTATCGCGTGCGATAGTAATCTTCGGTACGTGCTGGTAGTTTGCTACAAGCGTCTGTGCGAGTAGAGCCTGTCCAACCCCCTCGCGCGCTGTGCGATATCGTCGCAGCGAAAAGCCAGCCTCGGACTTCGATACCTCTAATGCACAACGAGACTGACTGACAGATAAGAGGCGACTAACGCGAGTAAAGTTACGAACATTCAGAATAAAATACTCGTTTAGCTTTTGAATGAAAATAAAAATAAAACAACAACAACTTTATTGTGACCTGAATAAAAATTAGGCAGAAATATTATTTGAAATAGAATAATTATAATTATAATAATAGACAAAAAACGAAAAAAAAAACTGCACGATTTTACCGTTTCATTAAAAAAAAATCATCCACTCAAAAAAATAAAGGGGATGGGGTCCGAAAAAGCGCGTAGCTAGGGGATGAAAGTTAATCCGCATACAAGGGGATCAATCGAAATTTGACACTCCAGTCGATTCGAACTCGTGTAGGCGACGGTCGAGTGGCGGACACCTTCAGTATTCTATATGTACAACATTCACCGCTCCGACCCAAAAAAAAAATGCGCACACGTGGGAGGTAAAGCGTTTGGTCACGTGAATTTACCTATGACACCCCTTCCGCTCATTCTCCATGTATACTCCAGTGTAAGGTGTTAAAGGAGGATTTAATACCGGGGCCATCGGACCCTCGAGGCTTGTCTCGGTTCTCGTGGATCGGCTTGCACCAACGGCATCAGCAACAGCCCTTTGACAAGACGAGACACCGTCGAACTATTCACCCTTCACACAGCACATTACATCCGTGAATTTGACGGCATTCGAGTGATACGAGTATCGCCAAACAATTTTGTTAATTAATTTTTCTCACCCTCGCACTTTTTCAAGTGTTCTCGATGCCCTCCTGTTTATAAGCCCGAACTGTCGGTCCCTAATACTTTTTTAATGAAGGGGACATTGCAATGGATTTTGTGATATGAGGCCAACTTTTTCGACAGTCTGCAAACAATAATTGTTTCGAAGAAAATTTATTCATTCTCTTTTTTTTTAAATAGACAAATGCTCTCGATGCATTCTAAAAATAATGAATAAAATTAAATGCTCAAATGCTGTTACTAAGAAAATCGCATGATCCCTCGTTAACATTCTGAAAAAAATCTTCTTCGAAGAAGTTTAATATTGAAGTTCTCGGAACAAATTGCCATAGCACATCTCGATTAAAGTACGAGCTAATATGTAGGAATTTATGTAGGCAGCGAGACGATGTAAATGTGGAGAAGTAAGCCAGACAAAAGTGTATCCTCCAAGGGTTGATTCTCGTCGTATGGTTAGATAGTTACGGGCGGGCTCGTCGCGGTGAAGACAACGAAAGCGGGCGGATGCTTCACGCGACAAAGATTCCAACAACGGTAGAGCGGTGCAGTACATGCCGTTCAGTTGCAGCCTCTTCCTCGCAGCTCTTCACGTTTCTCTCTACTCACCCCAGTGGAAAAGTCTCGCTAAGTCATTACTATTAATAACCAGACAGCGAGAACACTGCGACACCGCGTGCTATTATTCATAATGATGTGATTCATTTCCCTACTGGGCCGGAATGCGGTGTGCCTCTTCTCTCACCACATCTCATCTCACTTCTCTTCATCTTCATCTTCCTCCTTTTCCTCTCGTTGTTCCGTCTACCGCGCCGCATCTTCTGCCCCTTTCACCGTTTCCTCTCGACAGTCTATCTCCCGTTCTCCATCCCCAATCACCATCCTCTTGCGCGCGCCACCCTCGCGGTCTCCAACGCGTCGGGTATAATCGCATTAGCATGCAAATATTAAATTTGTCCTCGTTGCTGAAGCCCCGAATGCCATATCTCTTTTTCATTGTATCCCGTGACAGACTCTCCGCTCCGTCTGGTGGAGTCGAAAGTTCAACCACTCTAAAGCACATCCCCGAAGGTAATAAATCGTACAGTTACTCCCTCTCGGACAATAACAATTTTCTCCGTTTTCTCATTTGTTCCTACTTTCCTCCACCAAATTGCTGTATCACGCGACCGAGCAGTGTATCACGTATCCAGGTTTGACGTTCGTTACGGCTACCCGACCGCAAAACACCTAACGTGCGGAAGCTCCTGGCCGCCGTTTAGTGACCGTCGCATGGAGGAGAGGAAGAGGGAGAGAGAGAGGTGGAGATACGAAAATGTCGGAAATTGTCTCTGTGACACGTGCGCCCTCTGATGCTCGGGGTTTAATGGCCAAACCCCGAGAACCGTGAAATAGCCGTGAGTGCGAAGGAGAGAAAGAGAGAGAGAGAGAGCGAGAAAGAGAGAGAGAAAATGACGGCGTGAGCCAGGCACTGCGAAGGGTGGCGGCGAAAACGGTTTCCCCAGATATGAGCGAGATAAATCTCGGATGCGGGTGCTTAGCGCCCTCGGGGACGATGCTAGTCCGGGCCATCGTCCCATCCAGCTCTCGCGCTCTATCTCCTTCGTCCCCGTAGCACTTCCACCGGTAGTACTGTTAGACCGCGGCAACGCGAAACGTGCGCAAAAGTTATTATATCGTGCCCCACCAATGCCACACCCTCTGCTCTCATGGCGAGCAACAACAGCGGCAAAAGCTCCTCCACCACATACGCGCGGTCTTGGCAGTACCTTATTAAAATTGAACGCCCTTCGCCTATCGCACGAGCAACCGCTTGCTCGCTCGTATTTATTATCGTGTCGCGTGGTACTCGAAGCCTTTTTATTTAGAAAAATATTGTACGTATGCGAACGCAATGAGGAGGAGGAGGGGGGGGGGGGGGAGGTCGTACGTGAGAGCGAGGGTGTAAGTGAAAGAGGGAGAAGGAGAAGTAGAAAAGCAGGTTTATTGTCAACCGCGTACGCCCTATCGCTTTGCATACAGTAACATGTACTCTACGTGTATACAGGCTGCAGCGGAGCAGCTTTTCCATTTTGTTTTACACTACGTAATCTCATTAGCATTCAAGAGGAATAATATAAGAGCACGTTGGCAAAACACCGTTTCTTTATCGTCCTTAAGGGGTCAGGTCACTCTTTAGTTTTGAAAACTTAAGTGGTATATGCATATGCATAAACAAAATGCGTACTCCCGTTCTCCGAAGGCTCTTCTTTCGCGGAGATTACAAGATTTACCTCCGCTTATTTCCAACGTACAAATTTAACTTTCCGAGTCTCGGTGAAATTGGAAACGTCGCCGATGGCGATTGAACGGAATCACCGGGGGAATTGCTCCAATTACAAAATTCTGATATTTTTGTATATTGATCATTTTTTATTTCTTTATTTCAATCACAATATTTGCATCACAATTGGACGGTTTCTTAATTAGTTATTCGATCCCCTTTTATGCCCTTTTCGACGACCGGAAAACAGCGACGTGATTTACATTACCAACGTCCAATTTGAGGGCTCAAGAGATTTTTTTCACTCACGGCGTTGCAGGAAGCAAGATTTAAGTAGTTTACGACACATTGTGGAGTAGGCGGACGAATAAGCGAAGACTTCACCAAGTTGCGCGGTGTGGAGTACGGTCGCTTGTACTCGGAGGTTGGGAGAGGGGAAGGGCCGAAACGCACGACTAGGGTACATGGCTATTTGCTCAGGGCAAGCTACGGCGAGAGCGGTAGTCGGTACAAGGGAAGGGGGCTCAACTTGCCTCCATATTTCCCAACAGACCTAGGAACCACCCTCATCCACCTCTCGCTTTCTCTCGTCCTCAGCCCTCGGCCTGCCGCCTCACTCCACGAGAACGCGTTTCTCTTCTTACTAAACCCCCTGCTCTCCCGTAGCACCGGCGGTTGCGCTTCTCGCCCGCTCTATGATTTACAACCAGCGGCTCTCATCTTGTAAATAGTCTACTCGACAAATCGAATTTCACTCTCCCCACGACTTTGTTACGTACTTCTTACAGTACGTGTTGAAAAATTCAATTCATACTGGTTACATGCAATTGTAACATGCAACCCTTTGATCCACGAAAGGAGTGCAAGTCAATATGTGGTCAGACACGTGAAAACGTCATCTCGGCAAATGCACCGAGTTACAAAGGTACAAATGGTCGTATCGTCGAATAATTCGTGTCCGCTGAAATTTCGACCTCTGACGATATTAGGTGTGAATTTTGTTATTTATTCGATGGTGCGGGCCTCTCGGTTGAGAGCACCTTGGCACGTCACGCAACTAGTTGCCGAGTGCAAATAGTCGAGCGAGCTCACCCAACGCACCCCCCTTGAGCAAATGCGCTCCGGGTCTCCCAGACTTATTTCACGGTGGAACGAAGACAAGGTACTACAGCGGGGCAGATCTCGTGTGGAATTCACGAGAATCCTAAATCCAAAACTCGAAATAAAGAGAGTACACAAGGAGGAAATACTGACGCGCTATTTTCAAATTTACTCGGGTTTATTTGCAAGCGTTTTATTTTTTACCTCGCGATATTAAATGCGTACGGCTTTTCATTTTCCACTGCCCGCCTACGAAAATCATTCTAAAGCGATCTCGATAATTTTTCGTACCCCGATGACTTCCGGTATTACGAATTTCATTAAAAATACAATCTGATAATAAGCATGTTCCCGTTAAAATAAATGATGTTTCAACGGAAATGAATAATTCCTCGATAAAAAAATATTCCGATATTATACGCAAATGTATTCAATAGCACGAGTACAAGGGTTCAAGTGTCACTGAAAAATTAGGCTCCGTGTTCATAAAAATGCAATAGAAACCTGAAAAGAATTCGCCCAACACGATCTGTTGAATTCCTGCGCCGCGTGATAGCGTAAAAAAAAAGATCGACGAGGAATAATGGGCTCACATTTTTAATTCCCACAAACCGCTGGTCATTTTCCGCCCCTTCACTGGCAAACAGACTCTGTCGAGCCCTGAAAACTATGATCCACATTTTGTAATATCGACCGCGAGAGCCAAGGTAACTCGTGCAGGATGACGAATAAAAGATTCGTGGCAGTCGGGGTTGCTTTTATAATTAAAGAGCCTCGGGAGGGCATTTTTCTGCCACTTCCGCTTTTATATTTCTCTCGTGACGAAAACTGGAATGTACAGTATACATAGGTATAAATATCGTTATAAAATGGATTGTATCGCTTGACGAAGGGGCGGTAACCGTGACTGGGCGGCAGTCGGAGGTGAGACCAGTCGCTGACTCTCGTATAATACCAAACCACCGTTCGTGCAATACGAGACTTACTATGCAATGTGACTTAGCCGTATTTAGTGCACGTGCAGCCGAGAGAACTGACATATACACACACACGCCTTTAGTACCTACACGAGAAATGTGAGGGAACACGGCAGAGGAATACTTCCTCAGGATCCATCTAACCACCACTGTTCTCTACTAAAGCCACATAGAACCAAGTCCGAGGGCGTTAAACGGAGCTATTACTCTCGCCGTCGGTCTTATTGCTCATTTATCGACGAAAGCAAACTTACCACCGCTAGCAGTCAAACTATTGTCCATTGTACAGCTTGTCAGGTACTCAAAACTCATTCCTCGTTTACCGTGTCCGTTGAGCTCGTCGGAATCCAGCTTCAAAGCTGGAAAATCTTGTCTTTCAAGGCCCTGTGGGTGTTATGTACAGTCGGTTCCATGCTTGACGAGCGAAATTGATAGGCAAATGGCACTGTCAACTTATCGTCGTTTCGAGTCAGCTCCATGTCTCCATGTTGGCGCAGCCCCTCTGGAACTCAGGAAGGGGGAGGGGCTAAATGCGTGATCGGAAGTTCGGCATCTCCTGTACCGAATAGCGATCTCGACTAGGTATTCCGACTCGTTTGAGAGGCATAAAATAGCCGGAGGGTCTAACTCCGTCACTTTGTCGCTCTCTCCTTTGCTCATAGCGTAGCAGGTGGTCTTATTGTGGGATTATTTCGTGGGACAGGAGGGTGGGTTTCGGATTAGTATTGCCACACCGTATACGAGAATACGAGTGCCGTATAACGTCTGGATTGCGTGCCGCCGGTTGCCCCGTCACGAGAGTACCCAACACCGGCCGGCGATAAACGTCCGAATACGCGTAAAACCAACTCTTATCGGAAACCCCGCGGTGCCGGGCACACGACAGTCACTTCGCGACATCTCCATGCGTTTCTCGTGCCAGCGGGGCGAGAAGTGGCTCCCCATCAATCTTGGAAAGCAAGGAGTGTCCGTCTTGTTGGGTTTACGGGACACTTCATAATCATGACGAGCTTTCGGTGAAATTGGAGTGGAATTTTGAGGGCTCCGAGGTCACCTGAAAATTCTATTAATTCAATGATGCTGTAATTTATCGTATAAAGTATATTACCTTGATGATTAATATCCTGGAACAAGGAGAAACAATAACACATTTTAATCAGGGGAATGTTACATTTCATTGTAACCAAGAAAGAAAGTAACGAAGCAAGTTGATTCCATGGAGCAGAATTAAGTGCGAAAGAAAGTATATCTTCTCGGCAGAAATTCCATGCTTTCTTTATTCCATTTGCCCGCAATTCGACGTTTACGTTTAACTTGAATTTTATCAGAGCGCAAAACACAGGGTCCCTTAAGTGAAACAGTGAGCCCTTGGAGAAGTTTTGCAGTGTGAAGTACATGGGGCGAGTGTATTCGTGCTCACGCAACCCGCACGTCGTAGCTGCGCCCGAGATACTTCGTGCTCTCGTTCACTCGGTGTTTGCACCAATACCAACGCATAAATAGCTATGCAGGAGAAACGGCAGCGCGTATAGGTACGATAATTAACGAATATGCTAAACAGGCGAAAGGGACGAAGGAGAGGGGCCCTATAATTAGCTCGGGCGCGATACAACGGTTACGTTAATTATTCAGGCCTAGTTCTTTACGACGAGCGTACCGCCCGCGTATGTCGTCCAACGTCGACTGTACACAACCACCCTTACTTTGCTATTGCTATTGCCCTATGCTCTAGCTGTGCGGGCCGTGTATTGCTCTGGCTCTACTTGTACCGAGCCCGCAAGTGAAATTAATTTTCGAATGACGTGACTGCAAGGAGGTTGCATGTATTATCCACGTGCCGCAATCCACCCCCGGTGAGGGTGACTTATGCGTCTGCCAAGAGGCTTACGGACGCTCCTCGAGGGTAGACGTTTACGTCGATCGGAATTCGACGTACGACAGTACGAACCTCGTTAACCACGGCTCTTGAACGATTCAATCCGTTTTCTTTTTTCTTTTTTTTTTTCAAACATCAACCACATCTTTCCACGTAAGAATTGCCAGTACTCTGCCGAAGCTGCCGGTATTGTGGCGAAGAATTCATGCCAATACTCGTGACCATCACCAACCAATTTGTACCAAAATACCAGCACAGGCTCAAATCAAATAATCATAGTAACAATATTAGCATGTTCACATGGGTTGGCGTCAATATTGGCCCAATATTGTACCGCACATATGTCCTATGTCGGCAAATAATTTTCCCTTGGTACTAAACCAATACTAAATCGCCCTGCAGTTTTTATATGAGTTCCAATACAAAGAAACTGCATCATTTGTAAAGTAAAGCAAGTAAAGTAAAGTAATTCCATAATTCCTGAAATTCATTTCACAAAAATTGTGGGGTACCTCGGGAAAAATGGCACGAATGTGCAGCAAAGATGAGTTCCTACTTGAGCCGAGGAGATAGAGACTAGACAATTCGATAACTCTCGCATTGTTTGAGGGAGATAGAAATCCGATGGGATTCCAAGTGAACGATTCATCACCATCCGCGTGAGGTACACAGCGGAACCCGGTCGATTTCACAATGCGAGATACGTGAGTTCCCGATTTGGCCGTGCATCTCTCTCGCTCTCTCTCTCTCTCTTCGGCTTGGCATTGGGAAGACGATGCTTTCCAAGAAGAATCGGTGTAGTACGAGGCGCGACATTAGCTCGTTATTCAAAGGCACACGTCACGTCTGTTGTCTGCTCTGCACTCGAAGCTGAAGAGCCCTGGTTGTATTGTGCTTGCGCGCACCGATTCCTTCCTCCCTTGATCTCGCGATCAGTCAACTAACCCCGACCCCCGGAAGCTTTCACTTGCGCGCCCATCGCTTACGAAATAATATGTGAGCACTGAGCTCCGAGCGTCGCACCGGAGAAAAAGCCTCGCGTCTTTCCCTCGCATATACGTTCTATCGTGTGGATGAAGCCGGAACTTGGCGAGGGAAGGGTCGTTGAGCGTTCTCGCTCGATGCTTTTCGATTACCCCCAATGCAACGTGCTTTGAGGGGAGTTAATGGTTTTTTCCGGTCTCCCTCTTCTTCTACGATTCTTTTTTCTGTTCCGCTCTTCATCTGTTTTCCTTTCTTTTCTTTTTTTTTTTTCGTTGTCGTGTTATAATCGGAAGAGTGAATAAAAAGCTCGCAGACCGGGTTAAATTCTTTGAGAAGAGAACCTTATTGTTTCACCTTGAAGAGAATAATTATACACCACTGTTTTACATATTTCGATTAATCTCTCGTAGCCTCGTTAAACGAGACGCGGAAAAGTGCTTAAGCCCTTTGACAGCCGTGCGCCTTTTTTTCGTGGACGTCACTCAAAACGCAATAGGGTGTAAATAAAAAGCTCTCATATTCCGTCGAAAGCGGGAACGTTTACCCGACGCTGTTGGAAGTGGTGCTGTATGGAAGGGGGGGATTATCAGTGGCGGTGGGTATGGCGTTATCGGTAGATCCATACGATTCCGCGATAGTTCTCATTCTGCCGTCGACTCATCCAGCACGCGCCCATAAATCAGCCCGGGCAAACGCGTGGAAATCGGTGCAATCCGTTAGACTGTGTCACGAGCAGAGGATGGGAGAATTCGAGAGACGCCGAACAATATTCTGAGTTCCGCTTTGTTCGACACTTTCCACTGTATGCCCTTTTCCATTCATACAGCTCATGCTTAGATATGTGTGTGTGTGTGTGTGTGTATGCTTTTTTTTAAATCAATGCTTTATCATTTGACCCCACGATCATCGCACTCGTTTGTGCGTTTATTTGTCATTGGGATACTCTCAGTTTGTATAATCGGCGATGAAAACAATGCGGTGGGAAACAACAACTTGTTCTCCGGCGTAAATGATTACAAATTCACCACTGAGCCCACTGTATACTTTAGCTAATCGAAATGCATGCGAATTTTAACAATAAACTCATTAATGATAATGTTGGTTTAACAGCGCAAGAGGCCAATTTCACTGGCCTCTTGCGCTGTACCAACGATCGTGGGGGTGGGCACCGAGCAATCGCGACTAGCTTGGAACAAACGATTGGGAACAAACGCACCCAAGCGTGTATTTCCGACGAACACTCGCAGTCGCAATCATTATCGGAGGTATATTTAATTGATTAACTGGTGGTTGCGAAGCTCGCAGTTGCAGGAAGGGCGTGTAATGTACGGCTGGCTACTGTGCACAGGTTTCTCCACCCCCGCAGAGTCCCGCTGTCCGAACCCATCACATTTATATTATATCTGAACGGCATTTAATCCGTAAGTGGTTCGAACCGGAAATCGCTCATGGTGGAATATGGAAAAAGGTCTGACAAACCAGAGGAAGGTAAAATGAGACCGCAGAGGTGGTTTAAATGGTCGGACAGCACGAAAGATTCCTATCAAATTCGACATCGGTTTTCCTTTCATATAGATTTTTTTTTAATCAATATTTTATTCCACTAATTTTTTGGAAATTTCAAAGTTAATTAAAAATTGAACATGTTTTTGATTTTTTTTTTTGACAATTACTTACGTTTTTTAAATAATTTCTACGAATAATGAATTACCAGTGTTTACTAATTTTTGTGCTATCCGATGACCGGGAGCCTCCGGCTATTGTGTACTGAGAAAACTATCACAATTTGTTCTGCGCTTCCACCAACAGCGAGTTTAATGGAAAAAGTAGAGTTTGACAGATTGTATGCATTTTTTCGCTCTCATACTTTGGGATCTTGGAGTTCTTCTCCAATTGCACGTATTGCGCGAATTCCATCAACGCTTTTACCGTTTTACTTTAGTTCTCGTTTAGCTGACTTGCATTTTCATGCATTTATAACGAGTTTCTCGCTGCTAAGCGATCCGATACGTCGTGTCAGTTGAAACGCGCCAAAGTATAAGCTCGGGAAGAAAGTAGGGGCGCGCAGCGAGGAGAAAGAATAAGAAAATGATGAGAAACAAGAAGAACGAGAAAGTAAAGGCGGCATCGTAAGAAAAATCTCGACGAGACAACCTGACGGATCCTTAATTAAGGTCTCAGACCGGAATTCCCGGAGATGCGATTCCGGCGTGGATAGATCCATTACCGCTACGGTAATTCGCGTTGTCTTCCTTGTACAGTGGACGCATTTTCGCGGTGGGTACACCTTCTGATTTCCGACTCTGCACTTTCCTTGTCTCGATCTCTCTCTCCCTTTCTCTCCTCTTTCCTCACGATCTTCTTTCTCTATCCTCTTTCACTGGAGCTCGTTTAGGCTTTTCGATTTATATCCAGGTGTACGGAGGCGTGTAACGACTTACATGAATGTCTCTTTTTTTCCTTTTCCATTTACATCTCTTCGAAAATCGGATTGGTACTGAAAGATATATTTACTACAGCTTCTTGCATATTGTGCTCAATTTATCATATTCGTCATTATTGCTGAAAATCCAATCCTCTAAAAGACGTTTTTAGATATAGCTAACTCTTAAGTGGTATTGAAAGAGATACGAAAGAGATTCTTAAGTAGCAAATATTAAATCGCTGAACCAAGCGGTTAATTGGTAACTTAATGATTTATCGTAGTTCCCTGCCCTGTGATTTATATTGTAAGACTACGTCCCTCTACGAATATAAATAACTGACACATTTTTCGAAATATTTAATTACCGTGTATTCAAAGAAAATCTTCATTAATGTTAATAATATATTAATATATAAGTGCTTTACCGTTATCAGGGATTTTGCGTTTTAGCCATTTTATGTGTTTTCCAAACGATGTTCATTTGACACCAGTTCATGATTATTATTAACCGTAAGTATTTTGCAATTGAAACGATCGCTCATGTGGAAAACACTTCATTCCATCTGAAGTGCTCTCGTTAAATTCCGTTATTTGTTCATCGAAAAACATCAAAGCGTCACTTGCGTACTTGCGAACCTTTAAAAATAAAACCAGACTAAAAATTACGTATGTTTGTTACAAAATGAACATCGGCTCTTGACAATCTGAAACTTCGCATTGATAGTCGCAATGATAACTGAGAGGCTATTCAAATATAAAACCTCATTTCCGCCGAGATTGGAAATTGTAACACGAGATTCCTAGTTTTCCGTTCAGGGAGCCTTGTTAAGAATTTTTCAATACTTGTTTCTTTAATAAACACCAACCAAGCTTTTCAGGCCATTTCTAGGTTGCCCATACATACAGCTTCATCCTCCATATCAGCAAAACGTACAATTTTTCTTTCGTTCATTCGATTTTCGCCAAAAACCTGATCGCACTAAAAATAATTTCCGTATTATTACCTGCACGAAAAGTGAGTCTTTTCGTATCCCTCATCGGGCAAATGAAAAATTTGTTCCCTGACAAAATCGTCGGAGATATTCATCACTGACATTTACCGAAGCAAATTTTCCACTTTTACGAGTGGTTACATCAAACGTGATTACATCCAACGATTGGATTACCGAAAGCATCTGGTCCCTCGGGTCTCCCGTTGATATCATAAGCTCGCGAAGATTTAAAATTAACGATTATCTCCGAGTGGCATAACAAAGGCTAAGTTTGTTGAGAGCATTTGAATGCGCACTCAGTCACACTTATTTCTCGTGCAGCAGGGAGCGAAATTAGCTCCGAAGAAATTGTTTCAGGCTTTGGGTGAAAGGGTAGCGGTGTGCCAGCCGTTGGCGTTACGTGGCAAGGGTCGAAAGTTTTGCGTCCACGAAGGTGGAGGAAAGCTCGTGCTCGGGGCTATGCGCGACCATTTGTTTCTACTTATGTCCTGCTCTCAACGAGGCCCCGTGTGCGAAACCGGGCGGCTGAGCGTTACCGGGCGTATGTGTTGATACCGGAATTGCTTCGTTAAGATTATATTGTCGTGGTACGAGGGTCCCGGGTACGCCACGTACCCGGAATACGAGCGTTTCGCAGCGTTGCCTAGCGCTGCAATACATAACCACCAACCTGGACAGTAATACCAGTAGGTACTGATTTCCCGAAGCGAGGTGGAGAACGCGAGTGGAAGCGAAATCGAAAAGCCCATTACAAAAGATATACCGTACATTCGGCTAAAGCAACAATCCACTTATAAACAATATGAAGCTCGTAAATGCATTCCATGACATTTGTTCCGCCGGTTAATCTCTAATGTCCGAACATACACAAAATTACTGTGTGTTTCACTGTGCATTAACAGGAATCCACGTTGCATCAGTCGCATGGAATAATAGTTAATCATGAAGCTCAGTTGGCGTAAAACGTGAGGGCGAGTCGAGCGAGGGCGCGCGCGACACTCAACGGTGATTCAACGGGATTGTATTTTACTTAAGTAACAAGCAGCTGGCGACGATAAATATAAACTCACTTCTCCGCCCGGTTATACGTTGACGCAACTCCGGTGCTCCAGATCTCTCGCACGCATCGTCACTCAGCGTCTCTCGGTCTCGTTGTCGTCTCTCTTTCTTGTTCTGCTTCTCGCTCTCGCGTCAGGGTAGTTCCATCGACGCTCAAGCGATTTTTTTTTTCTCTCACTCTACCCTCAGTCTCGTTTCGGCAGCAGCGTCGGTTACGCTGGTACAGCGGTCATGCCCGCATTGTTACCTAGGTGTCGGTGTAGCGCGGCGCAAGCTCGCGGAGGGGGTGATTTGTCGCGGTGGATATGAGGGCGGCGAATGCCTCTCTGGACGCAATATTATTTTAAACGATGATATAGGAGGAGCGCGTGGTGCCGCAGAAACCGCGCGCTTTCTCTCTCTCTCCGTTTCTCTTTCGGCCGTGGAGTTCGCGAAATGAAAATCACGAAACGTACGCCGTACGGCGTATACGCGGCACATCCAGACGATCTTGTCCTCAGCCCACGTACGTATACATTCGTGGATACCGTGTGTGTATATACCTATCTATACAAGCGTTCTCATTCTGAAATTCAAGCCCCTTTACCCCCCCCCAAGTGCCGCCACCGCCCGGGTGGATGTTGCTGTTACTACTGTGCTCACGATGTGGGTTTAGCTCTCGCTAAACCGGCTGCTGTGAATTCCATCCGCGTCTTACCAAACGAGAGAACGCTGAGCGCAGGGAACGTGGCAGAGGGCAGAGAGGAAGTACACGAATCTATGGGCTGCTTCGGGGTGCTTCAACGGCGCACCCGAGCCGCCTCCAGCTAAGTCTCGAACGTGACGTCTCCGATATCGATCTCTCTCTCTCTCTCTCTCTCGTTCACTCGAATGGATGCGTGAGCGCCGAAATACCGTGAAGGAACCAAGGAACGAAGGAACGTGTATATATGTATATATACGTGCAGGAAAACACTGCAGGCTCAGGCATTACATACACGCTCACCGACCGGAAGTGGATACGGAAGGACACGTGTATTTGAGGAGCGTTTTTCTCCTCCCGATTCGCTCCTCATCCTCCGCAACGTAGCATCGCTTGTGAGCACATACGGACAAGTCAGTTGAACTCGAAATATCGCACTACTCTCGAAATGATCTGCCTGGCGCCAATTCAAGATGCGTTATTAAGAGAGAACAACTTCTTCTCGGCAGGTTTGGCCCCGGACCAGAAAACGTAACTCCACGACGTAGGAAGTATTTCCGGCGCTGCTGCGCTGACTCTCACTCTCGTGTGCAAGCTCGCATGCTTCATTTATCCAATCAGTTGGAGCGTTGGTGTTGACCGGACTCTCGTAAAAATTGGGCCAGTCCAGTCTCGAGAAATCCTAGGCTACTTTCCAATTCCCCTGCTGCACTGCACCTCCCCTCACGTGCTTTCGGTCAATTAGCGATGCCATTTGTCGGTTATAAATTTAGCGCATTCTTTTCAGATCCATAATTTTACCCTCCTATACTCTTTCACTCTTGGCAAACTTTCCGGCCACTAATCATACTGCATATGCTCTTCTTTCTTTCGCCACTTCGGACTATCGAATGTATATTGAGAGAGTGTACGTTCCATCATTCGCCATATATATATATATATATATATATGGAATGATATATATATATATACAATGCAGATGGATCTACGATTGCGTGGATGTACGATTGGTAATCAGATAAAATGCTATGAAAAGCAAAAGCAACAACATAAATAATGTCATTCAGATTTTCTAGTTGCAGTTTGAATACTCAGTTGACGATCCGATCTTTGCTCGAGTTCTGCATAATTTTCTTCTCACGACCTGTAAAATATTCCACTCACGGAGTATCGACATTAATAGTGATTGGTAAAGACGACAAAAGTATTTCCCAATAACAGTACTTAAAAAAAAAGTAGAATGCATCATCCGACTCTATACAATATAGATTACAGTTTAATAGATTACAGAGAATAGCAACATTACGTGGAGGAGAGATATCAGAGATTTAGCAAACATTGTTTCGTTACACTTCACTGATACGTAGATCCTCAATCTTCTCGACTCATGCGGCACGGTCCACTTCACCTCTCTCTCTCTCTCTCTCTCGGTTCTCTCCATCCACGATCATCCACTATATATCTTTCCGAGTCTCACTCCATCTTTCTTTATCCCACGTGTACCGCTGATAAATCCGATGGCTGAACGTCGCCGTGGAGCGTTGCGCCAGATATGGGAGGGAGAGGGAGGAGAGGATGAGAGCGAGGGAGTGAGCGAGTAAGCGAGGAAAGCCCGATAGAAAGTCAATTTGCCCCGTCGTTCGAGGTAAGTCACGCGCGCTCCGCTCATCTGGCGGCTTCCGGTTGAGACTTCCGGTCGGCGGGAAGCCAGTTCGGGCAGTTTGTTACCGTTCTCGTGGCACGGGGCCCATGCCACTGTGCTCCACCACACGTATTCCCTCTCGGTGTACATATTTACACGCAGACAGAAAGCGCTTTCCGCTTTCCCGTACGAACACTGGCTTAAGCATTGCCGTGCAGTGCTTGCCCGTCCGTATACACGTGGGTCAGCCGTTGAGGAAGGAGGATTGAGGATTCCCATAAGCTGTATCCAAGTCGGATGTAAAGTTGCGGGGGGGGGGGGGGGGGGGGGCATTCCATCTCTGTCTTAGACTCGCTCTCTTCGAAAAGATTTTTCTTAGTCCTCGGATTCTTCCGCTCGGTTTTTACGCGAATTTGTGCAGCCACGTGAGTCGTGACTATCCGAGCTTGAACTTTCGCATGCTATTTTTCGTACAACCGAAAGAAAGTGATTCAACTAGCGTGAAATTGAACAGACCTCAACATTCGAAGCCGCTAATAGTTTCCGGCAAGTCTTCACCTCATCTCCTGTGTGTATCGTTTCGATCGAGAGAGATTTTCTTTGATATCCTCAGAAATGATATAAAAAACGTCTGAGCGAGTGAAACCGGGATGGGTTATGGGTGTTCAGAAATAGCCTCGCGATTGTTTGGGAAACAATTTCCAATGACGTTCGCGTCAATCGAGGCTCGAAGAAGCGTATTCCCAGCGTATTTTTAACATCAACTCTACCGCACGTATTTCATATCTCACGGAATTACAGTAAAAAAGCGTAATTTCGCGAGAATGAGGGTTCGTGTATATTTTCTCGCGTGTTGGACACCGCAAATGAGAGCGCAGACTGAACCGCGTTTCTTGCGGAGTTTTATAAAAGGCTTCTGTATCGCGGTAGCGTAGAAAGTAGCGATAAATTTGTCCATAATCGTCTCGTCCGAGTACATCCCGGTCTTTTCTACTATTTCGTTTAGCGAAGACCGAGGAGTGAGGCGCGCGAGGCCTGGAGAGAAACGGTCGGAGCGTTGGGCTCGCTCGTCCCGAGTTATTCAAAAGCACTTCAACCCCTCGACCTGCGCTGGCTTTCTGGGTCGTTTCTCGCGGTGCTCTTGCTCCGTCGCTCTCGCGGCGCTCGTGCGCTTTCGCTGCGAGCTCGACGCCTCTGCTTTAATAATTACTTCGCTAATGCCACGGGTTTGGTGTAGTTGCTTGAACAAAAAGGAAACTCTCACCATCGTTAGCCTCCTTGGTAGCTACTCCCTCCTATGTGCCTTCGTTGTTCTTCTCTGCTAACCTTCTCCCGGCTCTGCTCTTTGTACTGTATATTTTCTGTGAACCACCGGAGGACCGAATGCTGTGCGGCCACGTCGCGACCAACGAGGGACTCCTCCACCACTCGGCCAACCTTTTTACCAGCACTTTTTAGCCTAGGGTTGCCGGCGGCATTACGCAAAATTACAAAATTAAGCTCGGTCCGCACACGAGTCTCTGGGTGGCCGGTAACAAACACGCCAAATACAGCGCCAACCTGCCGGTGGCCGCGCTGGCTTGCGCCATACTCTCGACTATACGCCCCGCTCGCTCTGGAACGCCTGGAACGCCGCTTCTGGCCAGCTTTCTATCTTTCTCTCTATCTCTGACTCTCATCCCCGCGTACCCGGAGTCCACGTACCACAGAGTCACGCACAGATGCACACACACACACTCCGCAGCGCGCTCTTTCTACCCTCGGAAAACCTTACGCTTCTCTCCTTTCACAGGGCTGAAAAAAAAACAACGGGAAGGGAATAAAACGAACAAAACATCTCTTACTTCTTTCCTTTTACAATGTTTGCGCCTTTGATAGTAACCAGCTTGCTGCGAAATTATATCGTATTCTACGAGCGACCGCGAGCTGGACATGCCACTACTACCCACGTGTATTGTCCAAGGTAACAAATGTTAATCCGTCGACGAAAATATTTCAACATAACTGCACGTAAGAATGATGAAAAACGTTAATAAATCCGAGGGTGGACTAAATTGGATAGTGAAATTAATCCTGGATATGGGAGACGCATCTGGATTGCAAATGCACGTATCGACTCGACGTGCAAATTGTTAAGGTTAATTGAAAAAAATCAATTCCTCCGCACACGTGTGTACGGTAACGACGTAACGAGCCATCCCGTGCATATCGGCCCTTCGATCGCTTCCTGCTCTTCGATCTCTTGTTAAAACACGAAAAAAATCGTTATTCGTTTCGCGTTTGCAAATAGTGTTGGGCTAATTATTATCCGTAAAACAAGCACGCAACGCGCCGAGGGCATATTATAACGAACGGCTTTTATTCATCGTGCTTGGATAAACCGCTGGGTCCAGGGATGAGTCAAAAGGGCGAGGGAGGAGGTGGCGGAGGTGCATCGGCGTTACATTGTCACCATGCGCCCCCGGTTATGGATATCACGGGAAAACGGAGGCGCCCGGAAGCCAGCGCTCGCATCAGCCGCGTATTGGCCCGTGCAAAGCTTCCAATATTTGACTAGCCGGAGCTTTTGATTTATACGAGCATCCGATAAAATACAGGCTTAGCCTCTAATTCTCCAGCAGCAGCGCGACGCCGCCAAACTTCTACTTTACATGTATAGGTAGTTATCTCCTAGTGCAGTATATCTATGCAGATATATTCGTGTATTCTCTCCTACCGGAATACAGCGACCCTTGACTTCGTTAACAATACGTAAACCTTTGCACAACAGACGAACAGATACTGTTTACTGACTTTACAAGTGGACTACTCTCTGAATATATGACGGAAGACTCCATGAATTTACAGTGAAAAACGAAAATTATAACTCGCGAACGTTGAAATTGACATATTGATATTCACACCATTTTACGCCACATCAATCATGAATATTATATCAATTTCACAATCACCATACGTTTATTCAAACATTACACCAATATTTTTACAGCAAGCACTCAACTGAGGAATTGATGCTAACAGAGATGATTTTGGTGATAACGTCATTAAGCTTATCTGATACAAGTGTTGGAAATCAAATTTTAATGGAACTCAGATACCACAAAATGTAATCCAGTTAGAAAGGTTAGTTTTTGACGCATTGGTGAACTGTTTCCTGTCAAGATTTATATGATGAGCCATATGAGGTAAATGGCAGGAGAAATGGTAATAATAGCCAGACATTCCGACTCAAGTTCGTATGGCCTCTATCACGTAAGACAAAGTGCACACGAATAAGTCGTTTGTATGTTCACAGTGATTAGAGCGCGCTAACGAGATACTTCGTCGGGCCAAGTTGATTTACCGAAACGTACGATTTCATTTGTAGATATATTCGATCCGGAGGCTATAGAGAAACAGTTTAAAAAGAGTTTCGTTTTGGCGGTCGCTTCGTTGCCCGTCGACGATTGAGCCAGCGCGAGGGTTTCAATTTCCGAGGAGATCCGTCTGCCTCTCGGTCTAGTCTTTCCCGTTCTGCTGGGGATTCTCTGGTTCTCGTTCGGCACACGGTTCCCGCGTACGGGGCAGAAGAGGAGCCGATTGATTTCCGGGCTTAGGGAAGGCACGTGAACCAAATGCGTATCGGGCTAGGTTTCTCTTGAGAGTGGATCGTGATGTTCCTCTGGAACATCCCTCGCTTCCCTTCACGTCCCTCTACGCTTTGGAACTCTGATAGTGAACCAAGTAACTATCCACTCGTTCGTTGTTGACTATTGAGCGAAACTACCAAAAATTTTCGGTTAGGAAATGTTTCACTACTTAACCTTATAAATTACTAGTTTATTGGGAATATTGTGCTTATGAACACATTTTTTGTTGTTGTAAATCCCGAAAAAGCGATGAATCGGTTTAATTGCCAGTATGCGAAGTGACTGTATGGTAATTAAGAAAGGGTTAGCGTTATTCAGGAATTGCATATAATTAAAAAAAAAAGGAATTAAACTAACCTGAGTTGGTATGGTCATTGTAACTCTTTACTCTTTTGGGAGTCTACTGGTGTCGTTTTTTCGTGTCCCAAAAAATAACTACCTTAAGGGCGCACAGGAATAAATAATTTTAAGCGACGATCTCTGTATTAACATCAAAATGTATTAAAATCGTTTAAAAAGGGTGAAAAGTGTCCTCCATCAAAATGCATACTGATAAAAATTGTATTTCTGAAGGAATTTGTCGTATTTCATAATTCAATGAATAACCCAACATCATCCCATTTGATGTCGAATGACCCAGATCTCAATCTTCGGAAAGATGGACTATGTACAGGCCCGGAGAGAAGGTCCTGAGGTTTGCTCAGGATCCCAGGGATATACATTAATTAGATATAGCATTTGTAATGTCAGATACTATCGAAACTGCAAACGAAAAAAAAAAGAACAACAATAGCGCATTTCCTGCTGTGATCTTGGAAACTACTATTGTATTCGAAAAAAATGGTTGAAAAAAAAAAAACGTGGCGGAAACAGCTGACGGAGAAATGCGCACAAAGTAACTTTTCATAGATTCTGAAACAAGCGCCCGAAGTATAAGATAAGGACTGCAGTTTTGCAAACAGAAGGAAACAAGAAAGAAAGAAAATGGCTGGAACAAAAAAAATTGAGAGAAACTGAATGGAAAAGTGATGAAATTTAAATATGGTACCCGGGAGAGCGCTATCATGTTCTTTTTTTTCTTCTTCTTATTTTTCTACTTCCGTAACCCGCACCTTTTATCTACTCATTCCTTCATCGGTCTCTGTCCTTTTCCTTTTTTTTTTTTCTTTTTCGTTTAACCTCTTACCTCTGTTACCTTTGTACTTACAGTTCCTGGCGCTTGTTTTTTTACTCGTTTCTTATCTTTTTCCCTCCATCACATCTCCAACCGTATTAGTGGATATTTTGCGTTCAATAAAGCTTCTGCATCTGCACACTGTGCTCTAACATGACAAAGACCGACTGGAAAGCCCAGAGCTTTATCAGCGTCGTTTACCTGTGCCGATACTTCACCTTGTCCAATGTGGGCGAGCCATCGCATCCCGCGCCTCCCCCTGCGGTTGATGTACACCAAAAGAGAAACGAGTTCACTTCCTCCAAGCGTTTCACCTCAGCAGCGTTCACCTTATTCCAGCGAACCGCAGGCCTCTGTTCTCGTATCGACTGGCCGCTTTTTCCCTCTTATTCTCTACCTCCTTTAAGCTTTTCCTCGTTTTTCCGCCCTTATACAGAACACGCTTGAAAAATGTTGCGGAAAGAGCCTGTTATTATTTTTCTACCATGATGAACCCGCTCCGCGAGGTATTCTCGATATCTGATCTCTGCTGTTGTTTCACTGTTTCGTTGATCGTATTGTACCGGAAATAACCCGGTGGCCAATCACCAGTACTGCAATTGGCAATAACAACTGAGGCGTGTTCCATATTACGGAATGTCTTTTATTGTCTCATCCCATGCGAACTATGTAAAAAGTGCGATTCCAAAAAAAAAAATCAACTCGCTTTATTGTATAAACAGGTGATTCAAAATTCTTTTATTTCGGATAGAAAATCATATGGTTCTGTTGATCGTGCGACACCATGAAAAATTTAGAAAAATAGAAGCCAATGAAAATGGGCGAAATATTTTGCTCACTCGACTCGTTAATTTTTCAGGAATCCCATGTACTCATACCGAAGAAGTTAATGGTTATGTACCAGCGGACGTACAGTCTTTAGCGTACATGGGAAAATTTTCCCAAGTTGCGAAGACATGTACGTGAAGGATGTTCCGCGGAAGGAAACAAGTCACACGTGTGTGTAAGCTCCTCAGCTCTCACGACAGCCCAACAGACATGCACCTGTACCTCGTTCGCTGCACTATCACCATGTTCCTCGTTATTTTAGGTGTTTCAGCCTCTCTCCCCCTCTCTCTTATATTCTTCTCTCAGCGAAACAGTGAACATGCATAGCTAGTTTGAACGGAAAACCAAGACTGAGCTTTGGAACGCGTGGTCCTCTGTCGCTACGATCAGATCCGCTTAGTACGCCCTCGGCAAAGGCCCTCGTTATCCGATATACGCGCTGTGCGACTTGATGATACCTAAAAGAAGCCCAATGCCTTCGGCTGTATTGGTGCTTGTCTTCCTGATGGTATTTTCTTTGTCGTACATTACAACAACAACAAAAACGTGTATACTTGTAGTTACACAATGAATACTAAACGCCCTAGCGGTTTTCCCTTCGATATTTCCGATTAAAGAGAAATATCTAGATAAATCGGTCAGGATAATTTCATATTATCCAAAAAGCAAGCTGAAAAAAATGTAATGATGATAATTCATTGTTGCTTCCGCGACAAAATCGTTGCTAAATTCTTTACTGAATCGCATGGCCATGTCTGTGAGGCCAAAGGTCGTTTTTCTATTTGTCAAATTATTCCAGCGTCTTCTTTGAGCAAAACCATCATAGCGATGCTGGGAAAATTCGGAGGTAACGTTTGAGAACTATTTTGTTGCAGCAAGGTTGCTAACTTCCATGCCATGCGGAATGCTGATTGGAATGAAATACGATTGTCATTTTACGTATAGAAATTATGAAATGCATGCACAACAGTGTTGCCGAAGAGTTACTGCTTCATCCCCGGAGGACCAAGCTCGAGTACAGATGCAAAGGTTGGGTAATGAGAAATATGGATAAGACGGGACGCTTGCTCAACCAAGGGTGGGTGACATGAGTCGGGACGAAGTTACAAACGCGGTGCCCGTGTACCACCTTAACGAAGAAACGTTAACGAGGAGAGGTGCACGTGTGCATTTACACGTACATACAGGGCATTCTCACTGATTTTCACCTAAATCCGCACTTCGATTCCTCGGATTTCGTCCACGATTTCTTATGTCCCTCTTGCGACCCTTAGAGGAGCTACAAATTTTGTTTCATTTTTTTTTTCCAAATGCCAATTAACCGAACACATTGTCAAAAAATGTTCCTGCCACATTCGACAATTAATTATTGGCACTTTTCACATCTTCAAACGTAATTTCATGTTTTGGAAAAGAATTTTGATTCTTTTTCCCGTGAAAAACTGCGAAGAAATGCATTTTGCAATTTTTTAAATAATACAGATTTGAAAAACAAATGGGGAAGAATAAATTTGTGCTTTCTTAAATTATCCCCCTGCTTGTCGGGACAGCGCCATAAAAAATCGGGAACGAAATCCCGGCGGTGGAGAGTCAGACCCACGTCAAAATCAGGCGGAATGCCCCATATACACGGTGACGTTTGCAGCGGCAGAGATATAGCGGCGAAGCTCCTCGTGCTGGCAGAAACAACTCCCGGAGAAACTGAAATTAAAATGAAACATCTCGAAACTCGTCGTGTTTTCACTCGTCGGATGTTTAATTGTCTTGCAAGTTCGTATCACCTTTTCCCTTCCGTCTCCTGCTTCTTCTCGGTATGGGGTAAGTACAAAAAGCTTGTCTCGTATAGGTGGCCCACCTATCACGGCTCGTTGTCACATTCGGTTATCACCTACAGAAACCGATAAGCAACTTGAGCCATGAAATGAACAGAATTTATAAGAACTTATTTTGCGAAACAAAGTCGTTGTATTTCAACTGCATATGACATATCTCGTATCCCACATCTTGTCTGCGTTAATTCAGAGAAATATTACAATAAAAATTAATTAGAGTAATTCATCATAGTTTTCCTATTGCTGTTCCTCGATTTTTTTTTGCATTAACCGCACAAAATTACGCGCAAATGTAACGTAACACTAGAAATTCATTTCAGCAGTGAACAAAAATCCGTTCGCCAGTAGACAATTAAGTCCAACAACGTTTTTTGTTTTCATCTCGATCACACCGAGCCTCGTAAAAAGTCGGCCGCTCGTATAAATTGTAACGCGAAGGTTAATTTCGTGCTTTGTATTCACGGTGAATTAAAAACGAAGGTTTGTTAGGATACACTTTTTTACTCCCGCGGAATAAGAGAAAGCTCGATGCGCAGGGCCCGATGCGAATTAAGGCGGAATATGTAACAATGTGTGTTTCTTACACACACGTGTAAGCGTCATTTGTAAAAAGTTTGTTTTACCGGGATTTAAGTACGCCTTATCTCGTCCGTGGTGTGTTTTCTCATTCTCTGTTTTGGCCTTGTCGAGAAAGAACATGAAAGAGCCGAAGCAAAGGGCTTTCCACATCAACCGAGAGACTAACGAAGTGCCGCTACTCCTACTGGATGCTTTGCCTAGCGACTCTGAATATTCATGGGGAAAAAAGAAATGTCCAACGGATCGCACTCCCTCGGTGTACCGAGTCGTCAGGTTGGGAGCGGAATGAGCGAAGGGGTGGCACCCTTCGGCACGGACGGGGACGCGAGGGCGTCGGCACCGCTCTCGTTCCAAGGGCCATGATTGAGCGAGACCTGAAACCCAACGAATCTGTCTCTGACTCATTATACGCTTGATTATAAACAATGAGTGGCTGACAAGTAGCTCACTGGGTTAAGAAATATTAAGCGTCTTTACCGTCCGGACCGGAAGTGAGGTTTCTCCTCGGCGAAGCCGGCCGTCGAAAGGATTGACGGATCTGCGATTAAGCCGCTGCCGTTCCTTTTGTTACACAAATGCCTGCTTTCTCCCTTTTCTCCTTCGCTTTATCGCATTAAAGAGATGATCCGACTGAAAAGCGAGCCATTAACGTTTGCGAACTTTTTAGCCCGATCATCGCGGTATCAAACGATAAACAACTCCGTGGAAATCGCGAGATAATTTTTCTTCTCGAATTACCCGTAATGGCTAATTATTTTTATAGCCACATTCCGCAAGTCAGATTTCGCTAATAATAGCGTTACTCCAATCTCTTTATTCCCAAGTTCCTCCCTCGTTATTTCACGTCGCTCGATCTTCCTCTTAGCCCCTCGTTATTCGTGCTGATGATCCGAAAGTCGCGGCGATGAGACGAAAGCGCAATTTGCGGAAGCCCCGGTACGCGTTACCCTTCGCAGGTGCTCGCCTCGAAATGCCACCTCCAGTGGCATCTACTCATTTCACCGTCTTCCAGACTAGTCGAACCCTTGGCGTGATCCGGCTTTATTAAAGAGTTAACTCGCACTCTTTATTTCTCGGGCTGGCACTGCCACCTTGCCATTCTACTTCCGCTCACTGTGGGTACGCCCCTTCGGAGACTCGCCGCGAAACTTGGACGGTTTTTTAATTTGCCCGCCGTCAGAGACGACTCCCGCGATATCGGCGGAAGAGGGCAGAATATTAAATGCCCGGACGTTGATGCATTGCGAGAAAATTGTTAGGATAGTGACGCGCGGCCGCGTCTCGTTGACTTACGTCGCTCTGTCGTCGTCGTCGTCGTCCTCCTCGTCTTTTACTCGAGGTTACTCCTTCACCTCACTCGCCATTTACAGCCGTTGAAAACATTTTCGGATATCACCACTGAAGCCTTTAATATTTTTTTATAATCAAAAGCCTGCATATTTTTTTCAGTTTGAAATCTCCATTGGAAAAAAAATCATAAGAACATCCGCTATTGCATCAATTATAGGAGCGACAATGCATTTTTTAATATTTCAACCACAAACAATCGAAATAAGCAAATTCATGACATAACCGTTCAAGCGTTCGGAACGAATATAGTTACGTACATAAACAGAGCTATATGTGCGTATACATAATTATTCCATCTCAGCCCGGCGTCTGTTCTCCACTTTCGATATATTATTGAACCTTCGTTCGTTCGTTTAACATGCGAAAGTCGCTTTGAAGGCACGGACGATAAATGTTCTATATGCTCGAGCTGCGCGTTTGTATCGTTGCTGTTAACTGAAGAACGGGACGAAGGAAGAGTCGATGCTGCGGAAAGAGTCGGGGAAAAAAAAAAAAAAACGCATGCAATCGATAGAAAATGGCTCAAGGGTACTTGCCGGAGGAAACTAAGAAAGATATCAGCACTCTTTTTAGTCTCGTTACTTTTGCTTTGCTATCGAAAAGACTGGCGTTTCTACGTTCGACTTTTTCCATTTGGTTCTCGGTCATTGGAGGGGGGAAAGGCGACGGGAACTCCGGCACACTTCGCATCCTTTCTACCAGGGGTTTTTCTTTAATTACGAGGACCATTTCTAAATTGGCTGTAACTCTCCCACAGCTTCCTTGTTCGAGAGGGCGAGAGAGGCAGGGGCTGAGGGTGAAGGGGGGAAGTGCGACGCGACCCGGCGAGTCTTTGTATTCCGTGCGGGACAACGTTGTGCTAATTCTCCGTCGTACCGAAGGGCAAGAGCCGACAATTTATATTCGTCGGCCTTATTATCCCTGGCGCTTCTCTTCTTCCTCTTCGTCTTCGTTCTCAATTTCTATGCAGTCGCCCCGCCGTACAACGTTGTCTCCTTCTTCTTGCTCTTCCCGACTGTCTTGTAAAGAATTTCTGCTCTTCTGTTTCTTCGCTGAACGTCTTCGTAGGCACCGGTGAAAAATTTCCCTCGCTCTCCCACATGCATTCATTAAACGAAAGCGAATTAATAGAATGCGTTTATTATGAAGCTCACAAGCAGTGAGAACGTGACCGCAGTTACGGTAATTTCGAAGTATTTTATTGGAGCAATCGAACGACACGCATCATCTGTCAATTCAACACTTTTTCATTTTGTCAACCATCTTCGATCTGCCACGTTATATAAAAGCCACCTTTTGTGATTTATTATTTTATTTTTTCCGATTTTTTTCATCGAATATTAATGGTTACTTGCGAACGAGAACATAAGACTTTCGTGTACTTCACGAGGCTCTGCCAGAAATGATTGAAATAACATTTCCGCTTTCTTTCCTCCTAATTTCACGGATTAATCTCCGGTGTACACGTTGGCTGGTGTTGCTGCTTCGATAACTTCCAACCGAACGAGCGAGTGAAATATTTAAATACAACGATGATCCATTAGAACGAGAGCGTGGATTGAAAAGCGCTGAAATTTCCATGCAAATTATAATTGTCGGTTAAAAACTCGCGGTGCAATATTTCTGAATGTACGAAGGTAATCGAGCTCGGATCAACGCAGATACGGATGAGCGGGTCTGATAGCAGTTTTTTACAGAATTATCCATTCATGACGGGTCGGGGGATGAAGGGAGGAAGAGAGAGAAAGAGAGAGAGAGAGAGTGCGGGAGCATTGGTCTTGCCCATGATCGACCCGCTTGGGAAAACGGTGGATAGGCGGGACAACGGAGGCAGGAGATTCCCGCAGAAATGGAAACGCCGCCGGTATAGCAAAAGGCAACACGAAATGAAATAAAATATCGGATTCCTGACGTTCGACTGACGCGCGGCATTTGGCGGTGGATCCGTTTGATGTTCGCTCCCTCGTTGCCTGGCTTCTGTGCTTCGACTTCGCCTGCAATCCCAAAGCTCCCTTCATCCGCCAAGTATTTCGCTCTCGTTCGTTTATATTTCTCACTTTTCTCTTCGCGTCAAGCTCGTCGCTTTCATTAATCCCGAGTTGCGTGCGCCCGGAGTTTCCGGAGATCGACCAGAGAAAACGGTGAGGATATAAAAAACGGTGTAGCTTAAAATCTGATCCGCGGATATTTATGCAACGAACATGTATTCGCAAAAAGAGAAATAATAGAGGGAAAAAATAAAATAAAAATATATGCACACGTGTATGCGGAAGTGGTTTCATGGAATATACCAGCGCTCTAGGATTTTTGTTCCGTGCTGTAAGCGCGGCATATAATCTCGGTGCAATGTTCGACGTCCCACGGCCAATTAAGCTCCCCATTGTAAAGCGCTTGCTCAACCGCAAGCTCGGTTTTCATCACCGCGAAGAGAATTGCAGCTTTGCGGTGTAACTCCGTAATTGATATTATCATCGAACGTAAGCACGTAACGAAATTTGACATTTCGAAAGCCCACGTGGATGGGTCTGACACGGTTTTCGGTATAAAAAGACAAAAATTGATAAACGACTTTACATAGATAACGCAAATAAATTTTATAGAATTGAGTAAATATTGTACACCATCGAAGTGATAAACTAGTCGAAATAACAACAATTTTGCTGTATTTCAGTAAAATTCGTTCTCCTGCTGATAATAATTGTTACAAGTATACAACATCTGAGTCTCAATGATGAAGATTTAAAGTGCCAAAAAAAATAACATCATGTAATCATTGATTTCTAATCTGTGCTGCGAAAAATGTGAATTTGATCAGAATTTCCATTAAATTCCTACATTCGAGCTTTATTGATCGACGATATCGTGGGGCATTCGTACAAGATGTATTCAATTTCCACATTCTATTGGAGACGACGTACAATTTTCATATGCGAAAAATACTCCTCCGATAAAAAAAAAAATTTCGCACGTGTATTTGGGAAATATTACAGTACCATGAATGATAAAAGTACAAAATGAATTCACGTTTGTTTTAATTAATATTTTCCATTACTACATTTTCCATTCTATGTTTCATGAATTTCCGTAAAGTGCTGTTTATGTTGAAAATGGCTGCGACCCGATTAACATTCGCTACACGAGATTGATTGATCTTTTCTTATTGCGAACGGTTGAAAATCTTGGGGATAAGGGACACGAAAGAAGCTAATGGACTGAGTCGAATTCCCATTGTATCCTTTCGAGCATTCAAACGCGATACACTCTTCCGACACACTTTTTTCCTCCTCCCTCTCTCTCACTCGTAATGCAATATGCTCGCGGGTTTCTCTCTTCGCATTTCCACACGGCCTCCAGTTCTCAGTACTCTCATAAGGAGAGCACAAACTCTTCACTTTCCTTTCCCCGCGCCTCTCTCCCTCCCCCGCAGAAACTAGTATTTGCGCAAGTTTTTAAATTTCCGGTCGCGGATTGCCTGCTCTTTTCGCCCCCACTTTCTCCCCGCCACCAGAACTCTCCTCCCTCGTTTTTCTATTCCTTTTTACTCGCTATTTTTTCCCCCCTCACTCTTCGCTCAAGAACAATAACGACATACGAAACCCACGCGAGAGTTTCGAAGCGATACTCATGCCAGAGGCGAAGGTGGATGAAGCAGTAAACAAACTCACCTAAACCATCAGTTTCTTATCCCGTATGTATTAACATCAATCTGGATTTCACAGTCGCCACACCTCGAAGAAAACTTCTTCCACTAAATTCATGAATCGTCGCATGGGGTCGAAAAAATAACGAGTGAAAGTCATTCTTCGCGTGAAAAAATCTTCAGGGAGGATCGACCTAAAAAAAGATTGAATTTTGACATAATATCATCAACAAACGTTACCGTCATTCACGGGAAAAAAAATTCGTAATGAATTCAGAGAATTTCACCGGCCAAAGATATTTTCACATAATATTCTCGAGTACAGATGCACTCGCTACTTTAACCCGGAAGTTTATGATTCATGTGTCGAGTACATATAAAAATAATGGAGAAATAAATTTTTACAGTTTGTAAAAAAATTCATGCCAGCATTTAAATTGATTAGTTCGGTTGTGCATAACCCTCCAAAGTTAGAGTCCGATGCAATCCACTATTTTGTTTTCCATTGAAATTTGATCACCTTCGAAAGGTAAGTGTTTCAATAGTAAAATTTTAATAGCCAAACTAGATAAACACCGAGCGAAGAGGTCTCGACGTCTTCGCGAAGTGGTAACGGAGAAGAGTAGTGGGATTTGATGGCACGGGGAAAAAGGAGGGACCGGTAGCTGGCGCAAAGCGCCTCCCTCGCTGAGGGAGGTTCCGCAGTCGTGTACTATGCTAATCCAGGTGGGTTATGCCGCGCATAAACCATAACGCTCACCCGCTCTTCATCACTCTCTCGCTCTTCCCGCCTCTCTCGATCCTTTTCTCACTCTTTTGTCGTCTATCGGTCTGCTGCTCGTCTTTCTGACTTTTTTCCGTCGCTCCACCGGTACCAACCCCCTTACGCGACCTCTCGCGTTCCCGGCGGAGGAGGGGGGGGGGGGGGGGGGGGGGCGTTTGTAATACGAATCGGGTGAGAGGAGGTATACTCGTCAGCGGCTCATGGAATGCAAATTTTTAAGTAGTGTCTGCAACGCTGACCCCGTCTGCCGAGTTAATACGCACGTTATAATGTCCTATAGACTACGGCAATTAGCTCCTGGGTAAATGAGAGAATAATATTCACATGGGAAAGTAGTGGACAAACAGGTTTGTGAAAATCAAATGAAAAGTCTCGTTGAATTTTTATTTTTCAAAGCATATGAAATATGGCACGAGGTTATCAGCCATGAAATAATGGGCTTTGTAGATCGCGGATTGTCACGTAATGAAATATCGTCGCGACCCTCGGCAGAGGAATAATGTAGAGCGATTTGCGTAACGCTGTGTTAATGCCATTTAATTCTTCTGTATGAAGCGTGTGGAAAAAGGGGTGACGTGTTGGAACAAATGTCTAATTAACGCAGTGCACGCATTCCCATGAATTCAACGAGGTTACGAGAAAATGGTAGCGAAACCACGGGACTCGAATACGGGAAAATGAGGGGTCAGGGGGTCGACATAATACTTGCCTGTCGACGACGTCGAGCTGCCCGGTGAGCGAGTCTCTTACCCTGGCGATGACACATTTACGTATGTAGGGTACGTGTCGGGCTCCGAAAAGCTCGAGGGGGCATTAAGGGGCAGCGGAACATCGGAGAACATCGAGTATAGGGTTGTAGCCTTGGAGTTGAGCTCTGCCCGGGTTCCTCTTCTTCTTACTGCTGGAAGAGAGAAAAATCTGTCTTACAAATGATGCGCAAAACTCGAATTGACAGCAGATTAATAATATGACGATTTGGAAAAAAAATTCCACCGGCTTAAAAAATCCAACCTTTACCTTTCGATCCTTATCGCGTTGCTAGATCAATGGTATAACTTCCATGTTACTGAGATTTCAAATTTTTTTAAATTTCATTATTTTGCATGGTTTTTTAAGAATTAACAATGCATTCGAATCAAAGCTTTTGTGGCTGATATTTCTTTAAAGGCAATAAAAAAAGATGAAACGCGTGATTTTCTGCTGACATTTTTTCATTCCACAGAATTGGAGGTAAACAATTTGTATTTTTTTTTTTCGATTTGAACTATTCAAAAGTTTCAGCCTAATAATTGACGTGTCACAATCTGTTAATCGAATTTCATAGATCTCCGTTTAGTGTAGGATGAAAGTTTTGTTCGTAAAGTTCCGTGCGTGGAGGGTGAGTGTTACTCCCCGACCCCCTGCCGTCACACCCTTAGATCAAGCGCAGACTCACCCTCTCAGTGTACAAGAGAGATAGACTGACGAATGGGGATTTTACTAGAGCGAGCGCATCAGATATCACGTGGTACAAAGTGTAGTGAGGTCTTCGCTTATAAGACAAGACGAAAGCTCAAAACTTGAACGCGTGAGCTTTCTCTCTTACTCGCCGTGAGAGCGACACTAGTTCTACCCATTTCTCACTTGTGAGGGTTTCGTTTTACCCTAATATCTGGCAGGGATCCAGATTCCAAAATAACGTTCGGAAAAAAACTGAGTCCTGAAGGGCGAAGCTTTCAGCACTTGTTTTAGTTCCTCTTTCTTCGAACTCCCCAGCTCTTTAAACCGCAAGCGTGGAGTGGAGAGTCAATTACAATCATCATCAACGATGATTATTCTATGATTACACGGGTACAATATCATTACCAGGAAATACGGCAAACGTATAATAATAAAATTGTCACAGAGAAAAAAAGTTGATCCTGCTTCACTTCTGAATATAATGGAAAATACTTCACACGAAAAAAAAAGAAAATCATTTAGATAAGCCAATTGATCTCTTCAATACCTGACACCCGGTTAATTACGTTAGTGGCAATTTTTAAAATAATATTCTTCAAAACATTTTTCCCCATAATCCCATGCTGATATTTCAATCAGATTCCTATAATCTCATTGAATCGATCGAATACATCGTTTCATTCATCAGTCTGACAAAAAATTGGTCCAGACTGTGTCAAAATGTGCGTCACAAATACAGATGATACATTTTTCCACACGACCTGGTTATTCTTATTTTCCATGGGAGATGATCCGTCGGAAAAAGGATGAGGGAAAAAAAATAAACACAAACTTATACACATACGTATACCCTGCTATGCGTTGCTATGTGCCGCGAGGCTTCTCAGTATTCAGGCTTGGCCGTCACACATGAGTGAGAGAAGGAGATGGATAGTCATTGAGCGCGAGAGAGAGAAAGAGAGGGAGAGACAGACAGACAGAGAGGAAGTTGGGGGAGAGCAGGTCGTGTAGCTTATTATAATTTAATTCCGGTAATTGTAGCCACGCGTGTGCGACTTTTGAAATTAATTAAATTAATGCCAGCGTATATATACGAGGCGGGGGTGGGCGGTCGTGCTTTGAGGGTGGGGAAGAGCTTACGCGCTATGGCTACCTCCCCCCCCCCCCCCTCGCCTCGTCTTTGTCGACGCTTTTATACCGAGATTATCTCCCGCCCTCTTCGCCTTCCCTGCCTCCAAACGTTGGAACTGCCGCTGCCTAACCAGACTCTAAGCCACGGCACGGCTGATGCATAAACTGCATATACGTATACCATCCACGTAAGTGTTTTGTCGTGCTTAGTATTGAGAAGGTACACTATGCCTACGGTCTGCCCCACGACACTACACAATTTAGCTATACCGTTGGAACGTATATCCACGACTTACTAATTGGGTTAAGTGCCCGACGGTGAAGCGGACAACAAAATAACGCGGAAATGTATAGTACGGTACAGCAGTTGTTACTGAGAGCGCAGGCCACGCTAAAGATCGTGGCTCGGTAGAGAGACACTCTTGAATCGTGCACGCGAAATGCGACCGAATTTTATTTTCCAACAACTGAATTTGGATTTTTATTATTATTCACTTGGATCACGTCGAGTGTTTTACGTCTCCGTTCTTGGATTATTTCCGAATTAATCGCACAAGTGGAAATCTGGTGTGTGATTTTTTATTTTCTTTTTTTCTGTTCTAACTCTAAAATAAATGGACACGATTTTTGTGGGAAATATTTTTATTTGTGCTCGAGTTATTCTAATGAAAATCAAACGCAGTAAAAATGTTTCTAAGATTTCCAACATTTACACAAAGTGTAAATCAGGTGAATTTTTATGCTTCCATTATCCATGATCATAGATTGAATGATTCAACTGGGCCCGTACGTAACGAATGAACTTAATATTCAAATGAAAAAAGAAAAAAAAAGAAAAAATTCCGAAACCTCGGTTTAAGGAGCTGCGTGAATGAGGCGGAATCGCAATTTCACTGATTTTGCATTTTCCGTGCGGTTAGTCACCGGGTTGCGTGATGACGATTTTTCCCCGGTAAGGTTGACTGGGGCTGCACTCAACAGAAGTCGAGATTTCGCGGTGGGGGTCGGGGGCGTACACGTCAGCACGATGAAAGGTGAGTGTAATACGGCTTCGATTAAAACATTACCGATAAAGCGGGCTTTAAACGAGAGAAAATAAAATTCCCGGCAGTCAAGGGTGGGCCGAGTGTTCTCCAAGCTCTCGAGCCTGTTGTGCTCCGCTTCGCAGTGCACTCGTCTACCTATGGTGATACAGTTCATGCTCATACTATATACTTATAACTGGCAGTTATAATACAGCGTGCGCCAAGGGTTGGACGTGTACACGGGCGGCGATATTATAATAGGCACAATCGACCTCCGTCATACCGTATACACTTCTCCCGCACATACCCTATATCATGCTATATAATACGCGAGACGACGATGTTGATATTCAAAGTAGTCACGGTAACTCAGGTAACTTCTTACTCGCGATAGTCGTCGTCGTCGTCGTCTGAAAGAGTCGAGCTTTTTACCGCCGCGTCATTTACCCACACCTTCATCACGTCTTCTGCCTCGTGGCAGCTGCTATATCGATAGCAACGCGTTGTACGGGGCATTCTACGTCAAATTTACAAATTTATCATTTCTCTCGGATTTTTAGAATTTCTTACAGTTATCTCGATTGCTGTCCAAAAAGGATATTTTTTACCCATTTTCTCATTATTATAAAAAAAAGTAAGTTTTTTGAACCCTAATTTTGTATTTATTTTGGAATAATTCACCCTGATTCTGTGATTTGAAATACAATTTCCGAGCAACCGGAGATTCTGACGATATTTACTTTTTTTTGGGTCGAAAGCAATATTTTTGAAAGTAATTATTAAAATGGGAGAGCGTGCGGCTCATGGTCCGTTAATTTAGAGGGGGATGCCCCGTATACGTATGGGAATGAGAAAGAAAGAGAGTAAAAAAGGTTGGAGGGGCAAGACCTCGTGCGTGCGCGTTATTACTCAGCACCCGAGAGAGTCCCAACAACATGAGCGAGTCTGTTATCACGAGAGTCGTAACGTGGAGTAATATGGAGTATAGCATTATCGTACTGGCATAAACGAAGCAGCCGAGGGGATGAAAGCTCTGTCAGTGGGGCCCTCGCCAAGCAAAGCTCGAGGCTTGTCAGCCTTGAAAAGGATTACCGATCCTTCGGTTACAAGTTCGCTTTAGTCGCTCACTCACTCGCGTCATCCACATGTCGGGGTGCTACTCGAGAGAGGAGATGTTTGTATCCGATCGGACGCACAGTACGGAGTATCCTGTGACGCTGGGAGGGGGAGGAATGGCACTACCTCTGATAGATACCGAGAGCCATGACTCTCCAGCATCGGCATGTTCCCTGGGATCAAGTGGGATATCAAACGTGCTTTGATATTCCTTTGTCGGAAGAGTGACGAATTGGCGGCTACCATTTCTGTTATGACAGATGGGCGCTTAGAATGGTATATCCATGATGGTTGTGTTTTTTAATCTCACATTTTACTGCATATTTCAAGGTCTTTTACACTATGTCAGGGCTTCAGGACTTTAGGTTTAAATAAGTTAAGAAATATTTTTTATATTTAGGAAGAAGTAATTTTTTTTTGTAAGGTCTTTCGATAGATCGGAGAACTACCGATTAAATCGGTATACCGTAACAAGCTTCTTTCCTGTTTCCTTAATTTCCTTCAGTTGAGATTCAATATAAAATATCACGTAAAAATCGTGAAACATTGTTGATTTTTTTGCTCCACAGCTCTCGGCTGTAAACTTCGCTAATTACAGATTTTTATTATTTTTCGCTGGGACTAGTTTACGATACGTTCGGTCGTCGGTGCCAGTTATGGGAATCGATGCGCGGTTGATGGCGACGGAACGTTCGCAACTATGGTGCACCATCACTGAAGGGAACAGCATCGAGAGAATCAAGATTGCTGTACTCTGGCCAGTACTCTTTGTGAAAGCTGGTACTCCAGCGTTTTATGACCATCTAACCAAACGATTTTTATACCAACGGTAAATAATCTATCGATCTGTTTGGCTCGCACAGCGCATAGAAAATAAAAATCTCTAAACATTGAAAATCGGGACTAAATTTCGACTAAGCCTCGTAAAGGACTCGAAATTAGTGACATTAAACCGTCCACTAATTAACCCATGGGACATTTTTGTTATTACACTATAAAAATACATTTTTATCCACTTCAATTCATATAGGCATGCAGGATTTTTTTTTGTTGCCAATGCCGCACATTAAATTGAAAATACGTACTACAATTTTTTGAGCATATAAAAAAATACTTACGTTTTTAAATTTGATTATATAATATATTTTTGTATTCATAATAATGAATGTGCATGCTTGGTACATATAAGAAAGTCCAATTTCGCAATCTGATGAGGCAGAAAGTAATTAAGTGCCATTAGACTGAAAGTTATTCAATCTCTGCTTGGTTACCAGGATTTCGCATCGCCAAGTGCCACCTAGCGGCAGAATGGCGAACTACTGGCTCAGTCGTCATTAACTAGGGTATTGTGTGCGCCAGTGCGCAAGTGTTCATTAATTCGTGAATGCAATTCCTCGATATGCATTTATAGTGCAGAATAAATTACAATTATAATTAAGTGAATAAGTGAACAATGTATGATAACACACGTGACAATATTAACAGTAACACAGTTATTGTGTAGAAGTATAATTTTCATACGTTAAACGAGAGTTTTCGTAGTATCGCCCTCTGATGACATTTAATGCATTACCTTCACATACATTTGCATTTGTTTAATAAATTAACCTTCACACTCTTAAGCATTTCATTAAGTATTTCTCTCAGGAAATATGCATGTGGCATGCTACAGTGTAAAAAAAAAGTATTCGCGTTTTTTCACACCCTTAGTTACAATACAGAAAAGGATTTTTTTTTTAATTACGAAGAAAGCCAATATTTTTTAAAACACATTAAAAAATTCCATTCCGATGCAGTTCACATACGATTGAAAATCAAATTGAAAAATGCTAGACAGAAGATTGCATTTTATTGAGTAATCACGTGATTCGGATTTTAACAAAATATGTGCACGAAAAATATTCAATACATTTATTTTATTCAAGTCTTATTCTTCATTTATTATTCATTAGTTAATTAATAATTGAAATATTATTAAAATTCATAAAATGTATAGTTAACATAACTTTCCATATTTTTTAAAATCATCTATTCTTGGTCTAGTCGGTCTCTTATAAAATCCCGATGTTCTTGACAATCTCGCGGGGCGTTGAAATTGCCAAAGTGTAGTCTACAGTAGTGAAGACGTGCTCTCGGGTATCGTGGACGCCCTGGAGACGACAAAGTAGGTATAGCGACAGGAGGCGGGATAGACGCAGATCTCATGTACTCATATACATATATAAGCTCGGAGTCTCGCTCGCGATAAATTATTAAAGCGCTTCATTATCTTAAGCATGCTCCGAGGGCGAGTGGAGGTTGGTGTGCGGTGCACGGCCTTGCGCTGGGGGCTGAAATCTCACCCCCGGGAGATGGAACCTCGTGAGAAGCCTCAGCTGCTGATATATTTATTAAAATCTCCTTTGCCTTGCCGACTCTCTGCACTTGGGCTGATCCACGCGTGGCTCCGTTCTTCACCCCTAGGAGCGTCAAGAATTTTTTTTCCTTTTTTTCTTCCCCAAGGTATTTAAGTTTTATGAGAATTTGTGTGACAATTTACTTGTTTGAAAAAATTTGTCTCTAAACAAAAAAAAACCGTGGGAAAATTGTACAACGTCGGCCAATATCAGACAATACCTTTGAACAACTGAAGAAATTAATAATAAGAAGGGAATATTAATAATACTAACATTCACTAAAAAATTTTCCATCAATTTATTGAATGTGCGATAGGAAATATGGGATAATAGAGTAAAAGCTGAAACCATTTCTTCAGGGGAAATATTTTCGTCCTGTTCACTTTATTCAGCTTTGCAAATTCCCATGTGCCCTGATTTTGCACTACGAAAAATGACTGCTCGACCAGAAATTTGTCCCTGATATCTCTGAGGAATGGTGTTTTTAAATGCCCAGGTTTACCGCAGTGAACCATGTTCTACATATTCTCTTTGTTCTTAGCGAACAATTCAAATGACCCGGTGTTCAAGTGGTGGCTATTTGGGCAGAAAAACAACGAGAAATTAGCGATATAACTTTGCGACGAGTCACGAGATGGCGCAAGTTATCTGCATCAAACAACAGTGGAAAAAAGAGCCTCGTTCAGTCGAGTATAGTGGAAAATCTTTTCGAAAAAAAAAAAACACACAGTTTGTTAACGCGTTCGTGACCCACATAACGGACCTCGCAGAGGTGCGTCCGTTTTGCATGCTCTCTGTTCGGGCCTGATATAGTAAGCCTCGGGATACTCTTTCGCATTGGTCGGCGGTGCGGCGTGTTCGGAAGCGCGTCCAGGAGTATTCGCGTTGCTCTCGAAATACCGGTACAACGGGGGCGAGGGTAAAAGAGCGAGTGTCGGGAGAGTACGCGGGGTAGGTACTCGCGCACCACTGAGAGTGAGATGGAAAAGCAGAGTGAACTAGTGAAAGCAGAGGTGAACGAGAGATATAAGATAGATATATAGGTACGTATATAGTTTCGCGAGTGAGCTTTTGCCGGAGCTTTGGCTAGCTCCGCCCCCCGCCAATGGCAGAGCACCAGGCTTCGGTTGTCTTCTGGCGTGCTGGCCAATATCAAACGCTGCCTAGTCGCGCAGCCTCCAAGCCGGACCAATCATGATACCCAGAAAAAGGCCACGCGCCGGCATATGTACTATACGTTTTATTCACAACTGAATTCTCGAAGTTCAGAACTGCGTACAGCTCGAAACGCTGTTGATGCGCTCGCGGCTATAAGCTTTTTCCAGCTTTTTTTTTTTCGCTTCTGCACTGCACTGGTCTCAGTCAAAAAGCTCGATTCGCACTGTCTCCCGGCAATAACAGAAGCCAGCCTGTTATAGCGATTTCTCAGCACGAATTTACCCCCCAGCGATCGCAAATTCTTTGCTCAACCATGATGTATGGACATATGGAAAATGTTTCGAATTATTCCACATGAGAGAGCGAAAACGTAAGGGCCAGGACGTAAAAGAGAAACGAACTGTCGATAGCAGGTCTGCGATGACGTTATTCCGCTGAAATGTTTCTTTATTCCGTGTGGTATTGAGAATTATTTTTCATACATTTTTTTCGACCTCCGAAATGGTCCTTACTTAAGGGCATTTGTGATGTACCGACGAAATTCTGCCGATATTCGGTACATCGATGGATGTAAAGGGGGCGAGGGGGCAAATGCATGGACCCCGGTGAAAGTATTTTTCGTAAAACTCTCACGTAGCCAGATACACCCCCGAACTCTGGCCGACGTTGTGTAATAATGCATGCGAAGCTCATAATTCTGTCCCCTCGCGTTCCTCGGCACACATATAGAGTCACTGACAGAACCCGCGAGCTCGCAAGCTTGCGCGCTGGCCAGTACAGTCGCGAGTCACTGCCGGTTGAGCGTGTAAAATTTATACGTCCCGGAATCTCCCATAAAGTAGCATTAAATTATCGAGAATATAAGCGCGTTCACTTGCAAAAAGCACGTGTACTCTGCAACGTAAGGGTGTAACTACATTACGTGACTACGAATTGGCATCCCTTGTCACTCGATTTTTTTTTTTTTTTTTTTTTTCATTATCTTTGCCTCTCAAAACTGAACCATCGCGAGGTTGTCTTCAATTATTTGTAGCCGATAGACAAGAAAAATAAGTATTAAAAAAATGTCAAAATCATTACTGAGCAAATATTTTTGATCAAACTGTTACCGATTTCAAATTGACCTGAAAATCAAGTCACTATAAATGCTCGACTTCATGAATGTTAAAAAATTTAGCATTTTTTTTTTCTTCGCACTTTTTAAATAATAGAAACACATTATTTAAAAACTTTTAGTGATGTGTGATTATTGAGAAATATATTTCCACTGAAGTAGCTTCCGAATTTTATTTCAGTCTGGCATTTTGTATGTCGCGTGCGTCACAGACGTAATTACGGCTCTTTTCGTAGCCTAAATTTTTTTGTCGGTGAAAATAAAAACATTGCGATCGCCTGACCGCCAGCAATTCTTTTTTCAGGCCTGGTTACAAAGACCCTCTTTCCACACTACTTTTTTGCTGTCTCTAGAGAAATCACAAATTTTTATTTTTATCGTCCAAACTTTCTTGCAACGAAGTCGAAACTGGCAGAGAAAGTCAGCAGAAGTCGCGTGTCGCCGGCGCTGCCTCTGCCTGCTATTTTTAGTGTCATACCGAGCACGTTCCGTATTTTTCGTATTCATCGCATTGACACGTTCTATTGCGAACGACCTCGTCTTTGAGGAGCGAAACATCTGCGGATCGCATCATAAAGTACTGAGTTGTAAATGGGAAAAACCGGACCATTGCCCGTAAACCAACCCTGAAGAGCTTTTTTGCAAGAAACGACTTAGTTATATGTCAGTTCTGAAATACGCCGGACAAGAGAATGGTGCCGAATTTTTCAGTCTTGAGGCTGTAAGAAGTGAGGATGATATCCATATGGCTTACTTTTTACTACTTACATGCATGTATATAAATATATATTTCTATATATATATAGAAACCATGAAGCGCTCACCAGTAACAAGGTCATAAAGCCGAAAAAACCAGAGACTTCGATTCTCGTGACGAGAGATTTTACTACGAATATTTACGACCTTTCCCCCAGTCCCCAAATTTGATAAGATATTTATTTCTGCTCTCTTCAGCTTCTGGGTTGACCCAATATCGAGGTCACTGCGATGGACCATTCGATGAGAAGGTCGCATTACTGTCACGGAAAAAATAAATTGTTTGGATAGGCTCCAAACCGTAAAATTGGTTGGGCCATTAAACTAGTTGGTCACCAGAATAAATCAGTTGCCCGGAGCGGCAAATGAGTTTCCTGGTCCGACAGATCAATGAGAAGCCAACGAATTGAATGATACCAACTAGTTTTTCCGGGGGAACCAATGAATTGGTTAGCCCAGCCGATTCAATCGCTCGGAGCCTATTTAGCCAGTTGGTTACGGCGACCGAGTACTTTTTCCCATGCGAAAAAGTGCAGTTTATTCATACACGCCATTTCTCCAGACATTTAACAGTAGCCCCGACGGACTCACATTTCTCCGATCTCTTATCCGTAAATTATATATCAGCGAGTCAGCAACAACTTTACGTTGTTGGTAAATATTCGAGGACGGTAGGGATGCTCAGAGATTACACAATGTCTGCACGAACGGCGTCACAGCTCTCTCTCTCTCTCTCTCTCTATCTTGCATCCCCGATGAATAATAATAACGGCGTGGTTGGACGTGTCGTAAAACGAGATTTGTCAAGCGAGCGCATGGGGAGATCCACCAGTGTCACAAAGTCTGCCAGAGAAAGAGAGTCATAGAAAGAGTGCGGAGAACCGTGACAAAAACTCAAAGGCGAGCCCCATCCATCAGCCGAGTGGAACGCGCACTGAAAAAGGAAGAATTATTATTTTACGGGATTAACGGTAGGTGGACTAGGAGGGATGGGGGACGCAGGGGGGGTAGGGGCAGAGGTACGTTCGCCGAGTTCGAATTCTCTTTCTTTTTCGTCCTTGTCTCGTCGACAGTAGGCGGAAGCATTTACGAGATCGACGGGATTCGAATCCTCGTCGGGTACCATGCTATAAATTCGTTTTTCTCCCACGTTTTGACAAAAGCAAACGGGGCTCCGAATAACTCGCGCACCCCGTGTCGATGAAAGTCTATACATTTTTCATGTCCAGTTGTATCCTTCCCTGTTCCGACAATTGGAATACCGAGTCTACGCCAATCTCATAGTATTCAGCTTTTTCAAAGAGCTCCTCGTGGAGCCTTTTGTTTAATACTGTCCGGGTTATTCGCTGGTAATAGTCGCACGAAACGGCAGTCACAGGTACATTGTTGAAAATGTGGTGTCGGAAATTACGGTACATCGATGTTTATTTAATCCCGAGCATATATAGTGATAACGCGCGTTGTCAACCTAATAGTGTTGAAATGTAATGAATCCCGTTGTGTAACTCAATTAACAGATTGAACACAGATTCAAGAACGTGTAATTAGGACATCAAACATTTTGGACCTTTTTTGTTTAAGACGAAATACATATTAGTACGGGGAAATGATTCATCAACAAAATATTGACAATTAAAATGTTGCGAATTTACAACATCGTTTTTTGATTCACTTAAGATTTTTGACATTTCGCAGCTGCAAAAATTGGCCCTTCAAAAGCTCGTCTTGAGAGTTGAATAAGCACAAGAGGAAAGGTACAATGAATGCAAATAAGCTTCAGACGATGTTTGTGCCGAGTGAGAAATATTCAGAAAGATATTTTTCAGAGGTGACAGGGTGAATGAATTATCTTCTCAAAATTCACTTGACATGCCAACGAGCTCAAAGAGGACTCGGAATAAAGGAAAAACAAATTCTGTCGAAGTACTCTGGTGACAAAAACATAATAAAGGTAGATTACATTGTGGCGTACTGTATAAAAGACGTGCTGCTCTGATGGGGTTGAGTTCCGACGCATTTTTTGTCCCTTCTTTTTATCACTTAACGCTTGGCACTCACGAAGAGAGTAGCGCGGAAAATCCGTGGAATTCTTCAGTGTTTGCCCAGGCTCACGATCAAATCTCTATTCTCGGGCGCCGTTGAGACGTTTCCCGTTATCTCCGGGTTCATTCTCCCATAAGCCATGGCCCGAATACGTCTTCGGGGATCTCAAATTGGAGGAGGAGTTCCCTCGTCACCTTCCACGAGGACAAAGAGGCGTGTGCAGGAGGACCTTTCCCTGTTCTCCAACGATTTTTCTCCAGCTTCCCTTTTCCTTTCGATGCACCTTCTTCAGCATCAGCGCTGAGAAAAAATAACCTCTCAAATGCTTCTTGACTAGTGTACAAAGTTTGTGAAACTCTTGATGAAGGTTTTGACTCTGTCGACACAGACTGCACTTCTCCTCTCGCCTTTCATCTCGCCCTTATCTTTCGTTTTTCCTTTTTCTTTTTTTTTTTTGCTATCTTCTGCCTCAAACAGGAACTGAGAATATTCACGATAATATCCAAGGTTCACCTCACCTTTCACCCATGCCAGCAAATTCTTTGCTGGCTTAGGGATCGTTCCATCGTTGCGCGTTCGCAACAACGAAAGCTTGCTCGAGAAAGGTCGGTAATCACCGATTTTACAACCAAGCCAGCTAGCTAACTTGCCAGATACAGGCTTCACCAGTGAAACTCCTGGCGCACGCATATTATCATACTTCTTATACCTGCGCACACTTGCGTTCGAGCTTCTGTTCGAAGGATGCCCCGCAGCACGTACTCCGTTGTCTAGGCTAGCCTCTTTTCTCGACTCCTTTCAGAAAGCACAGGGCACAGCTATACGCAGCGATGAAGAAGAAGAAGAAGAGGAAGCGGAGGAGGAAGCAGCGAACGGGACTGGTACGCGCAGGGAGATCGCAGAGCAGGCGGAGATTCCATGCATTTCGTTTTAATGCCCCGCTTTTATCCGACGTCTTATAGTTGTACACGAGTTTCCAAGGAGGGTACAAAAGTGGTAGGATCCTCCCCGCGTTTCCCTTCGGACGGTTTCGTGGGGGCATAGCGAGTGAGCGTTACCTTAACGGTGAGGTCTCTACCATTCTTCCGAAGGAAAAATTTCCATGGTAAAGTATAAGAAGCCCGGCTGAGTTTCCGAAGGTGAAATAGTCTGTCGTGTATATAGCGAGCGATACTGTTGCATTATAAGCATAGTATACTACTGTGGCGCGAGGGTCTTGTCGTGGAAGAAGTGAAGAAGAAAAAACGACAAGCGGGGGGGAGGGGGGGGGGGGGAGTAGGGCCAGCCCGAGCATCTGGGCGGACTGCGTCCTTTCTGCCCACGCTCTCGCATAAAACTTTGAATTATTGTTTTACGAGGGCTCTTTGTTTTTCTCGTGTTTTATTGAGTAGCTTGAAAAAGCGGCGACTATATTCTCACATCAATCCGTCCCGTTTTTTTTTTTTTCATCTTTTTTATTTTTATTTTTTCATCCCCTGCTTCGACATTCGCAAAAGGGCACTCTCCCTTCGCATCCGGACTTTTGGCTCTTTGAGCTGTCCTCCAGACATCTGCCTCGCTGCGAAACAAGCCGAGCCTTATTTTTCTTCATCAAAGTCCAAAAGTGCCCCGAGAGCCAAACGTCACCGCGGAGTCCCGCGGGTCGTCGTCGAAGTCTCTGCCAAGCGACCCTTCCGTAACATCTCCTTCTTGTAGTCATCCATATACAAAAATCTCTTCGCTGATGGTTACAGACTATATGCGAAGGCCCGCACGCTATTATTCACAAGGCCGGATAGACGCTAGTCTCGAATGCTACTTCAAAATCAGGTCAATCCTATTCACCGTTCGCGGAATCTCCTGAAGTTTTTCCGTACCCGTCGCGCGGATTCACTTCTTGTTTTCTCTTTAGCATTTTTTATCAAAGTTACGAAACGTCGCGAATAATATAAATAAATGAGAGAAGTCGTCGGATTACAAACGCTTTGAGAGGCTCCTTGTTGTTTGCAGTCAACGTATATTCAAAGACCCTGCTACTGGAAAACGAAGAGAGAACGTAATATCCTAAAAGCTGTAGGAACACATAACCGATGATGGAGTTGAACGATGCCACCCATGAGCGCGTTGCGAAATATCAAACCATGAAGAGCGATAGTAAAGAAGTTGCAATCTCACGCTACCGCAATTATTCTTATAATCCGGCTCGTAATAATCATTCGGTATAACCAAGAACGTGAAATTTAGGAAGCCTCTTTCACAGTCATGGTAATTTTCATCTTTATCACTCTCGGTTATCGTTCGCGGAGTCTTAGTTCGTATTTCCAACGATACAGAATACATTCGAGTTAACTGTTTTCCCTCACACGTGTAAACCCTATTTATCCCTCTTTAGAGTTACCTGCGCGTTCACATGTGCGACCTCAAGTGGAGCCACACAGTTGCGGAGGTACTGCTTCCGAGCCTCGTCTCCTCGTGCCCAACAACTTTTCGTCGCTCGTGTGTAGGTAAATATACGCAAGCGTGAGAATGTGCGGAGAAAGGTACTTACTGCTAGGATGTCAAAGCAGCCCCTAGGGATAGACCAAAGACCTCTTGCCCTCCGGACTCTTTCCACTTACCTTCTCTACCTCCATGCCTGGCCTTGGAAACCCCTTGCTTTCCATCCCTTTCTCCACACTTCACTCTCCACCAACACTTCCAAGCCCCGATATGGCTCACTCCATTTAATTCTCCACCTCCGACTCCTCAGCCCTCAACTCTATCCTCCGCTCGTCTATCCCACTCGTATGGTCGACGGTCTCGTCTCCGTCGTCGGCCTATCTGGTCCTGAGGCATCTCCCATGCTGGTTTCGACTTACGCCGAGCTTATGGGGGCATTTTGCAGACTCGGGTAACCCGTCTTCGCGCTTTAGTACTTTTGCTGTTTCACTTTTACCACTTTGACGTAAAATACGTATTCCTATCTCCCTGCCAGCCATAAGTCTGAATTCATTCTGTCGAATGGTGTATTCTTATCGATGAATGAGATCTATGCGTTGGTACCATGTCAATATAGTACTTACAAGTAGAGCTTATGCAAGGTAGGACAATGAAATGTGATATTAGATTGTAGAAGAAAATTATTTCACGCCAAACATTAGAATTTAATCAGAAAAAAGATTGACGTCGTATCGTCCCCAAGTTCAGGTTCCTTTGATCTTTCGTCTTTGAGAGCAGTAATGAGGCGAATTTCTCTTTCATTGTAGTTTACATGATGAAATTAACGTTGCACTTGCACTGGTTCCGGACTTGTAGCTTGAAATGTCATCAGGAGTTTCTTTGGTGTTTGTCTTGTATTTTTTTGTTCTTTTTTCTACATTGGAATTTCGAGGCTGCCTTATAGCGGCGTGTAATCTGTACAAAAGGCAGCGAAGTCCGATTGTAGAATGAAAAGGGAGCTGAGGGTGTGCGACGTCTTCGTGCAGGTCTTTTCGTACGAGAGAAGCTTTGTCTGTCATTCGCGAAACTGAAAGAATTTAATTACCGACGAAAATGCGAAACGAGGACCGGTGGCGTTCGCCAAAGACTTCTCCTCGGAATTTAAATATCGACTCGAAGAATTCGTTGTTTCACGCAGCGAGCATTGCAGGTACGCGGTAGCTTGAGTTCTACGGCTTTACCATTCTACAGGAAACCGACTACCAACGCCCGAGCTTCCGCTTTCCGGAGGAACCGTGACTGTCGGCGAAACGGACGATTCGTGTTATCTACCTCTCGGCTTGGGAATGCCGAAGAGCCGGGAATAGGTGAGAGAAAGGAAAAAGGAGTGACAGCAATGGAACATCGCAAAGAAGACACAAAGCCCTCGCAACATCTCCGAACCTTGTCGACCTGCTTTCCCCGTCACCGAAATATAACTTGCAAGCTTTTAGGACTCTGCGCCACGGTCGTATCAAGAAGTGACGTGGGTACAATCATAAACCCAATTTATGGAGCTTTAAAGGACTTACTATTATTATTATTATTATGAATACGGACCATCGTGACAAGACAACATTTTAGTATGTTCATTATTAAATTTACGATAATTTGCAAACCCAAAATCTTTGCGATCCCTGAATTTCCTCGGAGCAGAAAGTCCGAGATATTTCCGAGCATAATAACGATTTATATTTATTTTCGGCTGAGGATCATAGCAGTAGACGCCGTAACAAAAATTTAAAAAAAAAGATTTACATATTACCCTCCTGAGATTTAACAAAAAAAAAGTCTGGTGTAATTTGTAGTTCCATTTTATTTGACTAACGATTGAAATTGAATGTGGTCAATTTTGTTGAATGTCACGCAGGATGTCAAGGTGTCAGCTAGAGAAATACCATAGAAAAGGTGATATTGTGAAGGAAGGTGCAGTGTCCCAGTAGCAATGTTAGCTGTCGGACGTTAAGACATTCTCGATAAACAGCTTCCTCAACACGAGGGTGGCAGAAAGCGGGTCGTTTCCTCCCGGATGACGAGGGCAAGGACGTCGAGGGCACGGACGGCCACGCGTGCTAACTCCTGGCAGCTTGTAGATGTCCTGCGTTGTCATAGAACGCGAGAGTTAGGCGGAGGGAGTTCCAGTTGCTCGGGGTCACGCGTTTTAAATGTTTCGCGAGTCGAGCAGCCACTTCAAGGGAACATTCCAGTTGTGTGCCCTCGCTCTCAGCGTCACTACGTGATAGAGGGTGAGGAAACTGTGGATATACACAGAGAGAAGGAGTAGTTGGCAGGAGGATCAAGGCGTTGTTATCTATACCTTGTAACCTGGCTCGAGAGCTTCTACGTGCAAGCATCTTTCGCCCGACAGGCTTAGCCGCACGTACATTCATACTCAGCTGTGGTGTCTCGTCAGGAATTCACAGAGCGATTATCTCCTACACGGCTTCCATCGCAACAACTATGGCGCAACTGTTTTCCGCGTGGTTCACCGTTACGGTGGTCAGCGTGGCTGGTGCAGTATGAATTTTCTACCTTTGAGCGCAAATTGTCCGGGGTTACCTGATGTCATACCAGCGCTAAGTACAGAAGCCTTAAGCCACGCTCATGTTTGGATAACTTATGAGGAGTCGGTTAAATCAAAGTTTGAGTATGTCTGACAAAGTCCACGCAATGTCTTGATTCCTATCCTCACGAATAATCATATTTTGGATGGTTTTATCTTTCTTCGATATTGATAATTATTTCATTAAGTGCGATAGACAGTTTCGGATTATTGTATACGGTATCTTTTGAGGTTTTGTCGGCGTGATGACACAGAGGGAAACTGGTCACAGTTGAAAGTCAACGAGACAAGCGACTGATGATTACAAGCCTTACATGTCACTGACAGAGATAACAATTTTTCCTCGCTCGTAATTCGGTAGAACTCCGGAGTAACTGACATGGTACTCGGTATATTTCGACCACTTGTTCTGCTAGGGTAGCTAAAAGTCCAAAAGCTCGAAAGGGCAATGGATGGACCTCGGATTCTGGGCTGGTCAGTGGGCAAGAGGAAAGGGTCAAAAGTCAGAGAACGTTGGGTACGAGTGAACGAGCAAAGTGGGCCAAATTAGGATTGAAAGTTCCTGCGGAGACTCGACCACTCTTGGGAAAAGGAAAGAACGAACCCGAGGGCACTGGAACGACACCGCTTTCCCGCTCTACTCGAGCTCTACCTATAGATATAGGCACTTCTCCTCGCTCTGTCCTGTCCCTCGGGCTACGCCAGCCCAGCCTTCGCGTTTTACGAGGAACCCATTTTTATTATTTATAGAAACGTGCTCGTAATCCTCTACCCGCGAACAATACTCGCGAGAGACTGTACCCCTGTAATAGGTACCTACACATTGAACAAGAAGATTCCCATGAATAATAAGATTTAAATAAGAAGTTTGAAAATAATTCGAACCACCACTTGACTCGACTAACGTCACGGACAAAGGAGAGACTAGACTGACGAAAAAAATGGCATTAATTCAAAAACTTTCGGGTTACCAAAAACAAGTGTTTTTGAATTAACCCTTATTCTTATTCTTGCAATTCCATTCGGCAATGAAATATTGTTTTCCCTATTTTGAAGTCATTACTTCAATTTCAATGTCACGCTTGTTTTTGACAGCTCGCGGTTGAATTGTTTTTGAATCAATGACATTTTTGAAACGCAGAATTGAAAGGTTGTCATTGGAATGGTCGGAAGCTCTTGCCTTCTTCAGCCCATCGGCCATGTGGCGCAGTGGATTCATGGTGAGAATCAAAGTACGAAAAACCACTCCTAAATCAAACGATCCACGAGAGCGCAGAGGAAGAGAAACCTTTGCCACTACGTCGTGTGCCGCTGTTGCTGCAGTTCACTTTTGGTCACCGCAGCGAGAGAATATGTAGGGTGCGCGAAGGAGAAATCGTCCGAGAGTTGTGCGAGATGGTTGAGGTGGAGGCGCGGGACTACAGTGGATATTGCATAATAAGATACGAGCGGAGACCACGCGGCATAATCATATATCATAGGTTAGCTCGGTGGCACGGTAACGCGGCGAGTTTCCGCGCAAAGCTCCTAGCCGCGAGCTGGAAACGGGGAAGAGGAATGAGGATCGAGAAAACTGTATGTATAGCACACGCGGTATAGTGTACTACCGCACAACCACCGCCGGAACTGGCGACCGACACCCGCAGCACGGCCATTTCGCCAGAAAAGCTCTGGAACTCCTTTCTTACCCTCGCGCGTTTGAAACTTCCCTCTCATCCGCCTAAAGGATTCCCTCTCTTTCGGTTCTCGAGCAACTCAAGCCGATCCCGGGGTGCACAAGGGATTTCACGCAGTTTTCCTCAACTTTGACCACCGACCGCGATGGCGTTACTCGAAAAGCTTTCGTTAAAAGAAAAACCAAATCTCTCACGAAGTTGGCCCAAAAATGGCTCGAAAATGCTTTGGTCAATGAATAAATAGAAAACGAGAGAATGAGAGCAACGCAGATAAGAAGCTCACCTCGGCCTCTAATATTTCATTAAAATCCGAGCTTTAGGTGTATCTAAGTACGCCGAGGTCACTCGATAACCGTATTAAAAGTTAATTACCCGATAGGCATGGCTGTTTCTTTTTCTCGTTCATCTACGAGACCAGGAGAAATTTACGATATGATGGCAAAATATTTGGAGAAAAAAAAAATAGAATTATCTTCCATCACGTTATTTCGGACGGTGCAGGATGAAAAAAAAAACCGAAGTGAAGTAACAGTTCAGCCCCTAATGGTCTAGCCATGTGGTCCGCAAATGAGAGGATCGGGGCGAGAGTACCAGAAGAGGAAAGTAAGCAGGTCGCTTCCGGAACATACACAGTAAGGGCTCTGTTGTTATGGCGTCTGGAAAAAAAAAAAAACGAGGGAAAAGTCGTTGGGGTCGACGCCATGTACCTCGCCGGTCCAAGGCTCCGGTACATGTTTCCTTCCGCCTCTCGGTCTCAAAAAACCGTCCAGACTATCATTCCTCAGATCCCCACGCGAGTTCTACGCTCTCGCCCGATACTGGCTTACGCCATTAAACGTACTTATATGAGATACTAGCCACTGACCAGCCGCTGGTGGTTACCACAGGTCACCCACCCTCCGAAGTTATCAATCAAGATAATAGGACAATAAATATCTAGCCACGCCGGCAAACGTACGTCCTCCGTGAGGTCGAAAGTGCGGTGCCGCGCAATTTCTACCCGATTTCCCGGTAGGCCGCCGCTCGCGCTTATAACTCACCTTTTATATCCGCGATCCGTACTCCGCGACGTTCTCCCTCTCGGTTTTTCCGTCCCTTCGTCTCCGGTAACTCTTTCGAACGCGCCTGCCAAATCTATCGGCTTGTACACCGCAACCCCCTATTTTTCCTCTCGTTTTTCCCATTGCGTCGTTAATGGCACTCGTGAGAACGCTATTCCTTAGATCCAAGGGTTGAGACCACGAGAGAAGATACAGTTACGAACGATTTGGGCAGAAAAGGGGTGAGAATACGAAAGCAGCTTCGCTTAAAGGAGCTGAGAACGAATGAAGACCTATTTACAAATAGAGCTGGAACTTGGAGAGGAGCATCGGCAAATACCTCTCTCGACGGTCTCCCGAAGTAAACCACCGAAACGAGTTCCTTTCGCCAAGAGTGGATTTTTCGTCACTCCCGGAGCGAGGGTTAGGAACGTTGCCCGGTGCGCTTTCGGTCCTAAGTGGAAACTTAAAAATCCTCTGGGTGGTTCCGGAGGCTCGCGGGGTGAAAGCTAACACCCAGGCCGTGAGAAAGCTCGAGAAAAAGGCTTGTCCCAGTGTTGGTGCGGAAATACGTTAGCTTACTGCAGTGAGAGAGAGAGAGAGAGAGAGAGAGGGAGTAAGCGCTCGGTGGCTTTGTGGCGAAAAAGAAAGTCCACATGCCGCGCAGTGCGAGAGAAAAAGGGTGAAACATAGGGCTCGCTGAGTCTGCTGGTGGAAACTTCACTGTTTAATATATAAATATGGAGGGAAACAGAGGGGGCTCGGGAGGAGGCGCGCGTGTGCATTAACTGTTAAAAACAACAATATATAAACTTATTTTCTCTGCTGCATAAAGTATGAAGCACCGTTGGCTGTGGCCGAGGTAGGATGTGGCTCTGGTGAAGTAACGGAGGGGAAGTAGGAGCGTCGTGGCTTTCCGGTCCTCCCGCGCGCTACCAGACAACCCGAGGGCACAAACCCGAGGTAACTATTAAAAGTTGCAAATTGCTGCGGACACGCTGCGGGTCCGTCCCCGGTACCGGTCGTCGTGTCTCGGGTATTCGCAGCCTGCCCTATCCCAACTTACTTACTTAGTTCGGGTTGCTTTACTTGTCCACGATCGCTGTGCCTCGTGCCTCGCAAACTCGTCCGCCTTGCAAACCTACAGTTCAGTTACTTATGTACGCCTCGACACTCGTTCCTCTTATCATTGGGCTCGCTCTTGTTTAGGCATGGAGGCTCCGATGTTTTGGGACAAAGTACGGTCCTTAGAATGATAATGATAAATGATAATGTCTCATGTGTCGAGCGTGCTCGTCAAGGATTAGAAGCAATTATTCGTCGCACGAAATTCTCCCAGGTCCGTTTCATGCGACGTATTTCGTTGAATATTTACGCAACGTTTTGAAGGCGCTATCGAAACTCCAATGAAGAACCTGGACCATGATGTTCGTATTTTGTGCAGGAAGCGCTGAAGTGGAAAGAGTGCGATGGAGTGCGTCCGGGGAACATTATTTGACCAGGAATTGAACCGAAACGGACGACGATGGACATTATATTCCTGTCAAGTTATTTACTTTGAGCTAATTACCTTGCGACCAATTACCATGCCACGCTGTTCTCGTGTGCTTTCCAATGTACGGCATTAATTACTTGAGAGAGCTGCTTGCTTAATACAGATAGTTCAGTTGAAACAGTACTGCAGCATATAATTCTCTGACCAGTCCAATGAAAGGGACGATCGAGTTTGCGTGCGTTCGCCGACTGAAGCAGCTTGTGGTCACAACAGAATTTCCTGAAGAGAACTGCTCTGGACCCGGCAATTAATTATTGTCGTCACTTGCGCTGTCGAACATAAGTAATACAAACAGACCTGTCGATAAACACACGATATTGTGTGTCGTATTAGAATGACCAATTACGTCAAGGTAAAGCTGGAGCTGTCTCGATTTACAAAAAATAAAATAAAACGTTTTTTTCAACACATTTTTGTCCAAACGTACTGTAAATCATCACATTAAGTGCTTATTACACTGCTATCGGATAATGAAGGGTAAATTCTGTGGAGTGAAGAAAAGAAAATTCCCATTATACGTACCTGTGTGATCTAATAATTTTGTCCTTCCATGTGGGTAAATCGAGTGACAGGAAGTGACAGGGTGCGATTAAAGCTCGAGTCGCGTTGAAGTTACGGGGCTTCCGGTGTCCGTCATCCGTGGGGTAACGTTGGACCGTTAGTTTTACTTGCAAATTTCCACTTCCGAGAGCTCATTCGCTCGCTCGGACGTTCAATGTGTCGGTGGTCAGCGCAGGTGGTGGTCAGCAGAATCGCGAACCACGTCAGAGTGTTACACCCAGAACACAGTTTGTTGTAGTAGTTACGCGTGGAGCCGGAGAACGAGGGAAGAGAGGAAATAAAAAGAAACCACTCGATATCACAGCGGCGGGATGTGCATTCGTTCGGTGTTTCGTGCGTTCATTCATTCGCGGCCGGGCGACCGAAATAACGCTTTTCACGCTGTTGCTGGTGGAAGAGCGTCAGGTACATCAGCAGGGGCTCGCGCGCTGATGGTCGCGGCGGTGAACGCGCACAGGGGGGGAAACTCCGCTGTTGTCGTCTGTGTCGTTGACACCATTTTTCCATTAACTCCGTCCGACAACGCGGTTTTCCTACCCACACCTCCGGTTCATCGCCTGATTTCGTGCGTGCCAAGCTTTTATTATTATACGCACGCGGACGTGGTTTATTCTCTCCCTGTTTTTTTTTTTTTTTTTTTTTTTTCTTATTTTTCGCACCCGTCCCTCGACTTCCTTGTTAACACGTGGCACGCGAAATTTCACGAAAGAAAACATCCGGTAATATTCGATTATTCTCTTAGCTACACGCGGGAAAAAAAGTCAATCGCTTTTCCTATTTTGTTTTCAGGCCTTAAAAAATGACATTGCTTAATCTAAAATCGATGACGTTAGAAAACAATCGTAAATTGTCTGCGGTCGAGTGAGCACGAGATTGTAAAATTGTATTTCTCATCATGATTCTCAAGGAGGTAAAAAATTCGACCGAATTTCGTAACTTCAAATTACTAAATGAATATATTTAGGAAAAATTGGTCCAATTGCAGGATAAACTGGATTTGGCGTCGAATGCCAAAAATCGTTGAATTCCACACATGCTTCCGGTAGAGCTGAGCTCGCTCCTCGATTTTGCAGTCAGCGTTTCGGGACTCTCCCACTTTAAAATATCCTCTCAACCTCGGCTTCGAAATCTGCGAAAATCTGAAAACGAGAATTTTTCGAGAATTTGATCATTTTATCGAAATCACTTTCACTATCTGTCGAGAATATCTGGTAAGTTTCCTGTCGGCAAAAAGTACATGAATAAGAAAGCCTGGAAGACTTTCGGAGCGAGTGGGAAGGGATGAGGACCGAACTGTGATGCATAAAAGGGTTACCCGATGTTAAAGCATAATAAAAAAAAAAAAATTTTGATGCGGAAATCGAAGGTGGAAGTCAAAAAGTCGAAAAGTGTCGTGAACTACGACTTCGACATTTTTGACACACTGTCTCTTGTGTCACCTGACACCTTCCCCCCTCTTAAATCGCCACAAGAATGCATTTTTATGTCCACTACAGACTCTTTTCCATTTCGATACATTTTCTCAGATTTTTACCACGAGTTATATGCCAAGTAAAATCTCTCTGATCAATTCCCCTATGCGGACCCTAAGATCGTTGTCGCAGAATCGAGGAATGTTGCAGTGACCGAGACGCGGGAGTTTGCTTGGCCAGAGGAAATATCGAAGCGATCGAAAGGGCCATGAGGCATACATGGAAGCTCTCTTGGCGTTAAGGGAAACGGGAAACGCATATACTATATGGATAGCGTGCTGTGTACGTGGATAGTGAAGGGAAAAGCTGCTGTGACATACAGGACATGTGATGGGATAGAAAAGAGTCGTAGGACAGGAGAGCGAAGCAAGTGAGAGTCGTATACGTGAAGTTGGGTAGGGAAAGGAACTGAGAGGAGGTCTTGAACGCGGCTTTACCATTTTTGCCATCGGTGCCCGGGAGTAAGGGTTCGGTAAGCGCCTTACCGCCTCTACGATAGACTCCATCACGTGGAACTACAGTTCCGAGCCATCTGTCCTCTTCCGACCGTCCTCCGACCTTTTTCCTCTTCCGAAGATTCCGTCTCTACCGTTTCCACGCAACTCCCGGCTCGACGCGAGCGACGTCTCGGATAAGATAAGCTCTTTTATTATTTTCTTCGTGGTCCACCGAAAATCTTCTCGACCCCATAAACCGCGAGAGCAAATATCTTCTTTGCCTCACACGCTTAGTCCGCGTATCCTGTGAGATCAGACGAGCTCAAAGTACCAATGCCAGTTGCATATACTAAAATACATGTGTTTTTTTTTTTTCGTTTGTTTCAGGAGATGAAAGTCAACTGGGCGACGTCGCCGGGTAACCAGCCGAAGCAAGACACAAGCAGTGAGTACACATTTTTTTAAAATGTTCATTTATTTCCAAGTACTCGTTAAAAGCACAACAGACTTTCTTATGTATATTGTCAAAAGTCAATACGACGACTCTATAATAATATTCCATTTGAAAATAAAAATAATGTTATTCGTGTTAAAAATCAACAGACACAACGAAATCTCGACGAGAGTCTTTGCCGCGAGAAGAAATTTTCTTCCCTTATTTATTTATCGCGATATTCAATATAAAATCTTGTATTATCTTTTTATATAATACATAGCTCGCGTGGCCGAAGAAGAAATCTCGCCCGTAAACATTTCGCTAAGCTACAGTCCGCGTAAGGAATGTAAAATAATGCAACGTAAACAATTGTGGAAAACTCGAGCCGCAACGGGAAGACTGACCACCTGAATCTTCCACCTCGCTGTACTTTCGCTGGACCTCCACGCAGCAGTTGTACAAACGATCCCGCGTGTTCGTAATTCCCCGGGATACTCGAGCGTTCACTGTTTCTGGCGTAGAAAGCGCACGTTGCTCGATTCGGAAGCGGTTAGGCATTGCCCCCGGGCAAAAGCTCCTCCACCGGAGTACAGTTACTATATACCCGGACCATAATATAGTACATACATACCCTTAATCACTCACGACCTCCCATACAAGCTTTCTCCCTCTATCTCCGCTTCCGCCTCGTTTGAGGTATCGCGATCTCGGTGTCTCTCCATGCCCGTTCATATGCAACCGCCACCACAGAGAACGGAATACATGACATGAAGCGCAATACGTATACTCCCTTGCGTGCAGTTCCTCGAGTTTCCGCTCGTCCCGGAGTTCCAGGATACTCGAGACACCAGTCACCTTAACCGCGACGAGCCTCTTCGTCTCTGCTCACTTTCCTTACACTTTTTGTCCGTTCTATTGCAACTGTCGTTTGCATAAAAGCCGCCTTTTATGCACCCACGCGAAGCTATCGTCGGGAGGCGAGCTATTTTTCTCCGGTATTCAATGTTACACTTTTTACGAATACACATTTATTATTTAGAATTTTCATAAAAATTCATGGACGTCGAGACATATCTTAGCATTTGATATTCATCGAAATTTCCGGTGTTTCCTTAATACCGAATTTTCCAAGTACGTGTGAAATGCAATACGCGATTTCTTTCGTAAACGAAAAAAAAACGGCAAAAGGTTTGCGGTGATGAGAAAGCATGCCGTTTAAAAGTTAAATATCGACCTCCCGTCTTATTCGCCGCGCGCTGTCATTCCGTCAGAACAAAAAATATATGTACTAAATATACGGCGCAGAAATGCTACGGTGAGAAGATCTAGCTAACCAGCGGAGTCCCCGAGTTTCACGCTTGAAATTCACTACGAGCCCGTGGCAATATTTAACTCAGTCTGAAATTCCTCTTTTTATGGACTTGTAAAACCGCGACAGGCACATGGGACCCGATCCTCGAGTTCGCTCTCACTTCCTCCCACTCTCTCTCTCTCTCTTTCTCTTTCTCTCCTATGAGCTTACTTTTCTCCGTTCACCCGCCGTTGTCCCTCGAAACAGCGAACGCTGTAGCGCGCGCTTCTCGTGGTTAGACGACTCCGGGAGACCCCGTATTTCGTTCCATAGCGCCATCCCCTCACACAGACTCGTCCCTCGGTCCGAGGCGAATGCAAAACTAAAACGTATCTTTCCTATTCTACGGGTAAATATGTTCCGAAAGTACCGGGGATGTTACCGCTCCGCACACTTGCAAAAGAAAATACCGTATTTCCTCCTATTTCTAACCTACCCTCCCTATCTTCCTTGCGTTCACGGTGTCTCTCATACACGTAGGTAGATACAACGAAACAGAGTTGAGTTTTTTTTCCATACCGCTCGAGATCGTCACGATTGATTTGCTCGTTTATCTGCGCCGGTTTTTTTGTATTACCAGCAATTTTCACGAATTATGGGACACACATACAACTAAAGCCGCGCTATTAATTCGAGACCCAGTATAAAAGTCCCCAGGCACCATTGTCTGCTGGCCTGGAACGTCTAACGTCTGGCTTTACCTGGGGAGAAAATTTCGACACGCGACACTCTGTATAAAAGTTTATCGTACACTACGGCAAGAGAGTGTGTACCGCGGATACGTATACCGAGCGTAAGTTGTTTGTCTCCCGGTGAAACGGGGTCGTTTAACTTTTTCGAGAGACGACGCCTCGCGCGCTCCGCAAAGAAAAGCCAGAGAGTAGAGAAAAGAAGCGCACGAGGCGAACCGCCGCAGTATAAAACTCCTGCGGGATGCACCTGCGCGCATGATTTTCTCGCCGGCGGCTCATACTCTTACTCCTCTCATTCTTTCTCTTCATACACTCTCCCTCGGTAGCTCGTCCTGTCATGGAAAAAAGTTTTACTGCGTTCTCGTCGTTGTCTCTACGACGGATAAGCTGAATCATCCCGATTTACGTTCGCGTCAGCCGAAAAATAGCTGCGAGTCGTGAACCTTCACGTGCATCGCTGTATACACGAGTCCCGTATTCCCGTAGAGAAATATATATATATATATATATATATATATCGTAATTTCGGTAATTTTTCTGTCGTTTCACAAAATTATATAACCGGTTTTTCTCCACATTTTCCCAAAGAGCATGAGATACATAATTAGGCAAAAAGAAGAACAGAGTGTATTAGACACTTTAGAAAGAAAAAGGGTTAAACGAACTTTGTGAATACGGAAATTGCCCTTCTTAGTCTGAATAGCTAAATCGCGTACACTATTTAGATAAGTATGTAAACCATTTTGTCTTTTAGCCTGCGATGTTAAAACGTCGCCTTGTTTTACGTTGTTCTTAAATTATGAATCGGGTACACGGGTAATCGCGCAAATAGTCCCTCGGTATTTACCGGGAGCTTTTCGGCTCACAAAGACCGACACGAATATTCCGTTTGGCGGCTTTTGTCCAAGCGGACGCGTCTGCCGTTTGCTTTGCGTTGTAAAGTTGGTGGTAAGCCAGCGCTGAACTGCCACTTTCGCACCTTCACCTGTTTGCATGTATACGGGCATTATCGCACTGGGATATAATGTTTGCCATTACGTTGCCGTTGTTAATGAGCGTATTGGACATTTCTTCAAAGTGATTACTCCGATATAACGCAGAGGAAATAATTAAAATAACGCTTTCCTTTTCTCTTCAAAGATTCAATCGCATATTAAACAAAATTTCTTGCTTTCATCGCCCTACGTACTTGAATTTTTCGAAATCCAATATTAGCTGTCTATTTTATAAATTCAATTCCCCTTATCACCAACACATAGGATCAATCATAAATGTTATTGTAATAGCTTTAAAAGAAAAAAGAAAAACGCTTACACCTATGTTGAATGCGTATGTGTAGATTAGACGACCGGAGGTCGGAATTACGTAAGGGAAACGCAAAGTGATAGGGGTCTGACAATGGTCAGACCCGTTTAGAGGTTCTCACAACGATATATCGAGATGGTGTAAGCAAGCCAACCGCAAAGACAACGATCCGTGCGCCATATACTCTGGCCCGGATCCGAAAGTGTGCGACGGTGGAGCGGAGAAGAGAGAAGTTGAATAGGGATCGAGATCGTTTTCTCCTGGTGCATCGGACGATAGCCGCAATGCTTCCAAGCCATTCAAGTACATTTTACTACTGTAGAGCCGTTACGTCAAGGATATCCTAGTAGGGACACAGGTGTTCGCTTGGTCGCAGTTGGAATTTCGATCGAGAAGCTCGATTTCGGTCGCGGGAATCTGCCAACACCGGACACTTGCCGTTGGTGACTCTGTCGATGCTGGAAACACAGCCGAACCGAGAAATGGAATCGCCCTCGCATTGGAAGTAGCGCAGGGATGCTTTCCACCCAAACTATACCTTCTCCGTTACACCATACTATATATACCATTATAGGTATAGTTACGTGGTAGTGGTGGAAGCGGATTGTGCATTCTCTTTGTTGGCTTATGTATGCTTCAATATACACACGTACGAGTGTGTCTAGAGGACGTTGGAACGATCTGGTCTACGTACGGGATGTACCTCTGGAACATCCCGTCCCGTCGGCATTCTCGCTCGCTCGTTGTAGTGGGCGGTGGTCACGGTGCGGTGGAAGCTGCCGATGGCATTTGCGGCGACGCGGGGAATCGGTAAACCACGTAGCAGCTAACCCGACGGGTGGATGGCTGGAGGACGAGCGAGCGAGTGAGCGCTCGTCCTCTCCTAGCAAGCGGACCGACGCACCTGCCAACGGCGCGTCACTTCGAAATCGCTTGCCCGGTTCGGAAGGGGTGCCAGAGAATACACACAGAGAGAAGTACAACACTCGATAGCGACAATGTACTCTGCTCGATAGCGACAACTTGGACGCTGGAGGGATCGTGACGGATATCACTTGCGTGACGCACCCTACCGCTCGTTGCCATCCCATCGTCCACCCCAACCATGTCTCATTCACTCCACGCGGCGAGAGATTATCCGGAGATTATGTGTCGGTGATGTTCTATTCTTCATTCACGAGGCAAGGATTTCACTTGACCCGAACATCAGAGAATGGCTACCCCGGAGTTCGGAATGACAAAGAGAATTTATGGATGTATCCATTAACACGGCTTTTCCGGAATGTCGAGCTTCCATTTTTTCATCTCCGGGTTCACTTACATTGCTTTTGGAGAAGATACACTGTTTCACTTTCGTATTTTAGATTATTGGCATTTGAATAATTTGATTTTCGTGCCGGTTTGACGAGTAATTGATAGACGCAATTTTTTATTTCCAGGATTTCTTTTTCGTTTCGATTGATGTCGAATTCCATTAGCGGATTTCATAAAATTTCCATTATTCCGCGCTGTAAATTTCGAATCGAACTTCATACTTTTTCTGGTTTAATCAATTTCCAGCGAAGAAAACGTAGAGCGCAATGATATGTCGGGGGTTTTTTTATATTATATGTCTGTTCAACGGACGATATTCTTAATAGTATTGCTGAAGCTATTACGCTTTGAAAGCGAACCGAACGGAACCTTTGGGAAAATTGACTCGTTTCATTCTCCCGAAGCACAAAGCTTTGTAAAATTATACTATGGGCGGTCGTTCGATTCTGCACGGGACGAGTCACCGTGGGCAGTAATGTATGAATTCTTTTGCCCTCGCGAACGAAAGTCGGAGCGAGAGAAACGTACGCGAGTGAGTGCATTAGTCGGGGGTAGTGCGCAATGGTTTCTGGTGCCTGGGGCCGTGGGTGCGATCTGCGCCTGTTGCGGCCGTTTTTTCCTGTTTTCCGACTGGAAACAGTCGATTTCCGGAGAGAATGTCGTATAAGAGCGAGTCTGTTAAGGGAACTCACTGGAGGTTATGTTTTTCGACAACAGCCGCGAGGCTACCAGACTCATATGTATCGTTATCATGATTTTTTTTTCCACGGATACAACGTTCGTCCTTTTTTAGAAGTGCACCTATCCGACGAAAATTCATAACGAACGGTACAGTTCACCGGGAAAGCAATGTAATAATAAATTTCGAGCCACATTCCGTTGAAGATGAATGGGGGGTAATTAATTTTCGAGCTTATTGAATTTTCATTATGGATTTTCAGTTAAATCTCCCAGTCTCCCATTGCCTCCTGTTCCAAAACCCGATTAAATACCTCTCCTCGCATTAATAAGCTTAATGCAGTGTGCAGTTGATTAAAAAAAATGGTGTAATAATGATGACAACCAACGCGGCCGCCCCCGCCTCCCCCCCCGCCCCGGCCCTCGTTCTGTTTCTCTGCACGGAAGCTTTCGAGGGTGTTAAGTAACGAGCCAGACCATCCCCGGATTGCCATTCCCGTAAGCTGCCGGGCGGGGTTGTGACTTTTATGCGGGGTTAAACACATCGCGGGAATAACGCCCGGTGTAGTTATGTACGTAGTGTTGCGCAACGCGTGCCAACCGGAAGCGCATTGCCACACCACTTGCCCCAGGCATTTCCTCGGAACTTGCGAATGAAGATGTAAAATCCGCATACACACAGTTTCAAATCTGCTGTAGTTGGGATGAAAATGCGCGTTGTCCCGATATTAATTAAAAGTGAAGAGTCAGAGTCGACGGAAAGCCCGAAGAGATGATCCCGGAAAAATAGACCTTAGTTATGATGAAATTTGTGGGTGCACATCAACCATCCACTTTTTACTGTTTCAACTCGCATGACCAAAGTATATGTGGTTGGTTCGTGGCATAACAGAAGCAGGACACACCCCGTAACATTGACCGAGCATTATCCCACGTTTCTCCGTATTCCCTGAAGAGAAGGAGACGGAGAAAGTAGGTGAAATCTAACGGTGGTGGGTTCAGCCGGCGGAAGTACGAATCGCTAGAGAGAATCGGCGAATAGAGTTATTCTACCTTGCGGTAGCTCATATACTATGTACCGGAACAGATAGGATATGCGAAAAGCTTTTCGTGGATGGAGAAGAAGAGGAGACATAGAACCAGCCCGCCACTGGCGTGTCCCTCGTGTGTGATAACTCAGGTAGCGTGAATAAGCTAACCTTCCATTCTCTACCTAAGCTCTCTCGACTGACACGCACGAACACACCAAATGTTCACGTATGAGAATCGTCTGCGTCGATCGTCCGCTGACCACGCAACAACCAGCGCTCACCCCCAGGTGACCCCTTCTCCCTCCCGCAATTTCTCCTACAAATCCTCGTTCACCTCTGCATATCCCTCGTGGACTCGTCGATTTGGCATTCTATCGTTTTACGGTTCTGCTCGTTAACCGCGTCGCGAATTCGAATTCTCCGGGAACGAGCTTTCGATCTGTAAAATTTCGGGATGGACGACAAAAAATGAGAGACTGAGAGTGCGGAACGTTGCGCAGCGAAGAAAAGAGAGAAAAAAAAAGAAGTGAGAACTAGAAAATAGGGTATTTGCGGATGAGATGGGCTTTTGGTTGTTAATGAGGTATTATTCGCCTCTTTAAAGTTGATGCCATAATTTTTGACAAATTTATGAAAGCATCAAAATTATGAGCCCTGCAGTTACAGTTTTTAGTATCCAGACATCATTGTTATCAATGACGTAATGGTTTTTTCCACTAAATAGGCCCCAGGTATTTTTCTCCACAGGCTTGATGACTTAAATTTGCGTACACATGATCAGTGTCAAATGTAACAGTGCCCAAAGTCACGGAAAGATGCATATCGGAGCATCCACTCTAATTGGTTCTCTGCGTATTGCTACGCGTACTAAAAAACGTGTGTTGCGTTATCGTATTCGGTGCCTCGTCCAGCGGCGATACTGGTACTTCGTCATACTGGGCTGGGCAGATGAAAAAAATGTGCAGGCCGAGTGAAATGGAAAATTATACAAACGCCTATAGAGGGCGCGCACGGCAAAGGATGCTGAACGGGAGCTGTTAGAAGCACGTATCGGGTCATCCTCCGGGTAACAAAGGGACCGTGCGATGCTGCTGATGCTCGTTCCTGCTCGTGGTCATTCCTTCTGCACATCAGGGTCGTAACGACCACGAGGCAGTTATAACATCCAGTGCGATATCTGGAAAGTTGTTAGCAACGTCCTGTATATTGTAACTCTGCACGAAAGGTAGAAAACAGCGAGGGGAGCACACAGAGAGAAAGATATACCGGGTTATGAAGGTAGATACAACAGAGCAGTGAAGTTCTCGTAACAGATTGATTACAAGATCCAATTTGGAATTCAAAAACGACCCGTTAAAAAGTCCCACGTATGTGTATAGCCGTCCAGTACATTGTATTTCCTCAGAGAACTCTGTAACTGCCCAGCAAGTAAATGAAATCCATTTCTGGCTGTACGTGGCGGACGCCCGATGCTCGACGGTTCTCCATACAAGCAAAAGAGCTGTATAAACCACTTTGTTGGGCTCCCATGCGTTTTTTTTTTCTTTCTTTTTTTTTTTGTACATACGTGCGTATCCGTGGAAAGGAATAGGGTGTTAGCCGACGAGGTATAGTCGTTTCTGGCGCGCAACGTGAGTCGAGAGTGCAGTACGAGGCAACGCAATGAAAAAGTCAGTTTATGACGCTCGTAAAGATTAGGTCGCGAAGTGCTGGAAACTTATGGAATAATGTCAAGCACGGTTATTGAAGGTTACTGACTTTGTGCCTGAAAGGGTAGCGAGTGAGCCAGTTTTGCTGGAGCAGACACAGCACGCGTACGCATTGTGTGTGTGTCTGTGTACTGGGGCACTTCGCGTTTCCACCCTTCCACATACCATGTCCGGTTATCGAAGGGGTTGTCCACATGAAGGGTCGGAAAATCCCCTGTCGCATGCTGTTTCAGTCTACCGGTTTTGCACCGTTCACCGGTATATTTTGTTCGTTTACTCTATAGACGAGTTTTTTTTTGTTTGTTTTTTTTTTCCCCTACCGATACCATTATCGCAACGTACGAAATCCTATCATTTACAGATTGCTACTTTAAGTATTAAAAACCCATTTAAATTCAGCTACACTTTTGCAGTCATGATTGAACGTTGTACTATGCATGATGACGTATTGCGTGTCACATCATCATCCGGGAAATATGGATATACCGTAGGATCTTCGCTTTGAATTTTAATTTCGCAAATTCTACATCACGCGCCACTATCGACCAATGGTATGGCTTAAAAATAAAAATAAAAATAAATAAAAAATTGTCGGACAAAAACGTGAAAGCTTTTCAACAGCTAGATTCATAGACACTTTCCGCCCCTCGGGAGAAAAAACAAAACGGTGTCACTATCCGACAAAACCTCGGGGCGTAAATTGTTAATATACGCCAGAGTAGAGGCCTTGCCACACGTGATGTAGGTTTCATCAGGCACGAGTTGTGGATAGTGTATCTGCATATTAGAGCATCGAAAAACCGGCTTCGGGGCACATACGCGTACGTCGAAACATCGGATCACCCGATCCTTTGCCGCTGGCTCGCATAAAAATTGAACATTTTCGAGTATGCATATATTTAAAAAAAGAAAGCCTGGAATATTTACCACGTTGTCTATTTTCATACGCCCTCTCTCTCTCTCTCTCTCTTTCGTTTTCACTTTTCAGCCTCTCGCGTTAGCCCCATTTTCGTTCTTCCTCCGTTGCAACCTAGTGGCCGTTTACGTTTTTTCTGGGTGTTTTTTGTTTAACGATGCATCGTCACGCATGATGTTTTTCCGAGCGAGCCGATCATGCGAGGGATTAGCGAACCACTGTACGCCTTGCCGAGGCTACATGCGAATACATGCAATATACAATACCTAAAATGTTGGATTCACGCAACGCCACGTGCACGGTTTCCTATCCCGAAAGCGCTGCCCCTCGGGCATTGAAAATGCAAATTCCTCAAATGACCGAGCTAAATGAAGCCTGGGTCGTAGCTGTTCATCGGCGATTTTTCTAGCTCTCTCCTGCCACGATATTGCCGATGGAAAAGCCTCGCACTCTCAAAGCAGAAAGTGTCGGTGCTGTTGGTTTGTGATAATGTTCCCCGGAGACGCTTGCTACACTCTTGCCGCAACATGACCCTCAAAAATATTTGAGTCTTGTACGTTCTCTCGGAAAAAGCGACGTGGACGGTTTGCATCGAGGCCTGAACGGAGCCCGAACCGAATTACTCGCTCTGCAAACAGTAGCTCGTCTGTTCTCCTTAAACCGAACGATCCTACTCTTAAGACTGTGGGCGTTTCATGAAGATCAGTGCTTATACCTTCCTGCAGGAGCAGCACTGCGGTGCCAGAGGTGAGAGAAGCGAGTCCATCGAAATCCGTTTCATCCAAGAACCTCGTTAGATTAAACGATTTTTCCCTCCGCCTCTTCAAGAAATCGCTCGTTTACCATGTGTAAGTACCATGCACTCGCCGTTCGCTCTGCAGACAGACCTTGCACCATATACTCACGGCACAACGGGATTGCGCATTTACCCAAGATTTGTATTGAGTATCTTCCAGCCAAATGTTTCCGTGGGCAAAGTAAAAAAACCACTGCAAAGATTGGAATGAAAAAGAACAAAGAAGAAGAAAAAAAACGATATTTTAAATAGTGTCGGTCTAAAGCCGGTCTAAGCTGCTAAAAATAACAAGATTGTATGAAAAATGTTACAATTTCCTTGCATAATTACTCGAAAATTAATTAAAAAAAAAATTAACCCGCGGTTTAATGGCCACACTTGCATGGATCCTCGTGCAGCCGACTCCTGATCGATTTCCTTAAAGCATTGAAAGTGGCTCGGAGGGTCGATTGATCCGGCCCGTCGTTATATCGCCAGGCGTTACATCGAAGTTGGTCCGCGATAGGGATATCGAAAAAGTATAAAGCACCGCGAGTTTCGTTATGTAAATGCGGCGGTGAGGCACATAGTGATAGTGGATCGGGCCGCGGGAGCGTGGAGATAGAGATAGGGCAGGCAATAGGGTGGTGTATTCGGAGCGTCAGAGTCGCACGCATGGAGTTGCAGTTGATGGGACGCACCGCTCTCCCGGATCCACGACATGGACCGCGCGAGTCCTTCTATCTATCTACCTCTGGATACGTGAGTGGCAACGGGTAAAGCCGTGCCTCGCATAGAATCTGTGTGGGAGCGAGTCCCCGCGCGTTCATCGGGGAAATTTTAGTGCGAGAGTAGTCGGGAGCGACGTCGACCCCCGCGAGGTAGGAACGCACCACCGCGCGGATTTGATTGGGGCGGTTCAAACCGCGTTACCTATCCACTGTGCTCTATACGCAGCGCGCTACACTATGCGGAGCGGAGCACGCTCGCTCGAACGAGAACGCGGACAAGTATTCCAACACACATTTTGCGTTCACTCTAGCGACGCGCCAACCAGGCGGGGAATGCGCGGAGCCCATTAGTACGTTAGCGCGACGAATGGAACCGAGAGAACGCACGACCGAGCGAACGTACCGGCGAACGAATGCAGGACGTGTTGTCTAACTCGTCCTCTAAAAAAAAAAAAAAAAAAAAAAATAACGAAAAAAAAAAGAATCGCTGCCGAAAAATAAATAAATAAATAAAATTAAAATGATACTACAGTACATATGTATGAATATAAATATAAACATAAATAAATATTATGACGTTGAGAGGAAACGGTCCCGTGCATGCGGCGCGGCAATGCCTGGTTGTCATCAAGGGAGCACCACCAGCGCTTATACATATTTATTCATTATTCAAAATTATCGTGTTTCATAACGCGCCAGCAGGGGCAGATTTTAACCAGAGTGAGAACGGGTGAGGGAGCAATGTACATTTTTCGTTATTGCCGGAGGGCGGTATGTGTGTTATATCTATATATATATTGTCACGCGTGTGTAATCTGTCCATCCGCAGATTTTCAACAACGAATAGGCAGCATCAGGTTCCACGCGTAATTGTGTATCCTTTATCCTTGCCGTGTTTCACGTGGGCGGTTAGACCCGCGAAAGTATTATATGGGTTGTTTTTTTTTTTTTTTCCATTTTTCATTTTTTGTCTGTTGCTCCTCTTCAGGTATTTTTCTCCTGCCCCCTGCTTATGCGCTCTTTTTGCTCACGTCTCCACCGCATCCTCGCAAAGTATATTAATAACGCGAGACACCGATAATAATAACATGCTTCGGAATATAAGCGTCCGTGTACAACGCACACGCACCCGACAAACGGGAATACGTATCCGCGCGACTCTCACGTCGTTTCCATATGCCACCCGCGCTCCGGCACTCGGATATCTCGCGTTTTCACGCTCGTGCTCTCCTTCCCATCTCCTCTCCCTCTTTCATCGCTTCCGGTTCCACCTCGGTTTATTAAATTCATTTATCTTCCCTGGAAATCATGTTTGCACCGTGTACCGCTTCTAATTGGACGCATTAAAAATAATGTTACGTCAACAAGACAGTTTCCGCGACAATGTCTCCTCGGGTTTAGGTACGAAAGTGCGAAGAGCGTCGTAACGTTTAAATCCCTCGCTCACCGAGCCATCTCTCGCTTATGATTAAGAAAATATCGCATATGTACGTAAGAGTCACGAGGTTAACCTCGCCGACGTGAGTAATTTTCCGTACCGATGCCATAACTTCGCTCATCTTCAAAATTTCACAGGCCACTTCGAGTAGGGCGTATCAAAAAAATCCGTTTCCTACTGAATTTTCAATATTTCGTTTCCTACTCAATTATGACCGGAAGTCACTGAGCCATAGACGGGATATTGAGTTTTACGGAATTGTAAACATCCCACGTTTTTCCAATTCGCTCCGTTGGATTATTCATTCAATCAATAATTGATATTGATATTACTTTTTCCATATTTGTACGAGAATATGTAAAAAATTTGTTTACATGTTTCGAATTAATTCGATTAATCTTTACACCATGCATTATTCAATTACATTTCGGTGGAAATATTTTTCCGCCGATTTCGTTGTAGCTGTACGAACTGTTGAAAAAAATGTTTCTAGCAACGTATCGCACTTAGAATTCGCAAGGGTGTTAGAGATGGTAAGTCATGAGCTGAAGACGTCGATATTCACACGCTTCCAGTGTCTGTGTAACACATAGACACATTTTCAACTGTACATGCAGTATATGCACCGTAAATGCACAGTAGGCAGGAGCGTGTTCGCTGCGTACGTACATCCGGATGATACATATTTATGACGAGACGAGGCAGGTGCATGTGTGTCGCTGCTTAACGACGGACACGTACTGGCTGAAAGTCGGACAGGGTGCGAAGGATGTGGAGAATCTCTCGGGGGCGGTGGTGGTACGTGAATATACAGATACGTAGGTGTACTTTGGGTGTAGCTACGACGAAATGGGAGAGAAGCAAAGACGGCGAGAACGAAGGTGAGTAAATGAGAGGGAGAGGGACCGCCGGATTATTTGCAAAGCAAATACTGCCTCGTTGCTCTAAGTGGTAGCGGCAACGTCACTAATCTTGTCCTTATGAGCCTCTCGTTTCAAGAATTTAGCGACTGGCGTCTACTCCATCTACTGTCCTTGAAAACCTTAACCGTTTCCACAGGCGTGCGTAAACTTTCACGAAACTTTTTCCAGCACTTTTTTCAAAAATAATAGCTCGAACGATTTTACCGACACTGAAAAGTATAAAGAGTATAAAACGAAATAAAAAAAAAGGGAAAAAAGGTTATGGAAATAAAACACTATAGCTTCAACAAAAAGAGAAAACAAAAAATGATTTGGTTAGCATCTGCGAAGACCCGTTGTTATGTAAATTATGTGTTTTTTTTTTTAATTTCCAGGGCAAACAGATTTTTTTGCACTCCCTCTCGTTGCATGAGCTGAGAAGCCACGTTCTCTTAAACCTGTAATTTGAGAAGACGTAGAACAATGGAAACAATTAAAGTTCGATAAGTTGGTGGGGGCTTAAAAAGTTTGGAATCTTTGTGGTAATGTTTTTTTTTTGCTTTCTTTTTGCCTTCGTTCTCTATTCATAATACAAAGCAGAACGTAAATGCGGGGGGTATATATATATATATATATGAGTGTAGGTACTCGTAAAGTATGCAAAGTAACTGCTCCCGTTGTAAAAACGCGAGAGATATGAGAAAAATCGTTGTATACGCGGAGTCATGTGGCTTCTCCTCGAGTATTTCTCTGTTTTTACCTACTCTCAACCTCGTCTCCCTTTTCCTTTCTTCCGGCTACACGGAAATAAGGACGTTTCCCGTCCTATCCGAGGTGTCCATACATACGTAAGTAATCCTGTACGTGTATTCGTGTTACTATTGAAACTCTACCTCGAAGTGTGTTCCGTGTCGAGTCATTTCCCGCAGAGTGCAGAGCAAAAAATAAAATGCACACCTCTGATCATCTGAAAAGATTGGAAATAATGCAACAAGTACACTGATATCCCATGTGTGCATACGACCGTCATTACATATTGACATTAAAATAACTTAAATGGACTATTAAAAGACAAATCAAGCGATCAAAAACGGAGGTAGCAAAAGTAACTACAGTAAAAATTATGTAGACATAAAATTTTCCGTATTCTAACCCACAATTACAGTTGAAGTCGAATAATATTTTATAAGAGTTCGAAAATGTATCAAATTTAGTAAACAGCTTTTTTTCAGAAACCAAACTTGCTTTTCGTTGCGTTTTTTTTTTTTTCTTTTGTCTATATGGGACAATAAAGTAATAACGTTCGTACATAAACGATGGGAAAAAGATTTATAAGTGAGCAAGTGTCGGTGTTAAAGATTTATTTAGTGTGCTGTGGTGGTGCTTATAGCCTTAACGGCAATTTTCAATTCGAGTCACATAGTCCTGACGCGGGAAATGCTTGTGTACGTAGCAGTTACGGATTTTAACGCGTTTCTCTATCCGTTCCATCGTCAACGGAGAATCTATACGTGTTCGTGGGTCTCGTGCGTTAGAGGAAGCTTAACTCCCCTCGAGCTTGTCGATTAGTGCGCGGGAAGCTTTCGAGCTACCGCCGCGTGCATGAGTCGTTAGTCTGACGAGAGATGGGGTTAAGTTCACAGGGTTCGTCGCCATTCTTATCAAATATGATGAAATATGGGTTATCGAGACTAGGTAAAAATGAACCATCTCCAAAAAAAATGTCATAAAGTACTAAAAATATATTTCCATTACAAAAACGATATAAAATCATGCATTTCAAATATATTTTTAAACATTTTTTTCTGCATCGCGTTAAACAATTAAATTAGGAAGTGCGAATAAAATGGGATTAACTTAACGAGGCAGGAGCAAATTATGATAACGAATTGGGCGAAACACGTGGCAACGACAAGCGACGACAGCAGAAACAGCAGGCACGACTTTTGATGACTTTAATTAAGAGCCGCGGCAGAGATGCGACCCCAGGTTTAAAAAATATATAAATGCTGCCTCCACATGCGGCATATATGTGTGCTACGACGTTTGGACAAGTTATGAAGACACACACGACAAGTCGTGGCGCTACGAGAACCGGAGAGTCCATGCGAAGTCAAGTCAGCACGCACGCGTTCTGCATATGCGAAAGAGTTGGTAATGCCACTGGCTGCAGCATGAAACCCTTCTGCAATTTCTGCTCTCGTGCACGGAAGCTCTATGCACGTTGGCATATGTTCGTCCGTCCATACTCGTGTGACACGAAAATGCGGCAATAATGTAATACAGTTGTAGTAACGTGTATAGTGCCAGTTCGTTGACGGATCTCACCATAATGTTCAACACTGCCCTTATATGAGAGGGTAATTATCACAAAAACCCTCATAAAACAGTTAAAACAGCGAGGCTTTATAATAAATCACTGCGGAAATCATTCGAAAGACCGTATGATTATTTATAGAAGATTATATGATTATTTATAGATTATTTATAGAATATATATATTTAACTGAACATTCCCATTAAGATTTCTTTCTAAACACATGAAACTTTTCACACTCTAGCTGTCTTTAAAAAATTCACGTTTTTAAAAACCTTCGTCCGACAATAATGAAATTCGCTACGTTAATAAGTAATACAACATTTCCCAACACCATCGAAACTTTAGTGAACAAAAAACAGGGGGAGGGGATTAAAAAATTAATACGAAGTAGAGTCGTTTTCATTATTTTTTCATAAATCCGGATTTTTGAGAAATAACCTCATCTTCGTGGGTGTATTCGAATTTCTTCTACAGGAAGCTTTGCGAAAAATCTTTTGAAGTGGAAATGGTGGAAAATGTTTTTATTTCTACTGTTCTTTTGAAAAATTGTTTAGTGATTTGAAAAAAAAAAGTATTTTGAGGTAATCAAGGAGTGAAGGGGTTTGGTACCAAGGATGGAAAAAATGGGTCTCCCGTACTTTCGCCCTGCTTCGTCCGGGTCGCGGTGCTTGTTGTCCAGTCATAAATAGCAATGTTAATAGAAGCGTAAAGATACAACGAGACCGAGAGGAGTCCCAAGGGGTTATTTCATAATTACAGACCTTACTTATACGAGAGTATATTATGCTCGTGAAGGTCCGAGACAGAGGTGGAAGTTAGCGGCGCAGAGCTGCCGGTTTTCACCTTGGTTCACAGCAAGGATGTGAGACAGAAAAAGGAAACAATGGCTGAAAGCCTTTCCCTCTCGCTCGCTCAGATGCACCGATGCCCTCTGGCGCTTGGACACCAACGTATATTCGTATTACCGAATTAAGGGCCGAGACAACGTTTTCTCGCGTTTCCTCGTTCCGGAAAATCCGGAAAAAAGCTTCTACCGGCTCTTCCCACGTTGCCTCTTGCTCGCGCGCTTTGGTGAAGCAGCATTTTTTCACCCGCCAACAGCGCAACTCGCTCCCTTCGCCACCTCCTCCTTCTCTTACGTTCTTCCATTTTTACCCTTTTTTTTTTTTTCTTTTTTCGTCTTCTTCTCTCGCACCGACAGCCGCCGCCACGCCATTACGGCTATTAGCGGCTTATGGGATTTTACGTTAATTAAACGCAGGGAGCGTGTGCCTCTTCGCATGTACTCCCTTTATTCTCGAGTATCGTTTGCCGGCTCGTCGTACCGTAGATCCTTCTCTTCTTCGTATGTTTCGGTTATCCTCCTCTATTTTGAGCAGACTCTTCGTGAGATCCCAAACTGTTGAAAAGAAATGAAAACGTGTGACACTCTTGATTGGGTTAATAACATATTAACACCGTCCGAAGAGGCATAAAAAATCGTACGTTTTTATGTAGAAAATTGTTTTCCGGATGTACAAATCAATCTCGATAAAATATTTTGCATGATAGCCTGAAGAATCCACACAAACCGGTCGTTATCTCATTTTGCCTCTTCCCGTTTTCTCCCTTTGCTCTCGAGTATCATTTGCCAATTCGTCGTACCATATCTCATTATCTCCTTTCTCGTGCATACATTTATCCTTCAAAATCGGTTGTTCCACTTTGTTTTAAGCAGTCTTTCCGTAAGGTCCAGAACTCTTCTAAGGAGATAAAAACATAGGACGTTCCTGGAACACCATATGGCAAGGCATAAAGAACCAGGTATCTTGATATACAGAGATCCTTTCTTGATGTGCGAATCAATCACGATAAAACGTTTGAAATTATTACCTGAAGCATCTACGCGAAGATACGAAACTCATATAGCAGTTGCTACCATTACTAGTTTGCGTTCGGTCGTTACCTCGCTTTGCCTCGTTGACACAGTGGAACAGCATACTGTTAGTAGCTGGCGACCGGTAGAGGAGACTATAAGCATTCATATAACTGGCAGTATAGGACGTGTGTACAGTCACGCTTGTGGGTAAGCACACAATCAGCCCGATGCGTACACAACCTACGTTCCATCGTCCTCTTCCTATTCCTCTAACACCGGTATGCCAAGTCTTGCTGCCCCTCTCGCTTCTTGGTTCTCTGCTTGTACACGTTATGTACACTTTGCGACGCTCGTAAAATACACCGGACTGTCGAGAGAAGCACCACCCAGAGAGCGCACTATTTCGCTCTCTTACTTCACTGGGAACACATATATGCGATTTGGCCAATTGAAGTACGGCTACTGGCCACGCGCAACCTTTGAACTTCGCCCGAACATCAAGTATTTCTCGTACCTCACGAAGCTGTGTACACAATTCTGTCGACCTTGTGGTAAACGTTGTTTCGTTGGGACCTACCAATGAAATGTAACTGTTCATATGATGATTAAAGGACATCGTGTACATCGACTCCTCGGAGGGAGTCAACGCATACCTTTAACATCCTTTACACACATTCGAAAAGAGGCGGGAAATTTCAATAACCGAAACGTAGCATTTTGTATTTGATGTGATAAAAGGGGTTTGACAGTTTGATTAAATGATAACTTTGCGACGATGACTATCAACTGTAAAACGATAACATTTATTGACACCCCGGTGAACCTATTTTACATGAGTTAAGTAACTTCGCGAGTGACGGCCAAAAAGACTCGGAAACTTTTATCGAAAAGTTTCAGAGAGAAGATCGAAAGATTCGCGGGCTGCGGGAGAAAATAAAAGAAAGTTGGTCCAACAAAGTTTGATTCGATATTCGTGTACAAGACACAAATAAATGTTCGCTCCCCCGATTATATTTTTGTCTGCATTCATGAAAACTTTTGAAAAATCTTGCATCCGAGACAAGATTAGTAAATATCTAATTTAGAATTATGAGAATGACATTCGTTAAGATGTTGTTCTGTCACGTGACAAGTGCCGGAAATGTAGGATATTTTTGACTCGTGATTGTCAGAACCGACGGTGACGAGATCATGATTTTCAACGTGAAATATCTTAATGATCCAATTTTGGGATTGAGGAAGGAGCAGCCCGTTAACACCTGCCAACCTAAAAGTGGCGAACGGCAGAATGCGGCGGTGAAAGTAAAGCATACTTTGCAACGTGATCACGTACCGACGTAGTTATGCTCCTAACGCACGGGGTGGAAGTCATATACGCCTCTCCCGTCTCGTTTCTGTATGTGAATGTGGATGACGTTCCATTTTGGACGTACAGTTCTACAATTTTTCCGTGCGACACATACGCGGGCCCTAGAAGAAAGAAAGAGCGTTACCGGGGGAGACATAGATGAGAGACTGCAGAAAAGGGCTGGGTGCTGAAGCGGCAGGTGACTGACACCTTCGCGATGTGACAATTATCTTTGACAGGAATTTCATTTCGCGAGTCGCGCAGCTTGGATGCTCGGCGTATTGGTGAACGCTCGGCGAGGTGCGAGACTGAAATTTTTTTCGCTCCTCGATTTGGCATATTCGTACGTGCGCAGACCACAAATTCGGTACCTAGTATACAGATGTGTAGTGACCATTTTCTGTCTCTTTCTCTGAATCTTTTTCTAAAATCTATCCTCTCATCTGAATTCGTTCGCAATTTATTTGTCGACAATATGTACAAAGTAATAAACAAAATAATAGTACTTTGTGATATCAGTGCGAGAAACCGATCATTATACGCAGGTTGTAAAAAAAATGATTTTGCGAATAATGTAGCGCACGTTTTATCGAAATATCTTCTATTTACACTCCAGCTAGACAATAGTTATTTCGTATTTTTAAAATTTTAGCCTGGAATGGATTTTCTCGACCTCTAAAAATAGCATATTTTATTTTTTTTCGATATATTTGGATACAGTTTTTATTGCAACATCGTAAGTAATGTATTTATACTAAGTAGTTCCGATAACTTTGTTTCTTTTTTTTTTCTAATAGAATAGTAGATCGATGGGATCAGAGCATAAAGCCAAAAGTGCAGGCAACGTGCACATGAGCTCATTCCAGACTCACTGCAATAAGAACGAGAGGAGACCCATACGTCGTCGTTACCTTGCAGGAGAGTTTCGAGGGAGAGGGAAATCTGCAGCCTCTGCTCGTTCATTCGTCAAGGGATAATCCCATACGTCCACAGTGCATAAAGATGTTGCAGAGCGCTTTCTAGGCGCAGTGTGTGTATTTGGAATTGAGCGTGAAAACTTCTGTAAACATATATAAACAAGTGAATGAGCTCAGCAGTAAAAAGGGACCAAAGGAAATGTATCAGACGATTCATTTTTCCAACAGATAATTTTCGCACGTCGATATAAATCCTTTTTTCCATCTCCTAGTCCATCGCCTTCGTACATCAGAAACCAGATATTAAATGAAGCCGAGATAATGATTCGCGGAGCTCCGGTCTTTCCATTTCACAGACAGAATACGACGAAAAAAATGGCGCCTAAAAGGCAAAGTTCTTAAGCTTCTAAGCTTGAGTTCCGAAACTTTCTCCAGTAAAGGAAAAGAAAAAAACCAAACCTGAAGAAATCTAAGTCGATCAAATTCCGCGAAGTTGCGGCTGTAGATATAAAACAAAAAGTGAGTAGCAGCGAATATTCTTAAAATACTTGCATTATCCAGGGAGCCGCATCGTCCACTACATGAGGAGGGCGGGAGGGAAGGAGGGGGGGGGGGGGGGGGGTAAAACTTCTTTATTGCACTACGGCTGCCGACTGCGCGAGTGTGCGAAGTTTACTACCAGGCTATTTTACTATTTAAAAGGGGCGTAAGAGGGTGAAATAATTTTTTTTTTAGAGATATGAAAAAGCCAAGCTGAACGTCCAGGTGCTAGTGAGTGAAGAAAACCGCGGCGCCGAGATTTCTTGTTCCTGAATTTATTTAGACTTAACGCCGCGTGCCGGAACGACGTTACTGCAAGTGGACCGCAGGCCTAAGAGGCAAAACAAGAGTCTAATAGAGGGACCGGGCCACCGAGTACGAGTACAAGTGAAAAGGCAAAAGGGTTGCAGAGCAGTTGCTTCGTGAGAAGTACCGAAGAGGTACGCTCAGCAGTTGAAGCCGAGTCGTTGCTCGCTAAGAGAAAGAGAGAGAGAGAGAGGTGAGGGTTGTACGTTTCATATTCATAACATCGGTAGCTATTTGTCACGGGCTCGTATCGCGCTGAAATATACTGGCCGAGATAGGCGAGCTCCCCTGCGCGTTGCATTGTTAAAACGGCCGGTCGGTAGGTTGTATTCCAGGCGACTTGTGGACTCTATGGTGGTGGTGGCGGTGGTAATGGCAGCGGAGGTGGTGGTGATGGTGCATAGTACTGAAAAAAGAAGAAGAAGAAAAAAAAAACACACCAACGAGCAACGTTTCCTCGTTCGCCGCGCGTAGAGAGAAATAGCATAGAGCGTCGAACGACTCTCGGACCTTCCAGTTCACCGGGACATGCGATACGAGTGCTATATTTATACCGTACATATCTATATCTTCGCATATTATTATATACGAGTATCAGTTTGCCTCGTGTGCGAATGTACGTGGACTGCTCCACGTGAAAGCATGTATATGCAAACAAGCTACACGAGAATATAAATAATGAACAGGCGCGTGAGATTTCAGTGAGAAAACGAGATAGAGAAGTGGCAAGAGAGCAAGTCGACTGTACGTGTGCGCCTATGTGTGCCCAAGTATCACGGCACCCCATATTATGTGCTGCGCATACTTAATGCGATCCTTCGTCGCCGGCTCCCATAGTAACTGTCCTATGGTGGTGCGCGAGGGTAACTATAATTATTTTGGAAACGAGGGAGAATCACGAGTGTCCGGACAATACCATGGAGTGACTCGGATGGGGTTGGAATCGAGAGATAGAGAGAGAGAGAGAAAGAGAAAGCCTCCCAACAGACTGAGAAAAGGAGTCGTAACACAATTTGCCCAGCCTCCCAAGCTCCCACAAAAGCCCCAGGAATTTTCATGAAGATCAACACACGACCCACCGTTCAACTTCCGGGAAAACGGACACCAGCACCGCGATAATCCGAATCGTATTAACGCAATGCGAGACAGTCCAACAACTTGTGCGAGGAAAAAAAGCGCTTCCGCAAGGTGGTAATAAATATTTTTTCACATAATGCCTTTACCAAGAAAAAAGTAATATTGGATTGTGAGAAGGAACGCGATGGAACGCAGGCTTAGCTGGGCTGAAGAGCATTTTCGACTATGCAGTTGCTCTGTTGTTAAGCGGGTCCAGCTATGGACCAGCCGGATGAGAATCCGGTTGCGCGCTATATTGTAGAGGGCATGGCAAGTATCCTACGGAACGAGAGAAAAAGAGTGAGAGAGAGAGGGCGGGAGAGAGGGAGCAAAAAAAAACAATAATTTGGAAAACCGCGAACACTCGACACTACGGTATCTACCGAGAACCACGCGCACTATGTCACCGGAAGCCCCAGGGTGGGGGAGGACAGGCGGGCGTCGACGGGGTGAGCCCGGTGGGGAGCCACAGAGGACCTCAACGCGGAGGGTACCGGGGAGAGGGGTCATGTTAAACACAACATTTTTCAGCAGATAAGTCACGTATGTTTAATTATGTATATTACTGCCTGTGGGGCTCGAAAACCAGAGCCCGTGTGTCAATGTATGTGTGTGTGTACAGCGAGGTAGAGCACACGGATGGCGCACCCCTGCGCGGCGTCCTCTGTGGGTTGGCAACGGGCAAGCACGCGCCGCAGATAGATAGACGGAGATAGTAAACCGGCAGAGAAAGAAAGAGAAAGAGAGAGAGAGAGAGCCAAAGCGAAAAAAAAAAAAGATAAATGAGATAAAAAATGCGGAACGCGACAAAGAGAAAATAAGGGAGAAAAAGGAAGAGCGGGTCCTGGGTCGTTTCGCCGCAATATTTTATTTTAATTATTAATTTCCAGTGTGCGTGGCCCATAGCAATTAGGCCCCTGTCCAGGAATGCCAAATTCCGTGGCCCGCCAGGCATGGTATAGGCTGTGATAGCAGTCGCGATCGCTGTATGCTGGGGTTGTCCGTTACTCCAGTGTTGGTTCCACATACCGGACAGTTGAAACAGCGTAGAGCACGCAGTCTCTCTGTTTTTGGCCAGTGTATTAGTGTTGACGTTAGTGCGGCGAAAGCTTCCCTCTTCCGTGAAATTGCCGGCCCATTTCCCGCTTACTCGCAATAGACCACGCTCGCCTGGCTCCCACTGAAACATCCCTCTATACGAACATATGTAGCGGCAAACAATTCCCCGCCATCTCCACTTTCGGTGTATTCTCTGCGTTACTGACACCTCCGGATTATGCATAATTAATATTTTTAATATAGACTCATCACTGGCTTAAGCACCTTTACATGCATCACCGATGAGCACCTTATTATAGCTGGGATATAAATCTTGAATTCCATTGAAATGATTTAGATTATTTAAGAAGACTGTATACATGAATTGCGAATGATAGTAACAACGAAAATTCGATGTCTTCAAGAGAGAAATGAATTACGTCGAATTGACTGATCGGAAGCCGTTACTTTATTCGAAGTTACAGTAAAGTTGCAAACAATTATTCCTGATAACACGTGATTAAAAAATCAAGTATTTTCAAGAATACTATTACACCATTCAAGAACAATGGTGAAATAAAAAATTCGATATGTTGCAGAAAAAAAAATATCTTTACAAGCTTCTCGACATAAACTGTACCTTCTGCGTTACTGCTGTCACTGTATTACGCATAAATAATATACTTAATACACACTCACAACTCATACGCCTTCACCGCGAATGAGAGCCGTATCAGCTGACACAAAGCGTAGGTGTTCCATTGAGATGACTATCGGCATTCCGAGCAGTATTTTCCGCAGGTTAATATCGATGCGGAAATTATGGAAGGCGATGGTTGGCCGCGGCCTGTGCGCCGTAGTAAGCGTGAACCCGGACGATGAATCTCGCGCCGGTTCACTACACGTTCCATAATAACAATCCTCCATGGATACTGCACGGCGTGGCTGAGCTTAACCGTAAAGCATTTGTACAATAATGAAGAAGCAAGTGGACGAGGTAAAGAGGAAGAAAATCTATACCGTGGGTGAGCATTGTTGGTTACGTGTATTATGATTACAGTGTATGCACTGTTGAGTTGGTGGACGACCGCAGGAGAAGAGCAGCACCACGAGGCAGCGTCGACACTTTGTCGAGCATGAAGGGAGGCTACGAAAGGTACAATACCGGGCAAGGAAAGAGCGAGCCAGACAATATAAGAGCGGGCAAAAGAGAGGGGCGTACCGGCTGGCGTTACCGCTTCGCTTTTAATAATTAATATCATTATACATGGTCGAACGGTCAGAAGCAAAGCGCGAGAGCGGGGCTGAGTGTATGGGCCGGTGGATAGGTGGAGGAACGCTACGCTACGATGTATGTGTTATCTTGGTCGGACGCCTGTTTATGACTGTTTAGTCGGGCCTCGACGGACACACTATCACGCGGAGGAAGGCACAGGTACACCGGCTGAATCAAGGGATAAGCTGCGCTCGTCGAGGTCGCAACTCGCGTACACCGTAGCCGGAGGTGATGCCTTTGCTTCTGCTGCTGGGCCAACATATACACTGCTCCGCTTCGCTCACTCGCCTTTTCTCTTCTCTTCTCGCCGTCCTGAATCCACGGTCGTGTGCCTCATCGCAAAACGACCTCATAAAAAGTATTTCTTCCCTCGTGAAGCGTCGCACCGATGGAAAGAGAGCAGGAAAGAAAAAAAAAAAAAAATAACCACGAAGTAACAGTGGCGCATGGTAGTGGCTGTAACGTACGTGTATTGTTAGGATGAGTGAGGAACCCTCGGCCGTCTCATCCTCTTGCGTCCCTTCATCCGGCTTGACGCGCGTTAACCGCTCGCACTTCAGAAGCATATACCTCTACCACCATCGATATACAACTGCTACCACCACCACTCCCACAGCTGACGCTTCCACTGTGACCACAAGAGTTTTACATAACAGCGCAACTTTGTACGTTGTTGTTCTTTTTTCTTTATTTACGCTTCGTTATACTTGTTTTATCGTGAGAACGCAGGAGTGCAGGGACTATTCACTGAATCCCGATTTAATAGGCGTTATCGGGGTTAAACTTGCGCACAAGTGTTTTCGTTTCCGTGGAAAATCGATGAGCATGGAAAATCCAGGACGACACGATATTTCATAAGTTGCTTCGGCAAGTTTTCCGATTTTTTATATGTCGGTCGTCGAAACGATCCATGCAACAATTATTCCAGAATGTATCAATGGTAGATCAATACTGCATCGTAACTCTGCGAGGAAAATTTAATTCAGTTTTTTTTCCACCATTAAATTTCACTCATTTCTCATTCTAAGGTGAAATGTTGAACATTTTAATAGCAATAATAGCAAAAGTTATAATTACTGTATATGCATGCACTATTTTGCACATGCACTTTTACGTGTCGCACAATCTTTTCACATACTTTTGCATATTTCAGACGAATTGAGTTTCATTCGACTTTGGAGTGTTGGTTATCATCCTGTCTATCCTCTGAAACGTCGCTTAAGCAGGCGTCCTGCAGTATTAAGCGTGTTAAATAATTAAAGGCAATCTTACTAGCTAAGGTTGGAGGACTGTGTGAAGAACAGGGGCCAAGCCAAGCAACGAGGTAGGAAACATGATAGCGGAAGGGACGCAAGGGCGATGTGATGAATACATAGACAGCTTGGGACGAGCGAGGGGTTGGAGCAAGAACGGTGGATCCTACAGTATTGTTAGTGTAACGCTGGCCGTGCGGAGCCGTGCTTCGTTGGTTCGCCCCTCGTTTAAACCCTGATGGATTGAATCTTTGATGCCACGAGCGCAGGTCAAATTCGTCGATCTCGACGATGGCGCTTGAAAACAGTGATAAAGTAGGGACGGCAAAAGTCCCTACTTCATGAAGATTGTAGCCAAAATTGTTTTCTTCACATAATCTAAAATAACAACTCCCACAATTAACAGAAATGTAGAGCAATCAAAAAAATCAGGCAGCATCTTCCACGATTCCAGATTTTTTCGAACAAGACTTCCAGAACAAACGATTGAACGATACAAAAAGGCAAAAAATTAATAGGCGAAAGATTCGTTTAATCGGTTGATAAAAATAACGTCATCGAGTTATAATCGTAAAGTATAATTGCGATGAATAGAATCCTGAGCATAACACGATTTCCAGAATCAGGCAAACTGAGGAAATATTGTTTCGATTCATCGGTTACATGGAGAAAGGTTCTCGATGAAGCATATCAGTTCGGAGCACCTGTAGAAAGGGGTAATTAAAAATTGCAATGAATAGCCCGATAAGGGTGTGATCAATCATGCACGGAGGGTGCTTTCGCAACCAAGTCACCCCAGCTTATCTGACCCAGCACGTGTACAAAGGTATATTTTCTGATCCGGGGTAAGCGGTGTGGTGATTGATCATTCAAGACTCGACTAATGACCAATTATTCCCTCAGTAATTGCATGTCGCTTTTCGTTCGATAAGCTTTTAATCCGCTACTCACTTTACAAAGTGATCTGATCCGAGATGATCGTACGAGTCTGTTCCTTCGCATAAATAAATCCTTTTGTTCAATGGTCGAACTAAATTACATATATCTCGAGAATCGTAAAATGGCTATCCACTCACGAGTTCAGTTAACGACTAGTGATTTTAACTGTAAGTATTTGCAGTCCCGGTGCAGCTTTCACCGAAGACGGCATAACTATCGAGAAGTCGGACCCGAGGCTGAAGGTAAAACACGTGGTAGTTTGCACGTTGGACTAATGCGCGTATCGTGAGCGACTTATTTGTGAATTGTTTTAAAGGTGCTTGTTAGTATCAATATTAAAGCCACTCTAAAATATTGCAAAATCCTTGTCAGAGCGCTGTCGAGTTGCAGCATTAATGTTCTTCGTCAATTACCCAGGTACTTTGGATTTCCGAGTAGCCGAGTAGCCGAGTAGTGTATTCAACGAAAGCAGTCGTAAAAATCTAAAATTAAATAACTATGCAATTTCAATGTCAGCGATTTCGAGGGAACTTAGCGAAGATTAATCCCCATCTCGTTAACAATTTCATTATCGGTAGACGTTGGAAACTGGTTTTATACTTGAGAGTTAGAGTCAAGGGAAACGAGAGGCTACGAACACACATACGGGTTTTCGATATGAACGAAGAAGAAGTGTTTATAGATCAGGCAAAGATATATTTATATATATCTATTTATATTTAAGGTCGTGAGTTTTAGGAATGGGTGGGGATGAGTGAGTGAAAGGTTTATCACAAATAAAATACAAATTTCGCGAAATAACAAACACTTGTTACGGCGTAAAAACCCTCACGGTTCAGAGGGAAAAGCCGTAACAAGCGGATTCTTTATTTATCTAAATTTACTTTACAACAACTAAAAAAGAATGAAGTCAATCGACAGTAGTTGTCGGACAAATAGGCACTTATTATCTAAAGAGAATCTAAAAACGCGGACAGTAATGTAGGCGCGACACTAACGATTAATACTGCGACGAATGATCATTCCGCAACCTATCGCGAGAGATCTCGTTGTACTTACTACTTACGGACTGGCGTCACAAACCAGCCGTCTAAAACGCGGCGTTGAGCCACGCAGCGTGGTCAAGCCGGTCACGGGAAGCGCAGAGAGTGGTCTCAACCTGCACCACGCGCGCCCCAACGTCTTGGGGATCCAGACGCGTGATGCCCGGGCAACCAGGGTGTTGCCGCTTGCTGCGCTCGCCCTGGAACGGGTCACGTATCACCGTGGACACCGTTCCCCAACAATTCCCTATTGTCGCCTCGAGGCACACACACACACACACGCAAATCGGCTAATACGCAATTAAACTTCCTTTATCGCGAAAGGAATGATTATACCGCGAAGGGAAGAAGCTACAACGTAAGGGATTAAAAATCGCTTCGAAGACCGAACGTAACGAGAAGTATAATACGCGAGGTGTTCACTCGGGAATCGCTGTCGTTCGACTGTGTCGTAAATCTGCATCTCTTCGCGCGCGTCGAGAGAACAAAAGGCCCACGTGATCGCCTGCGCGGGCCCGACGTGCGCGCGGGCCTACAGACCGCGGGCGCCAAAACGCGTGCGCTACGACGCGACAACGAACCCGTGCGAGCGCGATATTCAAACCGGCGAAGAAAATAGGAACGGCGCGAACATCCCGCCCGCCTTCGTCTACCAGACGAACTAAATCATTAACCTACGCTTAAACACTCTTAACACCTTCCTCGAGATGCAACGGGCAAAGACGAGCGATATGTCGACGAAAGGATGAAGTCGCGGTCTTTACAGTTGCCACCCGTACAAGACCATCCGGACCTGGGTGCACCTCAACGATTCGGCCCAATGGCCACTTCGACGGAGGGTGGTGATCATCCTTAATCAGTACTAGTTTCCCTATACAAAAATTCTCCGTCGGAGCCCTCCATTTCTCACGCTGTTGCAGATGGAGTAGATATTCCAAAGACCACCGCTTCCAAAACTCGTTTCGAATACGCTGAAGTAACTGAAAACGATCTAACCTATTCTGCGACACGTTTAAAGAATCAGCCTCTGGGATCAACGCTGAAGAACTTCCGATTAGAAAATGAAAAGGCGTCAGCGCGTGGAGATCATCGACGTCCGAACTCAAAGCCCCTATCGGACGCGAGTTGAGGCAAGCTTCAACTTCGACTAGAACCGTGCTCAGCTCCTCGAAAGTAAGAGTGTGTTCACCAACCACCCTCTTCAAATGATGTTTTACTGACTTGACTCCGGCTTCCCACAAACCCCCATAGTGAGGCGCGCTCGGAGGAATGAATACCCATTCGGTCCCATCGTTCGCAAGAACGGAAGCAGTCCCCTTGTAGAATTCCGACGATCGTTCGAACATCGCCCTCAACTCGTTATCAGCTCCATGAAAGTTAGTGGCGTTATCGCTATATAGCTTCTTGCAAAGCCCTCTTCTTCCAACGAATCTACGATACGCACTAATAAACGACGCCGTGGTTAAATCACTGACCAGCTCTAAGTGAATTGCCCGCGTGGAAAAACAGATGAAAACAGCGATGTAACCCTTGTACGACCGATGTCCACGACCCTTAGTAGTACGAACCTGAACCGGACCTGCATAATCTAAACCCGATATTGAGAATGGTCTACTTACTCTCACGCGATCAACCGGAAGATCACCCATCAACTGCTGAGCCGATTGAGGCTTAACACGTTGACAGCTTACACATTTGTGAATCACCGACTTGACCAATCGTTTTCGGCCTAAAATCCAGACTTGCTGCATCAAGACGCTGGACGTCAAGGTAGGCCCGCCATGCAGACAGAGCTGATGAGCAGAGCGTACGAACAACCTGCTGAGCGCGGATTGTTGTGCCAAAATCGGCGGGTGTTTACTTTCGAATGGAAGATTGGAGTGTGCCAGTCGGCCACCCACACGCAAAATGTTATCCTTGCATAAGAATGGATTTAGCTTGCAGAGTCGATTACCCTTGGGCAAACTCTTTCCTGCCACCAGTGTTTCGATTTCGAATCCAAAACTGTTAACCTGCGACAAGCGGATAACAATACGGCGAGCTTCAGACAGCTCCGATGAAGTGAGAAATGAAGGAAACGATTCGTGACCTTCCTTTTTTCTACGTTTGATGAGAATCGGACGTCTACAAAATGCCACTACCCTAATCAAGCGCGTCAAGGAGGAAAATCGAGTCAAAATGTCCAACTCCGAGGATAATTTTCGCGCATGGAGAGTTTGTTGTCGTTCGGCTTGCTGCGGCCACTGCTCTGCTGATTGAGCAAGCCAACGAGGTCCGCGCCACCAAAGGTCAGTCCGTGATAACTCCTCTGGTTCCGAGCCTCGGGTCCCTAGATCGGCTGGATTTTCTTTCGTCGGCACGTGTCCCCACGTAGCTGACGGCAACTCTGTCTGAATATACGATACTCTATTCGCGACGAAAGTCTTCCAATTGCACGGATGCTTGCGCAACCATGTAAGAACGATTTGACTATCAGACCAAGCAAAAACCGGGATCGCACTAAGAAAGTCTAATTTCCTGACGTGGCAAATAAGCTTAACGAGGAGTGCTGCACCGCAGAGTTCTAAATTCGGAATACTGACTGTCTTTACTGGAGAAACCTTCGTCTTAGCAGCTAACAGCGACACGGTAAATTTACCTTCTCCTTCCTCAACCCTCAAATATACCACAGCAGCGTAAGCTCTGGAGGATGCGTCAGAAAACCCATGAATCTGATACGACCGAATACCTATCATCCCTATCCACCTATCGATTGTCAAAGACGGTAAGTGCGATAATGACTTACAGTACGAGTACCAACGCTCACGGAGATCTGCAGGCAGAGGAGTGTCCCAATCGCATTTCTGTATCCACAAATCCTGCATTAGGATTTTTGCGATCACAGTGATCGGAGAAAGCCACCCTAGCGGGTCGAATAATCGTGCGATATTCGAGAGGATGGACCGTTTTGTTGAAGCCGCCGAAAATTCCGCTAAATCCGTAATGTCGAAGCGAAACTGATCCCTAGTCGGATTCCAATGAACGCCGAGAGTTTTCACTGATTTATCTGAGTCGATTTGCTTCTCCGGACCCTGCACGGCCTGCGGGGGAAGAAGTTCCGGATGATTTGCTGCCCATTTGTCTAGCGAGATGCCGGCTGAACTCAAAAGATTTGTAAGCTCTACTCGTTTCTGAACTGCGGTGGAAAGGTCATCCGAACCAGCAAACGTGTCGTCTACATACGTCTCGGATTTGAGGCACTCGGCTCCAAGCGGATATCGAACTCCCTCATCTTCAACTAATTGCAAAAGCGTCCGAATCGCCAAGAACGGAGCGCAAGCCGTTCCATAAGTTACGGTGGTCAAACGGTAATCAACCGGAGCGGCGCCAGGAGTAGGAGTCCAAACGATTCTCTGAAAATCCTGATCGATGGAATTTACGTTAATCTGCCGGAACATTTTCACGATATCTGCTGTAAATACGAATAAATACCGACGCCAGTTAAGGAGAATCAACGAAAGATCGCCTTGAAGAGGAGCACCTGTGAACAAAAAATTATTAAGAGACTGTCCTTCGCGAGTACGCCTAGAGGCATCGAAAACTACTCTCAGCTTCCACGACGACTTGGAAGCTTGCACCACCGCATGATGTGGCAAATACCACGCCCTTTTCTGTCGGACATCTGCATCTCGTACCCTAACCATGTGTCCTAACCGCTCGTATTCCGCCATGAACTCTCGATAAGCCTGAGCCAACTTTGGATCTCGAGTGAAGCGACGATGTGTCGTAGAAAGTGAGCTGAGCGCCATTTGCCTCGTCTCACCTGCGACGTGCGGCAGATTGGGCTTCAACGGCAGCCGCACCTCGTATCTACCCTGTGCATCGCGTGTGTGATTTTGAGCAAACAATTTCTCGCACGCCTCATCCTCAGGCTTCAACTTGACAACGGCCGCTGGTAGATCTTCCAGTACCCAAAAACGCTGCAGACTCTGATCCAGCTCTTGCACCGACACGCAATGCGAGACTTGCGTTGGCGCGTGAGCTATAGACGGCTCCGCCCGCCGTGAAGTCGCCATCTGAAGTGTACCTGAAACGATCCATCCAAACGCGGTATTCTGAGCGACTAGTTGCCCGAGAGAGAACCTTTTCAACCCTGGCCTAAGCAACCTTCCATAAACGTCGGCGCCTAGTATAATGTCCACCCTGTCCGAGACGAAAAACTGTGGTTCTGCTAAAGTGAGCCCGGCGAACTGCTTCAGATCCAGATCAGCAACGCTCTCCGCGGGAAGCTGCGACGTTAGACGAGGAAGAATAAGCGCCTGTGTTTTGAGCTCGAATTTTGAATCGACCATGGACCTTAGGACGAGTTGAGTCTTCGCGCGCACAGTGCCCGCTGCACTGGTACCAATGCCGGACAATGGCACACAAGTCCGCTCCTTTTCAAGTCCCAACAGCTGAACAATCGACTCCGACACAAATGATGCTTCCGATCCCTGATCTAAAAGTGCTCTCACGTAAGTGGAGTCCCCTCCTGGACCAATCACCTGTACTCGAGCCACCGCCAAAATAACACTTCGTTTGCGAACCGAAAGACCAGCGGCATGCAAACCTACAACAGGATGATTGGCGCCGGGCTTTTCTGCTGGACTTCCGCCAGAATTCTGCTGTGCCCCCTGCGAGTTTCTTTGAGGTCTAAGATGCAGCAGACTGTGATGTTTGCCCTGACAGACCGAGCAACGTCCCGAAGAGCTACAAGTATTAACCCTATGCGACCCAAAGCAATTAAAACAAAGTTGCAAACGTTTGACAAGGGACAATCGATCGTGTGGAGTTTTATCTCTCATTTTGAAGCACTTCGCGAGAGAATGCGCACCTGAGCAAAGGGAGCACTTGATAAAGCCAGACGGCCGAGAAGAAGTTGCGTGGAATACCTTCCGCGGCTGAGGCCCCGCGATGAACTGGGAAGATGGCCTTTTCTCCGCCTTACGGTCAGTCGTCACCATTCCCAATGCTTGCGCCCGCTTCTCCAAAAACTTCACAAGATCTGCGTACTTTGGGAGCTGCCTAGCGGAGACCGAACCTTGATCCTCGCCCACCTCGATTACCAAATCCTTCGCGCTTAGTTCCGCTTCCCACAGTTTCCGAGATTCTGGATCCAAGCGATCTGAAAGTAAAAATATTAGCTGTTCGCGCCGTTCCTATTTTCTTCGCCGGTTTGAATATCGCGCTCTCACGGGTTCGTCGTCGCGTCGTAGCGCACGCGTTTTGGCGCCCGCGGTCTGTAGGCCCGCGCGCACGTCGGGCCCGCGCAGGCGATCACGTGGGCCTTTTGTTCTCTCGACGCGCGCGAAGAGATGCAGATTTACGACACAGTCGATCGACAGCGATCCACGAGTGGACACCTCGCGTATTATCCTTCTCGTTACGTTCGGTCTTCGAAGCGACTTTTAATCTGTTACGTTATAGCTTCTTCCCTTCGCGGTATAATCATTATTTTAGCGATCAAGGAAGATTAATTCGCGTATTAGTCGATTTACGTGTGTGTGTGTGTGTGTGTGTGTGCCTCGAGGCGACAGTAGGGAATTGTTGGGGAACGGTGTCCACGGTGATACGTGACCCGTTCCAGGGCGAGCGCAGCAAGCGGCAACACCCTGGTTGCCCGGGCATCACGCGTCTGGATCCCCAAGACGTTGGGGCGCGCGTGGTGCAGGTTGAGACCACTCTCTGCGCTTCCCGTGACCGGCTTGACCACGCTTCGTGGCTCAACGCCGCGTTTTAGACGGCTGGTTTGTGACGCCAGTCCGTAAGTAGTAAGTACAACGAGATCTCTCGCGATAGGTTGCGGAATGATCATTCGTCGCATTATTTATCGTTCGTGTCGCGCCTACCTTACTGTCCGCGTTTAGATTCTATTTATACAATAAGTGTATATTTGTCCGACAACTACAGTTGATTGACGTTATTCTTTCTTATTTTGTTGTAAAGTAAATTTAGATAAATAAAGAATCCGCTTGTTACGGCTTTTCCCTCTGAACCGTGAGGGTTTTTACGCCGTAACAAGTGTTTGTCATTTTCGCGAAATTTGTATTTTATTTGTGATAAACCTTTCACTCACTCATCCCCACCCATTCCTAAAAACTCACGACCTTAAATATGAATAGATATATATATAAATATATCTTTGCCTGATCTATAAACATTAGCCAAACGTCCCAATTGACCGGTACTTTCAAATTTCCTAACGCCCGAACAATGCGCTGAGTTTCATCGACGAAGGCCCGTAATTCCGAAGCCGAATCCTTTTTCAGATGTGGAATCTCCATGAAGCTGGTCAACAGCTTGTTGACTATCAATCTGGGGTTATGATAACGATTATTTAAAGCCTGCCAGGTGCCCGCATAGTTGGCATTAGTTGTCATCACATCCTTGATGAGCTCAGCAGCCCCATCCTTCAGACACAGCTTTAAATATTGAAGCTTTGTTGCATCCGATAACCCTGGAACATCGTGGACAAGAGTGCTAAACAGATCAGAAAAACTAGCCCAATCCTCATACTTCCCCGAGAATGTTGGCAGAGGAATTTGCGGCAGCTTGGCTACGCGACCATCAGAGCCCAACTCTGATACACTACTGTCGGCGTCGCTCTTCTCGAATAGCGTCAACAAAGGAAGAATATCGTCAAGGGCACTCTCACGTACCGCCTGAATGCGCTCAAACCAACCGTCAACAACGTAAGCGTCTGTGTCCGCCTCTTCCTTGACAATTATCTCAGCGTGCGTTTTTCTAATCTCTCCCCATATTTCCCTTACAGTGTCCAAGCGCGACTGCACACCGCTTCTACTGAGGGACTCACGTGGCTTAGCTAGCAAACGTGTACGAATACTCTCAATCTCGGCCTCGCGAGATAATTGCAGCGCTGTTAACTTTCGTAAGGCTGTAGGAGCCATAGTGTATACCGACACCCCAATAACAAAGGAAGCAAATGTAAATACTGAACGACGAAGCTGAAAAGAATATGCGTATAAGCGTTCTATTAACCCGTACGATCTACACTCAAGATAACGCGCGTTAGAGTCGACCGGCGAGAGTAGTTGTATTAGGTAAACAAACCCGAGCCCGTGCGCCTCGCTACTCGAGCACGCCTATAGATATACACGCGCACGTCTCTAGGCCTCGCGCGCTAAGAACGCCGAAACGTAAACAGAGGCCGGCCGAGGTCCGGGCGTTATCGCGAACGCTCGACTGCCGCGCAGCGCTACAATGTCTCTTACTGCAACCTTTCGAACACAATAATAATCCTCGAAAACAAAGCCGAGTCTACGTCTCGATACAAAACAAATGACAGAGAGCCGTTACAATGTTAGAAAATACGCAAAGTGTTTGAAACCGGTAATCTTTACAATTTGAACTGGAAATGAAAATTATTAAAACTATAGTTAACCAGTCACTCACTCCTCACCCGGGGCACCATGTTTATAGATCAGGCAAAGATATATTTATATATATCTATTTATATTTAAGGTCGTGAGTTTTAGGAATGGGTGGGGATGAGTGAGTGAAAGGTTTATCACAAATAAAATACAAATTTCGCGAAATAACAAACACTTGTTACGGCGTAAAAACCCTCACGGTTCAGAGGGAAAAGCCGTAACAAGCGGATTCTTTATTTATCTAAATTTACTTTACAACAACTAAAAAAGAATGAAGTCAATCGACAGTAGTTGTCGGACAAATAGGCACTTATTATCTAAAGAGAATCTAAAAACGCGGACAGTAATGTAGGCGCGACACTAACGATTAATACTGCGACGAATGATCATTCCGCAACCTATCGCGAGAGATCTCGTTGTACTTACTACTTACGGACTGGCGTCACAAACCAGCCGTCTAAAACGCGGCGTTGAGCCACGCAGCGTGGTCAAGCCGGTCACGGGAAGCGCAGAGAGTGGTCTCAACCTGCACCACGCGCGCCCCAACGTCTTGGGGATCCAGACGCGTGATGCCCGGGCAACCAGGGTGTTGCCGCTTGCTGCGCTCGCCCTGGAACGGGTCACGTATCACCGTGGACACCGTTCCCCAACAATTCCCTATTGTCGCCTCGAGGCACACACACACACACACGCAAATCGGCTAATACGCAATTAAACTTCCTTTATCGCGAAAGGAATGATTATACCGCGAAGGGAAGAAGCTACAACGTAAGGGATTAAAAATCGCTTCGAAGACCGAACGTAACGAGAAGTATAATACGCGAGGTGTTCACTCGGGAATCGCTGTCGTTCGACTGTGTCGTAAATCTGCATCTCTTCGCGCGCGTCGAGAGAACAAAAGGCCCACGTGATCGCCTGCGCGGGCCCGACGTGCGCGCGGGCCTACAGACCGCGGGCGCCAAAACGCGTGCGCTACGACGCGACAACGAACCCGTGCGAGCGCGATATTCAAACCGGCGAAGAAAATAGGAACGGCGCGAACAAGAAGAGAAAAAAAACAACAACAAATCCATCCTCTGGTTACGAATTTCATGGAATTTTCAGGAATCTCGAAGCAGCAAATGGAATACACGCTACCCCCTTCAACAATATTCCTCGTTTTTCCCTTCCCTTGATTAATTTACATCGATCCCGAGGATTCGGACACACGCTGGCGAAATCGTCTGATGTCGGGATATAGATCGAAATAGTGGGAGATGGAAGCGAGTTATTTCATTCACGGATTTCCCATAAAATCAGGGTATCGAGAGGCTACGGGTGCGCATTTAATAATGCAAGCGACGGATGTACGAAGCAGCGGCTCGGAATGGAGGACGGTGCGGTGCGGCACGCTCGCAGCGATGGAACAAGAGGAGAGGGACAGTGATCGAGCGAGGGTTGCCAGCGCAGGGTGAGCGAGAACGAGACGAGGATACCCGGCTAAATATTTCACAAGACATTTCCGGCGCTGCGACGACGGAACGGGTGTGGCTGATCCTTTCTCTCTCGCTCGCCAAAAAGCTACACACATCCACAGAGAAAGAGAGAGAGAGATGTAGCGATATACAATCTATCGTAGAATTCGGTGCGACAGACTCACGCGCAATATCGTTCTGTCGGTACTCAATTTTCGAAACTGGATTTTTCGGGGTCTCTGGGCTGCATAATTGACGAGATCCAACGGCGAAACGTGCCGCTTCCAATTCGATCTTCGACCGGCAATGAGTTTTGTTTTGTTGTTTTTTTTTTTGTTTCATCTGTTCATACGACAACATCGGCGAGAGAGGATGAGAATCAAAGCTTGATAAACGAGAGAAGAGCGTATTTTTCGATGTGAAAGCGTTCTTCGCCTGACCGCAATATGCAAAAGCTCGGGATTCGTTCCGGGAGAGCTTGCAGCCGCAGCTTGAAACGTCCTTTTTGTACCTGAAAGCCTCGTACGACCTTGCCATTTATCGATGCCATTAACGCATTGCCCCCTAACCTTAAAAGGGTTACGAGAATCGTTACAAAGTGAAAATGGAAGCGTCGGAAGCGCGAGCGTTATACACAACATCGGCAGCTTCGTCGTTCAATGGCTCGTAATAAACTCGATACGTTTTCCTGCTGCTAATCGCGCGCGCCTTCGTGTCCGACCAACGCTTGACTGAGACTACTTCACTTTCCGCCCTTTGCCGTTACAACTAGCGTGCAGTATTATTTTCCAATGCTTTTTTCAATTTATTTCCAGCAATCAACTCTCAAATTATTCTTTCATGTCATAATCATTCGCTTTCTCCACTTTGCAGTTTAAAATGTAAACTAACAGTAGGCTTCACGTTTGTTCAGCATTAAACAAGCATGAAGAAACTTTGCCAGAAAAAAAAACCGGCGGTGGTAATAAAAGTTCTTCGCCATTTTCTCTCGTTGCGTTCGAGGCTCGACATTAGACACTCATTCGCAGAACATTACTTTGAAAATTGTTTTAAAAACATCGCCTGATGCCGTTATTGTTATATCGATCCGGTGTTTCCTTTGCGCTCGAATTCCCGAAGATAAACTAACACGCTTTTTATCTATTCGCTTGATAACAAATGGTAACTACGTTCCTGAGAAAACACCGCGAATGGCAATAAAATTTTCCTCTTGTTTTGCTTTTTTATTACTCGCTCAACGTGAACTACAATATGGTATACAGGATGCAGTACTTGCTATTTTGAGATAAAGAGTGAGAGAAAGCGCATTGGCGAAAGCGTCCACAGGTACGGGCAGATAGGTACGCTTGAGATTATTTTTCCACGTCGGTGCTGGGTTCTCTCCGGCGGGTAAGCGCGGTGTTCACCCAACGCGTGTAAATTGCGAACTCCCGCGGCGTTAGCCCGATGAGAGAAGTTCGTACACGTTCGTATATACACTGGTCCGAGCTAGGCAGAGAGCAAAGCCCGTATACATTTTTCGTTATTTGTTTAACGCGTTCGTTGTTAGGTCGGTACTCATGCTGCAAATTTGTAGGACGTCGGTACGCGAATGTAACCGAGGGTATGCGACTATTTATGTATGTATGCCGCACTACCGCAAAAGTACGTTGAGTGTACGTACGTGGAAGTAATGAAATGGAGAACATCCGGACTCGCCGTCCGGAAAACACGAAAAATTCGACGTAATAAAACGGATGAATACTTGACGCCACTGCACGTCAGTTTTCTCGAGGTACTTTTGATAAGCTCGACTTACACATGTTAATTTGTACCAAACAACGTGGCTTTCTCACGACTGAAATTGTAACGACGCGTATTTGTTCCTGAAAGAAGGGAATATCGTGACCATCAAATTTTACGGACTTTCGTACCGTTTTTTTATTTTTCGTTTACCCGAGTTCAATGAAACTGTTGAACACCAACAGCTTTATTTTGATTTTTTCAAGTACCGATATCTTTGACACCTGCTACTACAGGTAAAAATATTGCGTCCGGAGCATTGAAAGCAATTTTGAAAATAATGAAGTTACCCACAACAGTTGTTTCGTATTGGACATTTTGTTTCTCGCCCGAATGGAAAATCGTTCCATGGGGTCATACGTCGACCCGGACCTGAAGAGCGCAAACATTTTTTTCTACCCCCCCCCCCCAAATCGCGTATCTCTTATTTAAATTGTGCATTCTGTGATGGTGATGGTGATGGGAGGGATGGCGTAGGTAGAATTCGGGGCCGATGTGTCCGCGTGCGAAAATTTATGGACACGGCGCACTTTGCGGCGTGTCACGCCAACGGGCCCACACCATTGGCAGATGGTAATTGGGATTTATGGCCGCGTCCAACAGCATGCCTGTGCACATCGCGACGCACGGGGTTTACTCCCGCTCTATGCTATCATACGTGTGCTATTCCACACGCTGTCCTATATCCCGTGGTGTGCTGCCGGAGTGATACGAGTGTACACGCCCGTCCAACGAGAGCCGTTGGGTAGTTCACCCGCTTCTACGCACAGGGGCCACGTAAATAAAGTGACTCACCGTTTACAGTGGCGGTATTCGCATGGCGGCATCACGAGCTTTGCCATACGTACTGTGGTATAATGCCAGGCTATACTAAAACAAACCCGTAGCTGTAATGGTCGGCTGATGGCAATCCAGGATTATCAGGCTGAGGGGTCATTTCTGAACTTTGTACCATCGGAGATGGGTAATTTACTCGCTACAGCTAAATGGTACATGTAATCTATTAACCTTTTAGGGATACTGCTAGTCTAGTTCAACTGTATGTTGAGTTGTGGGTTTCAAGGATATAATAACATAGTAAATGTCATGTCACTCATTGAGAGAGTGAGAGAGAAAGAGCTTATGGGATGTGGTACAAGCCGTATTGTCGTAGTATCGGGTGGTTTCCTGTATCGTAAACAAAAAAAGAGCCCTCTCGGCTTTCACGTGCAGTGCAGAGGCAGCAGGGATCGGTGTTCGCTCTCCGCCTGGAGGTCCTGTTGTTTCCCATGAGTACATGTGGAGTAGTACACTCGGTGAGTTACGTCGGCTGAGCATCAGGGGCTTCGGCATATCGTTCGCCGCGGTATAGCGGTTATGTTTGATTTAGCGCGGAATGTGGCCTGCGGCATCAGCAAAGGTGGTTCTCGGTAGGAAGGAGGACCCACACGCGCACCACCAGGGCAGCCTTCAAACCCCTTCGCATAAATGACTAACAATTACCAACAGAGAAACAGGTCGCGTGGTTCTGCCGCTGTGGCTGGAAGGCCTGGCGCGGGTTAATGCGGTACATGAGTCGAGGTATAACTAGCTGGGGTGCAACACACAAACAGGCCGGAGTTGTGTTGCTCCTGGGCCAAGAGAAAGCTCAGTGAGACAGAGGCTACGCTTCGGGATGGTATATTGCGTTGCACTACGCCTATTTCAAGCTATAGTATAAAGTAAAGCGAGGCAACTGGTACATACATATGATAGTATTATACGTATGGATGTTGGTGGAGAGTCGGCTCGCCGCCGGCCAGGCCAAAGTAAAAACCCGTTAATTAATTAACCTCTCTCCCTGGTTGAGCTCTCTCCCTCTCCCCCTCTCTTTGGGCTTTGTGGGTAAACATCGGAGCACCGGCGGCTCGGTTCGCCGCGGTTGCCTCCTCACCACTCCCCCGTCCCCCCACTCCCTCACTCGGTAGAAGCGGCAAGAGACTGAGTTAGAAGAGAACTGGCACGACGTTATAGAATATGTATATAACACTAATGTACTATATAAACTATGCTTTGCTGGGGATGAGAAGCGAAACGAGGGCGGAGTTGGACAAAGCGAGTCGCCAACTCTACGTTCCGGCGGTCCGAGCTCAGGAGCTTGCCTCCGGCAACTTGCGGTAACCTAAGCCGACTGTTGTTGCTTCTGGCCTTCTCTGCTTCTGCTGTTCTCTGTGCATAGACTTGCTAGAAACAGCGGCGTACGAGAGCTTTCTTGCGCCCATAAGGTCCGAACCACCCTTGCGTTTTCGCAACCGTCCAGTAGAGGGCCTCGGTAACCTGCCCGCTCCAGGGGTTGCATCTGCTTTGCCTCCCTTTCACGGCAACTCACCCCCGCAGCAACGCACCCGAGTAAAGACAAACTGTGCAGGTACACCCGGAGTGAGACGGCGAGTATAACGAGAGGCAAAGCTTTAGGAGGCTAACCTCCAGAGCACGTGACCCTTCTCCTCTACTTCGCTTCTCTCTACGCCATCTCGCATGCATTATGTTCTCTATAAGCAAAACATAGCCGGCGGCAGTTGCTCTTCGACTTTCCAGTTCTCCGTATGGGGCCTCCGCATGGAGAGAGAACATCGAGAGTGCTCGAAGCTACGTTGGATGCACGAGATCGCGGAACTCGCCGGAAGCGTTCTTGGTAACACACCGACGCACTTTCCCTCGTCTCCCGCGCGCATCGAGTGCGATACGAAAAGCATTATATCCTTCTCGTCTCGAGTTCCCCACGCAGAAATTCACAATGCAGGGGATGGGAATCACTCGCCCGTGAACGCATATACCTATCTCAATTTACCTTCCACATTGTACCTACGGAACGGGCGTATACATATCTAACCGTGGCAGTATATCTCGCTGATATCGCCCACCGGAAAGTCCCGCACGGTCGTCGAGCGAAGACGCAGAGGAACCGTAACAACTCCTACCAACCATACCTTGCCGCCGGCCCTTGATGTGAATATAACTTATATCAGAAACCGCCGCGCCCCCCGACGTCACACGTATACACTCTGTACGCGCGAGTATGCGTTCACCGCGAACATTGTGAACGCCGATGTGCACCTTGATAGGTACAGTTTACCTGTCTATACCTATTTCTATCTACGGTGCATAACATCGGCAGCTATTTGATGAGAAGACTACCCTCTCGTTCGGTTCTCGTCAGGCCACGACCAAAGGAGACGATCTTCTCCGGCAAATGGACCTTCCACTTTGGCACAGTTCCGGGTGCCGACTTGAAATTGCCCCACGAACGCGAGAGATACTTCTACGCAATATGCCTACGGGCGAGGAAGCCGCACAGTGGGAATACGTTTCCTCGAACGTCGGGCAAAATTTAATAACTTATTTATGAAATAGGAAATTTGGGTCAATGGCAGAGACGAGGGAGAGAGAAAGTGGTCGTTACTACTTCTGGCGCAATGCATTACGGAAAGGGCGATGAATAAGGTACACTCCGCGGAGAGTGAAGAAGTCGGTAATGGAGGGAGAGGAGGAGGATACCAAGGGAAAATACTGACTTGCCTCTCTTGCTCTTTCTCCTCATCTCCGACAATTCGCGGTTCTCGTTCGCGCGTACAGTTCACCCGCGCGTTAACGCTGACCCCGGAGGCTCTCGAGAAACCGAGCGCATAATTACACGCCTAAGGGCAAACGGGCCGTTCCAACCAGCGCTAACTCGCTTCCATCCTCAGCCCTTGTCTCGTGTACGGCACTTCTCGCACTCGGTACTCTATATTGCTACCACTGGTTTCCCTTGGCACACGGTCTCTGGTCTACCAATGCTCTTCGGTGCCCTCCTCACTAACCCGTCGGCCATATTCACCGTACCGAATAAACACGGAGTGCTGAACAGAGGGAGAACGGTATTCCGGTTATACTAATAGTTACCTGCGTGTGCGCGCAGACACACGTTAAATACTTCCAGCAGGAACGAAACAGCTGGTCGCAGGTCAGCACGAGCACAGGTGAGGCTGCGTTTAAATTACTGGAGCCCTAGCTGAGGGCAAGGTTGAAGGTCCAATGAATGCTCCGGAGATAATTCAAACCCTACAGACGCTGTTGTCTCACAAAGTGGAAGAAAAATCTGAGTATCTTACAAAGGGCTTCCTTAACTCAATGCAATACCCCGGTTATGAAGATGGACAGCTGCATTAATTTACCAAAATTGTTTTTGCCTTATTAACCTTTTCTGGTAAAAGGACCTGAAAATTAAAATTAAAAAATTCATAGCGGTCATAAAATGCATAGCTTCTGTCCACATTTTACATTTACATTCGTCCGGTAATTTAAATGTGGCTCTGTTTCAACCAGCCCACGGCATTTGAACTCTGGATAGTGGAAAAACATTTGAAACAGCGAAATCAAATATACCGACGTTAAAACATCTGGGTAAAAGTACGAGGCAATTATTTGAGCTCTAGAATTTTTTCAAGCTAAGTTAGAAACGTAAAATTCACGTCTTTTTCTTTTACCCCTTGTAGCTAATTGTACATTTTCTTTAGATATTTCTTTTGTTTTCATTACATTCAAGAAACACAGGTGCAATGACTAATTGAGGACATTTTCCACATTTACTTTGCCAATGTAGTTCTGAAATGTTTCCAGCGTTTGCAGAAATTCTACTTTTTCTACGGACAAGGGTTCGTTAGATGCAGAGCTGAATATTTGTGGTCAATATCGTTTTCATTAACTTCTCATTAATATTCCTCATTCAAGATGCAAATGCAAAGGTATGCTACATGTGTGTAGCGCGCTGGGGTCTTGATACACCTCATTCAGCGGTGCATGCAGTTTCGATGGTGGAGGAAGCACTTACTCACTTTGTCGTTGGTGCCGGAGGACATAGCGGTGTCCATGAGTATACACAACGAGTGTCATCACCCAACTATGCGAAGTACGTTGGTAAATATACTCGAGACCACCGACCGTCGAGTGTTTATCCGTCGACTGATGAAATTATTTTACTCTCTTTCGCGTGTGTCCCGTGCATGCCCGCTCGTATAGGAAAGAGCACGTTAAAAGGCTTGCCTCCCTTTATGTTCGTGCACGAGGGACGTAACAGCACTCGGAGAGCATCCCGATGCACTGGAAAGCGCGAAAACCAGCGCCCATATTCTCGCAGTCTCGTACTCGTATTCGGAACCCCCCAGAGGCCCATTACTTCGCGGACTTTCCTCAATTTTCCACATACACACACACACTCTTTCGTCTCCCTACTTTCCCTCCGCTGGCTGACCATCCTCTTCTCTCCTGCCGTCGTCTCGACCGATCGTAAAGAGCGCGTGCACTTTCCAAATTGTTAGAGCGTCGTCGCGCTCCTGTGGCCGTCGACGCCGATGCATTTTATTCCATTTAGTCCATGGGACTCATCTTCTTCCGTGATGTAATAGCTACAGCTTCCCGCACCTTTTTTTTCCAGATTGCGTGTATATTTAATTAGCTATCATCGTCTTTTGGTCGTTATTCATTTTACATGGTCAATAGAAGTTATGTTTTTTTTTTTCGTAGGAGTCTTGCAATATTTCCCAATGTGTCGTACTTTACCAGGAGGATAGAGAATTGTGGAACGAAGAATGCCCGATTTTGGGCTCCGTCTAATTCTCAAAGAAAAGCTCAGACCGCATTTGAGCTTTTCCGCTCTAAATGAACCGTGGATTGCGCTACAACTTTCTTCATTTTCCGATATCCCGGAAGATCGGCGCTACTGAAATTCCACATACTTTCCATTCTCTTACTCGGACGGACTGGCATTCCTGGGAAAATATTTTCCATCGTGGTATCCGACTTTCATGGTTATACAGTGGAGGTCGTTGCAACTTACGCCGTTGAACGCGGAGAACACGAAGGTGTGTGGTAGTTGCCAAGAAGATGTCTGATAATCTTATCACCGATGAGACGAGGCGAGGAATATACCGTGTTTTCACCTGGGACGCCGTGCTGAAGAGAGCCACAGAAGGTGCACAGCCCTACCGTTGTTCCATAACTTTATGATCCTTCGTTTCCACTTTGCGCCACGAAGTGGAGGATGCGCGTGAGAAAATAGAAAAATTTGCCTGGAAAGGAAGTACAGACGATTTCTCATCCGGGATTAAAAAGCTCCTTAATTTCCCAGGTGAGGTGTACCAGCGCGTGTGCAAGCACTCTTTTCCATGATGCCGAGGCTACCGTCTTACATTTCCGGAATATTCTTCGATAATAATGCCCAAGCATGGCTCGGAGAAATATCTTCTTCGGGTTCACCGCGCTCACTACATTCTCGGTACACTCTTGTCTTCAAGGCCCCGGGAGAACCATCCCATAATCTGACGTAGCGGCAAAAGCACACGTGTATCCGCCGTGAAAAGTCCTTCGTCGTACAGCAGTGTTCTCGTCGTGCCTCAGTTGCTCGTGTAATAATATTATTATAGGTACTAATGCTTCTACGAGAATTAAACGGAATTTCAGATCAGAACGAAAAGCACTTGCAGGGAAGTGAGCCTGAAGTCCCGGTACAACGTCAAGCACAGGCGAACAGATCCTCTCTGACATGCTAATCGCTGAAACACTCGTTTCTTCAAACCCACTTGAATCCGCCCTTTCCCGGCACCGTTATAACGCTAGTGCTCGCGCTCCTGGCTCCGGAGATGATGTTTATAAATCATGATGCGCGGGGCTCTACTCCTCTCGTCGCCTCGGGCAAAATTTCGAAGCTTTCATAAGTCACACTGCGACCGGAACTTAACAAATTGCCAAGTGGCTGTCGTAAAAAAGAACGACATTTGTATATATATTTATATAGATATATATACACCCGACGTGAATCGGTATTAAGTCATTCTATCGTAACGGCGAGGGAATAATGTCTATATGATATACGAGGTCATTCAGCGTGTTAAATACTTCCCGGCAATTGTCCCCTCGACGCGATTCCACTTTAGTATTTACAGCCGCTCGTTGGGAGAATAGTCTTAAAAGTTAAAATATGTATCAAGGTGGGAACAACGTTCGTGCGGTATTAGAGAACTTATGTCCTCCGTGCTGGCAAGTCTTGGGGTATAGCATGTTTTTGGCCGCGAATGCGACGAGAGAAACACGCAGCTAGTCGAGTGGTTGGAATTGCGACACGGCGAAGTGCGGGAAGAGAAGCCTTCCACGAGAGTAAGTAAGAACGAGGAAAGGTCGTAGAGACAGGTCGACCCCGGCCATTCACGACCTCGCCACGGACGACCCCCCAGCAGTTAATTAATAAAGTACCCTGCGTAAACTAACAGTTTTACAGCGGAGCCAGCGGCGGGAGGGGAGGGGGCACAAACTTAATACGCGAGAAAACAGCTTTTGTTTCAACGGCGCCAGGAGTAACGAAGTCCCCAACAAGCCAGACCAAGCACCACGATGCAGATTACCCTCTGCATACTTAAAACCACACAGCAAAACGAGGCCCTGTTGTTCCACACTCCGTCCTCTCACCCCTTAGATCCACCTTCGGTCTAACTACAACTTTATACGTACTTTTTTTCACTTTTATTCCTGCACTTCTGCGGCTCTGGGAGCTTCTTATAATGCTTCACGTCGATTACCGCTGTACCCAATGTCCGGGTTTTTTTGTTTTTTTTTTGTTTAAGCCTTTATTTAGCTATTCTTAACTACCTATCAAATAGAGGCGTAATCTGCTAATCAATTATTGCATAATTATTCGATTGTATCACGACATAGAAGAATTTGATCAAAGTTGAAAAATAATTGGAAATATTCATATCTTGACAATTGCCTTATGGTTCAACGAAGTTGCGGGGTCTTCATCCGCATTTTTCTCAACGAGTCTACAACGACTTTCCGTATTTAGTGCCAAGTACTTCTATCCAATGTAATAAAGACATTTTTTATGGGACCCATGAACCAATAAGCGACTGAAGAAGTGGATCATTGACTACCGCTTTACCCGCCATGTGAATGAGGTAATACGACCATATTACCCGGGCAATCGAACACCGGACAAGGTTGAATTACGTATGCCCTTCTTAGCAGTGAACTATGAAACAGGTACTGTCCTATTTTTTGTTTGTTCGCGTCACACAAAAACAAAAAAGTCAAGAGCATCATACTTGGACCACGTGAATTCATGCAAACGGCTCTATGCAGTGAGAGCACTGGCATTTCGGTGGGTATAATAAGTAGAACGAATGACCGTGACCACCGAAAGTGAGGCAGAGAGGAGGAAAGAATGAAAACAAAAAAATTGAGTTTTTAATTCGGCCTAACGCCCGGTAGTAGCTTGCTCGAGTGGGGAAGGGAGGATTTATGAGCTCGGGCATATATACTCTCTGGAACTATAACCGCCGCCACCACCGACCACCAGTGGTGCTACTGGTACACTGTTTACGATAGTTGGCCGCAAGAATGTGAACCACCCTCGATCACCCTCGTGTACGGCAAGCATCCCAGTCCCACCAGCGAACGAGTACTTGTAGCGCTGGTAGTGGTGCAGTTCTTGGTAGTACCGTAGTCCACTTTGCCCCTCCGCAACCTCATCTAGTTCCGCCCTGTGCTTTAGTTTGTTTTTCGAGATACGTGGCAGGGCACAGCCAGCGCGCGGCGCAGTTTTCATTACGCGTGCCAGAGCTCCACTCGCGATTAAACCGCTGAGTTATCTGCGGATCCGCATTTTTGGCGAGTCAACGTCGTCACGCCTAGAAGATTCACCGGTGTCGTATTGCGCCTTCCTCCCTCTTGTATCTTTCAAATTCAATTCATAGCCCTCCTCGGTTACGAAGTACCGAAATTTTCAATTTATCGACACAAAACCGGACACTGGATCCTGGAACAGTGTCAACGGGACGAACGTTCTCTGGAATAGTGGAGAACTGTCTTACGACAAAACCCAACCTTCCATTTTCACGACCACGGAGGTCACGACTCTGCCAGATAATATTCCGGTGGCATGGGTGAGGCTGGATGAGTGGGGTCGCAACGAAGAGCCGACCGAATGGAGGGTAGGAAGAAGAGGGGGGCGGGGGTTCACTCTGAATTATTGAAAAGCCCCTTTTTAGATAAATTATTCCGGCGTACTGCTCGAGAGGTCGAGGGGTGAAGGCGTAGGGGCGGGAGGGGGGGGGGGCAGACCGATTGCCCCAAAGGCCTTGTCGGGCGCAGCGGGAATTTCACCGGCAGAAAACGAAGAACAAGGTGGGTGATGCGATATGATGGGTACGTGGAATACCAATGTAAGTGCAAGTGCAGGTGTGCAAGCACGATAGGAAATGGAAAGGCGTCGAAGCCAGCCAGCCACCGGGAAAAAAAAAAACTACGATACTACGGAATATGCAACGAAGAGTGGAAAAGTAAGAACGAGAGGGAAACACAGGTAGAGAAAATGACAATGAACGAAGGAAATCGACTCCAGGGTTAAAGGCTGATAGAGATTTTAGATGGTGCACCGAGGAGACGGAGACGCAAACATGGCCTGAATTTATAATAGAAAAGTATAAAGATCGGTGGATTAAACAAGGAAAACAAGGCGGATCGAATGAAGAAAGAAGCTGCAGCGGAGAAGAGCGAGCCAGAGGAGCAGGAATACGTGAAGAGGGATAAATGCGGGGCAAACGGAAAACACATCATGTGAATCGTCAATGTTGCACGTGCCCACACGCTTCCGAAGTTGCGTCGCGTACTCCGTATACAACCGACGTCGGATGAAAAGAAAGAAAAAAACAATACAACAACAACAACGAAAAAACGATGCCACAGAAAGCGTCTCTGTTCAATCGCTAAAATATTGTGGAAAAATAACATAAGCAAGTGAAGGTTCGCAGGAGCAAGGACGTTGGGGAGAGCGAGGGTGGAAATGCCGAAAGAAAAACATACGTGCGCCTGGATAGGTGTAGTGGCTAGGTCGCGATGGTACCAAAGGCACCAGGAACCGGTGAAAAGAGAATAGAGCGAGACAGCGCAACGAGAGTGTATCGGCGCGAGAGGGAAAAGTTGGTATACAATTTTCGTTGCGCGTTCTTATTTCCTAAACAAACACTGCCAAGTCTCGAATGTCCGCTGCACGGTCGACGGTTCTATAGATGCTAAAGTATGTATACCTACACACACCCATGCACACACACACACACACAAACACACACAGGTGGTACCAGCACGCAGTTACCGATGTTACGCACTCATACCGCTACAACTGTATCTCGAACTCGCGTCTCTCATTCCACGTCTTTTCTTCATTTCACTCGTTTTATCTCTACTTCTCTCTTCCTCACGTCGTTGTATTGCCTCGGTAAGGTGACCGTTTATAGCTCCGTTCACTGGAGCCTCGTACCACAAGCAATACTTCCACATAAAGGTACACACACACACATATACACATATATAGTACAGGTGGAGCTTGTGTCGAAAAGAAAAACTTTCCGATATTGGAATTCGAAAGTGTATATCGTAGTCCAATAATAAATTGTCAACAGATAATATGGTGAACAGGACGCCGACGACGAGGACTCTTCCACGGTTGTTCGGTGTGTTGCCCGAGAATCCAAACGGCTGCAGGGACTGAATCGATCTCTCGACGGGATACGATAGATATATGTGTTTCCCCTGTTCTCCTGGATAACTTCGCAACTCACCCGGCATTCCCGCGTTCCTGTCGCACTAGCTGTCACCGTCCAGACTTGTTTAGAGAGTCACCGGGGACGAAAAGCTTTTGTACCATCCATAAAGTACGTGAAAGACGCGCCGGTGCAGAACAATGCGAAGGGTTGCGCGCTTATCCGAGCGACGAGGGATGTGTTCGAAGGATTTCAACGAATTTTATTCACCGTTACCGTCGCATCATACTCGTGTCTTCCTCGTGCTCTCCTCACCCTTTTTTACTGCCGCCTATGCGACACCAACCCTGCTTCTGATGTCCCTGAGCAACGATTCTTTTTTCTTCTTCTTCTTTATTATGATCGAAAATCGACGTCTCACGATGGTAATAATAACAAGATCAATTGCCGCACTCGTGTCGTTATTCCGTGTTCATAAATAATATCGTTTGTCGCCGTAGGGTCCGTACGACGGAGTCATCGATACGGAAAAGCTATTAACAATGAAAATGAATTCTTCATGATATTATACGTGGACGGTAATGCGTATCATGAAGAATTTATTTTCATTGCCAATATCTGTTGTGTAGCGATTATCGATCGTAATGTATATCACAATATTATGTCACCATTTTGGAATATCGTTGATGGGTGGGACATTCATGAAGCTGATGTTTAGTAGCAGTTGCTGATGATGTGGTCTTCAGAAAAGCGTTTTAAAAAAAACTGTTATTGCTTGCTTAACCTAAAGTCGTGAAATCGGCTTAGGATGATTCTGAAATGAATTCAGACTCAGAGGCAACATTGTCAGTTATAACATGCATATTGGGGCTTGAGGCGTATCGAAATTCGCTTACCTGAAGAGTGACGATGTTGATGAAATTATGGGCTTTATATTCAAGCGGACGAAAATGAAAATATCGTTGTTACGATCGCGCATAATATCCCTGAGGCGCATTTGAAAGCATTGTGATGGTGCGTAACTTTGTGTATCCAAGCCCCGGATAAACGCATGCGCCGTGGTAACTATGTAAACGAGTTTATTCTGGTCGAATTAATGACGCTTGTAGGAATCGCGAAACATTGGGTTGCGTGTATAATGTTTAAAAAAGTGTCAATGAATGTGGAGCACGCCTAAAAGGGCCACTCCAGCGGAACCTTGTTCATGCTCTGGACAATGTGAAAAAAATGGTTGAACTAACAGATCGCCAGAGGCTACAGGCGACGAGCAAATTCCCGTTTCCCCGTTCACTCCGAACACAGGTGTACCAACCCCGGGGCCTATGCACACTAAACTTTGGATATAGGTCGCTCACGTTTTTGTGTTTCGACAATTAAACATACTTTTATATGGTCAAACTCGCGTACGGGGAGAAAAAAACTGGTCCCTCACTATTGGCAATATACACAGCTCCAACTCCGAGCCATTGGCGTGTATATTAACACATTGTGTGGGACCCCTATTATTTTCAGACTATTCGGATACATGCCTTTCCATTTGCACTGGCATACTGCATATTGCACGGGTATTGTGAGTGGAATCTCGGTTCAACCGAGGAGGAATCCGCATCCGGCTTGAATTTCACAGTCATTTGATAAGTCAGAGAGTGCAGATGCACCTGCTTTTACTTTCCTCTTTTACGTTTTTGACTCATACAAACTGAAATCCCGGAATGACAAAACTCAACCGCGGCACAAAATCCCGACGTTTCGTTGTATCGCCAAGCGTGAAACTTCTCAGGTGTGCGATGGTTTATTTCGCGGTTATCCCACACCACTCATCGGCTCGACGAGAGCGGAGGGTGGATAAGCGTGCCCGAGGAATGGCGAGGGCTTCTTGCCAGGAAAGAGTGTGAGGTGGGAAAGGGTAAGAAAGCGAGTAGCATCAGAGGGGGACACCCTGGTCGTGAGGAGAAGAGCACCAGGTGGCTTTGAGGGGGTTGAAGGAGGCGGAAGAAGCGTGAAAAAGAGAGGAGGGTGCAGCGTACACCTGGGCTGTGTATCGTTGCTGCGAATATTCCAGAGGGTCGAGAACTAGCTTAGGCTGTAGGATAACCATGTAACCAGCTACCGTGCACGTATACCAGAGATGCGCTTTGTGGGATGTTGAGAACAAAAAATAAGAGCGAAAACATCCTGGCATAAGGAGCACATTTGAAAAAAAAAGTAACCAAAAAAAAAACGCAACGAAAAAGAAAAGTGGAAACATGCGGTGACTCCGAGATAGACCACGTGATACTACACAACGGACCTGGCAAACAGAGGGAATAGAGTTAGAGAGTGTAAGAGAAGAGTGGAGACTAGGAAGAACGGGAGGAAAGAGGAGAAAGAGGGAAAGACCGGCTGAACGTACGCAGAGATCAGGAATAAACCCCACTGCAGCGCGCCGGTGGGCGCATTGCGCAAAACCCCCGTTGCTGCTGCCGCTGCTTGCGAGCGGTGTTGCTGAGCCTCTTGCTATATCGGTCCCCCTTTCACTCATCCTCTCTCGAAGCCCCTCACTCTTGGTCTCTCGTGGTCTCTTTCCCTCATTTGCGGGGCACCCTCTTCTTCTTCCTATCCTCCATCTCCGAGGGCTTACCACCATTATCCTCATTCACCTCCGCTTGCCTTCTCACTCTCGGGGTGCAGACTAGCCCGTTTTTCTGGCGATGGCAGCCACGGGCCTGCCGCTGTTGGCCCGTTTGCCCATTCAAATGCCATCGTTCTATCGTTCTCCGTCACTCCTCGACAACCCACTCTCCCACCATCTTTTCTTCCTCGCTCTCTCAGTCACTCACAAGCCACTCCGACAACTCGTATTTTTTCCCCAACCTTTTCACACCTAATTGGACATTTTGTGCTGCACTGCCCGAGATATTACCATAGTAATAGCCATACGAGGCACAGCACTGTGCCACGAGACTTGAACGAATGAGGGAGAGGGAGAGGAGCGCCTCTCGCACAATGGCGCAATTTTGCCGGCTCTTTGCCGTTTCCGACTCTCCGGCGCGTTTTTTTTTTCTTTCTTTCCCTTCTCACTTTCGCCCTACATATTATGCGGAGCACATGCTATACGTACTTGCTGAGTTATTCAAGTTCTCTTCCAATATCTCTCATTCTACTGTTCCAGTTCTAGTTCATTGATGAAGGACGTACCCACTGCAAAATGCGCTTCAAACAGCTTCGCTTTCTGAGCGAATACCACGAATAACACTTGCCCAAGGTAACGACCAAAACCGAGAGCCACTCGCGATAAACACCCTATCCACATACATTCGTAGAATACAACGTACTAGAGTCATGCGCTTCGCGATAGTTTTGAAGCAAGCTCGAAAGCGCTTTCAGTGCGGTTGAGTGGCCATAGGTTCTGTGCCTGAGCTTCGAGCTGTCCGAACATCGGAAAAGCTCCCATGATCCTACATTTGAGTATATACCGCACAATCGTTATCCACCTAAACACAGTAAATCCAGTCTTTCTCGACTACAATAATAATAATTTTCTTCAGGTGCTACAATGTTTGCCTGTCCGTTTGAACGACTGATCTGCACGCCACTTTCTAGTGGTATCTCTTCGGCATTAGGTATAGATGAAAAATTGGCCACGGACTAGAATTTTGGCTCATAATTTCTGGAAATGGGAAAAAAAACACACAAAACAAAACAAAACCGTGAGAATTTTTGTTTTCTGTTCTTAAACACTAAGTTTTACTGTCGCCGCGTGAAAATCTTCTGCAAGACATTTGACGTTTCTCATGTGCCTTGTGCCTTGGGCTCCGAGACTTAGTACTACTGCTTTTAGTTGAGAGTTTAGTCTGTTTGTACGCAGAAATTTCGCGGCCCTGTACAACTGCAGTTGAGAACTTGTAGCGAGGTGAAGATTTTCTCCCTTTGCCTCGGTGTTCCCTGTTCGTTTGGTCCTCTCACGAGATCTCATGATTCACCGGAAGTATGTAAGCAAGACGGGGAGGACCTTGGTTTTCTTCAAACACATAAACCAGCGTTATCGCTACACGCGCAGTAACGAAGCTCGTCGTAGTGCGCGCCGTATTACCTCGTCAGGCAGCAAAGCGCAAAGTCTCTTTCCTAGAATATTAGTACACTCACTGTGAAGTTGGATGAAGCAGCGAGATGAAGACAAAGACGATAGCATTCATCTGGCTCGTCTTCTCCTTCGCGTCACGATATGACGCAGCTTTGTAGTTTGTCTTCATTTGTTTATTCCACCCTGAAGAAAATAATGAGAGAATCAAAAAAATCACTTGTCACGATGAATCGTTGTGGTTGACGTTCGAAGTGGTTGTGGCAATTAATTCATTGGTTGTCGTAAGAATTCTCGGTGAGCTCCGGCAAACTGAAAACTTAGTTGTCACAACCAATCTTTTCTTTCCGTGCCGAACTCTTCGTAGCTGCAGGTACTGCGTCTATTCTCTAGGTGGTTCGTTGCTTTTCTTTGCTTGTGGCCTGGGAAGACTTGGGATCGTTATGTTCGCTGATCTCCCCCCTGAGGCCTCGAGTTTCCAACAAGAGAAACGGGAATTGCTTTGAGTGAGAGAGAAGCCGTCGAGGGCGATGAAGGCGAGGCACTCCGCGGTTTCTAATTCTTCCTCAGGCTGAACTAACTTTCCAGTCTTTAGCCGTTCTCATTTAGCCCCTCGACTTAACGTCTTTGAGCATTATTACCCCGTACTCTGTATATTCTCCCTTACTCCATCGGTTCCCTTCTTTCTTTACCTCGGCAACTTGGTGGTTACCTTTCTTCTTTCAGTTTCTCTCTTTCGATCATCCACCTCTCTCTCCCCCCCCCCCCCCCCCCTCTCTCTCTCTCTCTCTCTCTCTCTCTCTCTCTCTCTCTCTCTCCTTCTTTCAGTTATACAATTTTCTTCGGCACAGAGAGCGAGGGCGGGAGACACCATAGCCACTCCGGCAGTTTCGCTAAGAGCTTGCGTTTCAAGAGTTGAAGAATGCGAGTTTAACGGGACAACCAAAAGAGGTCGGTTCTCGTCGGCGTCACTGTTTTCAACAGAATAGTTTATCCGTCGATTCCGAATGGCCCACTGACTCGTTTTATCTGAAAAGCACAGTTACCGAGAGCTCTTGGAAAATTGGCTACGACTTCTCCTGGCTCGATTACTTAATAATCGGCCTCCACTAATTCACTCAAAAGCGTTTCCTTTGTTAATGACTGTAATTTCACTCTAAAGATACAAGCAAGTACATTTTTTTAAAATATGCAGAATTTTATTAATTACATATCTAGCCTGACAAAAAATGAAAAGAAAAAAAAATTGAGACAACTTTTCCAAATTTCAGTTCGTGAAAATATAGGTCAACAAGCATTAACAATATTTCCAGACAATTATCCAGTATACTTGTCCCAAATGTGATAGTATACACCCAATAAACTCAATTATCAAGCTATTTCTTAATCAGTCGTGGTATGCACAAGAATTTGTTAATATAGTATACACGGTGTTCACCAGAATGTCTCATCAAAGCCGTAGGTCCCGCTAATATAACCGAAGCCCCATTAACTGGAGTCTGCGGCGGAAATCTCATATCATATAACCGGCGACAAATTCGTCAGTATAAACAATAATCTCCAAAGTGGCTGTAACACAATATTAGCCCAGTATACGGACAATGAAAACGCTGTTATGCCGAATTTTCTTTTTCTTCGTGTGCATACACACCCACACCCTCGACGTTCGGTATACAACGTAGCCTGTACGTATTTACGTACATCGAGCGCAGCAATTGCAACATGATGAATATGTGTGCGTACAGGCAGTGCTCAAGGGAGAAAGAGAAAGAGGAAAATCGAGTCCGCGCGCCAGATACAGCAGAGCTTAATGGCCAGAGTGCGGGCGAGTGAGCGCGCGAATAGCTCGGTTGAAACTTCTCGAGATATCACTCGCACGGTTCCTAAACCAAGCGGCGGCGCAACTGCCGGTATTCGCACTGTTGGGGCTCGGAGTAATATCAGGTAGAGGCTGGCGTAGCAATTTCATTACCGTAACCACTGGGTACCCAGCAGGCATTCGTGTGCAAACCGACAATGCCCGCACGTTTATGGGGGGACAGCCTATACGCGAGATTGCACTAGCGGCCCCGCACTGAGCGCTACTCCCGCTTCTCCTAGCGCACCACTAGTGGCTCCCCCTCTGTGTGTGCATCCTCAATGTGCCCGCTCCAAATGCACCACCGGCAGTAGCAGAGCAGTAGTAGAAGCAACCATCGTACCCCATACTACTCGGTTTCGCGCTAATTCACCCGCTCTCGTCTGCTACTCCCCTTCTCCGCAAGGAACCCTCGCCCGGCTCGGGGAATGAATGAACGAACGAACGAACCGTGTCAGGGCTGGCCCGGCGAAGGATACGACGAAACCACAGAGCACAGCGGTACAGCGACTAGTCCGAGTCCGGTGCTTCCTACGCGAAAGCATCTCCTTGGCGAGATGAAATGATGCTACACATTGGACCATTTCACCGGTACCTTTTTAATCAATGCCTAGACGCATCCTGGAGAGGGACGAAGAGTAATGAGTGAGATGGAAGACATAAATAATACGGGGTTATTGGGTGTAAAGTCAGATCTTAATGAGTCTGGAAATATTGAAGAAAGTAACATAAACTGCTGTGAATTTTATGTATGGATTAAATGCGCGAGGATTGGAATAGACTAAGAATATGGCGAACAAAAATGGTGAAATAAATTATGTTTAGGAACACACGTAATGTGATTTATTTTTGAGTTTTTTTTTTTAACCAAGATTTTAGGAAATACCATTTTCTATACAAGTGAAAGTACCTCGGAAGCTTGCAGTCACTAAAAAACGAATGTTTCCAGAGCCTAAGGTAAAAAAAATGGAATGACACGGCACCATACAGAATCGACATTATTTTTGCGTTATTTCCTTTTCGGCTGATGCGACATATTTACTTATTCAACTGCAATTGAATAGTTTATTTTCAGAGGAAAGAAACGGTATATGACTTTAATTAACGCGTCTCTCGCTCCGTGAACTCAGCCCGATGTTTCTGCTGCCGCTTGACAAACTATCCTCGGGCCCTTTCATCGCATCCCTAGACGTAGTTGCCTCTTCATCCTCCCCCCCCCCCCCCCCCCCCCCGAAGCCCTTTGCGCGGGCCATCTTTCCACTCTGTTAAACCTAAGCAACGCGCGTTGTTTTACCGAGACGCACGAGAAACAGAAAGAGACAGAAAGCTTAAAGGAAAACGGGAACGGGAGTGTGCGCTTCGCCCCATCATCTCCTAATAAGCCCGGCTCTCTTATTTAGCCAGAGACCCTTTTCGAGTATGGGATGTCAGCAAATTGCGTAACACTAGCAGGGAATTGGCCGACGTCCGCGCTCTCATTCTACCGTCATTGCCTGTTTTTCCTTTTCCTTTTTTTTTCCTATCTTTTTCATCCTTCCACTTCCCGACATATATTCTCTGACCCTGATGCCAGTGCCGCTGCGGTCTTACTTCTGGAACTAACAGCGCTATCCACTTCTTCTCGTTGAGGCAATGCGCGGATGAGAAAAACCAGAGATGGGATATGGAGGAGAGAGAATGCAAGGGAAAAACGTACTAGACGCAGGGGAGAAATGCGCAGAGATAGAAAGGCTCTACGTGCGAGGGTACGTACCGAGGCGAAAATAGAAAAAGCCATTGCATCAGCAACACACGGACTTAATCGAATTAGGAGAGAGACCAGCGAATTTTACTCGCACTTTTACGGCACTCCACTTAGCCTCTTTATCATATTGAACTTTTTTCCTCCCTCATTGCTGTTATCATTGGATTTTTCGTTGAACCGCGCGCTGTTAGCGATTCCATTAATTCGAATATGACGAGCGGACGATGCACCGCAAATGCGTTTCGTAACCGTGATAGACGGGACTACGAAGACGAGGACAAGGCCGCGAGATCAAGCTTGTATCATCTTGTCGCACGCGGTTCTGTGTCTTAGCTGCTGCGGTTACGCCACCCACCGAGCGCATACGTGTGAGCGATAAACGTAAATTCCGAGGACTCGGGAGGACCTGTCAGCTCGTCCTGCGGCGAGATCCTTGCATCCGAGGTTGCCCCCGGCCACGAACTTTCAAAACTCGGTGATCTCCCGGCGTATAATAACCCTCCCTGTTCCAAACGACAAGACCACTCCTTGTCGCGTTTAGTCCAACTTTTGATAGACTAAATAAAACCGACAAATACGCTGTTCTGTCGTTTTTAATTTGACTCCGAAGTTAATAGCGCCGAGGGCCGATCGCAGGAAAGTTATTCGGGCTAAAATATATACTCTTATACTTATTTTTTCGTCGTTTTATTTTTTGGTGACAAAGTCTCGGGAAAAGAACTGTCGAGACGATTGCAAACGAATCGCACCAACGTGAAAAAAAAAAAAAAGAAAATAAACGAAACGTGGCTCACGCAAAAAATGGCAACTTTGTAGCAGTTTAAATAGTGAACATCGTTTTGGTGGGGTAAACGAGCCTCGGGCGATTAATAACATTTATAATGAACCCGTCTCCTCGTCGGGGTTATACATGAGCGAATATAAGAGACAGTGGTGAAACAGAGGGGAACGGGGCTCAAATGCGAATTTACGTTGCGATCACCGCGCTCGTGGGTCTCGTTCATTCGTTCGCGAGGGAGTTGGACGAGCGAACGAGCTGGAAACTGCGGGAAGATGGGGTAGGAGCCAGAGAAGAGCGACCCTCCACCCTCGTCGTACGTCCGGAAAATAGGTGGTAAGCCCGCGTAACGTCGAGGCTGTTTATCTTACAAATTCAATTTCGAGACAGCTGCCACACCGGCGCTCGGCCTGAGGTATAAACCCAAACGCACCGGCGGCGGCGGCGGCGGCGGCTTTGCCGTTGCACCAGGAATAACGGGGCTACGAAAACCAGCAAAGCACACGGCGACGATGTGTTACGTGCAAAAATACACCTCATTCCCGTACCGGAAACGGAAACCTCATTTGATCGTCACTGCGGTTTTCCAGCTGTCGTATATTCCACTGTAGTCGCGAATTATCGATATTTCTTCACTGATTATGATTATCAGCGAAAAATTGAAATACCATGAATTGAGAAAAATATTCACGACATTTCAGTTTTTTTTTTTTTTTTTTTCAAATGAGGGAATTTCGAGTTTTCATTATTTTTGCGATATCTCGGCGACGATGGATGGAACATTTTTTTCTGATAAATGAACATTTTCGTTTTCAACATTCTTAGGTTTACATCATGGTACCAGAGTTATTTGTACTTCATTGAAATTTATAGAGTTTGAATTCCGATGTACCCATAATGTAGACAAGATATTATTTACAATGAAACTACTTTCTAAAATAAGTGCACTTAATATTTATTAGCAATGACGAAGTGAACATTTAAGCCTCTTACTGAATCAAAGCAACTTCAAGTTGTTTAACATCAAAATTCATCGTAACGTAAGACCATAAGAAGTAAAGTGGCGAGATCATTGTGGTGATCAGAGAGTTTTCCATCACACAACATAGGCAACCCCATAACATATTTAGCGAATGGCATCACGTGTGTTTCATCGCTCATCAACAGTGGTAATCATTTTTGTTTGTCTTCGAGGGCCATGGAAGGAGAAAATGCCATCTTTGCTCTGAATCAAGCGGCGAAGGGTGAAATTCATTTCTTCGTCTCATGAATTACTATACGATAACTGTAATATACATCTTTCCTTCTCGCCCGTAAATTCTCTCGTTAAGACCTCCCCTCACACCATTGACGAATAGCTCATGGCTCCTTCGTACATCTGGAGCACGATATTTTCACATCCGTCAAAGAGAAAATGGAAAAGACGTCGTTCTATCGTTTCCGTGAGACCAAAGACCAAACCCCTCAATATTCTTCCACTTTGTTTGTCTCTCCGCTCGATCATCTACTTCGCTACCGAGAAACTTCATTCGCACAAACTAATAGACGTGTTATGCACAAGAGCGGAAAAAAACGCTGTGTTTCTCGTACTTACTCGTAGTTACTTATACAAGAGTACCCAACAGACGAAGCGAAAAATAACAATAATTTCGCAGTTGAATTGCTCTTCTGTATTTTTCTTATACTCGAAATAAAATAAGAAAAATTTGAAGTGAAATCATTCGATGGGGAGCCTTCAATTAACTGTATCACTCGACTTTGCCGAAATTCGTTACAATGACTTCGTTCAATTTTCATTCGAAATTTCTGCCCTTAGCTAAAAATGTAGGCGCTTTATACATTCATCCGGGCAATTTGATCCACGCCACTTTTCTCGATATTTCGCCCAATCCCGACTCGAGAATTTCACAAAAAAAAAAAATTAGAAATTAGAAAACTTCCTCTGCGGATGCAAAAAGTGTTTTCCAATATTTGACAACGCCACAATAAATGGCACTTGTACTGATCTATAGATCGTGAAGCGCGTGCTCTGGAATATGGATCACAGACTAGAGCAAGTGATATACACAGTTCGATATCAGACGTGGTGTAGAGCAGGCGGGTAAAACGATACAGGCAACTGCGTTGAGCACGACGCCAGACCACGGTGGCATAATAACCGAGAGTAATGCGTGAATTATTGACTGCTTCCTATCTAGCCCGAGCGCGGTGTTCGCGCGAGCCCTCCACGCCCTCACCCACTTCCATCCGCCCCTCCGTAGCTGTCCTTTCTATTATGTGCGTGCCTGAGCTCGAGTTCGTGCCTACTGTACACAACTACTGCACACACACACACACGCAGTTCGTAATACACGATAGGTAAATGGCTGAGGGGTTCGCTACGCGCACACACGTGTGCCACAGTGTCCTATATATATTATATGGAGAATATATAGTACTACTAGACCGGTATGAATGTTGCAAGTATCCTCTTCTGTCGTGAATGTGCCGTTAGTGGTCGCAGTCGTGTGAGTTACGCACCCGTCTCGCGTTCACGACTCACACGCGTCTATGTGTACATCCGAAGCTCCGACGTAGCATCAGCCGCCAGCACGCGCTTAGATTAGGTACCATCTCTCGCTCGTTTCGCCTCACGTCAGCGAGTGCGCCCGGAGAGTGAGTGAGTGTGCGTGGACACGGCATTACGTGTACGCACGCACATCTCGCATGCGAGCAACGGTGGTACGCCGCCCTTCCGACCATGGAGCACATACGAGACTTCGCTCAACGACACAACGCTCTTTCTATGGCACCTCCGAGCCAATCGCTAGGCGTATCTTGCTCTGTTTCGCTAGCATACGCACCGTACGCACTTTCTCCCTCATTTTTCTATCGCTCTCCAAGGATTTGGCAAGCCCTTCACTATGATCCCTGAATTCGATAGCACGATGCGAAATATACGGGGCTAACACGCATCGAAATTCCCATGGTACTCGAAGCCACGGATATATTTCTTCATTCGGCTATTGTTTATTCATTGGAATGTGTGTGTGTGTGTGTTTTTTGCGGCATTCAAGTGCGACATAAAATCGGGAATGGCGAGGAGCTGGTGAAGTTAGTTGGGTGAATGGGTCATGTGGCGTTTTGGGGCATATTGTTTCGGGGAAATAGGTGAATGTTGGAAGGGGTTGGTTCAATCAACCAACTGGCTTTATTTTCTTGTCATTACGGACTAATTTAATTTCAGTCAGGTACAGGCCTTGTCTATTCCAGTGATGCTACTTTCGACCCTGGCTTCGAAACCATTGGTGGTGGTAGTCCATCACCCACGATGTATGGCGCACAGCCGTACGTAGCGAATAAAGGCGTTGTCGGAAAAATCTGAGCTTGCCATTTATTTTCATTCTTGTGGCAGGGTGGGATTTACAGATTTTCATCGTAATAACCGGAGTCGTGATTATTGGCGAATTTATTGTCGGCAGGAGGTTGGAAAATCTTATGAAACAGGAACCCGAAAAAATATTAAGAAGCATCGTTGTATTTGAATCTCGACGATGCCTTTACCAGGCGAATCGTTTTTTTCCGTGTCATACCAAACACTCGTCGTCTTTCTATTTAATATATTTTTAACCCTTGTACATTTTTAGTTTTTCTTTTTTTTTTTTTTTCCAAAGATGTTTCAACCTTTTTCAAACAATAAACTTTCGTTATATTTAACTATCCTGAAGGAATATCCAGAATAAACATCACTGCAAGCTTCCCGTCACAAGCAGCAGGTAAAATTGCGCAAAAAGACGATGAGCTTGAGGGGGAGAGCAGAGAAGTTCACAAAGTCGTTTATGACAGTAGATGAAAACAGGGTCGAGAAGATGACACGAAACCGAAGAAGCGAAAGTACGCGAGGCAAGACGAACGAGGTAACAGATGAGGGGCGAGTGGGAGAATTCAACCTCTTAATTAGCTGCAATTACCGCAACATAGCAATGTCGAGCGAATAGCCCGAGGCTCGTCGTCCTCCCTGACGCTCGTCGTTGTCGTTCCTTCCATCAAACGTACACACGGGTGCGCACCGTTTCCCGGAAGAAGAGTTCCCTTGTGTCATCAGGAAGATCTCAGCCATACCGAGACTCGGTTGCTTCCTCCTTTCCACAACCTCCGACTCCTTGCTACACTCTTGCCGCGTACCTCTTCTCCCGGGTGACCCATCTCGCAACATCCGCTTCACGAAAGAGCCAATTTACGACAAGATTCTTAACCTAATGTGCGGAAAATAAAAATTGTGAGTGGAAACAAGCGTCGTACAGCCGTAGGCGTTTCTCCTGGTGCGTACCACTCTCCACCATTAGTCGGCCATGTCCTGCATCCAATCATAGAGCACTTTTCACAGAAACACGATTTACAGATAATAAATGTGTTAAAAATATATATACATGATATGTAATTAAAAACAAAAATGCCCGAAGGAACGAGGACGTAATTGAGACAAAGCAACGTCTTTTCTTTTATTCGAGTGATTCTCAAACAGCGCTGAATATCAAAACGTTTAATTTTGCCGAGCGTAAGAAACGAGATTCGCCGACGAAAGCGTCGCTAAGCCGGTTGAACATGCGACGAAATCCTTCGGTGTAGAATGAGAAGAAATGTGGCCCCGTTGCTCGACGACGGAGCGAGAGAAAAGGGAAATAACCGAGGTTGGCTTCAGGGATTATAAACTCAGGCTACCGTGTGCACCGCACTTGCCACTCGCGAGCGCATTATTTGCCGCGGTGCGGCTAACCCATTGTCGGAACGGAAACGAATACGCGGGATATGAGCGTTGTAGCGTTATTCGATCCTGGCTCGATTCGCAGCCTCCGTTTCTATCTTTCCGCTAAAGCCGAGGAAATGACTGACGGTATGGTTCTTTTCGAGATGACGACGCGCGTCGTCGTAAAGAAGACGCAGGAATGAGGTTTATGAGAGTCTAAGGTGTCGATTTGACGGCACAGGTCATGCGTGATCAACGTCAAGTGTTAAGGGACATTGCGAGAAAATTTGCATTGTCAAGTCATCCGAAGATTATACGTAAATGCATGTACTTCCGGCTTGAAAATGACAATGTCATAAAAATCACAAAAAATGTATAAAACAATTTGCGACTGTTGGTCTATCCTCGCATTATTTCGCATGCTTTAAGCAAAATATGTTAATTGGAAAAAAATGAATGCGCAATTTTTATTAGCTGTTCGAACCAATACATTATTTCTTGATTACGATTCATTTTTATTTTCCGAATATTTATTTAATACAAATTTTTATTCAAGTATGTAAAAAAAAAGAATTACCAAACTTGTGAACCGGTGTTTAAATTGGGTAGTTTACATGTAGAATGCGATAATTATGCTCGCTAATCGGCGGTAGAAATTCGACACACAATATCGCATTACGACGAGGCTCTTCAAGCATAACAAGATCCATGGCTGGATTTTGAGCATAATATCAAAGTGGCTATGATCTCGGTTTACAGTGCCTTGGCCCAGGCGAGCATCGATAGCTCAGAGATTCCCTGTGGTCGGAAGCGTGTCAGTGCATATACGTTGCGACGTCAGTTTGTCCCTGTCCCTTGCCCCCCGTTCGTCCCTATTGCCCTTAATGCCTGCGCGAGTTCCACACTCCGCAGTTTGGTGTTGCTGTTGGATTCTCACCCCTCTTCCCTTCGTCTCCTTGCCATTCCTGTCCTCCTTCCTCAGTCTACCCTGCAAGTGTACGCGACCGCACGCTCTCACTCTCTCCCTCTCTCTCTCTCTCGCTCTCTCCCACTCACATCGAGTATCCACACGCTCACAAACAGAATTATTTATGAGCTTGAATGCGAGCCAAAGCTCGTCCGTAAGCCACTAAGACGTTTCTCGATGCTGCGAGTATTCTAGACTCCTGCTGGTGCTGTTTCGCGAGAACGTAGCCAAGCCGACGACGAGGGGGTCGGTTCCTGGCGGCGAGGAAGCTCCTCGGTATATACCGACGGTAGAAATGCTCTGGCGTTTCTTTCTCATACTTTGGACCTCTCGAAAATTCGAAATTTGACGAAGCCAAAGTACAGTCGCGACCGGCAACTCCGGGTATGTATTCTTTTCCTTTTCTTTTTATTTTTATGTTTTTTTTTTCCCCCCCCGATTTCGGAGGGAATACAGACAGGCAGGAAAGAGTACGAGGGGTCGAGGGCGGAAGATCCACGGAGCTGCTGGCATTGCTCTCTCGAGGATCTCTCGTGGCCTCGATACGTAAAGCAGCAGCAGCAGCAGAAGTATAGGCAAGCAGGGAGAGTGCCAGCCAGCCGGCAGCGACCTACCAACCAGCAACCGAGATATTCTCGCCCGATAAAGAGGAAACGAAATACCTCTCGGGGCTACGGCTCTCATGGCTCTTCTGGAGGTCTTCGACGACTGCGACGACGTCGAGTCTACGGCGAAGTGAATTGCGACTGTAATCCCGAGAGTAGAGGGGAAAAGCTCCTTCATCTGGTGCGATGGCTGCGAAGGGTCGAAAGTCTTTCCTGTCATCCCGCCATCAGATCAAAAGAACATCGCCACCTAATCGTGTTCTAGCTTCGACATGACCTCCTCACAGCCATTGAATCCCATGAGATCTCACGGCTAACCATTTTCACGTTATTAATGGCTCCGCAACCATCACTTTGTTATCAAACACTCTCAACGTGAAAATGAATGTCAAAAGAAAAACATAAAATGAAAAACTTTTTAAAAGCAAAATGTAACGCGAAAAAATAAATAAACCAATGCATTTGTGAAAATATAAAGAAAAATATGAACACAAGTTATTGATACAGGAAATGTGTCAACTTGGCTCGTAATATTTGATGAAAAAAATTCACATACCTGCAATCTTTCATTTCGGAGCGCACAATTTTTTTACGTTATTTATGTAGATAATAAATCCCATGACTCTTGGTATCATGTAATTTTTTTTAAGGATCACTCGAGTAGCTTTATTGATTATGTACGAAGCTTTCGTTTTGTTTTGTGAAACGTGAGTGTTGAAAATAGGTGCCAATTGTACGATCCCTTGAAAAACATATGTGGCAAAATTTTTCGAGCCCAAAAGCAAACTTCAATGCAGGATATAAATAAAGGAAGATAAAGCGGGTGCTTTGGAAGAACGTTTGCCCGGCATAGAGCTCTTCGTATTAAGGATTCTTTCTTCACCGCGCGTCAATGTTACCGGGTCTCGTGCCGTGGGAGACCCCGACCACCCTCTCAGCTCCCGGCAACCAGGGGTAGCGGAGCATCGCAATCACTCTAGTTCGAGGCTTTGCCTGCGGGTGGCGCCACCAAATGGAATCAGTGAATAAAATGCTCGCTCCCTGCTGGTTCTGCCGCTACTGCCGTCGTTATTGGGCCAATACGAGCAGCGTAAGTGACGTGACACGGTTGCTCCACTTTTCTCCACGTCTTATGTCTCAATCGGTCAACCCCATTTAATGAATGCTTTCTATTTCATCGATATTTCTGGTTGTGCCGATATTGGAAACGTATAAAAATACATTAGAGAGTGTTGAAACAAAAAATTATACGGTATTTTTGTGGAATAACAATTTTGTGTTGTACCATCGTTAATGTTGTCGTTACAGAGACAATACGAATCGTGAAGTGACGTGACACGGTTGCTCCACTTTTCTCCACGTCTTATGTCTCAATCGGGCAACCCCATTTAAATAAAGCTTTCTGTTTCATCGATATTCCTGGTTACGGCAATATTGGAAACGTGAAAAAATACATTAGAAAGTGTTGAAACAAAAAATTATACAGTATTTCTGTGGAATAACAATTTTGTGTTGTACTGTCATGAATATTATCGTTATAGAGGGAATACGACTAATGTAAGCGACGTGACACGGTTGCTCCACTTTTCTCGGTGCTTTATGTCTCAATCGGTCAACTCTACTCAACGAGAGCTTTCCATTTCATCGATATATTGAACTTGAAACCCTTCAACTTGAAAATACTGAAAGTGAATAAAAGTAAAGTCCGGATCCATTTTAAACCGTAGATGCTATAATTAGAACTCATAAACATTATTGATAACCCTATCGATTTTTCGTTGATACAATATTTCTGTGGAATAACAATTTCGCGTTGTATTGTAGCCAATATTATCGTTGAAAGAGAAATACAAGAAATGTAGGTGACGCGACACGGTTGCTCCAAATTTTCGAAATGCCCTATATCGGAATCGCAATAAATTGTAATCACGTATAATTGAATCGCAAATAAATCTCAATGATTCTTCGAGTTTTTTCACTTGTCTGTCCAGAATTTTGCAACATGTAAAACGAGTTTATCGGTTTTTGTGATACATTTTTTTTTTTTCTATGGAACAATAATTTCACGTTGGAGTACATGGCTCGCTGGTATTGCAAGCGTGTAGCACGCGCGTTATCGATTTGCACTCGGACGGCCGATAACAGAGTCCGCGTCGAATGCCAGTGTTACATCGAACATCACGGAGATTAATTTCACCACGAGCGACCCATCCGAATTTACATGAACGTGTATACGCGTTACGCAGACTTGGTCGATCTGCTGATGGTCGCCACAGGATTCGGGGATTAATCGGGGAAATGAATACGTATTCACCGAACACGTGTAACGAGCGTATACGTGTACGCCGTGTTCTATGTGTAAAGTAGACGGAAATGCCCAGCGAGGGTGTTTCAAGTGCAGTCGACCGCACGAGCCGTACGTCGTCGTCATTGTCGAAGTAGTCTCTGCCTTCTCGTCCCATCACTCTTTCTGCCTCTTTCTCCTCGAACCTCCTTTCGTATCCAATTCCCAAGCACACATGTAACCATTCATCGCACTCTCTTGTAAAAACCATTGAATACATATAGCATTGAAAAAAGAAAAATGAAAATGTACTGCAAGTTATATTGTTTCCTATTCTTTAGATTCTAGTCAATTTTTACGCTCTTACAAGCACGTTGTTCTTACATGACAATGTTACACATAAGTAACAGGCTTGGGAACTTGTAACAAATTAGTGTTAAGAGGATTTGAAAGTGCGTGCATTGGAATGTTGAACAGGATGCCAGTTATCCTTTTTCGGGACTCATAATATTCAGTAATTAAAATAATTGTGCTTGATTATCAGTCAATGTGTAATTTTTCGCCCAATTGCAAAAGTCAAGGTTAATTAATGTTATATCCTGCATCACGATTTGATCGTTTTCCTTGACCAATATAGACAAATATTGGATAATAAATGAAATAAAATGATTATCCTTCCGTATATCCTGTTTTGAAGATTATAGTGAGGCATTCTTTTGAAAATCTACCCAAATGTGACAATGCGAATGTTTCAACTTTATAATGAACGTGCTTGAGGACGATAATGTCAGATTTGTTATTTTCAAGCCTTAAAGTGTATTATTACGATGTTCCAATTGTACAAAATTAGTTCACAAAGCCAAACTTGTTACGTTTAATACGAGAGTTAGGAATTTTGATGGGCTTTGTGGCGATAAATAAATATGAAAATGGAACGAAACTTCGAAGAGGTAACAAAAGAGGAATTTCGACGCATAGAGCGAACCTAACCCACGGGGATTAATTCCCTCGTTAACTCGCAGCCGTTAACCCGACCGATGAATTCCTCAAGCGTGGCTTTCGCCCCGTTGTGCTGTTAACCGTTCCACGCGCGGGCTTTTTCTCTCTTTCCCTCGCTGTTTATATCCCGCTAGCAGGAGCATCGAGAGTAGAATCCATCCCTCCTCCCGACATCAGTATAGTGGCTCACGAGAGCCAGATGTATCCGAGAGTGCGCGATCCCGCCGGGAAATCTGAGCGGCAAAATATTGTTTTCGATAATCGACGGAGTTGGATAGACCGTTTTTCACTGACGGTGGAAAAAAAAGGAGCCACGATTTCGCTTTGTTCGCCGCGGAGGTGGAGCGAGCGGAGAGACAAGCCGCAGTAGAAAAATGTGATGTTCCTCACGTGTCTTCTCCGTCCAACCTTCGCGGCCTACTAAGAAAATCGCACAAAGACAGCCAATCGGAATCGACCGATTTCTCGAAATTTACTCTCAAAAACATCCTCGGTAAATAAATACTCCGTCGCACGTGAGAGGCAAAAATAAATCGACGCATCGAGATTTGAGTACCTCGTGTAGCTTAGGACCATATTTTTATAGCCTGCACGCGATGGCATCAAGTTTTTACGGCGACGTAAATACCACATTCTTCCAATGCCATGTTTATTTTAGGGGTAGTTTCCTGGAGAAAGTATGACATCGTATGTGAACATACTTTCAAAGCGGAAGAAATGAAAAGCAAATAACAAAAGGAAGACGGGGGGAAAAATACACGTTTGTCGAAATCCCATCAAACGCTCGCCCTTTCTTTCTTTTTTTATTTAGGGGAGAGCGAACGAAAATCAAAAGTGACCGAGTCCGGGATACCCATGTGATTTTTAGTGTGTGTCCAGGGCTGCGGGGGAGTGTAGGGGCGAAGTAGAAAGACTGGCACAGATCCGACGATGAATAGAGAAGGAAGGAGCGTGGAAAAGGTACAGTGGAGCGCTGTTGGTGCTCCACTAGCCTCGCTTATACTCGTACCGTCGAGCTGGAGCATGCGGAACAACCCCTCGGGAGGCCCGATAGCGACTGTTGCCTCGCGTCTTAGCTCGTGCAATTCCGCGGACGCTCGGGAACGCCGGCGCCTCTGGGCGTCGCGACGGCGGGCGTCCAGGGCTGGCAGGCGGGCGAGCGAGCGCGCGACGGGGTGGCGGCGCGGGGTCGGGGGTGGCGGGCAGGCAGGCGAAGTAGTCCCTTCGCACTCACCCCGCCAGACGAGTTCCGACTCTACGCTCGGCCGGACGTGACGTAACGTAGCGTAGCGTAGAACCCACGTAACCACCGCGGCACGCTGCTGCTGCTGCGTCTCGCGTCTCGCGTTCTATTATTTCTCCACAACTCCCGAATAAAAAAAACAAAAAACAAAAAATACGAAAACACTAATACAAGAAATGATAACTAAAGATTTTTAAAACAACGTGTGACTACTTTTAATCGAGTTCTCAACGATCTTCCAACACGGTCACGTCAAACAACGGAAATATAACGTGATTTCTTTTTGTTCCGACGATTAAAATAAACTTGTTTCAAAAGAGAAGTCGTTAACGAGGGAAGAGCCATCAACGAAAACAACAAACCCTCAAGTTCTGTGGATTTTCTCCAGTGTCGTCGCAAGAGTTTCCAGACGCGGCCCCCCCGTGTGTTGTACCGAAAAAATAATCGAGCACACAGGACAACACGCCAGAATTTATAAGGATACACGAAAAGCTGCACGCGATTAAATAAACCACTGTAATTAGCGATAAACGTGCCGCGAGTGAAAACTGTGTTTAGATAAACGAAAATTGATGTTAAATATACAGAGGAATAATAACGAAGATAAAAGCTTGGAACAAGGACCGCGGAACTTTTGATTCGCAGTCCGATAGGTAAAAAGGTCTTGTGGATTGCGAGATGTCGCGAGATACTTATAGTAAGTGAGTTAGTTACATCTTCGTGGTTGGGCGGTAGTAAAAGTGACTCGCACCCCTCGTGTCGCACTTTGCGAAACCCCTTCAAACTCTCGTCGGTCTCGTTTACAAATGAAAAGACGTCCCGCGTTCCCGAAAGCGTCAAAGTTCGTGCACGCGAGACGCCAAGTATATCCTACGAGTATCAGTAGTAAAGGAGTTTCGAAACACGCGTTCGCATTACTCCGCGATACAGCGAACTAGAGGAATACATATATAAATATATACATATATTAATATTGCGAGAAAGAGAGAGAGAGAAAGTGCGAAAGAGAGAGAGAGAGAGAGAGAGACAGGAAAAGAGGACGAAGAAGACAGTGAAGGAATACGGAAGAATTTTCGGACGAGAAACGTGTTGAGAGGAACGCTCGCCGCGGCGAATAACATCGCCCGACGATGCTTACCATGTCGACCCTGATGATGCCAACGACGATGACGACGATGACAAATCCAGGTCCGATTCCAACGCACGTCGTGCCGCAGAAGATCGAGCCAGCCAAACTCTCCACAGCAGCCAGCATCACCCATTCAGCTACCGCCGCCAACAAATCAGGTGCATTGATCTACCGATTCATTAATATATCAATATAATTGCACCTGCAATCATTGTTCCTTCCGCGTTAACGTTGTATATTTAAAGAGAGGCGTTTCTATGAATCGCATTGTAACGAGCATGTAAAGCCCGCGAGAGTGTCTAGAGCTCTTTACATTGTACCAGTCACATGTTCGTTCCAGCGCAAATTACAAAGTTTTACTTGCGACGTAGTAATACGCGGTTCGTTCAATGCAACACACCGAATCGATAATGTTCGATTAAAAGCGATAATGATGTTTGTAAATTGAAGTACGCTCTCAGTCGCGGCTTAAATTTGTCATCGGCCCAAATTCAATCAATCGCCGAAATTCGGTGCCTGAAAATTTCGCGGTGTCAACGGGGGATGATAAAAAAGTGGAGATAAATGATAGGAGGTAGCGTATACACGTCGGGGAAATGGCTATAGAATGTAGCAGGATGTATTGGAGGGTGAATGGATAAGCGGGGAAGTAATTATTCGAAATGAACTGTAGCGGTAAATTAATCGACACAACTAAACACGGTGTGGTTTTTCGAGATAAGCTCGTGCTAAAGGTTGCAAGCATCTCCCCTGCAGACGGACACACAGACGACTACACACAAGTACAAGGGTTGATTCCCGTATATCGGCCTCTCTGTGTTTTCTTCCCTCGCTTCTTCTTCACCCCTTCTCCCTCTCGTTTTTTTTTTTTTTTTCTTTTTATTCTCTCCTACTCCACATCCCTCGGTCGACAATCTTCGACAACGCTCTTCCATCTTTCGCTCTCTCGATTTCACGTCTCGTTTTCTCGTATTCGCTTCGCACGTATTATCTCTCTCTCTCTTGGTTGCTCGCTTTCGGAGTGCAGTCGACAGTCTGCCAAAGTCGAAAACGAGAAAGGAGAGACGCGCGCGCGTCTCGTAAGGAATGAGCAAGCGAGGGCGAGTAAGCTCTCGAGATAGCGAGACAACGCGGGAGGAAGCGAGCGAGCGAATGGGCGATGGATGGCTTTGGCTTCGGCTTTGCTTTCCTGACGAGGTTACCAAAGTTTCGTCCGCAGATTCAATTTTAGTTGGCGCGGCAGGCCGCGCCAACGCCATCCGCGCGCCGCTCAACGCCGTGCGGTAGGTACCTTACGAGGGTGGTTACCACCCTGCTACTACCGCTGGTGGTGGTGCCCCTACCGCATCCCGTGGTGGGACCGAACGCGGGTTATCCTCCCTCTCCTCCTCCTCCTCCTTCACTACCGCCGCCGCCACCACTTGGCCCCCCCGCTCCCCCGCCCCTTCAACCCTTACCAGCAGATCCGGCTGCCCACTTTCCAACACTCTCGCCAGACCAGAGCAGAAAGCGAGGGAGCCAGCTTTTCAGTCAGCCGCCAACGAACCACTCTTCTCTCCGCTACCATTCCCGGCCACTTTATTCGACGGTTCGAACGTAACTTTCCGCGTTTTCACGAGCCCCCTCGCACGTTTGATTGGGATTCGTTTCGATAGCGAGCGCGCGCGCGCGCGGGATGCCTTTCCGAGTTCCTTCGTTTACACTGGGTAAGAAAAAGAAATCACGAAAAATCCGGAGAATGCGGAAATGAAATTTTGTAGCGGCAGGTATTCGTGATCAAACGAAGGTTGGATAATGGAAAAGGGGAGAAAATGGGTAACGCGCGGTGGGAAAGTTGATATGTTGGGTGAAATGGAGGATAAGCTTTCTGCAAGGATTATGCACTGTCGATTTTCGATTCGGCAAAAAAGGCGATAGTGATTGAATCGATCGTGCGGAATCAGTGAGAAAAGTGAGGCAAAATTCTTAGGTAAAGGTTGTCTTGTTTGCGAGACACTATTTTTTTTTATCAAAATATCACGCAGAGCGGGACATACTTACAGGCTAGATTAAGTAACCCAAGGTAATTCGAAATTCGCATCGAACGTTCCGCTAGCTTGTTACCGAAGCAGCCAATTCTGCAGATACAGTACTTGAAATTCTTAGTACTTTTTCTTCATCGCCTGTAGCACTTAAAGTACTCGGTACTTTTGCGGAGCTCCGTTACACAGTTGACTCGGTGGGTAGACAGGAAGCAGGCTTGGTTCGTTGGACCCTTATTCGACCGAAAGGCTAATTAAAACCGTTCCAAGCTTCGGTTTCTTTTTTCGTCCTTCATCTTATTTCCTCTTAACTCCCGACCTGACTGTTCTTCCTCTTTCGATTCGCTATTCCTATCTTACTTCTTCTTTTTCTCGGATTAGTACCTTTTCTAATTCAACCTTTTTGATCTGTGGATCGATTAAAATTAATGATCGAATATAAAGGTGAATAAAATTTTGGACAATAGATAAATTTCATAGTAGTGGATGTAAAGAAATCGTTCCAATACAGTTGTATTTGCCACTGTGTCAATTCACTCGGTATATCTTTGTCAAATGGCGGAGTTATCGACCCGAAATATATCCATCCAGTGAACCTCCTTCTCCACCTTCCACTTTGACTTGGTAGTCCGGGTTTCCGTGGAGCATGCTGTCAAGTTGAAATTCCAAACCCGATACAGTGCAGGTGTAAACTCTAATCGAAACAGCGTGGGAGTTGTAGCTGGGAGGGAAAGCCTCGTGCGGTTGTGCACGAGAGAGGACTTACCTCTTGCCAGACGATACATTTCTGAAAGTTCCAGGAGCAGTAGAGCAGCGAGTCAGCTCACTATGCCCGCTCCCTCGCTCTGTCTGCCTCTCACCCTCCGTTCTTTGTAATCTCCTCGGCATACACGCTAGAATAGTGAGACTACCGAGCGATATCCGCCTCGGCCAGAAGCACACAACCATTTCTCTATTATGAAATTGGACGTATATTAATAGAGGAGCCACCCCATAGTTGTACACTGTTGTATATAATATAGCGTATACCAACATCCGACGTTTGATTGCCACGGCACTGGGAAGGCCTTGCCGGACCTCATTATTTAATATAATGGTACCGGGGCCGCCGTTCTTGAAGCGGGGTAGGAATCTAGGGAGTAGAAAATAAGGAGAAGAAAGTGGAGTGGGAGAGATGATGAAGGCGTCGTATAGCGTCGATATGGAGGTCGAGGGGTTGGACCATAGGCGAGTCCGGTAGCTCCGAGTCATGGAGGCGCACCGAAAATGTTATTGGAATAAAGCTTCCGTGGAACACGGTTCACGAGGTAGACGCCAGTGGTCGAGATAAGTCCGTATAACGCGGGCGAGCGAACGAGTGGAGCTGCTAGCGGAGAGAGAGAGAGAGAGAGAGAGGGAGAGAGGGAGAGAGAGGGTTTGCTTGAGCCGTGAGGCTCCTAGGGGTAAGTTTTGTTCGAAGTGTGGGTGGGCTAGCCTCGGCGGTGGTGCTCTGTACCCGTCGGAGCGGCCAGGCAGTAAATTCGATCGTCGGACGCCCTCGAGCGAGGCAAAATGGCACGGCCTCTGTTTTCTTTTCTCCGATATATATACCTTACTGCCCGCTGCTGTTTGCCAGCAGCGTACCTCCGGTAGGCTACTTTTTTCCCTCCCCCTCTCTCAACCTCACCATCCGCCACCTCTTCGTCGTACCGTCACGTTCTCCTACTCTCGCTCCTCTTTGCAAATTCACTCCTCTTTTTCATTTTTCCGCTTCTTTTTTTGTTACTTCTTCTTTCTTGCCCTCTCACTCCCTCCGACGTCATCGATTTCAAAATACTCGAGCACTTTATCCAAGGCTGCGAGGCAGTATGTGTCGAGCACGTAGCCAACCGATCGGGGCACCTTGTAGCGACCGCTGTGGAGAACCAACCGAGTTGGTCTGCACCTCCTGGTCGCTGTAGTGCAGCTCAGAGGCAGTGGATAAAGTCGTACGTGGTCAGACCCAGTCGGAAACCCGAGTTCTCGGAGATCCCGCGAGACTCGTACCCTCCAATCCACTTATTACTATCGCGATTCATCAAACTTAGTTGGCTAACTTCTCAGTGTAATTCTTGGCCTATAGATACATTAGGATCTATAGTCGCAGCGGCATAAGTATACTTATTCGACTACGCCATCACGTTTCATCTTAACTATAACGATAAATGTCCTGTTCGCACTTTTCCACACTTTAACTCGCCAGCGAAAAGTTGGCTCGAGCTCGATCTTCGAGCGTGGACGTTAAAAAATTGATTAGGCTCCACTGTCTCATCATCGGGGCACGAGATCCTCGAGTAAAAGGAAACTGTCCTCGGGCGAGCAAACGAAGGAACGAGGAGGGATGGAAGAGGGATGGAAAGTGAGAGCGCCAGCTCGTCCGCTCACGAGGACGTTCCCCTGACGATATTCTCCGAGGTAACGACTGATCCCTCCATTCCCAGTGGCAACGAAAACTCGTAAAACAGCACTTGGAAATTCGCTGCGCCAAGTTAAATTTGATCGGGACGAAGAGCGTGCTTTGCTGCTGCTGCTCCTGCTGCCGCTGCCTTGTCCGCTGTTCCCACTAGCTGCGACGACGATCATCGTGGTGGGATCCACGATCTTGCTTCCTTACATCCGCACACGTTATACCCAACATTCAGACAAAGGCCCACACCTCAACATGAATGTAAATGGATGTGTGGGGATTTGTGCGATTCACACTAAGAATCCTCGTGTTCGAGGGGGTGTTCGAGGGGGTGTTCGATGTTGACGACACAAAACTCCATGCGAAATATCGAGGGGAACGAGTAGACGTGATACTTGCGTGGGTCGATTGTTGGTCGGGACGGTTGACGGTCGTACCTACGACGACGGGAAATACGAAAAAGAAGTGGCTCCTCGTGATCGTGGCTGACTGGCTGATCGTCCTCGGTTCCCTCCTCCACTCCCTCTTCGGCTTGGTTCGCACGTACGTGTGGGCGTGCAGAGATGGAAGCGAGAGTCAGCACAAGGACGTCTTTCCCGAGCTAGAAAATGATATTGTTTTAGCTGGAAACGAGAGGTTCGCGTCGTTGACGCCATTCTGAGCGAAGCGAACGAGAGAGCGACCCTCTCATGCTGTTCACGGAACCACTGTACCACAGTCCGTAAGGGATTCTCTCGTCGTTGTCATCCGAGCCGAGACCGGCGTCTTTGTCTCTCCCCTCTCGACGTGAGTCAATGTCGAGTGAGAGGACCGCCAAAGAGTTCAATCAATTCGAGATCCTTGGTGTGCTATAAACCGGAGTATAAAGAAGATAGATAGGTAGATTACCGTGGTGGTAGACGCGGACAATTGCTTTTATCAGTCGCACGAGATAGACAACAACAACACCAAAAAAAAAAAAAACGAAATATACACAATATCGAGAGAAAGACAGAAGAACTTCCATATTGTGTGACATTGCAAAGTCACACACACACAGGACACGTAAGAAGTAAAAGGAAGAGTGAGAAAGAACTGGAGAGTTGCTTGAGCGTAAGTAGGAAACAGCAGTGAGGGACAGAAGAGCGGCGAGGAGTCCTCTCGAACGATCGGAATCTCGATTCTGCTGCTTCGGGAACTTCTCCAGCCGACGGGTCAACACCAACGACTTCCTTTACTCGGTGCTTCGGCATGCTCCGCTGGTACCCGAAAACCAGCACTCTCTCATCGCTCCAGACCGAGAAAACGTACACTCGCGGAAACTCCAGGGTGAGACAGAGGATAAGATAGAGAAATAGTGAGTCCCATAGCCCAGCGGGTTACTTGGTTCGTTGCTGGGCGACACGGCGCTTCGTGGCCAGAGAGAGAGTTGGCCGAATGCCTCGCGCGAGAGAGCTCTAGCAAAATCTCTGACCCCCTTCTTCGGGAAGGATAAATCTGAAGTTTGGCTCTGGTAGCGAGTATATCCTGTAGCCTCGCGAGGAAGTGAGGCAGCAGGAAAGGCTCGTCGTCGTCGTCGTCGTCGTCGTCGACGACGACTTCTTCGACTTCTTCTTCTTCTTCTTACTCGTCGTCTCGTCGTGGTCGAACGACTCTGTGGGGGTGTCATCGTACGACTAAAGCACGGCCGAGTGGAAGGTTGTATTCGAGAAGTCGGATTACTCCTCGCTATGTAGTGCTTTTCGTTTTTCCACTTCCTCTTTCGCTCTCCTTCTCTCGGCTTTCACGCGATATGACTTATCCCTGGGAAACATATACTGAACGAGAGGGGTTGGAGGTTGAAAGCTGAAGTAGTGGACGTCGTGTCGAGGTTGAGAGTCACCATCACACTCCTGGTGGAAAGCATCCTTTCTCTCTGGGTGACTCTATCTCACTCTCTCTCTCTCTCTCTTTCTTTCTCTCTCGCACTTCCTCATTGCTCGTTCTCGCACTCTCATCGCTACCTTGGTAGCTTCGCGAGCAAGAAGCATGTTGCTCCTACGACTCGACGCCGCGTTAGTGTCAGGCCAACGAAATGGAGGAAGGGAGGGCCCCAGAGAATGTTACACGGAAGCTATGACTAGTAAGTCCGTTCTTATGTTCCTCCTCGCTTAATGGTCGGTGCTTCGTCGGTCACGCTGCTTGTGTACCATATACCATCCTTATATACGTAGGGGCATATACTGTACCACGAGCATACCCTAAGATATAGCATCTACACCAAGCTTACTCATACACGCGGTCGTTGTTAATGCGAACATTTGCGGTCGTTTACTTTACTCGAAAATACTTGATAGATGGCCAGCTTCCGTTTTGACAAAAAATTGCGCGAAGAATAAACTTCCGCCCAGTTTCAATGCGATAACATCTATTACATTCATGGAATTACGTCATTTAGGGAACTCGATTTTACTAAGGTTGGTTGATTTGGTACGGATAATTTTTTAGTCTTCACTTATTTTTCTTCATATTTGGAGAGTTTCGAATAAAAATTCGTGACTTTCTATTCCTTGGGTCAAGTATACGTTGCGGTTTTTATTTCTCAATCGTCTTTTAGAGCACGTACAATTAAATACAGAAATTGGAGATTTGTATTTTTCGTAAGTGACTTCAAGCAGAGCGATAAATATTTTGAGGCAACACCTTCTGAATGTGTGTGTGTGTGTGTGTGTGTGTGTGTGTGTGTGTGTGTTTTTTTTTAATCCAACTAATTACGAAACCCAAGAAAAAAATTATATTGATTTCACAAATTTTGCCAACTATCGAAATCTGGAGAATTCCAATGGGAATTTTAAGCACAGTCGTGCATGAATGAAGCTGCGCACACGGCACGTTTCAATTCTGTACGCCTACGGTTCGGGAAAATCTAGCAGCTCCATCGCTGGTATCGAGAGAGTGACTGCGGATGAACGGTCACGGACGAATATCGACTAGTTTCCAAAGGGTCATTGGGCGAAAATGTAGAAGGGTTGCGGCGAGAGTCGGCAGACCAGGGTTCGCTCAAAGTGTCTCCGACAAGAGCGTCGGCTGCCCACGCCACCAATTTCGGGACCAATTGGCCAAGGGGGACTAGCCAAAGTCGTTAGGTGACGACATCGGCACGCGGCTGCTGGTTTCATTGCTTACAGCGGTCCCTCCATCCCTTTTTATCACCCTTTTTCATTCATTCTTGTTCTCTCGACCGCAGTTCGTTAATACTCGCACACGTCTCGGCGTTGATGTGCGATGACTCAAAGAAACGTGTTGCCCTAATCGTCACAGCCACTATTCACGAAATGAATGTCATGAAAGAAAAAAGAAAAATTCACGATTCCCTCATGGAACACCATATTTCGAGATATACCGAAAAAACGTAAAAGCCTTCCGCTAAATATTTTATTATGTTTTTTTTTTCTCCATCGATACAACCACACAAAAACTTGAAAAGTGATAAAAAGTTCAACGGAAATATTCCATTGTTATCGAATTTATAATTCAGTCCATTTTTTTTGCTTTAAATAATAGATAATCGGAATACGCCATGAGAAAATCCCTGGCAAAAATTCTACATGCTTTGTTGCATAGAAAAATAAAACAAATAAAAAATCGTGAACAATATTTGGGAAATTCCGACAGTTCGTCGAGATGACGAGTCTCACATATGACGATTACCGTTATAATTTCGTTGTTAATATTATTTGAGATCGTATAAAATGATATTCCTATTTGCAGCAGTGAACAATCGCATTCGCTCGACATTTCGTGAGAATAATTTTGGTGACTATTGTATTTGGGGCAAAAGTTTAAGAGGAGATCGTTCCGATCGCTCCAGACGAGAGGGATTCGAGCCGCGTTTTTTTCCTCTCTCTTTCGCTCCATCCATCGCTCTCGCTCAATATACTTCCGCTCCTGACATATTCGTTCAATTCGTATGATAGGAAGCTCTCTCTGTCTCTCCCTCCCTCGCCGGCGTCGCCCCACCCGCTGCTACCCTGCTGCCGCTGACGTCGACATCAAATTGATACGAGCGGATACGACGTACGTACGACGGAGTAGACATGAACCAGCGGAATATACTATAGCCGATATAGCGAGGAGTGGGTTAAAGTCGTCTAGGGATCAGTGGTGGTAGTAGCAAGATGGTTGCAGGGTAGTCGGTGTCGGTGTCGGTTGGTAAAGAGGACGAGACAGATCTTCGCTCGCTGTACACCGAGACGTTCGCCTTTGCTTCTATTTCTTTGCTTTTGACCCCCCGAGAGGAATATCATGTTTGCCGTGAAACAGCAAAGTGGTTGCCTACATTAAGTGGCTCCTACGTTTGTCATTTTAAGGGTGAGATACAGTAATACCCGAGCGCAACGTTCCTCGTTGTAGGCTAATCAATATGCTAATATCTTGATGCCTGCCGTTCGCTCTCGAGCCAAGTACGAAGTATACACTCCGAAATCGAGTTACATATAGAACAGGAAAAACAGCAGCACCCACTTGGTGAAGAGTATCGTCGGGAACGAATGAAGAAATAAAAGTTGAATGAAGGTGAAGAAAGTGTATCAACACCGGGAATAAAAAATGTGGATGAAACGACGAGATATAAATAGAGATCAGAAAGAAAGGGGGGATATAAACATGGTGTATATATATATATATATATTGACGTGGTACTGAAATAGGAGTTAGTGTGTCTGGCGAAATGAGCAACGAGACCAACTGCAGATGAGACCAAGTGGAGATTGAATCTCTCGGTGATAGTCTGAACCGGGGGAAAAAAAAAGCAATTGTGAAGTACATTCAGTACTCGAAACAAAGGCGATTTATTAAAGACGTAATGAGTACGTAAAGGTAAGTAGGTATTCTCGCAGTGGAGTAACCACGTTGGGTTGCACTCTGGCCTCCTCCTTTCTATTATGTACACGTTTTCACTGTAAAAACCGAGCGTTTCGCCAACCGTGTTGTTTCCCAACTTTTACATCGTTACGACTTTTTACCCACTTTCGAGCATGTTTCTTGTCCATGGTAACGTCACATAAAATGAATACATGTAGGGAAGTGTGAAGTACGTGTGTAACCTTGCAACACGCGTGATTTTTCGAGCATTGGCAAGCGCCGAGCCGACAGCTCGGCGCCACAAGCAACATCCTTCGCTAATTTCCGCCAATTTCAACCCTAGTTACACGTAGAAAAGCGAAAAAGAGCCCAGTTCGTAGAAGAACAAAAAAATCATCGTCAGGGAAGGAATGAAGAAATAAAAGTTTAATGAGGGAGAAGAGAGTGTATCAACGCCGAGAATATAAAATGTGAGGGAAACGTCGAAATAAATAGAGAGCGGAAAGAGCGGGTAAAAAAATAAAACACACGGGGAATACATGTATATTGACGTGATACTGAAATTGGAGTTACGGTGCCCAACGGAATGGGCAACGAGACCAGCTGCAGATGAGACCAAGTGCGGAGATTGAATCTCTTCGGTGATACACTGGCAGTCGCGATGCTAAAGAAGGAATCGCGAAGTGCTCAAAACAAAGGCGATTTAATAGAGAAGTAATGAGTGCGTAAAGGTAAGTAGGTATTCTCGCAGTTGAGTAACTACTCTTTGCCTCTCCATTATGTATAAGCTCGGTCTCGAACCGTCGGTCCGCGAATCGCTCGAGCCGATAGCTTCGAGCCATCTCAACCAACATCCCTCGCCACTTTCCGCCCGCTTCAACCCTAGGACTCGTCTGTGTTCCCGCTCTCCCTCTCCCCCTACCGATAGGTTAACGAGGAAAGTTTATTTGCGTATTTATTACCCACCCTCGCGAGCGCGACATTGAGAGAGACCGCTATCTTAATGCTCTGCCACGCTACTATACTCCAACGCTCTTCACCGTGTGGATGTAAAGGTACAAGGGTGCGCACGCTCGTCCACCTTCTTTACCCTCCCCCCTCGGCCCTTTGCCTCACGTCCGAACAACCCCTATTCTCAACCTCGACTTTCTCATCCTCTCTGGCTCTGCTTCCACTCCTTTCGCCTCGTCCTTCTCGTCGAACGGAGAAATTGGACGTTCGTTATCTAGCGTGTCGAGCGACCAACGACCTATAAAAGGGTACGGGAAATTGCTCGATGCGAAGGGGCCTCGGCGATGCTGCATCGTGAGCGCCTTCAGCTCGTCCAGAAGCAGCAGCAGCAGCAGTAGCAGCATGGGAAGTTTTGTCGCTATCGTCACTTGAACGCCCTGTGAATCCTTTTACCCTCCATACTGGCCTCCAGGAAATACATGAACTTTCAGCGAGGATCTTCTGACTTTGGAAATTCTTTTCGCTCGTGAATGGTAATAGAAAGAAGATGGGACTTTTACATTTTTACCAGAAGGTGAATTATTACTCATCGCGATTATCCGGGTTGTAAAAAAATACCTCGCGATTGGATCTCGGAATGTTGGACTAAATTACGAAAAGTGGTTCGCGACATTTCATGTAATTCTTCAACATAAAAAAATTCATGTAAAATTTTTTCCATACACATATTTTTTTAATGACGTTTTTTTTTTTTTTTAATTATCAATATCCAAATTACAGAAACTCCAATTTAAAAATCTGAAAATAATCATACTGGAAACAACACGAACCTTGACCAAGGATCTTCTGACATTGAAAATTCTCTCGTGTGAATGGTAATCCGAAGAGAATGAAATTTTAAGATTTTAACCAAGAGGAGAGTTATATCTCACGACGATTATCCGGGTATGGAATAGCGGAGAAAATAAAACTCAGTGAGCACATCACACTATCCCTGATGGGATTTTCGAGGAGCTATAACAGAAAGATCTAGCTGTGAACCAATGCGAGGAGGTGATTCGGCTATTAAATTGGCTACCATATCCCGAAGCCTCCGAAACGCAGTAATAATGTAACTCTGCTGGGTGCTCCGGAGATAATCTCGATAGAGATCCACTTATCGAGGTAATGGTAGCGGTCTTGGCGGAGCAGTGGGTGGCATGGTTGCGGCTCCTGCGGGATAAGGGATGCCGCTGGCGCATCGCATTACCTATCCGGCTATCTTCTGCCGCTGTGGCATCCTCGTGGCCGTTCGGGGGATGAACAGCAGGAGGGGGGCAGCCTTCACGCCCTCCTCACCACATAAAAGATGGCTCCCACTGCGAAATGCACTCGGTTGCTACTCACTCACTTACGTCTCTTCTCCACTCGCTCACCAACACCGCTCCATCGGTGACCGGGGCACATCACTAGTCCAACTCGAATTTACTTGGTCAGTAAACACCGTAAAAGTTTTAATCTCGACGATCCCTTTCCTATCGTACCGTTTTATTAATGCTGCAATGCAAAGGGTCACGAAGGGTTTCCAGCGGTTGCACTTTACTCTAGAAATCGCTTTTTTTCCCCTCATGTCCTTGTAACTATATATACGAGGGTAAATGCAACTCGCATCATATACTTCATTATATTATGGTACGATGTAATTTTTAATCGTACTTCGATATTTTATTTTGTAAATTGAGATTTTGTAATCGCCGTGACGCTAAATTTGTGTGATACGATGGGATGTGTTATTACATTGACAATGTATCATAATAGATCATGAGTATTAGGTGTAGCGAGGACATGTAATGCACGAGTGAGTTACTTGAAAAAGTGGAAGTAGATGAGGGATGAAGAAAGAGCCCGGAGAAGCCCGAACTTGCCGATAGACGTTGCGCCACCGAAATTTCCTCCGGGAATAGAAAAGAAGCGCGGGGGAGAGCCGCCGGGTTTCGGGGGCTTTTCTACCGGACAAATCTCAACCACGTCAAGATCGGCTTCCCAGCTGTCGTTTCTCTACTCTCCGGTCACATCCCTCCGGACTGCGGGCCCACTCACAACCAAGGTAGAAACTGCTTTCAGCTGAACGGTAGCATGAGCATCGCGCATTTCCTGGGCCATTAACCAGACGAGGGTTTCGATTTGCACATGTCTTGAAACTTTCACTAGCACACGAGGATCTGGACGCTGTGGAGTTTCTTTGTCGTGTAAAGGACAGAACTTGAAGAAGAGCTTTGTTTTTATAGGTTTGGAAAAATATCAAAGGTGGAATACGTATGACCTGAAAACTAACTATTGCAGGTTGAGGAGAGAAAGGGTAGAGAATTAGTGAAATAGTGATCATGGTGTTTTTTTTTTTTTCTATGAATTGAGGGGACGGAAAAATCGCTCTCTTAAGGGACAACGAGTAGCCAGGTGGAATGGGGTTAAAAAACAGGAGGGTAGCCGAGACAACGAATAAGTGGTTGTCCGAACTTACAAACGAGTGGGTATATGGGCTAACGAAAAGTGCTTCCGTGCAACCAGTTTTTGAGTCCGCCCGACTCATTTTTTATCCTCCGCGTGGCTTTTCCAATTTCTCGCCGTCCCTCCGACCATCGCAAATGTACCCGAAAAGTTGTAATCTTTTAAAACCGAGCAATTTTCTGCTCGGCGGACCCAAGAAAATTTCCGCAGTTTTTTTCAAACTTTTGTAATTTCGTGTTTTTCAGTTAAGAAATGCTCCTCGAGTTTTTGCGAATTATTTTATGCGACTCGTATGTACTCAAGACGACTATCCATTTACCTGCCTTTCTTTTATTCGATCAATTCTATTTACAAATATCTCTAGTATTCATCGAGTATTGAAAAAAAAAATTCATATTATTGTATCAAGTGAAAATTGTAACATATTAAGTAACCGCAAAAAGTGAATTTTGGGTCCTAATGATTAAATGACCCCCAAAGTCCGAAAAAAATTCATCTCCAGTATAACATAATAAAAATACCACGAAATATGTATTTTTCATATTGAAATAACTTAAACCACAATAGCAGCAAAAAAACTTTCTTCATGGCTTATAAGATTTCTCAGATATTGCTAACAGTGTAACATTGATTTCGTCCATACTCGGATTTTTCATCTTATCCCAAAGACACTCTACACCGCAACCTAACTTAAAAGCCACCGAACGTAAAGCGATCACGATTACAACGATTAGTCAGCGTCAGTTGAGCCACGAAGGCTCTATCGCTCGTAAGCAATGTAACTACTCGCGTGAGCGCTCCTGTTCTTGGATCGGCGGTGACGTGGTACTGATCACTTGTCTTCCCTTCGGGAGAAGAGAATTGGTCCAGGGAGAATACGCCCACGATCGGCGGAGTTAGCGTGGAAGGAACTGCTGGTTGAGCTGGGCAGATGACGTTAGCCCAGGATGAGAGTACATTGAGCGAAGGATGGCAAACTCCGGGGAGCGTCTCAACTCGCTCAATCCTTCAAGCTCGAGCTTTATCTCCGACCAAAACTCAACTACTTCTCATTGAGATAAGACCCAAAAAAATCTCCCCAACACACCTTTCTCGGCCCCGTCTTGACGTTCAGAGTTGATTTGCACTCGGAGATTCACGCAAACACCGTTGAAATCGACCTCGTTTCCAAATAACACCCCACTTCCCATGAACTGGCATCGCAATGCTCCAGACCCACACAATTCAGTCGTAAAATCGTCTGTTTCTGAAATGCAAACGCAATGCAAATGCGTGTTATCAATTTCGCGAGAAATATTTCCATCAACGATAAACACCATAGTCAAATGAATACAGCGTGAAAATACTCGTAATTTCACGGTTAACTTGCACAATTTGCCATGTGCCCGCATTCATTTTCCGTGCGTTTGAGCAAAGAAAAAAGCTCCGTCAGGCTTCCCGACATATTCATGGTAGAGAGGACAAAAATAACTGTCTCCAGGACTCGAGTTATTCCGGAGGGCATGAATTCCATCCTTCGGAATACATTAACTTCTATTATAGTTAAAATTCAATTTTCTTTGCAAAAATAGCACGGGTATCTTGGAATGGAAGGAAATTAGTACCTAGATTCTGAAGTGGTTTCTGTACAACGGCCGGAGGTGAATCGAACCGAGGGAGGAATAGCATCAACCTCGGTACGTCCTTGCTAGATTCGAACGCCCTCTCAATCCTAAGTCGGACGAATTCCCATGCGTTTTTGCCACCGACTCGCTCGAACGATCTGCTCTCGGATACGGCGCTCGGTGGGTGGTCGAGAGATGGGAGTTGCAGAAGGCGAATGAGGAGCAGGAGGGGGGGGGGGGGGGGGAGGAGGTTGGTAAGCTCGGGATCGATGGAGATAATGCCCATTACCCCTAATACGGACTCATGCCGTCTCGCTCGAATCCACCCTCATTCACCTATTCGCACGAGATCTCACATCTCCCTCTCCCTCTCTCCTTCCAGCATCATTCTCTCCCGCCCTGCAGTCTCTCCTTCCAACCTCAGCGCCCGCCTCTCCGATAGTTCCATTCGCAGCTAGCTCTCGGAGCGATTTGTAACTGACGCTTTTTACCGAAGCCACCGGCACGGCTGGAGCTTCCAGAGTTCTTCCTCGCACTATCGTATTCCGGACAGAATTTCGAGATGGACGGTGCACTACCGGTAGCGAACGAGCATGAAGGGGATCGGAGAGAGAGCCAGAGTGGGAATCAAGAGAATGAAGAGACAAAAGAGCCAGGTTTGAGCTTCGCAAAGTCTACATTGCGAAAGAGGCGCAAGAGAGCAAGAGGAAAAGGAAGATGGAGAGAGAGAGACGGAGGAGGAGGGAAGAGTGCTCGATGGTTTGGTTAGTTCGCTAACGGCGTAACGACTCCACCGGAAGCACGATGGATTTCCTCGTATAACGAGCGGCCTTGTCGGCCGCGCGCGAGGTCGTTCGACAACGATCGCCAGTATCGCGCGCAACCCTCGACAAAAGTAGCCCCCGCGTTTCGCGACTGTACCGTTGTCGTCGTCGTCGTCGTCGTCGTCTGTACGACAGCGGAGTCGTTCTCGTCCGTTCGCTCTCTCCTTCTCCCACTCTTTCTCTCTCTCTCTCTCGCTCTCACCTTCGCAGTCGCTCGTTCCAGTAACCTGTTGAGTCTTAGCGCTGGGTGGCTGTACCTGTATGTACAGTTACAAGTACTTACACGATGCACGAACGATACATGAAAGAAACGCGACGGGTGGCGAGAACGGTGGAACCATATGTGACCCAGATAATTGATTTCATTTTTTTTTTTCTCCTTTTTTTCTTTTATTTCCTTCATCCCGACACTAGTGTTCTTATCCAATGCAGATGTAAAATCATCGGGGTACGATGGTTTCGTGGTCGATTATAAGGCTTCCGATACTTCATAAAGTAGATTATACGTAAAAACATCATTTTCGTGAACGAAGAATTTTTTTTTTTTCATTGTATCACGAAAACCTTCGCCAATTGTAACGAAAAATCATTCAACTGAAACACGGAAAATTGTATTCAGAAATCGCAACATCGTAATTGCCGATTACCATTTACATTCGCGACTCACAAAATCCCTCAACTGATTGATAACGAATAAACCGACAACCAAACCGGGGTTGCAACAATGAAAATGCGTTTTTTTGTCAGTCCAATTATGGTAATAATATAAATATTAGCACGCTTCACATAAATGGGATTAATTATATCCCCCGTAAACAACACCAGCCATTTGAAATCGATTGTGGTAGATGATATACTTGTGCCACAACACTATCAGCGGCAGTAACATCCCGTCGGAATATCATTTTTCAATTTAGTCGAAGCGCGTTCGTGAATGCATAAATTTCACAGCGGGGAATCTCTGTGGTATTTAATACCACAGAGTCTCGCGTAAGTGTATCGCGATACGCTTCGGGAGCGGTGTTGTTTGCGCGAATACGTGTGTAAATCGCGCGGGTGCGCGTGTGTGTATGTATACCAACGTCGGCATTGTCGCCGGCCGGTAAGCATTTGATACGGCCGCCTTCCTGTCGCTCGTGAAGCGCGCGCCTCGTCTCTCGCGTCCAGCCACTATTGTTGGAAGCGTCTGGCTGTGTATTTACCGCACTATATACGCTCCCGCGTCCCGATGGCAGCGGCATGGAACAACGACGACACTGCCGCGCTAAAACAGTCTAGTCGCAACACTTTCCTCGTGTGCGACGATATGATACTTGAGCGAGTCCGTTTGTCTTCCTTCCACACCTTTACAAATAGGAGTGTAATGGGAATACACGTTGACTCTCTCTCTCTCTCGCTCCGCTGTACAATAATCTACGGCACGAGAGGAGAGGAGCGTAGCGACATACGCCGGTTACCACGTGATACACCGACGTGCTTAGGTACAATTGTGCGTGAGCTCCACGTATCAATTTTTCTTTCCTGCGAAGTCAAGCATTTTATGAGCGCAGATGCTATTGTGCGTGGGCGTGTACAATTTGCGCGGCTTGTTTGGTGTGCGCAAATGGATCTGTCGAGTATGTGCAAAGGAGCATTCGCAACGCCACGAAATGCACGATGCGAGGGAAAAATATTGTATCCGCGCTTTCAAATATTCTTCCGAAATAATATTGTATCCGCGATTGAAGGGAAAATAGCGGCGAATGAATAATATTTACCTTTGTCGATTCAATGCACGGGACTGTTAGCTTCAAATTATCTGGGAAATGCAGGAGAAATAATATATCGATGATATAATATTTTAAATTGAAAACTATCGGAGCGGAAATGGATTATTTCGCATTATAATTATGTGCCTTTATTCTGCTGGAATAATGTAAAAGTTTAGGTTGTTAAATCAAGACTAGGTTTTGGTTGTTCACCGGCAGGGAAATATTGTTAGTGCTTTTAATACGATTATCGAATTAATAAATAATATTGAATTAATACCATAATGCAATGAATATTAATTTATCAGTACATTTTATTAGTACAATAGTTCTAGTTTTTTTTTCTTTCTTACTATGCACAGCTATGGAAATTTCAACAACTGCTTGATTAATTTTTCATAAATCGAGCGAGACTCGACCGGTAGTTATTATATACTAGTAACAATGATAAAGGGCGAGGTGTTTTATCATTCACAATGTTTGCATTGCTCTCTCCTCTTTCGCTTGCCCTGCTAGAAGTCCCGGGAGTGCGAAGGTAATCCTAGTTAAACAACGTTGATTTGCGTTTCAGTTATAAAAGGCTTGATGGAATATGTAAACTGAGAAAAAAATGTTCAGTTCGCGCAAACTCACGCAAGGTTAGATATAAAGAAACTTAAGTTTAGCCTCGAGCCAACCTATATCAGACAAGGTGATACACATTAAAAACTCAATATTTTGAAGCCCTTGAATATGCATAAAAAAACCTAAAATAATTCACATGGAACATGGTCAATAAGAAGATTTCCAATTTTTTCAATGAATAAATATTTTTCGACGATTTTTTTAAAATACAGACTAAAAACGAATACTTTTCACAACGACAAAAATTCTGCTACACAGGTACAATTTTTTCGATGAATAGAGCAGAAAAATATATTTTTTGGATTTTTGCAATTCACGTGATTGCAGGAAAAAAAATTGTTTGAAGCCTCAGGCTTAAATAGAATTTTTATGACGTGAAAAACAGAAACTCCCGTAAAGAGCTGAAAAAAAAAGTAATTTTTTTATAACAGTACAGTACTAGCAACATGAATAAAAGAACACTTCACGGATTTACGTTAATAGTATAAAAGCAAGAGAATTTTGCCTCCAAGAGAAATAGCAAATGCACTTTGGGGGCTCTCTGCGCGTTCAGCTGTTCATCCGGACATATTGAAGTTATTAGTTATTAACCGGGCGATTACTCTGCCAGGAAACCCGTTTGGTAATTAATTAATGCGTTAATTATTACGTGGCCACTGCTGCTGTGCATAATCCGTCATGCGTACAAACAAATCTTGCGCCCAATTGCAGAGTTCCTTTAAAATGCATCGAATCACTATATTCATTGAATATAAAACATTCGTGCCGCCGGAGAAATAAATCGGTGGTCCAAAAAAGGTGAATATAATTTAGTATTTCGTGACTATACAACGAATTTTTCCGATAACACTGAAAATTGTTATGACGAATTTGTTTTGCATCAATTCACGTTTGCAGAAATTCAACCGAATTAATTTTCATATCGATTAAGTACCTCGATTGATTCACAAAGCAAGAGTAATTAATTGCGCAAGTTTGTTGATCAATTCGCGACATTAGTGCCATAGTCTCCTAAACTGAGAAGCGGTAATCTCAGAGCAGCAGCAGCAACAACAGCAGCAGCAGCAGCAGCGTGGCCTCCGAGCTCTGCGTAAGCGAGAGCCGGCGCACGGTTTTATCTGGCCGAGTTTAAGCGTCGCGCAATCAGTGGCAGCCGTTGACTCGTGACGTTTCCGGTCCTGGCTTCCGGTTCGCGGGACCGCACCGTTTCCGTTCCGGACCTGGCCGGGCCCTGCCCACCGCCGTTTCGCTTCTCTTCTACACGACACTAACTACCACCAACAAATGAATGAGCGACGCAACCCGACTCAACGCTGCTCGTGAGCTTAGTAGTTGCTCTGTGACGACGAGACGCGAACTGCCAACAGCGAGACCGACGATCGAGTTAAGAAACTTTAGTCTTATTCATCGCCGTGTGTCGCAACGTTGATCACCGTACCGAGAATAAAAGCCGTGGGTGAAATTTTCCGATCCGTCAAATAATCGACGAGTGCACGAGTAAAGTTAATCGAAAGAAATAAAGGCAATTACAAAATGATTCTCCACTGATATCTTATCGTGTCATCCTGCCTCGGGATGCTAAATGCGCAATAGCTCGTCAATTCTTCACTGTGACAATAAGCCCGACGTCGGAACGCGTGTGCACAGTCGTTTGAGCTGCCGAGAGAACATATTGGATGTTCTCATGGTTACGGGCACGTGTATAAATGTCCACGACAGCCAGTATACATTCGATCACCCCGTACATCCTCTACTTACAGACATGCTTCACTTACAACCAGTACGCTCTATCGCATGGACGGTATAATTGCAGTATAACAGCAATACGCCTCCGTGTACCGAGTAATACGTGTTTAAATAGAATACCGGATTAACCGCGTAGGGTTTCGCACTTTAGTGCTCCCGAGTAAACTGGATTAAAGGAAGCCAGTGTGAGTGGGACGTGCATACGTGAAGGTGCTTGTGTGTTTATCGGGAGTGTGTGAGTGCGTGGAGAAGGGTTCTCGGCTGAGAGGGAAATACAGGCATGCATACAATACACCTAAAAGGAGGAGGAATACAGTGCGACCTTGACTGAGAGCTGGAGAAACTAGTTTTATAGAAGTCGTATTTCAAGTCGGTCCGTGGTTCCGGTTGCGCTTACCAACTCTCTCTCTCTCTCTCTCTCTCTGTTCTCTCTCACGGGTTTTCTCGCCCTCTCTGGGAGTTGCGGCGATGACCTAGTGACTCCTAGTGAGAGAGAGTAAGGGTGCGCAAGTGCTCATTCGATTTTCCAGAGTGCCTACACAACCGTACTGTAAAGGAGCTATATACTCTCGCGGCGTGGCAGTGTCTACTGTACTTTAACCGTAAGATAAGTGCGAGAGCCTGTATACAGAGCAGTAAAGTACGGTGTATAGCCGGTGGATGTACGCGCCTCGATTTACCAACATCTAAAATGGCTGTGGTGCCGAGTAAAAACAAATTGAAAATGGGAAGTGCCGGACGGTACTACGGTGCCTATCTCATATACGACGTGGCAAACTCGTGCCTGGCGGCTCTCCACGCCAAAGTGCCTCCCACCAATGCGGCTACCGCTGCCGCAGCCGCCCTTGCCAATGGGCTTACGCGAACCAATCCTCCGTCGCCCGTGCACGTGCAGAATCCTCGTAAGTCTCACACATCGTGTGTGTTATTTATTTTTCATCATTTCCAATCGGACTCACCGATTTTATTATGTACACTCAGCGCCGAAGAGCGCCGAGATCCTTGGATACTTGTGTCATCGTCACTCGTATTTATATTGATATCAATAAAAAGGCGTGTGATACAAGTAAATATGTGCGTATTAAGGCGGAAGGCGCCTCTCTCTCGCGTATCGCTTCTATTTTTCGCAGTTCACGAGTACCTTACGACGTCCTACGATATATACTTTTATTTGCCCTGATATCTTACGAGTTGTCTGCCCACTTCGCCTCGGTATTGCTGCTGCACTTCGTATATCGATGCGCTACGTGTACCAGCTGCGGCAGCTCCGCCAATGTTTCCTGATATTACTTCATATATATTTGTTATTCTCTTGTAACACTAGGGATACTCGTAAATTTAACATTTCCATCGGGGATATAAATCGCATTATTTTCCGATCATTTTTAACTTCGCTTATTCCGTTATGTGACAGGTATGCCGGTTAAATTGTACCGGAAAATACGGTCTACGATAACGATGAATACTGTTATCTTTTTTTCGCTTAAATTCCCATCGTTACAGCCTGCTCATTTTTTTTTTTTTTTTTCGTTCACCCCGGGCTTCGATATTTCTATGTGAATAATGACGTTTACAATATTTTTTTAACCCAGACGTACAAAAAATTGAGAATTTCGTTTCAAATAATTATATTGTTAAGTCAAAATTTAACTCGTCGACGCAAAGAGACTTTTTTTCTTCTGTCACCTTAAATTGTTTTTCGTAAACCGAATTTCGTAAGCGACGGAAAAATAATTTATGTACATTTCGATTATTGCTAAGCACTGAGGCCAGATTTTTTAAAAACAAATTGTCAAATTACCGTAATTAGTACATCCACTGCCTGGCATTCTCTCTGTTTGTGCCCCAATTTCTCATCCTCCGTTTACTTTATGTTTTCACGGTTAGCTCAGTGTGTCGAGCTTCTGAGAGTCCCCCCGCCTCCTACCCCACTCTCCGCCGCCTATTGCTTCTTCGTTGAAAGAGTACACACGGGGGTGCCCACTTTTATCTATACACAGGTAAGGGTGTAGTGGTACTATTAGACGAGAGGGCCGCTGGAAGCCAGTGGAGTCTCGTAATGATCGTGCCGCGCTACCCGTAATCGTTTGGCCACATGCGCTCGAGCAGCCTAGCAAGCGCGCCTTCACTACCGCGATTCACGTAAGAGAAGGAGAGCGCGAGGGCCGAGCGAAGGGACGGAACGAAGGATGGAAGAGAATAAAAGAAAGAGAGAAAAAGTAAAGCGAGTACAAAGTACACGTTCACCATCGCTGGGTGCAGAGCCAGCGGGCGTTTTCGATCGTTACACGCTTCCCTAAGTGGATTTCCTACGAGTTTCTACCGGCCCGATCGCGTGTCACCTCCTCGAGGCGCGCCCGAAGCGGCGGGCGCGCGGAGCGGGGCCGACGAGGCATCTAATCGAGTCCCGATCCCTCAATCCGGGCATACGTCTCGCGAAAATATACAATTTTCAATTTTTGCCACCCTCTTAACCCTCCGGCCCTTTGTCGTAAGGAAACGTATGTAATGTCAGTGTTTTGTGTGCATTAAGAAACGTTACAATGCCGCGGAATAATAACAGTGAATTCACAGAATCGCACGCCTGATTGTGATGGAAAATCGATAACGCCAAGTGCATCGGAAATGGAAAATAAAAAATTGTACTTGTTAAACGTCATGCACAGGTTTTTTTCGCTCAAATTGCAAGCGAAAATTTGATCGTTTGGACGAAAGACTAAACGCTATCGAAATATAACGAAATTTACAAGATTTTTGTTATTACGCTATTACAAAGAAATTAAAGGGACACGCTGTAATTTTTTTTTTTGTTTTTTTTTTTTTTTTCAACATTGTGTCTTTTTAACATATATCAATTATTTTTTATATCACTAAAAACTGTCCACAATAAATTTGAATACATCCGGCGACACATAAAGCAATTCCAGTGTAACCGTTAATTACTGTTGTCAAAAACGCCCCTGACCCGATTAGCCCCGGTCTGTCTTACATGAACGGGTTAAGTATCATCAGTCCAAGCGAATACATGTTGTCGGTCGGCTGGTAAACGCGAGACCCAAGACTCCATAATAAAAATACCTCGCGAGCCAGTGTGATAGAGAGCCTGGACAGCGCGTCTGTTTTGATTTATAAGAATTCACCGCAATCTTCTTGGCTGCGGTGGATCACGAGCCCCACAAGCACATACCCATCCGCTGCTTCTCCCGCACCTCAATCCTCGTTTCTTCAACGTTTCCTTTATCGTCAGAGGCCAGACAAATACGTGCACATCCACTAAACGTCGAAGCTCGTGCATCTAGTCTGCAGCCCTTATATTGGCCCTTCCAGGCCCTTTCGCTTTCCACGTTGCTCCAAATCGAGACCATGTATCCTCGGTCTGCGAATTTACGTGTGAGTGATGGTCGAATCCACCCACGTCACTTTTTCCGATGTCTCTGCCGATTTCGAGCAATAGAAGGTACAAGGTATTCGCCATCATTTCAAATTTTACGCTCCACACGTTTTATGGGAAAAGCTATGAGAGTTTCTTTGATACCATTAATCAAGGCATGCAAAATACACGTGCTCCAATCGCATAGGTTAGCTCGGATGATTTTACTACGATATATCTGACTAGGTGGGTGTAATATCTACGCTGAAGCGTATACAGCCACCTTGAAGAGGCGGGTATGCACACAATTACAGGCGGCATCAGTCAAGCCTCATTGCTGCTTGGTTGCCACTCGGTTGCTGGTTGGTTGCTGCTACAGCACGCCTCGGTGGCTTATGCTACTGGACGCTTATAAATCGTCGTGACCTTCTTTACTCTCATTCCCTCCTGGTCTCTTGAGATATCAACGTGACGACAATAAGTCGGGAAGCAGTTTATCGCCGTCTACTCGCACCCTGCCTTTTTTCTTCATACTCTCTAGCACCACTTCGCTGACTCTCGACAGCATTTTCTTTCTTTCCAGGTGCAGCAACTTAAAAATAATAATAATGATAATAACAATCCACTCAAAGTGCATGATGTTAAATTAGGTGCACACCGTGCACGAAAAAGGTTTCTTAACCATCTTCTATTATTGCATTTTCATTTCACAATTTCATAGCTAAAATTGCATTTTAAAAAATCGTAATCTCCTTTTTATGAATATTCGTAATTTAAAAATTTTTTGATTACCGTAATTCTAGGAAGAATATGAGAAAAATGAATACAGATGTAAAAACAGATTCTTTACGATCGGAAAAAAAAATCGGAAATAAATGTCACGTGCGGACTTTCGAAAGTACGTAAGTCCTACACGTGACCGCGTTTTTACGTCTCATCCCCTGGAACTCGCGTAGTAAGTAAAAGCGTAAAAAAAAAAAAAAACGGCTGTGAGTAGCCATGCAATACGTGTTTTCTGTTTTTCCTCCGGCTGAATTTCGTTGCCACTCGCACTCGTGTTATTCCCCGCCCTTCCCCCTTTTTACTTCAGCTTTTATTCCTCGCCAGCTAACCGCTCGATCTCTTTACCAACGACGCACGAACATGTTGAAAGAACATGCATGCTGCTGGATGGGAAGGGGGATCGATGCACTGCACTTGCTGCTGTTGCTGCCAGGGGCTCCTACGATTCTTTCGCGATAACGTACGGCACGGATACCCCGTACATACGGAGTATGTTGTACTCCGTACCCGTTGCAAAACGCGAACGATATACCATCACCAACTTCTATTCAGAAGTTCACCGGCGTATACCTATAGCTGCTCGTAGTATGTCCCTTCGTGTAGTACGCGTGTGGGGTATGTGCTCGTGCATGCACCAGAATGGCGATTCGTGGTTAGCGATGCAGCATGACAAAGTCCAGAGGAAAGGACATTCCATCTGGGGCATTTGTTCATATTGATGTTTAACTCGCTCAATGGCCGTAGCTTCGTACAACTCTGCATTAGTATTTGCTTTCTGTCGACAAATGTTTGGAATTTACCTGCGAATGCAATATTTGCCACAGCAAAATAATGCTTGTTACTGTCTATTTTGCTTGCCCATTAAGTAAGCGTTGTTTCCGATTTTTTTTAAAACTAGATCCTAATTTCAGGACACTAAATAGTGGCCGAATAAAATTGCTTTAGCAGAAATGTATGCATAAATGATATATGATAATGGGTTAGACCGATATGTTTTTTTTTGTTAAGCGAAATACAATGAGGAAGCTATGTGCAAGATTCCATCTCGCATCGTTATTAATGGTGAATCAAATGAGAGATTCCAATTTTTCTGTATTTCTTCTCATTTGTAATTTATATAATTCAATCAGTGTCGAGTTAATTGAATGATTCAGTGAATGTGTTAGCACAATAAAAAAATTCGCGTTGGTAGACTCGTGAGAAATGTAGTTCACCGACCAATCGGGGTTACGAGGAGCGCGATAAATTCGATAAGTTGCGCAATAATTTCGTGGCACATCTATTTCGGTGGATAACGTCTGTACATCGTCTCAACCTCCGTTGCCTCGAATGCAAATTAATAGAGAGGCAACGTGATATACCCAGAAGTCTCGAAAGGCCTTTCGCTCGATATACATCCAAGCGCGGATCGAATCGTCTCGCCTTTATCTTAATTAAAACCGAAGTGGATGGAATGAAGGAAAGCCGGTATAGAGTAAGCACAGCAACTAGCAGCGAGAGCTCGGCGCGGCGCGGACGCTCGTAAAGAGTCTTGCTTTGATTGCAGAAACAATACCTCGTTAACTTCCAAGTCAGCGATCTAGCGAGGACGACGACGACACTCCTCTAGCCTCCTCTCTCGCTTCTCGTTCTCGCTCGTCCTCTCCTCGTAGTCAAGGCTTCGGCATGAGCTCGACATCCAGAGAGAACGTTCGAGCGGAGAAGTGCAGGCAATTCTGTGTGTTGAGTCCATCGCCATAAGCATATAAAGTGATATATAGCAACGTACGAATTGCAAGATCGAAGACAAATGTGAATAGAGGAGGATAGATAAAGTCACCAGGGAGAGGAATGAAAGAACAAGAAGAAATAAGAATGGGAATAGAGGCGATTCTCCAGCAACGTGTGCGAGTTTGTGCAACTGCTCCTCCTTCCCCCACCCGCAGATGCTACGTATATGTATATATGTTCGTACACTGTGCCACATTGTCTCTCGGTGTAAGTGAACACGACTGGTAAACTACCGATACGCCAACGGACAATGTATACGTCTGTGTACTTGTCGGACCGTCTTAGCTTCCACATTCGAGGCCCCGACGAAAGACGTGATACATAGAAAAAGGACGACGCGAGGAAAGAAGCCGTCGTTCGGAAGTCGCCTAACGATCGTACCCGCAGCTATCTATTATTTTCTTCCTGCGTCTTCGAGCCTTTCGTTCCCACTTTTCGCCATTTATCTTTCCACGTTCGAGTTTTGGTTGCACGCCTTTTTTATGTCTCTTTTTCAAAAATATTCTTCCGTTTGTTTTAATTATTATTGTTATTATTATTATTCATTCCTCATTGTATTCTGCCTTATCATAATTATTGTGCAGATTTGTTTATAGGTGAATCTTGATAATAGAGCCTACTGTCTCGGCGATAATAGTGAGCATTTGCTGCCCTCGTTATTTTTTTGTTTTTGTTTTTTTTTTTCGCACGTTACGACTGTTGGTACTAGTGCCGCTTCTTAACAGTCCAGGAGGCCGTCAGAAGCACTCCGTTCTCGCATCTCGCTCACCCAGAAGCGAACATTCAAGTGCGCTCCCAAAGCTCGCTCATATTTTCTTCTTATTGTTATTCTTCTCTCGCTCTTCGTCGTTCCACTTGGATCCTCGCCGTTGTATTTTCGTCGCTCTCCCAAGCCGAGCCTTTCCTTCACTGACATCAAGGTCCCGCGGTTCGTCGACTACCCCAAGCCCCCCTCACCATCGCCGCTCCTCCTTAATGCATTTCGTGGGCGCGTTTTCTTAGCTCAGCCTCTCTCGCGGCGCTGGCGAGTTCTCTCGCTCGGTCTATCCACCCCTTTCCACTCTTCAGCCTCGCTCCCTCTCACCTTCTCTGTGCGCCCGCTTAATTACCAGCCCAGTTACTTCTTAATTGTTAATTTAGCGCATAACGTTATTCTTCGCGGAGCACGTTATGCTTTGTGCCCGACCACCGAGACAAGAGGCTTCTGGCGCACGGTGTAGCAAGCGAGTAGAAAGAGAAGCCAGAGGTGAATATAAGGGAAGGGAAGTGGATGCTGGTGAATGGGCGAAAATGCGTCGGACGCCTGAGGAAATGAGATTTTGCTAAAAAAATCGTAAAACTAGGAATGGAAAAACGAGGAGCGAACAGTCGGTGGAAAAGAAAGCAAGAGAAATTGCAAAAAAAATATACAGTGTATTAGTATGTGTGTGTGTGTGTGTGTGTGTGTGCATATACCAAAGTACGGGAAGAGCAACGAGGCAAAGGCACATAACGTGGGTGCACGACCTCGCCCTTAATGAAAATACCACCACTACCGGCAGACACCCAATACCCGGCGCCACCGCAACCCTTGCCCCTATCCCTCAACCACTAGCTTCGGCCGCTGCTGTTGCCGCTGGTGGTCCACCAAACCAACTCCCGCATTCCACGTTTGTACTGCCACCACCACCACCACCACCACCACCAGCCCTTCGACGTCCCACCACAGAAATTTTATTCACCCAGTATTTTTCGACTACCGGAATCATCCTTTTTCCGTCTCTCTGTGTGTACCGGTGCTTGTGGACCATGGAGAAAGGGAGCTCGTTGGATGAGGACACAGCTATAGCCGTGAGATGGAGGGAGAAAGATGGAATATTCTGCACTTTGTACAGGGAGCGTGCGAAGGATATTTCGGTCACGTACGAGCCATCGTTCTCTCTCAGACGCCGGAGCTTGCAAGCTCCCGACCGCGTGCTTCTGCTGGCCACCCCGTTTTCCTGTCTGAGTGATATTTTGCCACTTAATCCTCTCGCGATGCTCGCCCTCTGCCCCGTGCATGTTGAACTGTGGATGCCGGTGGTGTACTGTTATACGCTGGCTGCGACCCGGCGTGACGATTTTTTTTTTTTTTTTTTTATACAGCTATACATCAAGCTGAAGAAGGTAGGGTAATACGGTATAGTCACGTAATGTGTCTCGTTTAATAACATTAAAATAATAACTAGGGTGATTGATTAAATAGTCTCTTACACGGCTCCGTACTCAGTGATAATTGTTCTAAATAGTGTAGTACTAATTATAGTATATAGTATATTTAATTACGTTTATTTAGATAATTATATTTATTTGATGCAATGAGTTGACTTAGTATTTTCAACTCTGCAGCACCTCGAATCGTACTAAAAACGGCTTATTCAATTATATAACAACTGATTATTTACGATTTATTACATTATTTGTTATATTTTTTAAATTAACGATAATTCTGTTTATCACTCGTATTCGGTATAATTCTTAGTCAAATAACGTTCATAACATTCCATCATCACCTGTTCGATGATTTACGAAAATATGAAATATATTTTAAAAAATGAAAAAAAAAATTGCATGGTAGAAAAATAAATAGTTGTCCCTCCGGAGCTAAGTGGTCTACTATGATTTCTCTGAGTGCACTCGCCCTTATTCACCGCGAGGGTCTAATGTACTTCTAAAATCGATTATCTAAAAAGTCAATCTTTTTTTAAACCATTGCCCATCTCTGAATAAAACCCTCTCACGTAGGATCATCGCGATAGGCACGGTCAGGTCCAGAGGGAATTATTATTAACCCCAGCGCGCCGAGATATTTATCGTGACGTTTCATCCCTTCGTGTGCACCCCTTGAGTGTACCAAAAACCCTTCCATCGATAACAAAACTACAGCACTCGACAAGGTCGACGTCGCAAACGAATTTTATGAGTCCTCGAGACATATACGAGCTCCACACGCAACAGTCTCTGGCCGTGCTCTCCCTCTCTCTCTCTCCCTGGGAGCATACACGCACGTTAATCGTGATATATAAACTCCTTTGACACAAACAAAGACGACACCAGGGATTGGAGGGTAGTGGGGGCTGGGAAGATGGGGCAGCAAGCGCGTGAAGCCCTCCGATGCATCATTGTGGCGCGAATACGAGCGCGCACCGTAGACTCGAGAAATCCTCCGACTTTTTTCTGATACTCCACATACTTCACATGCAGGTACGATACTTACATTGGAATTTACGATATCCCTATACAGTATCGGAAGGAAGTAAAGAATCTACGTCTGAAAAATAAAAGAGTGAAAAAATATATTCTCCGGAATATTCCAAGCCACGAGACTTTTGTTTCAGGATGGCACTTTTATTTCTTTATACTGTTTTATTATTTTTTTTATTTATCTTTCATTCCTCATAAAGGTACTCTTGATTTTATGGAAATAATTTTTTTTTTTTTGGATCATCATGTCAGGAAGTATTTCAGGGGATTCAGAAAAGTTGCAAGATTCAAATCGCACCCTTAAGAATGCCTTTATCGGTCAATCTAAAAGTTGACACGCGATCGCCGAAACTTGGATAAATTATTTGTCAATAAGTTTCTCGGCATCGACAATGGGGTTGAAAAGGTTGAAGCTCATTATATAGAAGGAGGGTGAAAATCGGATCTAGCACATTGTTTTCGCATTTTCTTCTTACCTTTCTTATAGTTTCTTTCATAGGGAAGCCAAACTAATAAATTTCCTTTAGAAGCTCTGTACGTCGAAATTAATGAAGCAATATGCGCAGCCCTACTTTGCGATCCTTATTCAATATAGAATTAAATGCCTTGAGTACTTAACCACAACTTCGATGATGAAAAATATTAACTCGATAAATATGTCGTAGCGTGTGCGAATAAATTATACCGGTCAAAGAGACAGTAATGAAAAGTTCGATAATTGGCACTAAAAAATGGAAACTTCGTGACCCGAAGGTTTTTCGACGACTTCTTGAATTCAAACAATTCGTTGCTCGAAGAGTGGTGAAGTTATCTTGCTCGCGAGTGAGTAAAGGAGAGTGAAGAAAATAAAGTACCCAAACGTGGTAGGCTAAAAAAAGCGAGGCAGGTTAAACGGGGCCTGCACGCTCTCTAGTTTCTTCATTCGTCTCGTGTCCCTCGATCTCTCACTTTCACCCTTGCAGTCTTACAGGCGTTTGGCCAAGCATAACTCTCCCAGTCTAAAGACTCGCCACGACCACCACCGAGCATCCAAACACGAATAACGAATGTTGGTCTACGTAAGCGCAAAGCCACGAGAGTAACGAAGAAAATACAACGTGCATATACACATAGAATTTATAGTTTAATACACGTATATACACGAAGGCACTCCCAGGGCTGTTCGAAAGATAAGGTAAACGGCGTTTCGTGTCTCCTACTTCTGCTGGTTGGTTCACTCGCCCTCTTACTCTGGTATAACCGGCTGCGATACTGCGGCATGAAATTGGACGACGACGACGACGACGACGACGACGACGCTGTCACAAGAATCGCATTAGTCGCTGAGCGTGCTGGCGTGCTGGAAAGTGCACACACAAGCTAATTACAGGACGACACGAATGCCTCTAATTACTTTTATTCCAGTTCCAACGAAATTTGTTGGAGCGCGTGGGATTTGCTCCAAGGGGAGGGCTACGGTGAGCGCGTATAACCGAGGCGGGTTATACGTGCGCTTCTATACAGGTGATACGTTTTTTTTTTTCGCCCCTATCCCACCATTGCCCACCGCCCTCTCCTTGCTCCGTATTTTTTATTTTATTTTTTTATTTTATTTTTTTGTGCGTGAAGCAGCAGATGGAAAAGCCACCCCCGAGACCAGTTTGATGGTCCGTTAACTCTCGTTGTCTCGGCCATTAAAATGCTCGATCGAGAATAATCGACAAAGGGAGGTAGGTGAGCGAGACCTCGATGACAGAGCCGGAATGCGCCGGCGAGACCGGCAATTTTCCCTGTTGGGTGCCGGCGCTTTCTCCTCCCTGCGCTCCCCAAGCGACGAACTGCTCGGATGAAACGGCCGCACTTTTCGTCCTTTCCATATACCTATATACATATCAATCGCTCCCAACTAACGAAATGGGGTTTGTCCTGCAGCAACGACTCATTGCTCACTCCACCGATTTACAATTGATAGAAATTATTTCAACCGTCGTTACCTCCACAGTTTCTTCACCGTCGCTGTATTTTCGTCAATAATAACGTTCCTCCATCTCATCCCTTCTTACTCTCTCTCTCTCTCTCTCTTGCCTATCGTTCATAGTATCGATGACACTTTTCGCGTTGGATACTCAAGTGAAGAGGGCGAGGAAGAGACAGAAGTGGCGAAGGAGTTTATAGGCACGTACTGAGGACATCCAAACGGGTCCCAATCACCAGTTTAAAGTGCCAAGGGTTCAGTCAACCTCCGTTCTGTCCTTCATTCGCGTCTTTCCCTTGCAGCAGGTGCTCGCATCCAGGAAAAGAAAAACTGACACTAAGCTATGGTACCACTAACTATTAAGTGTGTTTTTTTTTTTTTTTCATTCTTCCCGCAATTATCAAATAGTTACCATAAATATAAAATAGTTACTGTGACTATAAAAGCACGCAGACATAAAATTAATAGCTATCATTTTATAGGTGACCGTACTGCTGCTGTTTCAGCGAGTGCAAGCTCGCTGCATTATAAGTTGAAGGACCTGTGGAGAGTGTGTATAGTCAGGACAATGCTGTTGAGCCTATTCACTGTTTCTCGACTTTCCTCAAGTTAATTCCCGCCGAGGTGCCGGTTGTCCTGTTAACTACCTCTCGTTGCTACTCCCACGACTGCGGAGCAGCTACTACCAGTTGTCAGAATACAGCGCTGCTCCCGTGAGTCGAGCTTCACGATACGTCTCTTGGTCTCGCTGGTTATGCCGTGAAAATAACCCGCGGGTTTGCCGTGCATGTCGACGTTGTAAAGTCTGCTCGCTGCGGGATTCAGTGTGGAAACCTGGTGCGTTCTTCGGGGTCGGAACAGCGGGTCTCTCGCTATAAGTGGGAGTTGGCTGTTCCGAGGAGAGAGAGAAAGAGAAAGACAGAGAACACAGCGGAGGAAACTTCGCTGAGGACCTCGACGGAACAGTGAGAGCATATAGGTAGAGAACTCGCATCGCACACCCGCGGAGCAAAAGGCACGGAGTGAAACGCGACGAAGGAGGGGACGGGGGGAGGGGGTGGCAGGCAACTAGGCAAGCAGCACCGACGTCGGGTAATTCAAACAAGGCTAACCCCGGAGTGAGCGCGACCGGATCCATAAATCGGTAAAACGAGAGCAAAACGACTAGATTGAAGAAAGTTGGGGGGTAATAGATAGGGAGGCGTAGGCGTCAGCCGGAATACCAAATGAGAGCGAGTAGGAGAATGAGATATACAGAGTGGAGGAGTTGGAAGGGAAAGGGAGAGAAAGGGAGAAGGTAGGAGGAGGGAATACGTAGTCCGTGCGAGCGAAGGGAAGTTGCGAGGAAAGAGCGGATAACCGGAGCCGGAGAGGAACGTCAGAGAAGCCAGCGGCACTGGTCACATATTCCAAACGCGAGTGTTTCAGCTCGACCTCTAATATTACCCCGTGTCACCCTCGGGCCCCCGAGGGCAGCGCGCTTCTCGCTAGTTCACTTTCTCGCTTCCTCGTCCTACTTATTTTTCCTCTCCTTCCCTTCGGTCGATCCACGTACACCCCAATTTTCTTGGGGATCACTCGAGCGGCTGGCTTCGAGATCGAATAACGGGATACCTGAAAGCAACGAGCTCGCGGGCTGCGTCTACTCCACGCCTGCCATGGCCCTCGATGATCGTTCGATCTCACCACCCTCCCACGGATATAGCACATCTCTGACAGGCTGCACTAGATACCGATCCGTTTGAAACTTTCTTCCCCCGGAAAAGTCCTTCGCATGGTGTCTCGGCTCTGTACTTATCGGAGTATGTAGTTTCGCCGGCGACGACAACGATAGCAGGAGGAATGGATGTACTTGGGGCGAATATATATGTGTCAATAAAGTCCTCCTTCGATCGATCGTGACGAAAAGAGTTGGGAGTGGAAAAGTAATTTCATCTAACTACTGTCGAAGTGTTCGGACTATTGGGTAAGCACTGGCAAGTCGGACTGACAAGAATTCGGAATATTTTTTGTTTAATCGCGAAAACAACAATTTTAATTGTCAAGAAAATATATTATGTACAGTATTAAAATATTTTTTGTTAATTTTTTTTAATAGGTGCTTATTGACATTTTTCAGACTAGTTTGTTTACTACAATCACGGAGATTTATAAAAAAAATTATCACCTCTACTTGCAAAAATATCTGTAGTCGCGTTTTTGATAAATTTAACAGTGTGACCAAATAATTGTGTTTTTTTTTTTTAAAGCCCTTGTACTAATGCCGAAGAAAACTCTGCTAAAGAAGTTGCGCTCAAGCGTTGCATAAACAATGTTTTAATTATAGTACTCATTTGACTGGAGTGGCCGATCTCAAGCACGTTTACTCACTCCGTCCTATCTATCCTGAACTTTTCCACTTGCTTATCGCCCCCACTTTTATAAATTTTCCTCTTTCCGTTCTTATACTCTCGGTGGTTCGAGGGAGCACGATCGAAAGTTGGAATCCTCGCGCCAATTGGACATTACCGTCTCTGCCGCTTTCTCTTTCTCCCTCCGATTCTCTCTTAGTTAGTGTCGCTCGAGAATTTTGCAGTGGCCGCAAGACGGAAAGGGCTTCGCGGCGAGAAACCTCGAGAACTAATAGCCGCTACGAGGGAGCGATCGGAGAAATTCGAAGTCGCCAGTTGAGAGGCGGTTCCACCGTTTCTGCCAGTGCCACTGCCAGTGGAAACTCGATGGACCGAGGAAGCGAATGGGGAGAAGTGGTGAGGGTGAGAAGGCCGGAGGGTTCTGAGGTTCTGAGGGGATAGAGCTAGAATCATAGCCATCTCCTCCGAGTCCTGTATAGACGACGAGGGTGCATGAGAGACCGAACGCCGGAGGAACGGAGTCTGCGACTAATTGAGAGGAGAGAAGAGTCTCGCGCTCCCGGGTTTGCCTAGCTTGGCTCGGCTCGACGACGGCAACGATGAAGACGACGAAGAAGAAAAGACCGGAGCCGTTGAGACGACGATTGTGTGGAATAACCTTGGCCCGATTCCACTCTACTACCTCGTTTCATTCTTCTTAGTTTTCCTTCAACTAGCCTTTGCTCCTCGATCCGCACTCGCTCATAAGCGAGCGTTCCCCTTATTCCATATCATACCGCGCACTTGTGTACTCCTCTATTTTTCTTGCTCCATCGGATATACGTTTTATTTTTCCTCTCCTTTTTCTCTGTCTATAGATTTTTTTTTTTTTCATTATACAGCTTTGTCGTAGGGCAACAATAGAGTGTAGATCATGCAGATAAATATGAACGGCGAAAATGCTGCATAAATTGAGAGACATATTCAAATACGGGACAATTCGCGCTATTTCGATCTGCCTCTCATTCTCGACCTCTCGAACGTCGTTCGTGATTTTTCACGTTGTTTTTCCAACTCTGAGAAGAAAGCAGAAGCTTGCAAACATTTTTTTTTTTGACTCATCACTCATCTAAAAAATAATTTTACATATATTAAAATACTTCGGTATGAAAAAGAAGCTTGATGAATAGACGAATTAGGTAGAAAAAAAACATGGTGTAATAATGTAATAACATATCGTATTCGGGAGATTTGTTCGCTGCGAATAGTCGCAGTGAAAATATGCAGACTAATGAAAAAAATAAAATAAAAAATAAATGAATTCGATCCTGGCGAAATTGTTGTGGATTGGCCCATCTTTTAACGTCCGGATTTTTCGTACGATGATATAGGACAGATGGCGAATCCAAATGCGTAACTAGAGAAAAATCATTCCTAGTTATGAATAGTTGAAATGAGAATTCTGTCGGGTGTAATAGATGAGGAGAGTCAACACGGGCGGACGAGGAGACAGGTGCGCACCCGTGAATTTTCATCACTTTTCATAAAAGTTGTAACAGAGGGTGCCGGCTGTGCACGAAAATAAAAACTAATTTCACGTGATTCGTTCGGCAATGGGGGGTACGTATATGCCCGGAGCCGATGGGGATGCATCGGAGTGCGACCCTGTTCACGGTGTGCATCGCAGCGGAGCACCGAGACACAGAGAAATATAGAGTGAGTGAGAGCAGTGGGTGCTCGGTGCTATGGAAACACATCGGACGGCGAGCGAGCTCTCGGCTCGGGCGTTGCTCGTCCCTCGGATCAGTATCATAAATTCTCGTCGACGTAATTTGACTTACCGCTATGCTTTCCCCCTTTATTACGTCTCCTGTCGTGCACGTCCCCGGGAAATGAGGCCGGCGCGCATTCGCGGCAACGGCCAGCACATTTTATATTTTCTCTCACTCACCGCGTTTTTTATTCGTCCCGCTAGGAGCGTCCTTCCCTTTTCGGCGTTCCTCTCCCTCGCTTTCTCCGTTCATCTATCTCGTCCCTCGCGAGGGACGAATCCGAGCTATCTCGTTTCTTCTGATTATCCTAACCGTTCGCAGTCGCGGTTTCCGGAAGTCTCGCCAATGTTGGCAGGATCTTCAGCACCAAATGCGAACCCGAGACGGAGAATCCACCCGGAGAAGACCCTCTTGATAAATCTGACTCTCTTCTTAACTCGAGATCCCGGTACTCAGTACGCACTGTTAGTGGGTCTCGTCGAGATTTAAGACAGCTCCGGAAAGAGTACATTTCGCCTGGTTCAGGCGTGGTCTCGTTGAATTTTTTTTTTTTTCACTTCTCTGAGAAATATCGTCGTTGTCTTCATTCATGAGAAAATGCCAATAGCTGCTGCGTTTTAAATTCATTACAGCTTCTGGGAGCGAGGTAATGAAATGTTTTCGAAATGAAACACGTTATTCTTGGCCAGCTTGAAAAATAATCATATTGTGCGGTTCAAAAGCGGCGCGGTTTATCTCAGAAATGATGACAATGATTTGTCGCATGTGCGAATGAGAAATATTATTTCATTTTTTAATTTTTTTAATTTTATAGCACAAATACATTCTCCAAATTCACAAAACCATTTGGCATCATTTCAAATTTGCAACAAACAAACAAAATTATGTCGAAGAAAAATGAAACGTCGATAAACTAGATATACCAATATGATCGATTCATGGAATTGCTTACAGTGGTGCAGTTACGTTAGGCCCAGAACAATGCAGTAATGAAACTCAAATATTTTTAAGCCGTCGGTCCACCGCAGGGCAAAGTCAGCACGGTTGCTTTCTGCTGGTATGCGTTGTGTAATGCATTTGGGCGGTGGTGGATACTAGCGAGTGATCGAGCCGAGCAAGGATGTGAGAGAGGGAGGTGAACTAGCATTCACCGTCGCGCATAGCAAATGGATCGACCAATATTTGCGGGCTTTCGGCAAACAATCAAACAAACAGGGAAAGAGAGTGGCGATGGTCGAGGGAGATGAGAAAGGAAAGCCTGCTCCACCGCTGCGGTGTATACGAGCTCGTAATACCGCTCCGCTAAATGTTAGAGTTTTCCCGACTCAGGTGTGTGCCATTTTCATCAATAGTTTGTGTCACTTGCACTGTGATTGTCCTATACCTTCACACCTATAAATTGTAAACAAGGTCTAGATTTGTTTGCCCATGGTTTGAATAACTATCGTCCACAAGTGATTCATTATATTATATCGATCCACTGATAACAGTGGATAGATAAGAATCCATTTTTTTTCATCCAAAACGTAAACATCTTCGGGGTTTACATAATTATGCATTCATTAACCACAAATTTTCTTTTACAAGATTCAGTGAATTTTTGCAGTGCCATATTTTGCCAGTATCGTATTAGCATCTCATTATGAGTGGCAAATGTGCAAGCCCCGAAAAAAAAAAAAAAAAAAATAGAAAAAAAATCCCTGTGCAGTTTCGATTCGCGGCGATAATTCGGTAGTTGCGGAGCTAAATATGAGTCGATGCTGTGGTGGATGCCCGGTCGGCACGTTCGCGTCGGAGTTGGGGCCACGGTAGCTTGCACTCTGTGTAGAACACGGTGCACTTTACGCATTATCCCCAGGTAGAGTCTCCGGGTACTCGTAGTTCCGTGAACCGCGGTCCCCTACCAATGCACATGCACTGTGCTGTGCGGTGCACTGGTTGCGCTCACTAGCCAGCCACAGGACTCGCCGGCTGTGACCTATATTCGACTCATTTTCAAGTAATTAATATTTCAGCCGCGGCTTTGTTACGCGCGAGTTAATTTCGATTTGGCCACGTTTCAGTTTTCTGCCGGTTCGCCCTCCGCCCCCTCCCCTATCTGTATCTGTTCGCTCCGTTCCGTTCGTTTTTCTCTCGCGCTCTCACTGGCGAGACCCTCGCCCTCGTGGGGTTCTCTCTCGCTCGGTCTCTCCACCGCCATCGCCGATTAAGCCGTTACCCGTGAAAAGCAGCGAGCATCCGTGCGCACTCGTACGCGACGCGCGTGCATAATTTATTTCATCCGCGAGCTCTCGTGGCCCAGACTCATACCCACCCAATACCCTGCCCCCCCCCTCCTCTCCAGTGCTGTTACTGCTGCTGCTCTATCGTTTACAACACAGCGCCAGATAAATTCGTGCCATTGAATCCGGAACGATATTATTCCTGTGTAATGGTTTTGGTGGGCACGGGAGATGAGGAGGGGAAAGGTCCAGAGGCGAAGTACTGGCGTGAGAGGTCCTGGTCTCGCCGGTTGCACTTTCGTGTGTCCATCCACCAGCACCGACAACTGCACTATTGTCGTATACAAGTGGTATTAGTCTCACCGCACGTTTCACGTCAACTCACTCTTCCCAGCGGATGACCGCACTCGAGATTCCGCCACTTTTCCCGCGTGATGGTTCATTGCAACACTTGCCACGCGTTATATACTCCATCTCAGCTAATGTCAGAAAAAAAAGGAGAAGAAAAAAAAAAAGAAAAATGTCATCATCTTCATTCCGGGGCGTTTACGATTACTATTTTCTTTTTATTGCCGAGCCGAGAAGCTGCCGAGGGTTCCAACGAAAATAGGTGAGGTTATAACATAAAAAGATGGAGGTCTCGTGGTCCGTTTGACGACAGCCGTTATCGCCGAGGTCTTTACTTCGGTGGCTCATACCCGTTGCTTCCATCACCCCAACCGCACACCACTATCCCACGCGAAATATTCAAGGGGTATATAGGAGAGGGCCTCGCGAAAGTAAGCATTCCCGCACGAGCGCGTGAGATTTCGGGCAGGTCGTAGGGATGATGAGAACGGGAGATGAGCGAGAAAATGCTCGGGAACGAGGAAAGTAGAGAAGAGCAGTCCTGAAGAACGAAGGGAAAGAGCCGAGCGAAGCCGGGGAGCTAAAGGAACGACGAGCCGGTCGGCGAGCGTCTTCGCGTCACCAGGAAATGGCGACCGTTTCCGCCCCGTGGCCTCCACGCCCGCCACTACCGTTTTTCCATCCCCACAAGCCCGTTCCAACTCTCACCGAGATCTTCCGTCCTACCGTTTCAAGATTTAACTACGCAGGGGTTCGCAACTTCGTCATCCTCGTCCGCACGAAAGTGCGCGGGGAAAGTGAGAGAGAGAGAGAGATGCTCAGAAGCGACGAGTCCTCTCGAAATTCAAAAAGGTCTTATCGAGAGAGTACTCCCGCAAAATTCTTAAAGTTACAACGCCCCGGCTCGAGTCACAAGCCAACCTTTTCATATACACCTTCAGCTACGTGAGATTTTATTGATGGTTTATTTTAAAACGCGCTTCCATCTTCCCGAGAAAGATTTTATACTTCGGCAGTTATTCCCTTTTGCAAACTACCATTCACTTTTTATCTTCCTCCGTATTAAATTTACCGTATTATATATTAAAGGAAGAATCCGTGAGAGGCGTATTCACGTGAAAATCCGAAAATTATCATTTATTCCAAAAGTTACATTGCTGCGTGTTGGTTATTTATTGCTCGTATAATTAACGAAGCTGCGTGGATAGTACGTGACTCAACTTACGCAACAACAGCCGAAATTATCGTGAAAGTTACTACAAAATCGCATGGCACGTATGATCGTAATATTTTACTGATATTCATCTTGCACGGCAAACGCAACCACTAATCCATCGTACACTGCAAACAAGCAAATCCGACGAAATATTTTTTTTTTTTGAAGCCGGACCTACAAATCTTTATAATAGAAGTTACTAATTAAATGCCCTGTAATCGCAAGAAAAAATGTCGACCGTACAATAATCACTGACACATCAGACACGTGACGATCAGAAATCGAAGAAACGTCAAATTGATTTTCCGCTGAAACCTGTGGCCGAGTTTTTTTTTTTTCCCCCGAAAACCGTTCACAGCAGAGAGCTTTTTCCAGTTCTGCCCCGTTTCGCTTCTTCCTAGTCGTATCTCAGTATTCACTCGTACCTCGTTCTACCCTTCGCGGTCGCTGCCGAGCGCATCGACTTATCGCATATTGGGCCACGATTTTGCGGGTCATTAAACCGGGTCGGTGTGGGGAAGGTTTGACGGCTGGGCGTTCGGTCGTCGGGAATGCTGGCTTTCGAGCTAAGCGGAACCATGGAGAATCAGAAAAAGGAAAGAGACGAAGGCGTGGAGAGAGAGAGAGAGAGAGAGAGTATATATATGCTTGGTACAGTGCGAATACTGTACGTATACGATCGACCGGGCACCGTAGTGTCGCCAGCGAGCTTCTCCTCCGATTTTTCCATGCTGTTCCCGTATGTCCTATACCTCGTGCTAGCGAAAAAAGGTGATGTTGCTACTGGTATACGGTTGACTACAAAAAAAAAAAAAAAAAGGAAAAAAAAACGCGTGCACGGTCGCTACGTGTCGTTGAATTTAAATGTCTGCTTAGTACCACTGTTGGTTGCCGCGTCGAGCTCACGATCGCTTGTACATGCCGTGCGACAGCGAGTAGGGTGCAACGGCTTGGCCAATCTATACGTACTGTAGTTCCCTTTCCCCGTGAATATGCATAGGGTATATTCCCTGGCATGTGCGACTATTTATTGTGCGTACAAAGCGCAAAAGATCAACATTATTGTTGTTGTCTCTAGCACAGGCGAAAGATTAGATCACGCAAAAGGTTGCCTCGTTTGCTTTATCGGACGGTTAACGATTGTGCAACGTATTTTTTGTGGGTAAAACAAAAAGCTCGAGAACCGAAGACGATATGAAGCTCGACTCGGAAGCACCGGGATCAGGGATTCGGATAAGCGAAGTGAGAATGGAAGTACTGCACCTTGAAGGCTATTAACTAAATCTAGAACACGCGAGATCATCTTCAGTGCATTCTGTTTCTATCGACGTAAAAGATCCTCGACGTACCAATCTCGCTTTTTATTTCCTTAACGACGTAGTAAAACTGGTGAACTCGGTGTGGTAGCGCTCGGAGTGTCCAGCTCGCGAACGGGTTGATCCTCCAAGTTTTCACACAGACACTTATTCCATGTACTCTCTCGATTGATGCGCCGGGGAGACGGTCGTTACCTCAGGGATGGTGAACCAATTTCTTTTCGGGCCTTAACGGCGTGAAAATATCTGACGCTTGGTACTTTTTTTTGTTCTTTGTTTCCGTAGCCTGTTCTCTCTATTAATACTGCAGTAGAAATAGTGCTTATTCAGCAGACGTATAGAAAACATATACATAAATACGAAAACATATATATATGTTACATACATACATACAGTTGTACACCAACTAGTTTTAGTAGCAATTCGCATCGAAGTTTACACTCTTTTTTGTTGTCACGATAACGACGTCCACTCGACGATGACCATTCGCTTCTTGCAGCTTTTCTTTCGAGGAAAGTAATGTAAAGTAACTTAGCAATTGCAACTGCGATATCGCCTCGTGCAGTATTCCTTTACTGAAAATTGTAAATCTCACGGAGACCACGTTATATTTAATGAAATGTGGACGACGGAGTTTCGATCATGTACAGATTTGATGGAAAGCCACCTTTGGTCGTGGACCGTATACAGCTAAGTAACTACGGATATTATAGGGAAACGCCGAGGTACGACAGAGTGAGCAAACGAGGAGCTTCGGGGAACGGACGACATGTAGCGAGACAGCGGGTACCCGGAGGTAGCTGGAAGACGGGTTGTAGATCGACCAGCAAGCCATCAACGTCTTGGGGCCAATACCGTAATTAACTGTAAGTCGATGAATATGAAATCCGGGCTCCCGGTTGTGCTCCCCAGCCTCCAGAGGGTTGGACGACCGAGTCAGCCACGACAGAGATTCGGCTACGAGCGGGTCTACGAGGGTAGTATTAGGAAGTGACGTCCGCGTTGCACGGCAAGCCTTACACTGCTCGAGGAGGCGGAGGAGAGAGTTGTTCGCGGAGTTTGCACAAATCAGACTAACTTAACCGAGAGCAGTGCATGGTCGTGGAGCTTCCTCGACGCTCCACCGAGACTGCGGAACACCAGAGCTAATACCCAGGGCCTCTTCGGTTTGCTGCAATTGCTCCAATGTTCCTTGGGGATTGCTGTGCCCTCCCCCCCTCCCCGATCTTGATAAGCCAAAAGATTTAGGCAAATATTGATACCGGGTCGGCGAATAAAGGACCGTAATGAGAAAATGGAGTGAGGCACGAAGTTGCCCGCCTCACCGATTCAGCACTCAATTAACGACGAAAACACACACCAAATTACACGCGAGCGCGCGAGAAAAAGATAATATTGTCCCACTGATTATTCTCCATGTCGGTAAATATTTTGCAGATATTGATCGGATACGAAAATCGATCGTTCTGAAACGTCCATCATATCCGTCATACTCCCATGTCACTCGGTGGTCGTAAGGTGGTCGATATTTAACAATGTTTAGAGAAATTATGAAGAATTATGTTGAAAAATGACATATTGTTGGAGTGAAAGAATTTTCATGTCGCGATTTCGTCGATTTCCTTGGTATCTTTTTTGTTCCGGAACCCGATGCGGCCTATGCAGAAGAATAGTGGTATTCAGACCGTTATATTTTCGAGTACGAATGAGAAAAACGTACGGGCGAGTCTGCCCCCGGAATCGCTGAGTTCGCCTCGGGCATGCGAAAGAGAGAGCAACCGGAAGAGAGTTGAAGACGGTTTGACGAATGCTGCAAGAGGTCGAGGTTGACGAGAGCCCAGGGACACTTTCAACAGAGCCTGAGAGAAAGGAAAGCGGTGGATGAGAGATGTAGAAGCGAAACGGGAGTAGTGAAAAAGAAAGAGAGAGAGAGAGAGAAGAGTTACGATCCAGGAACGAGAACAACGAAGAACCGAGGCGGGGAGAGGGATGCAGGGATGGCTCTGGCACATACAGTGACTCGAGCACATTTGTCCCGGAGGCGAATTTGTTTTCTCGCCGAAAAAACAGTCGCCAGCATTCACCCACACATTCGCCAAACGATCGTCGTGCGGAGAAAGAGACTATGAGAAAAAGACGAGAATCTTTCGCCGGCCAACCTCCCGTGGGAATTCCGTTCATAGTGGATGCTCCATCCACTTCCATAGCCGGTTTGATACGCCTGGCGAGAAGCTATACTCAGAGTGTAACAAAGAAGAGGATTCCAGTGTCTGACCCCACGGAGCATCTATGACGCTCATTTCACCGTCAACCATCCCTTTCCGGAAGAGCCGAGCGACGACACCGACAAGGGTAAGACTACGAAAAGAGGATATGCTTCTAGCCGTATTCTCGCGCAATGTCGGGAAAATTCAGCAGATAGTGATTTCCACGGCACGAGTGGGAGTCTAGCGTCTGGAAACGGTCCCCGAAATCGCAATATCAGTCCCAGTGCATCTCTATAGTGTCGTCGACAGCTCCTCTCCTTTTCCTAAACCGTTCTCTCCCATCGTTTGTCCCACTTCTCTTGTTCTCGGGCTTTCCACTCGGAATTTTTCGGCTCGATCGCTTTCCCCTTTTTCACCAAGACGTAGCTCTGTAGCCATGCCGTTTCTCGGCTATGGAGCACGAAACTCGAGATCACCGAGCTGTGGAAAGCGACGCCATGCGCTTGCTTGTTTACGCTGCGAAACTCTCCGCTGAGAGGAATACGACTGTACTATTTTAACGATTACCGGAGTACGAGCCCAGATATAGCGCAAGGAATAGCACAGACAAATCTAAATAGAGCTAGAGAGAAATAAGATCAATATAATGAAAGATGAATGGAAGAAAGGAGACTAAAAACGAAACTCGTAACAGCCCGGTGTTATAATACCCAGGAAAAAGGGATTCACCGGTTAATGGGTTATAAGATTCTTGTTGTGCAAAGACGATTCTCGTTGCTGTCGCAGTATTTGCCGTTTTACATGAAATTGTGTGTTTCAATGCGCACGAATCTCGGAAATTGGTCGTTCTTCCTCCCTCCGAACTGTAACCGCGACGAACGGTATTAACTTACATCAGAAACCGCGCTCGAGCTTGTAATAGTATAGCCCTTGGGGGGGAAACAAACTTGGAAATGTAACCGGGTCTCAGTTACGTCCTGGCCGAGAGTTAGCGAGCCACACAGTGAGTTTGTCCACTACAGCGGTCACAGATAGTCCAACCAAACGTTACCATCGACGTAAGTAAACCCACAATGAGGCCAGTGGCAGTAACGGCCAATAGATTAACAGGAGTACGGTATCTTGTTTGCGGGCAACTATGCAACTGCAAACGAAGTACTTAACTACCAAAGATACGAATGATAAATAATACACCTACTAAAAACTACTAGAATCTGACTTATTGAATCACCTTCCTCAACAAAACACAAAACGTAATCATTAATTTTTATCATATCTCGACAAACGACAAAAATTCTGCAGATATCCAGATAAACATAAGCTCTAAAAATAGCTCAAAAAGTGTGTCAAGAATTGATAATTCTTTTTTCGGTAAAAAAAAAATAGGAAGCCGATGAAGAGTGAGGAAAAAGAATAAAACGAAATGATGGTATCGTCGGTTACCTCGGCAACGCGCGTTCTCGCTACTGTTCTCGGGTATAGACATATACATAATACGAAGGGTACGCCACACATAGCTACAGCTAAATTGATGGGCATCGCTGAGCGGTATTTATCAAATTATAGATTAATTGAGGGAAATAATCGAGCGCGGTGCATTGGCACAGAAAATCAAAGCTTTGTGCGACGGGGGTAATAACGCCAGACAACCAGCGAACCCGCCCGACGGTGGAGTATGAAGTGCAAAGGGTTAGTGCCGCGCTGCAGCCACAGCTCCCGGCGAACGAGGGATGCGAGGGCGAGGGAGAGAGCAGAAGGGACAGAGACCGAATTCTCGCGCATACCGTGAAACTAGAAGTGTATATGCGTGCTTTGGTTATCATAGGAGTAGCACAGTCGTGGTTGATGCATACGACCATTCCACGCTTACGCCTACAGATAGGTGTACGTTACTACGTGTGCAAATACATGTATGCACACGGGATTATGTATTACGTATATATTATGTTTGCAGCTCGCTCGCTGGTTCGAAATCCGGTGTTTATTTGTGGTTGAACACTCGTCCTTCCCTATCCCTTCTGAATACCTCTCCGAATCCGTGCCGCTATACACAGTATCCTGGTACATCGGTAATTAGGTAAACTTAAAAAAACGTCGAACCTATCATGAAGATTATTATCTGATCTTCTTGAAAAGATATATCGAAAATAATCGCGTCAGCATTTTTACGATCGGCGATCGAAGGCGCGAAAAGGGCACGTCACTCATGTTTGCGATTATTAATATGCCGAAGGAAAAACCTTTCTGTCCTACCTTTAGTCAAGTCATCTATTTCTCGACGATAAAACGAAAAAGCGTGATCGTTTGTTTTATCGCATCATCATTCGGGCCCCTCGTTCATTTTTCTCTCTCTCTCTCTCTCTCTCTCTCTCTCTCTCTCTCTCTCCTCTCTTTAATTCTCCGATCCCTTTCACGTTCGAGCCTTCTGATCCGCGAGAATGGATATATGCGATGGAAGCCTCTGCAAAGCACTATATCCTGAGTCATGTAACGCAGCATTGATCGGGAGAGACGCTTACTCCCGGTTTTACGGAGTAATCGCATTAAGTTCAGCCGCGGCGCGATTCATAATTCCATTATTAACCCCTGCAAAGCGGGCGGGAGGGCGGCGACCGAGATGGGCCAAAGCGACGCTGATGCCACAGCCAGAACGCCCGGTACACTGCGCTTTGTCCGAAGCTGAAGTGACCACGAGACTTAACATTATATCCGTCAGCTACGGCTTTACTACTCGCGACAGCACGATTGTCCTTTCAAGAATGACAAGAAGAATGAGCTACAAAGATATCGAAATATGAAAACGGACTGTTGTACAGTCCAATGAATTTTACCATATTCAGCACTGGAAAGAGAGAGAGAGAGAGAGAAAATTATATCTGCGTTGCAATAAATAATACCACGCAATTTCCACATGGCGAATTAATCCGGACAGAGCGCGCGGATGAAGCTAGCATGTCAGTCCATCGACACATTGGCGTACCGGAAACTCCCTCGCCCTCACGGACGGCCTATAGAGATCGGCCAGGAGGGAGCAAATTATTCAGAACTATTTAAATAGCCAGGGCGCCAGCTGACCATACACGCGGAGAGTGATATGTGCGTGCTGCCTCGGACTTCGCTACCCTTCTCTGCCCGACTCACGTTCTATCTGCTGAGCCAGACGTACTCTCCTTTTTCTCATATGCCTTTTTTTTCGGGTTCGTCACGATTTTTTCGTTTTTATCGTTTTTTTTTCCGCCACAGCCTTCACCCCCTGGAATTGGAGAGGGCGCAATTCGAAGCAGAGTAAATCCATCAATTTGAAACGCAGGCGGAAAGTGAACGGCGGCAACGACTGCACCTGCATTCATAGGGCGAAGCGTTCTCCTCTCGTGGAGAGGACGTACGAGGCCACACGCAGGTAACTGAATGTGCCGAACGACTCTGCATCTCTTTTCCTCTTTCCACTCGGCACGATTTACTAAAGAATGCATTGAACCGCAACGAAATAAAAATTGCTCTTTTGAATGTTTCATACACGTACAACAGAATGCCAAACGTACCGGCGTAGAATCGAGAACCCGAGTACAGAAACAACTTTTCAATGCTCCATTGTTCATCTTGTCCAGTTTTGTTAATACTTTATTTTTCCATCACGACCGTTCTCGATTGACAACATCACGTGAAAAGATGAATTTGCGAGATACATTTATCTCCGGACAGACGGTAAAGTGCAAAAACGTCTATGCAAATGGGAGCGAGATAAACAGCGTTGTTAGTTGAACGAAAGGGAGCATCGTTGTTGGAGGATGCGCGCGCTTATTTGCCTAGAGTTTTCCTCCACCTTCGTATCGCGGTGTAATTTCTAGTCTGCACGAGTTAAACTTCAATCCCGCAGGAGTTAATTGCGATTGTGTGGTCTGCGGAAGAGTTAGCGAGTTGAGGTTTAATATACTATGGTTTGTCGACGGAGATATGCGAGTCCGGTTGCGATTATGCACACAATGGAGTACGATACGCAACCCGGATGACGTGTCCGCTTCTTCCTTTTTCATCCGTTCCGTCCGTTTCGTATGGTTAAGTCTCCGTGCTTTGTTTTCCTTTCCATCGGCTTCCGTTCCTCCGTGTCTAGTGCCCGTTGTTTTTTTTTTTTTTTTTCTTTTGAACCGTCGTATTTGCCGTCGTCGACTGCACGGTTGTCGACGTCGCGGTTCTTACTGCTAATGATCTCGGACTTAGACGGGACCTTCGTACCCAGTCTCCGGCTGGTAGTTGCATTCTAAGCGATAACGAGTCCGGTTGGGACAGCGAGGAAAAAACGTGGTCAAATGGTTAAGAAAAAATACTTCATTGAATTGATTGTGGCGATCAGAAATTGGAAATTGGTAAAGGGATGCATTTTTATGTATTGCCAATAGCAACATGATTAATTTGAAGCATTTTGAGCCAATGCATTTATTGGCTACCATAAAAGAGTATTGGTCCCTCATTGGAAGCTATGGTAGGAGTGAGTGTGATTGTCCCGTGATATTACTAAACGCCATAAATCGTATTCTCCTAATTTTCATCTCGTGTACCCCGAAGAAACCCGTCGAGAGCAGAGAACGGAATAGAGAGCTGATAAGAAGGTCAGGTACTGGAGGGGCAGTGTCAACAGCGCATTGGTACCACCAAGGATTCCGTCCAGGATTCCTTGGGGAGAATTGGCCATGGATGTTCCAGGCAAGCTCAGCAACTCCCGTTAGAGTACGCGCGATATAGCACAGGGTTTGTTGGTTAAGCGCACTCTGCGCCGGAAGGGTCACGCCTCAATACTTGCCACGGGATATCTCGGTGACGGGCGAGATGAGAGTTTGCTTGTCGTGAAACATTGGGGAATACCGCAGATCGGAACAGGAGATTCGATATAACGAGGAAACAGATGACAATGGGGGGAGAGCGAACCTGATGTAGAATACACCTGTGTTGGGAGTTAACGGATGGATTTCATAATAGCAGATGTGCGTATCGTGCCTGAGAGAACAGAGAGAAGTCAGGGGGTTGTTGAGGAGGTCGCTCCCGTTACCATGGCCAACGGCATTGGTACCGTGCTCTGGGTATAACAAGACCACTACACGGCACCCAATTATGGATCTCTGGTAACCCGAGTTTGGGGAAACCGAGGAGACCTACCCACAACCAGACTTGTTGTCAGTTAGCATTCAGTAGTACACAGACTAATAAAAAAGAATCTCGTTGGAGACAACTGATTGTAGTTTCAATGAGGTTAAACTTGATGGCTCAAAGTAAATTCAATCGAGGAATCTATATCAAATCTTAGCTTACTGATACAAACCTCACCTGGGGCTCAATCTGAAATGAATTGGCACATTATCATACATTCAGTTAGCTCAATTGGATTCTACTTTGAATGAACTTAATTCAATAAATCCGAGATACATTTCCTTGCCATTACAAAGTAGTTTTTTTTTTCACAATACCAACGAGCAAATTCGGACAGTATGCATCATCAATCAATCCCCAGTGCGATCGCTATCCTGAAGATAGCTACGCCACTAACTCGCACACCGGGGAACCGACTGATTTTCCTCCTCAGAGTAACGGCAGTGAGTCTGTGGATTCGGTGTAGGCTACGGGATCGTCTCGATTCTCGGGATGCTTTCTATAGAGAAGAGAACGTTAGATAGAACTCAGACGAACAACGAGCACAAGAGAACAGAGAGAGACAAACTCCCGACGAACTCCCGAAACCAGCTTTATTCGGGTCGAGCCAAAATTCATCCCCCCGATCTCTCCACCCAAAAACCACCCCCCGCCTCCTCCGGCCCCTTCCAACAACTCGTCCCGACGCCGAGGCACCGCCGTCGACGGTCACGCCTTGCCGTCGCCGTCACGGCGGGATAGCGTCTAGGCAGGCCAGTAGTAACAGACCGGTGGTTAGTTTTCGAATACGGGTGGCGGCGACGCTGGGGGTGTACCAAGGGATAATAGTAATTCGTTTCAGTTTCGGTTCTGTGGCGCGCGCGAGCTCTGGCCTCCGGTGGGCTTGAGCACTAGCATCGACTCCGCTCTTCCCCTCCACTGCTCGTGGCATCCCATCCTCCGCCAACGCGCCGCGCCGCGACCGGGTTCCTAAATCATCAGATAATTACTTTGGTAATTAATTACAACTCTGTTGGGCCGTGAACCTACCGCCGGCCGCGCGTACAGTGGTAAAGGGGCTTCGCGCAACCGAGCTCACTAACAAACGAGCCCGTTCTACCTCTCTTCCCGCTATGACTGCCAACCAGCCAGCCCGTTCTCTATCGTTGTGGTTCCCTCTCGCTTCGCCGCCCTCCGTCACCTCCGCTGCACCCCCCCCCCCCCCCCCCCCTTCCCGCTTCCTTCAGTTTCCTCGCCACAGTCGGAGAGAGCCAACCTACTTTCCATTATTATTCCCATTAGAAATCACTCGTCAACTTGGCTCTATCCATCCTGCAACCCCAAACGGCTACGTACCTTATCCGTTGCGGGCATGTAACATCTTAAACTTCCAGAGAGGAATTACGATTTCCGTAGTAATCTCACGGATGAAAACTCCATGGTCATGACGCAGACATTTCATAATTTGTATATGGTAATGGAAAATGGAATAAATTCATGATGATAATGATAATTTTTTACACAGTCCCACAAACTAATTATTTTACGTTCTGTGCGCTGCATATGTTATTTTGTTCTGGAAACCTCGAAAATCCCATAGCATTCGTGTAAGTATTCCCTGCGGGGAAGTACCTTTGAGGGAGCGTTAACGATCCGAGAACTGGACACTCTATTTATCAGTCACGCAACGATTCCTCTGGCGTGAGGAGGGGTTTTACTCTTTGCCTCCCTGGGGACGCTGTATCTTCCGAAACGGTGGGATTAGTCTAACCATTAGTTAATTGTAGTTTGCGGAATCGATTGCGTAACCTCAATCATTCTCACATATCCTTCCTCCCCCCTTCTCTCTCTCTCTCTCTCTCTGTCACTCTATTTCTATCTTTTAGCAAAAATCTCTATCGCTAGATACCAAATGCGTTCAAATTTTGTCGCATAGGAACCCCTCTTATCAGATTAATGATAGACAGTATGAAATAGTTAGAAAACACGTTGATTGTCTCCGTTCCTCTTCTATTCCTTGTACAAGCCAAGACCCCAGGGTCCCGGTTGAATTCATGGTTCAACTAAGGGTAAGTTTGACAACCCCTACATACGCGCTGGCGGAACGGCCTCTGATCAATGCAAGCGATCCGTCTTGTCGCGAAAACCCCAACATGACGGGGCGGCACTCTCGCCCTCTCGATATCTCACCCCTGGCTGCCAGTCTCAACGGACCTCATCCTCCTTCTAGTCTTCTGTGCTTGCACCCTTCGCTCTACCTACGAGCCCGCACATACCCCTGCCAACGAGTATCCCCGTTACCCAGGATATACATACCCGCGCTCGTTAAGCGAGGTGCTCTATCGTTAGGGCCAAGTCGTTAGGTTGGATGGCCATTTGCAGTTCTCGGATTTCCACCATTTTAGGGGTTGGTGCCCGTGGAGTCGACAATATGCGATGGGAAAACGTCAGAGAGATGGAGTGGGAATGAAAGCTCGGGAGCGAAGAGGACGAAATTGCTGTTGTATCTGGCTGAGAATATATATCGCAACAATACGGTGGCATTTTTGACGCGCGATCGCGCGGCTTTTGCGGCCTTGCCTCAACCATCAGCAGCCTACTTACTCAACTAAAGTATCGCTTACCGTACGCTCTCTTGCCAGCTGATAACATCTTTAGTTATTTTTAATTATGCCAGGGACGCGATAAAGTGGCGGAATATTTATAGTCCGCGGTTTCTGTGTTACCGCTTGGTAACAGTCCAGTTGAAAAAATAGGGCGCGAAAGGCACGAGAGAAAGAGAGGGAGGGAGGGAAACAGTACATGAGGCCTCTCATCTCTCATGGGTTGGTAATCGTCAAAAGAGTTGATGGGGAGAAAGTTCATACCCAGTGGGACGTCGATAAGCTGAGCAGGGATAAAGCTAGTATGTGTAATATGTATACCGCATGTACTGTATGTCAGTAGAAGCATGCCATATATATGTGATACGTGGAGAGGAACTGGAGAAAGAGGAAGAGGGAGACGATAGAGGCGGTGACTGGCGTCTTCTCCGAGGCGATAATGTTGCAAATTTATATTCTAAAGGCGAACGGGTAAAGCTGCTGAATGTGCACTCTTGGCCGCACCGATGGGGTGGAGGGTAACCCACCATGCTGGCTTCCCAGGGCCACACACACCGCCACATGCCTTCGCTCTCTTCCTCTTTCACTTCTTCTCCTCCTTCTATCTTATACTTTTGCCAACCGACGCGTTCTACTCCACACACACACACACACACACTCTCCTCTCACTGCTCACCCCGACTATTTTCCTCGCAGTCTGCATTCTGCACTTGTGCTCTGGCTTTATTTCTTTCTCTTTCTCAGTTCAACGCGCTCAACTGCTCTCTGAGTCCAACCGTGCCTACTACTGCCACTCACAAATTGACGGCCAATTTTTCACCCAGAACCACGCTGCTCCTTTCCTTCCCTTCGGTTCCTTCCCTTCGTTCGTCCTCACTATCTTTCGCCTTCTCGCTTCTTCAGCCAACCCAGCCTCCGCCGAGTACCACCTATACTCTTTCTCTCTAAGCACACGTTTCGATCCTTTCTACCTCACTCTTTCTCTTATTCATCCGGAGGTCGAGAGAAAGAACGACTCACTCACTTGCATCTCAACCAAGGGCTGTATCTCTCTCCCATTCCGTTCTTGTCGTCCTCTCTCTCTCTCTCTCTCTCTTTCTTTCCCCTACTCCCTCTCCCTGTAATATATAACTCGACGTTTTCTTCTACCGCACACGTAGTCGTTTCTCTGAGACGCTCGAATCGATCCTCGTCTGGAGGATAAAACGATGGTGAGTATAGCCGGAGAAAGAGAGTAGATTGCAAGCACACAGGGTCCTTTACGACTGTCTCGATCGACTCTCCCACGATCGTGCGGACCGAATGAGCCTCGACGAGGACGCGGAATAGTGGGTGAGAAAAGGCAAGAAAGGCACACGATAACTCCCTTAGATGGCCAGCACCACTGTACCACGTACCATCCAGTCCAGAGGCATGAAGACACCCCATATTTTCTCATCACTCTGTGTGTTGTCACCTCATTTATGAACCCGGAACTTATTAACGCCAACAAAGGAATTCAGCCCACATTTCGTCTCGCACTATTAAGTTGAAATATTTGGAAGCAATTTCGGAATTTCCGGGTCCAAGTTCAAGCTTAATCGTCTCCTGAGCTTTTCCAAAAGCGACTCTCTCTCATTTTGAAACCATGTCTAAGTTTTGATAAGACGAAACTGATGAAGTTGTGACAAGGATTATTACAGTATTACCACATTCACCCTTGCTTCGCCCTCATACGTTTTCAGAATAGTCCCGAAAGCGGCATCGAAGCTTCTTGTCATCCCCTCGAATGAGCGCCCGTGTTTCCTCTGAAACGTTGACATAATGAGCCATTAATCATTCGCGACTCCAAGCTTAAGGACACATCACATTTACATTCACTGTCAAAAGTGAAATCCACTGTAATACATATAAGAATATTAAGTGGTTTATACCAAATTTACAAAATTTCCCGAATTGTTGACACTTCCATTTCTTTCATCGGCTTAAATATACATAAAATGACGACAACAAAAAAAGGGTAAATGTGAATTTCATTTATAAATAATATGCATTTTGGAAAGCAGCAAGTTCATTAAAAATGAATGTGAAGATTTTGGAATTTTAATTAAACATTTTTTCAAAAGATAATAAATAAATTTCAACAATTCTAGTGGTTACCAAAAATCAACGTTTGCTGAATTTTTACTGATTAAGCTCAAAATCTTAACTCGAAATCAAAAGGACATACTTCCGCAGTTTTCATAATCAGCCAATGGTGATTATACCGATGACTATTACGATCCGGTGGAAAAAGTACCATTAAGTTCTCTTGGGGATGGATTGGCGGTGGGCAGCCAGCTTAAACGTTCCTCGTTAATCGTCTCTTCTTTCAAGCTCTATTGTCGAAGAAGCTCTCAGAAAATAGCGCGGTTAATAGTGGGCCGGATTATATGAGGAGAAAAATATGTGCCTTTGACATGAAACTCCCTCCTGTTCACTCTTGTATGCTCGCTATATCGAGAATACTCGTTTACCGTAAGATAGGAGGAGGTCGAGAGGGTTCCCTCATAAAGCCCTTACTCGACGGACGGTCACGAGACAAGTTTTTCCTAGTAGCTAGCCGCTCTTGCTCAGAAACCTAAACAATATCGGCTTATGAAAGGAAAATAAATATAATAAGAAGTGATGAGGTGCTTTCCATGTAGAACGAACAGGGTCCCAATACCTTTTCCGGTATACACAAAATTATTCATAATTCAGGTAAACTTTCAAAAGCTTGATCGGATTTGGATACCTTTCCCATGGGAAAACCTGGTGATGCGATTCATCTTTTGAGATTTTGGATGAGAAATCCCCTTTTCAATCTCGTAAGAGAAAATGTCGAGGGGTCTTACACTTGCCAATATATATGCTACGTTTTCTCGATCGTCCGAAGTGGCGTGTCCTGAGCCTGGCTTATCCCCTGCTACCGTGGAGGTGGTGATGTTACAAGTTGATGGCAGAGTAGTGGTGCTGGACGGGACGCTAAGGGGCGTCTTTCTGCAAAAGCGGACGGCGGTCTGTCATGAACCAAGAGTTTTTACAGCCACCCCTCCCTGTAGATCGATAGGACAAGAGAGCGAGAGAGGGAAAGAGGCCGAGCGAGAGAGAGAGAGAGAGAGAGAGAGAGAGAGAGAGTGGTGGTTTATTCCGACGCCTCGGAGTCGAAGGGGTGGCAGCTGTGACGGGGTGGCAGTTCTATCTGGACGCTCAAGCACCAGGAAGCCCGATGGGTTAAGCCAGCAGCCAGAGAAAGGGTCGAGAAGTGGGCAGACGCCACTTTGTGCTGCATCGACACGAATTTGTATCCCCGGTCCGCGGCTCCGCTGGCCTTTCTCTCCTAGAAAAGCCTCGCCACGCAGTAGTTACAGCTGAACCGTCCGGCGCCCTGGCCGCTTGCTGGTCCGACAAAAATTTCTCACGTGCGAAAAGTGACCAGAAAAAAAAGAACAAAAAAAAACAAATACAGCAACTTCAGCATTTCGCAAAGCCACCGATCACTATTATTACTGTACTTTACAGCTCATTAGTGATTTTGACTAAAGTGAGTGGATAACTGTATTTTCAAATCAAGCTTGCTGTTCGTATCAATATTAAAAGAGAACAAAACAGAGATTCTCCCATGTTGCGAAGAGGCAATAGGATTTATCAAGTACTGGGATTCAATGAGTATCCCAGATATGATTCCCCTGCGATTATACTGGCTCATGTACAATGCTACGGGATGGTTATTCCCGTGTGCAGGGTAATAGTACAGTAGTATAAACTCACAGATATGTCTATGGTAGCGAACAATATCTATACCGCGTCCATAAGCCTTGGGTGTTTGTGTGCAGCTAGGGGAATGCGCTGGCATCGTGCACAACTGCGGGCAACGCTAATTTTCCGAAGCTCTCCTTCCTGATAATCATAAAAGGCATCCTCGAGCCACCCCTTCATGCCCACAACCACAAATGGGAACACCCACTCTCTCGTTCCCGTTATTTCCTCACTCTAACCCTTTCTCCTTCTATTCCTCGGTTACATTATCCTTACAGATATATATATTATACACACTCGTGTAGTGTAGTGGCTCAGTGAGCGAGGGGGTCACCCCTTTCGTCGGTGGAGGCACAGCACCAGCAGCAGCAGCGGCGGCAAACTCGACTTCGAGCAGGGTCAAGCGACGGTCGATACTCGACACCTCTAGTCCGGCAGGGCCCGGCAAACATTTGCCGAGTAATCGTCGATCGATCCGCACTCGGCATACGAACGGCGAGGCAGCCGCAAGATAAGGCTAATTCTTCGGCAGGAGCAAACAGCCGCCTCTGCCTCCGCAGAAAGCTCGTTCGCGCGGCCCGCTACTTTATTAATTCCGTTTCCATTTGCACGCTTCCTCCTCCACCTGTCGGTCTCGGACTCGGCCACGTCGGAATCACTGGGTCGTATTTTTGCGGCATGTATCATCACTAATTGATTTCGATATTATTCCCGTCTGAAGAGAATGTAAATATTAATCCTGGACAGTCGTGTCGAACGTATCCACTGTTTAAAAAATATCGATACCGTTTAGTGCATCTAGAATGAATATAGGCCAAGCCGTTAAAACGATATCTTTGTTCACACGAATCATTAATACTTAACATCGACACGGATTATTCGAATCGAATTGACCCGGGCGAAAATTAGCTGTCGTTAACCATGAAACTGGGTTAACTATAAACGTCGCCTCATTTAATTGTCTTTAAAGGGCACATAAAAAAATCATTAACCGAAATCGAATTTATATATCAATCCACATTCAATCGACTTGAAAAAAAAAAAAAAAATCGCTTGTTACAAATCAAAGCGTCTAAAATATTGTCTAAAGTCTCGAAAAAGCCATCGCTTTACGGCTGCAGTTTGGGCAATCAAAAGTAGTTGCACATAAATAATTAGTACTTGATAGTGGTGAAGAGGATTCGAATTATAATCCGAAATCGTAATTTCCTATGTGTTATGACACGTGAAACAAGGCTACGGTACGATTAACCGGTGCATGCGGGCGTAACGACAAGAACGAGACGCGAATATATGCGCACGGCATCATCGTGGATCAAAAGTTGTTCGGGTAGCAGAGAGATGGAGAAAGGGAGAGAGGCGAGGAGCCGAGAGAAACCTGAATCTGCGGAGTCTGACTTACCCTCTCGAGAAGTGCAATGGTCTCGCGAAGCAAGCCTCGCGAGGCATTATCCGCACGAGAGCGAGGTGTGGGTGACTGTGCAAATGTATGTACGCGATGTATAAGTGAGCGTGTGGCTGGTTTGTGTTCGGAACGATAGAGGAGCGGGAGCGTCGCGACGCTCGAGAGAACTTCACTCCAAGAGTATATATACCAACATTATTCGCTGGTTACAATTCGTGCACCGGATCGGTGTGTGTCTCTGTGATGGTTTAGAGGTAGTTGATGCTGGTGTACGTATAGCTAGGTGCTCCGCGTCGTATCCATAATGCGGCGAGCTTAGCGCTGCGCGTGTTATAGGGACACGGCGTCTCTGTACGTAACGTGCTGGGACAGGGAGTATAGGGTAGTGGTGGTGGAGGAAGTGGAGGAGAGAAGGAGGGCGACAGCAGGCGGGCAGATTGAGGCTTAGGGCGACGGCAAACAGCATCAATTTGGCATGGCGCCACCACGCACGCTGATGGATACACGACTGATACGCCGACGAGAGGCTACATACACACACACACACGCACATATATGTATATCTAGGGCTCGGGACAGAGGCAATGAAGAAGGACAGAGGAATAGAGAGCGCGAGCGCATCGTCGATGTCGCTCGCGATACGTATATTCGGAATGTCCTCCGCGCTACAACCGACCAGAGTCTCTGTATGCGAGGACGATTTAATTAAGCCAATTTGGTGGTGTCTTCGTGTGTGTATGTGTGTGGATATGTTTGTATAAGCGCCTCCGGCGACGTTTATGTGCCTCGTGTATATAATTAACGCAGATTCGTACGAATCGCTTGAATATCTCACTTTTCTTTTTTTTTTTTTTGTTTTCTTTTCTGTATCGTACAGGACACTGTGATAGTTGAAGGAGCGATTGCCGGATGGCAATTGTTCGCGATCGAGAGTCAAGCGTTGCAATGACAATAATGCCGCGAAATGGATATGATCCGTGGCAGTTTCTGAAATCGGTACTTTGGCAAAGTGGTGGATGCGGCAACGGTGCGAGTTATACGCCGCGGCATTGTGTATTTCATATGTGCCAATACGTTGTGCGTTGACTTACACGGGCATGACTGTTGTGTATGGTGGACGGAGAGAACGAGGACGGATGGTAGAGCGGGCGCGTGCGACGATAAGGAAGATCCGATGAAACCGACAGGTGGACCGAACGTCACTGTCCGCTCTATCTCCAGGTTCCGAGATGATGATGCATGCATACCCGTTCGCTTGCTCGCTTCCTCGCTCGCTCGCGTACCTGCTCGACGATCCGTTGGTGGGATACGCGTACATAGCTAATACCATACGGATGTACGCGGTTTCAGCTACCAGCGCAGCAAGCAGCCTTGGTGGTTCCAACCCCGGTGTGTCCGCGAGCCGAGAGAGCCTCAACCAATATGTCGGTCATCCTCTAAATCACGGGGATTTACGAGCGTGTGCGAGGCCACTATCGACGCCCGCTTCGCCGCATATACCGAGCGGACCTCGAGCCCTGTCACCGCTCTCTACTCTCCGACCATCTACCTTCCGCGTGTTTCCCTATAACCAGCAAATCGCCGCAAAAGCTCGAGTCAGTTGCAGCCATCCAAGTATCCGGAAACTGGATATCCACGGACCCTATTCGACTCACATCTTTGCTCTGGCACAGAAAGGAATGGAACTGTCACAATGAACGCCAACGAATTACATTTGATCATGACATTGGTGAACGTTTTGGATTGTGACAGGTTGTCAGTAATTGAGTGGGGGGGGGGGCGAACAATAGTTGAAATAGAGACATGCATTTCCGTGCGGTTCGACAAGCGAACGTGTGAGGTAGATTTGCTGGTGAGAGAATGATAATTGAACGAAGTGAGGGTGGTACATCGGTGGCCCTGTGTGCCAATGGATAAACGAGTGTGGATGCACACACGAGGTGCAAACGGAAAAATAAATGGAGCTCAATTTCGACGTATGACAGCATCGACGAAGTCGACCGCGCCCCGCGTCCCGCTCGTATCGGTTACCCGCGAAACAACCAATTTGTCGTCGAGTGTTTCCATTATGGGCTCGATAATACGGCCCCGATCGAGCGGCATTGTTAACAGGGCGGAGGAAGGAACAGCAGCAGGGTGGGACAGGTGGTAGGGGTGTAGGAGGGTGGGCCAGCAAGCAGCAGCATCGACACTAGAACGAGGGTGGCGGTGGTGGCTGGTTGTAGTGTGCGCAGCGGAATAACATTACAGCGAGAGGCCATTATCGATGTTGGCTCGCGAATCCGACCACCCCCTCCCATACCCACAACCTCACCCACCAAACGCTGGCTGGCAAACGGCAACAAAGAAGATAATTAGCCTCGACGGATTAATCATTCATCGATATGAAAATGAGAGGGTTGGGAAGCCAAAGGGAGTACAGAGAATGATACTACGCTGAAGCATCGGAGTAAATTGAAGCCGGGCGTACGAAAGGGTTTGTGCCGGAAGTGAGTTTGGGGATTCGTGTGAAAACAAAACCGCGAGAAAAACCGCTGAGTTAACTTCGCATCGGTTGCCTCGATTAAAAGTAACCCTCGCGGCGACGAGCCCCTCCTGCGGCTTTAATCCTCGTCAGGCCCGCTAGCTCGCTCAGCGCGATATCGCTCGATTGCGGCACACCGGCGGACACTGCGGTCTCGCCCGCGGGATAACGAACGAGAGGAAAAGAGGTTCCACCGCTGCGGAAATCAATCCCGTTAAAATCAAACGGGGACGAGACGGGTGACCGCTAGTTCGGTCAGCAGCTCGGGGAGCCTGCTCAGTTTTCTGGAACGCCACGAGAAATCGCCAGTAGGTACAGATATATATATATATATATATATATATATATATAGCTGCGAGCCGGAAGTGAAATCAATTTAAAAAGGGAAAAGTTAAGGAAACGTAGAATAGCTATCAGAGTCTAGTTAGGCTGGAAATCAGGGCTTGAATACCAATGGGCTGAGTTAGAGGCGCTGATTGCCCGTCCTAGGCTCAACGTGCAGATCCTACATTAAATGAACCGATTGGGTAGTCAGACTTTGATCTGAACGCAAATTAACATGCCTCCTCGAATCGCTGTGCTTCTCACTTAACCGAATCTCAGATTCAGCCATTTAATTCCTCTACCAAATGATCCGTTCCTTCCATTAGCGACGACAACATTGAAAAGCGACGCCAAGGGCGAAAAGTTTAATAATCAAAGTCACCATTGTATGCGTGCTCTCCTTGTTCGGAAAAAAAAAACTTATGTGGGCAAGCTGTTTGTATCCAATGACCATCATGCAGATAAACACAATTAATCATAGCGAAAAACCGTCTGTTCACTCAAAAAGGGTAAAGGAGGAGTGGATTTCATATAATACGGAGATCAACTTTTCCCTGAGGAAAAACAATGCATTACCCGCTCTTCTCGCCGCTGCTCACTACCTTCAGTATCCGTCATTCCGGTTTCAAAGGTAATGTTATTCGTTTAATGAAAATTGTCATAAAATCGTAGTGGAGCAAATATTCATGCGTAAATATGCTCAAAATTTAATTTCGGAAAAGAAACTTCGGGAAGAAAAATAAATTATTCTGATCGAAATCGACGAGGTCCTTTGCTCAACCCGTCACTTTCCGTGACCTGAATTTAGCGTTAAACTACGAACGTTGAAACTATCCGGATTCAACGAAGGCTCATGGGAACACCACCTCGTGTGTCCATGTTTGTGTGTGTGTGTCTGGTTCACGTGTACGTGGACCAGTAGCAGTGGCAGCAGGAGCAACGTCGAGGCCAAAGCGCGACCGACCGAGCCGAAATTCGATTGTGTTCGCGCCGCTAGACTTTCGCCGACGGTGGGCCGGTGCGCCTCCGTTACTCCAGCCGGAGAATTAATAGAGGTCTCGACTCCACGAGCTCGGCCGAACCTCGTCGCTACCTCGAAGGGGCTGGCCAGAGCAATGCTACGGGAAAGGAGAGTAGAGAAGCGGCGGAGAGAACTAGAAATGGAGTAGCAGCGAGGAGGAAAGGCGAACGAGAGGAGAGAGGGCGAGACTCGGGAGAGAGATAGAAGAACTCGCTCACAGTTCCTGCAACTTCTCTCTTTGCCCCCCTCGCTTTTCCCTCATTCTCTCTCGTTCTGTGCGAAAGCACACAGGAAGGAGCTTGTTTGCGGCTGTAAATCAACTTTCCGCCGATGTCCCGCGAAATTGAAGAAGTCCTTGATCTACGACACCCTCGCGACCCCTTACAGTAGTATAGTGTACAGCTAGGACCCAAAAGGCCTGATATCCTTTGTACAAGCGGCAGCGTCTTCTTCCAATTCTTCACTACTTCTTCCTATTCCTCTCTGCCCTTTCCTTTGGTATCGTTCGTTATTCCCCGTGAGACCTTCCTACGACTAATACGACGACGACGACGACGACGACGACGACTAGGACGACCCTTCTTAGTACCTTTTTCACCATTGTCAAAAATTCAATGGATCTCTCTAGCGCAGACATCTAGACTCCCGCATTTCCTCGCTCTTTTTGATTCCATCCCTCCAAAACTTTGTGACACTTCTTCTTCTTGCTCTTTGTAACGATTCTGGCCTCGTTACTCTTTCGATGTAAGGCAATTTTGCGCTCGCATTTCCTTCACCCGTTGTTCGCGTCAGTGTGACGCCATTTCTTCGATAGCGAATCGCTTCATCCAATTCAAACTATTACGGTAGCGTGCGAGCGAGGGAGAGGACTGATAGCCGCACTATCACGAAAGTAGCGCTACCCCCGCTAGCCGGCTGGCTAGCTAGCCTCTCGCTCGCGTGCGATATCTATCTTGTGCGGTACAACCGTTATTTCATATCGATCCAAATATTTTATATCCTCGTGCAATAACTGTAATAAATATAAAATATGCATGTGGATCTAAAACGTACTATGATTTCGTGCTTTTAAAATACTCCTGATCCTAGTGCACACTCGGACCCTTAGAATTCCAACGGGGCAACATTAATTTCCGATCAAATCTTGTTTATCACTAGTCAGTGAAAAAATTGGAGTATACGATCTGCTATGAATTCTTTATTAATTACTCTAAATTTGTACAGATACTGCATAACCAAAGTAACCAAAGACTTTAGTGCTCTAAATAAACACTTATTTGACAGCTCACGCCCGCAGGATTTACTTGAACCCGCCGAGCACTTTCGGTATAGGAAGACTGTTGGCAAAGAGGCTCGCTACTAATTTTGTTTACTCTCGACCTCTTTGCGGATCTAAAACGTACTATGATTTCGAGCTTTCAAAATACTCCTGATTCTAATGCACACTCGTACCCTTAGAATTCCAACGTGGCAACATTGATCTCCGATCAAATCTTGTTTATTACTAATCAGTGGAAAAATTGGAGTATACGATCTGCTGTTAATTTTTTATTAATTACTCAAAATTTGTACAGATAGTGCATAACCAAAGTAACCAAAGATTTTAGTGCTCTGAATAAACACTTATTTGACAGCTCACGCCCGCGGGATTTACTTGAACCCACCGAGCACTTTACGTATAGGAAGACTGTTGGCAGAGAGGCTCGCAACTAATTTTGTTTGCTCTCGACCTCTTTGCGGTTTGTATTTAGGGTAGCATCCGTGGATCTACCGCGTTCGTAGCTTACAGAAGCGAAGCATGGTACACGGCGAAGCTGCGGGGTCTAAGGTTAAACGGCTCTGCCCGACCCGATAGCGAATGAGAAAGATTCGATGAGTCTCCAACCAAGAGGATTCCCATTCGGGCAGCAACCGAGCGAATGGCGCTCTCGATCGCGGAATAAATCCGAACGCGTGGAGAAGCGGAGGGTTCATATCCGTACGAGCTTTTCGCCCACCTCCAACCCTTTTTCGCCTCGAAAATTCAGCGAAAAATCTCGTCCCGACTATATCCGATAGCGCACCCAATCGTCTCGTGCCACAGCCTGCTTTTTTATCCCTTATGCTTCGACCCTTTTGCCCGCCTGACGTTTAAATCTCCTCCACGAAGGACCCTTCGACCACGCCTGCCTCGCCCAGAATCCAGTACCTGCTCACACATCTCTCTCTCTCTGACATTGGAGGAAGCTAGAACTTTTCCAATCCTCCATATCGGAAGATAAACCATTCGGCAAATATCCTCAATACCAAATGAGATGAATAAAAAAAAAGCGAATGACACCTTACGGAAAAAGGTGTGTGACGTATTGAGGTTCAAATGTCTTCTTCAATAGGTCGGATTTTGCCGAGGTTGGGAAGAAAAAATCGTTGGTCTCTCAATTGGGTGAAAAAGCGAATTAAATTAGAACGGGATAATGAACTTGGATTAAAAATATCACGGTCGAATGCATAATGAAGCTTTAATGTAATCGGCACCCCATTTCCCTTAGAATTAACTTAATTAATCCGGAATTAATCGACTTTCGAATTTTTTGCCAATATATGTCAGTGATTTTACTTTCAAATCTTTCCGTATGAAATTGGGAAGGTTTTTCGAAAAATAAAATAAAAATGACCTAATCAAAGTCTATGGCTTCGAAAGCATGAATACCAATGCAACCAGTAGCAAACAATGATTGTGATGTTCCAAGTGGTAAAGGAAGTACGGCGATCGAACTAATTTGCAGGAATGGGCGACCATGTGTTCCAAGTGCGGAACCTCCGACCAACGAGGATATACCATCAAACCGATTGTAATCAGACCACCCTCGACCACGAGTTCCGGGCGCAACGGAGCTCTCAGAGGGGGTTGCTCACCTACCTAGCCGTTTGCCTCGGGGCATATTCCGATCGGACTAACTGACGATGAGTGCAGACGGACTAGTTGGCTTGTCTCGCTCGAGGGATTCCCAGTATCTACCAGCGGATACTCCTCAGTGAGTTGAAGCGAGCAGACATCCGAGTGAAAGTAACAGTGAAGGAGTGACTGAGTGAGTGAGCTGGATAAGGGGAGGATAGCTCCTGGATAGGGTAACTCGATTTTCGACTGTCTGTTCGCCCTATTCCAGCGTTTTCTCCTTCTCTCGCTCGCTCTCAGCTCCTAAACGAAGCTGAGTGAGTGAGCATACACTCGACGACTCCAGGAAACGATGAAACGACTGTGCAATCGACTAGGATAGACAGAAACGGAGCAAGTGGAGAATACCAAAGTGAAGTAGAACAGGGTGCGCAGTATAGCCGAGAGTGGTGAAAGTTGGATGGAGAAAGGAGAGCGGACAGATCCAAAGCCGGACCGCAAATCTCCGAATTACACCGAGAAAACCCTTGGTTAGGAAGGGGATGAGACTCTCGGCCAAAGAGTGTAAGAGCCTGAGAGATAGGAGCGAAGAACGAAATGGAGAAAGGCGAAAAATAGAGACCCCGACAGGGATTAATAATTAAGGAACCTCCAAAGGAATAAGAGAACCGAACGTCGACGTTCTGGGATTGGTTTTTTTTTCTCTCTCTCTTTCACGCTTGAAACTAACGAATTGCCAAAAGAAGTGGAATGAAGTTTCGTCGGATACCTGTAGAAAATTGTAGCGGAAGAGGGATTGCTGAATGGTAAATTATACTCGCGAATAAATCATTGAACGAGTGCGCATCGAGTGGAAGCTCCGTAGATACACACCAATGTCGGGGAGTCGAGGACAAACGTTACTGCAAGGTATTGTGATGCAAATCGTTGATGGCGCGCGTTGTCCAGTGAACGAGGATGGGAACGGCAAAGAATGACAGAGGCAAGGAAGGGTCGCGTTCTAAGGACCCTCGCGTTCAGCCAGGAAGTGTCTGAGTGAAGTCGGAGAAGATTTACAGGAATAGGTGGCGATAAGGAATTTACCGGAGCGGAAGAGTTTGCGCGCGAGAAAACTGTCGCTCTTCTGAGAGGCTATGAATTGGTGTTAGCGAGAAAACTGGTGACGAGTCGGTAGAAGGCGAGGAAAGACCGAACTGCTCAACAGGATGTGCAAGAGTTACACAATAGTTTTTCATACTGGATATTAATCTTCTTCTACGTGCTATATATCGTAGCGAGGGGACATCGCTCATTGTATCCACGTCAACCACCGAAAAATTTCTATCGATTCTCGTTGAAATCGTGGCAAGAGTCGCTACAAAAATATGCAGCAGTGGATCGACTTGTTGGGCCGCAGAGTTTTTGAAACGTCGCAATGATTCGCTCGTTTTTTTTTCTTACGAAAATACAGAGACTCCATTAGTGCGTGGAAATTTTTTCGGGTCACGATTCCTTGGAGCAAACGCCCTCATCTATCCTCTCTCCATTTCACTTTTCTTAACGCCCTTATTTCGGCACTGCCGGTCTTTTATGCTAACACACGGAAGCCGCGAAAGCATCTGTATAGTCATCCGGTACTTTGGTCACCATAACCAAGATTCCCTCGTAACTGTACACTGGTGTATGATACGCAGTTATTGCCTTTCGTATCTGCACCGCGCATTTTTATCTGGGTCGGAAGACTTTCGGGCTTCTCGTGTATATGCTTTTCGTCGTATCCGGCCCTTTACTTTACATAACACACATCCGCGTATTTGGCTCATCCTCCTCACGCATATGGAACCGCGAACGAGTTGCAGCCACGATAATTCACGAACAGTTCAACAATGTCTGAGTGCAAAGCGTGGCCTTCGCGGTCTGGAAGTAAATTCATTTAATTTCGACACCCGCACCCGTTTCACTGCGTTGGCGGTGACCCCGGACACCGTGAGGGCGAATGCCAGCGCACACGAATTCCCTCTCGGGATCTGGGCGCACCGCGATCGCTTTGCTCTTGGTGCATTGATAGAAAACGAGCCGAACCTAGTGCAGTAACAGTATATACACGAAGCTCCGAGTTCAACCCGAGCGCAGCCTTTATGCCGAAGTGAAGACAAACAAAACCCACCCCCTGAATAAATATAGGGTGCGTGGAGAGTTACGTAAGGCATCCCATCGCGCACCCACCAATAACAGAACCAGCTGTACCTACACGAACTACCGGGTGGCTTGGCAGTGGAGGCACTCGGGCTCACGGCTGCTGACTAGCCGGCCGGCGATGGTAAATTAACGGTTGCAATTTTAATGGGGCCGCTGAAAGGGAGGGTTGTCCGCTCGCCTCTGATTTTACGCCCCTCGGCCATCAGCCACCGACACCACCGGCAGCACCGCCTGTTACCAGAGAAGAGAGCACGGCCAAGCTAGGCCCCAGCTCAACCTGAACCCTGTGCTACCGGTCGAACCGTCCTCTTCCACAAGATCACGTTTTGCTTAACCACTGCATATTTTTAAAGAAATATTCACCCGCTAATATATTTGTTTCGTGTGTTGTGCTCGTGATTATTGGATTTGCAACGTTTATGGATTGTATTTTTTATTAGCATACTAAATATGGTACAAAAAGGTCCGTCTGTTAAAACTTTACCAATACCAATACCTCCGATAGTACTTTTTTACTCCACGTAGTTTTTTTTTACATCTTTTATTTATCGTCTGAAAATTTTATAGCTCATAATCTAATATGCAAATAAATTATTTGTAATGTGTTTAAAAAAATATATATTGTAACTTTCATTTCTATTGGCTTATCTATGTATTTGATAATTATATTTGTTTTTTTAAGTTGAACTTGAAAAATTGTTTTTCATGATTTTACGGTAGATAAATGTGTTTAAGTTTTGAGAATTCACTTATAGAGAAAACATCGGAGAGTGTGTGTGTGTGTGCTTCGGCGTGTGTGTATGTAATGATTGAAAAATCCAATTCAATTTTCATTCGATATACCAGCCTTATATAGTCGTTGTACTAAACTGTGCCTGCTTAAATGAGCATGATACGGAGACAATCTCTCTCCCCTCCACTTTCTTTAATCTAATATCAGCGTATCTTCTTATTCTCTGTTACAGAGCACTACCACATATTCGTGGGGGACCTGAGCCCGGAGATCGAGACGCAGACCCTGAGGGACGCCTTCGCTCCATACGGCGAGATCTCGTAAGTCCCCTCTAAGCTACCTCATTAAAGCCGACTTACCGCTTGCGCGCCAAGATATAAACGAGGCGAGCTGCAGAGCATGGCCTAGCTGTGGCCAAGGCGACGGACGACGGATACCGTTCTGGTAGACCTGGACCACAGCCGCTTCGCTGCTGCAGCTGAGACCATATAATGACACAAGTGCACTGAATAAATATTGTTTCGCATCCGAGCGGTGGATAACGACGTCCGTCGACGTGCGCCGACGTTCAGCCGTCGGATATTCGTCGAGCACTCTTGCTTTCGATGTCCCAAGTGAAACGCACTCTTGACGTGGGGCCCATTCGCGTGTAGACTCAAAGACAGAAAGAGACAAGCGTATAAAGCGAACGGGAGAATGACAGAATCGCGAGAAGAATAGATTGGCACGGTGTGTCTGTATGCGCGGTGTGAGTACAGAATCGGAAGCGGTAGCAACCGCTCGAAGTGCGAATAGCTCCGGCACGAGGCACAAAACCCGTGAAAGCAGCCCAGAAAAATTGAGAGAGTGTAAGAGCAAGAGGGAACCAGGGAAAAAGAGCGAAACGAATGGCGAGGGGGGCGCGGAGCAGTGAGTGCTTCAGAGTGTGAGGGTGAGATAGAGATAGAGCTCACGGGCAAAAGAGCCCCGTAGGAAAATCGATTCAAACTCTCTGCGGCATCCGCCGCGCGAGTTACCAGCCTCCTCTCTTCTCTCTCTCTCTCTCTCTCTCTCTCTCTCTCTCTCTCTCTCTCTCTCTCTCTTTCTCTCTCTCTCTCTTTCTTGCTTTAAAAAGCTCGTGAAAAATTGCCGGTAGTTTTCTATCTATTTTGTTTTCCCGGCGTCCGCCCACCGCAGCCACCTTTCTCTCTTGCACTTCCTTTCTCCTGGTACATTCACGCGTTCCTCGTGGCCCTCCCTTCGCTTCGATCCCTCAGACCACCGTCCTCCCGTTCTATCGTTCTCCCGCGGCTCTTCAAAGCCCTTGCAAACCGTGACTCTCGCGAACCAAGAGCGCCGCCGCGCGATCATTCCCTCGGAAACAGCCACCCCACCTGCTTACATACACCTTTCTACTCTCGCAGCCCGACGAGCGCTCGCGCGTGGTAAACACTCGAGATTAATTATGTGTGTGTATAACGCCAACGTTCCACTCTCCCGGTGGCAAGCTACCCAGCCTCCTTCAGCGTGCCCGCTAAATAAACGTTCGGTCGTTACTCGATCGGCAAGAATTTAGGGACGGAGAATTATCGGAGTACCATGGTGGTCTTTCTTTTCCCGCCGTACCCCAAACATTTCTCCTATCCGTTTTATACCCGCTTGGAACACACATTGAATACTCTTAATTATTCCGGGCGTATTATACGCATCATAAATGAGAAATTTCTAACGGCGTTAAATACTTTCCCTTTACCCATTTCGAATGAAATATATCTGCATATAAAAATAGCAGGTAACAGAAGAGAATTGCATATGGTCCTTAAGTATTATCACGAGTCTTCATCATGCATGAATTACTTTAATGCATAAATTTGTTACATTTCGACGACCGCAAGCATTAAAGTACCCACGCAATGACCATAGGTCATTTCTTTGACAGTAATGGACGATTAACGAAAATTCGAATCAGATAGGCTATAACCAAGGGTTCTCTTCTTTGATCTATTTCGCGAACTCTTCGACTTTTGGCAAACAGTGCGAAAGCCACATCATCACGCTTCCATCGAGTTCTATCGCCTCGCCGGTATCGCGTCACAATCTCGTCCGCTTGAGCAAAGCTCTCGACCCATTCAGGTTGCTTCGTTGGCTAAGCGAAGCTTTCGTCCCGTGAAAGCTTCTCTCACGTCCGCTTCATCCACGTCACTCAACAAGCACGGATATAGTCGGCGTATGGAATCTCGAGTAAACGGCTCATATTCCAAGCCTATTCATAGGATTACAACGATTGAAGAATGCGGTTCAAGTCCGGCGCATACCATCTCACTGTCACCGAGACTCCGGTTGACCCAACGGCCAAACTCCTGAGCAACTTCTAAATTATGAGTCACCGAGGCGTCTTTACGAGACGAGAAGCGAGTGTGGAAGACCTCTTACACATTCACGGTGCTTCTTAAAGCGTCGGAGGTCATGAAAGCGGAAAAACTGTATAAGCTGATACACGACTCTCGGGCTGCGTCGAAGGACCCACCCCCGAACGAAGGGGTACCAAGGACGATCTCTCGCTTCATAATGTCCTATATATTCTTCGTGTCTCCACGTAGACACAGCGGCGCTATCCGAGAATTCGTTATTAATATTTAACTACGGGGGAAAGATTAAAAAGTTTCCGGAATTTTAATATACCCACCGGGGTGGTGCAGGGAAGTGAGGGGGCCGTGGGGGAAGGTGATACAAGGGGTGAGAGAGGAGAAGTCTCTCCCCGCCTTCCTCTTTCGTACCCTGAAACCCTGCCAGGCGCGAATTAAAATTCGGCGTACCCCTTTTCTCGCAAACGGCGGTAGCAGTCTCGAGAATCTTAATGCAATCGCCCTTCTCGCCTTGCCACGATTAATCGCTCTTCCTTCGGCTGTGCACTCTACGGAATATTCACGAATAATTAAGTGTAAATTATTAGATACAGCTCTCTCGGCCAATACCCGAAATCTTTTTGATATACAGGAGGACATAAGGAATTGTTAATTTTAAGAATTTTGTAGATCGTATCGCAGGCCGTTTATACAGCAGTTTTTTCTATAGGTATGGCCACCGCGATAATCGTTCTGGATGAGCTATAAAGAGGCGTCTGGACAAAGTCAGTGCCCTGAGTAATAGGCCTCGGGGCCTCCTTTCAGGTCACTTTACGAGCCCAAGAGCTACCTCAGACAGAGATAGATACCGCGGTTCTTCGGCAGGCTTTGGCGAAGGCTGGAAGTGCGTGGAAGAGGAATGAGGAGATAAAAGGAGCAATTATTCGCGGGTTTCGCGGATCACCGTGGTGGGATGAGTGAAAACGGGAATGAGGAAAGAGATCTGGTGCGGATAAGGACCTCTGAGTAAAGCAAAAGGTTGGAGTAGAGAACAGTCATTGCTCGGGCAAGAGCGAAAAGAGTGAAGGGGGTGCGCGGCGGGGCGCTCGAGCGCAGAAAAGTTGACAGCCCCCGAAAGTTTCGACACCCCGTAGAAAAGCGACGGCTCGATTAGTTTGCAAACGACCGTAACTTTTCCCTCGAGATCTTTATCCGTATAAAAGTACGGGCAACTTTTACCCCGTGCCGATGCTACGGCGTAAGAGACACGGGGCGAATGGCGAGACCGGGGAAAGGAGGAGGAGGAAGAGGAGGAAGATATAAAGGGGGAGGAAAAGTACCGCTCGTCCGATTGTAATGTCCGGACATAATAATTCAGCTCTCTCCGTGCTTTTGTCGTTGATTTCGCTTCTCTCTCTATCCTCTTAATCGTTTCTTTTGCCTTTACTCTCTTACTCGTTGCCTCCGCTATACACTTTTTTTTCTTTTTTTTCTTTCTTTCTTTCTTTTGCATCGTTTACGGTAGAACACGAGAACTTGCTCGAGGAGTCTCATCTCGTGCTTCTCCTAACTACTTGCCATCTACGCCGTGCCCGTTACTCTTTTTTCGCTCTACATCCGGCTGCGATAAACCAATGAAGAAACGCTAAGATCTTCGATCTTAGATACAGACAATTGGACTAATAAGTTATGTGATTTAACGAACGGAAAAAAAAAAGACGTGGGAAAGGTGAGCTCGAGCTGGAGACTACAGACGAAGGAGTCGGGAGTGATCTCTGAACCAAGATAATTATTCCCCATTCGAGGGAAGCGAGCGAAATGGAGGCTGAGGGGAGCGGGAGCTGAGATGAGATGACTGGGGCTGGAATGAGCGTCACGTTAACCAGCCTCCGGCGGGAAGAGCTCTCGAGCACCGAGCATCGCGGTGGAGTTGTGGAAGCAAGAGCTCGGAAGCGCAGAAACTGGAGGGATTCAAATCTCATGCTGCAATGTGGCCATTCCGAGACTACTCTCACGTGCGCCTATGGTAACCGTATTTCACTGAACGAGCGTTACCGCGTCCAGCGCATTATACCGCACATATATGGATACCACGTAAGGCAACCGTTAGGAGCGTATATCCGTGGAGGAATATCGGAGAGATTCCGATGTATGGTTACATGACTTATGGGCTCTTCAGATATCGCCCGCTACCGACGATCCTCCTTCACGATGCCATAACGCGCGTAGTCCGTTCACGGACATCGTTCTCCTCCACCATGCGCAATGTCAAGCTAATGTGATACTGCTAAAATGATGGCCCGCTTGTCCGCCGGATCACTTCCTTTATCATTGCCAATGATAGAGATATTATTGAAGCCCATTACGTGAGAATGGGAAGGGCCTATATTTAGCATTCAATTTCATCCTTGAAGGCTGCATTCGCTTATCAGAATTTTCATACAGTCCTTTCGAGATTTCATAATTTCACTATTACAATACACAAATAATAAATAAATGTCGAAAACGATGACATTTAGCTATTATGATCTATTGATTTGTAAACTCTTGTGTCGTGTTGAAAAATCTTTTATTTCTGTGCATGGCAGTCTGCAATGTACTTCGATACAACCTCGGAATGATCTGCTATTTGCTTTATCAGCTCCGAGAAAAATCCAAGAAAAAGTTCTTAGTAAGATCCAAGAAACAATACATCTTTCTCCTCTGTTTTCCTGTGCGGAAAGTATCGTTTGCGAAACAGCTTGATCGATAGCATCGACATACGTAACTTTATACGGCAATGGTTGGTTATCCTGGAAAAGAGACTCCCTTTCCGTTATCCAACTGCCTGCTTCGTTCTCTCGGTTGTTCGCTGGTTGAGGCAGTAAACCACGCGAGGAGAATCTAGAATCGAGCTATAGAAAGGAGCAAGTGCAAGTCGAATGTGGAGGGGACAGAGATACTGTATTTGGTGGCTCTCTGCCTCGTATAGTGTGTAGGAACCAGCATTCTGGAACTGGTACGCGGTAGACGCGGACGCGGAACGGGGAAACACAGCGCATCCAGACCGTAGACAGTGCCGGAGCTTTTCTCACTCGCTCCTAAGTCCTAACCCACGTTTACCTGGGAAAGCCCTGATGCAAGAGACCGAGCAACCCCTCTTCACGTCCGCCGCTGCACTCGGGCTTGAGACGTTGTCAGGGCTTAAATCTTAGCCTCCACCTCCACTTCTTCTTCTTCTTCTTCTTCTTCTTCCTCTTCTTCTTCTTCTTCCCTCCCCGTCTGTACCTATCCGAGAGCGACTGGACTATAGTATAGCCTCCGACGGTCATGGCAACCTATACCGTCAGAGTTACAGCGCGCGGAGCTCTCTAGCCGCCCGAGAGCCAGCCAGCACCCTCTACTTGCTCGCTTGCACTCACGCACGTCGGTTGCCTCAGCCGTTCGTTCGTTCGTTCGTTCGCTCGCTCGCTCGAATCCTCGCGACTCTCTTCCACCCTCAAGCTGAACCGCCTCTCGACAAACTGACCCCGTAAACTTAGTTCACCCATCCCCGTCTGGCCTCGTCTACGCTGCTTTTCTCCGTCTCCGTCGCACTCCCTCTTTCCATGCTCGGTGGTTGGTGTACCCTTTCTCGCTTTCGCCCAGCAGCAAATAGCCCAAGAGAATTCGGTCCAACGGAGCTGTGACATAGTTATGACCGCTTTAAACGTGTACTATATACGTTGCAGTATATCGTCGACGGCGTAGTATATCCTGGTATAGCCTTTCGTACATATACATACCGTAATGCACGTATTACGATTCCCATGTGTACCATCCCGCGTGATATATATACTTGAGTGTGCCACTCCATATCGGATTCGTGTTCTATATCAAGTATATACCGAGAACTTGGCCGATCTTAGATCCCTTACCATCGCTGGATGTTTGAGATAAGTTTCCTTACTCCTACCTCTCATCACCTTTCCCAATTTTATCGATGCCTTATTCCCCGAAGAAGCTATCTCGCCACCTCCGCATCCACGAAAATTAACGTTGCACCACGTGGAATTTGTCGATTCATAAAACAGTGAGTTCAAGTTCCCCGAATTACGGTAACCAGACTTTCGACACAATGCTTGCAACTTTGCGCAGAATTTGTAATTTGTCGATCCTTTCAGCTTGGAATTCGATTATCATTCCCGGAATTACTCGTCTGCACGTTATCAAAGCTCTAACCGTTTTAGTCCGTAATTACAAGCGCTGTTGTTGAGTGCATTTTCTTTTCTTCTTGCTCCTTTCAGCTTATTAACTGTTTCATTCCAGCTGATCTGTAATCATAATTGCACCTATCTGCAGTGTTTTTGAAAATTCGTTTTTCTTAATTATTCGGAATCATGTTACACAAGTTACGATCACGCGGAAATAGACAATGTTGCCTTTTTTTTATGGTCCGAAGTATGATGATAATTTCCTGAAGCGTTCCTTGTAATCGGTGGTACCGGAAGTCTTGCCGGTTTAGTTCGTTTGCGCAAATCGCTCGGAGCACCTAAACGTCTACTACTAAAAAGCATATAGTCCACAATCTTCTTCTGTTCGTCGTAGCTCTCGGCATAGGTAGCTAGGTCAACGGGTATGAAATTTCAATGAGGCTAGTATGAGTGCGAGGTCTCTGCTTCTTCCACCCCTTTCCATCTTCATGTGCAGCGCTCTATGGCCGACGCGTCCCGGGTCACCAGAGGTGGAAAGGTTAGAAAAGTTTCAACGTTCCCGGCGAGATGTGGAGTAAACGAGAGAGGGAGACGGAGAGAGAGAGAGAGAGAGAGAGAGAGAGAGGGAGCGGAGTGGCCCACCAGGAATTATGCCTTACAGCTTGAAATATCGAGCTGGAAGAGCGAGAGATCTGCGGAGATGAGGGCCCATCGCGTATTCCCTTTGTAGCTGGGCCAAGGGATCTCTTCGGGCAAGAGAGTGGGAAAGCAAGTGAAAGAGAGGGAGTGAGAAGGAAGGAAGAACGTTCAGTAGTGCTAGCAGGTAAACCTGGTCCTAGTTTTCTCCCGCTGGCCCACACGACTCCACAACGATAGAAGAGAAAAAGCGAAAGACGCGAGAGAGAGAGAGAGAGAAGAAAAAAAGGTGAAAGGATATCTAGATAGAACGTCGAGGGAGAGGTAGCACTGGGTATAGAAAGTTGGAGAAAAGTCCTTCCTCGTGCGGAGACGGAATAGCACGAGGACTAGAAGGAGAGCGCTTTGAGTCGAACGATATCTCTTGATGTCCCGCCAGAAATCAAACATAGAGAAATCAGCGTCACGCGACGACGAGCCGACTGACGAGACCGACCACTTTTCCACTCTTATCTACATACTAGAAATTCTTCTATTCCCTTCGACTCGGAGGGTATTCACGGTATTCTCATATAGGTATGAGAATAACATACGTGAATCTATATCTATTGTCGAGTCACGTTTGGACTTTCAGTACTCTCGTTGATCCTCCTTTATTCACAAGATAAACTGGAAAAAAGGATTTTCAGGTACACGAGAAAACTTTACTTTACTCGAGTATAGACGACGAGTAAAGATGTAGTATTTTGCTCATTAGGTAATAAGAGCGGGAACAAGGAGTGCTCACCCAACCCGACCCTTTTCCTCAAGTACTTCCAGCTTTCATCACGCACACACTTCCCTCCAGTCTTCAGACGGCGAGACCCCGCCAGTTTCACGACTCTTTTTCATACTTAGAACAGTGGACTCCGTGCAGTCTACGTAATCTCGCTCTCAGAGCCCTCACGAGCTTTCTCAGAAGCGTGTTTCTTGGTCCGCCCCTGGATCCATCCGTAGGCCAGCCTCCCTCGGAGGAAAAGCCTGAACACAATGTCAGGGAAAAGAGCGAGCGCGAGCGCACTTGTGGAGCCTACTACTGTATGCCTCGAGAGGACGAAGGACCGACGAACGGATGGAAAGAACTTCCTCTTCTACGAGCTTACCTCAGCTGAGGATAGGAGAGAGGAAAGATGAGGAGAAAGTGGAGCCAGCGTGCCGAGTCCACGGCCCGGTCTCTTGTTGTCTGACTGAAATATTCAAGCCACTCGACGGCACAATGATATGTGCCTTCCTCCAACCTTCCGGTCTTCAGTTTCCTCTGTTGCTACTGTGCCTCTTTCTTTCTCTACTCTTACTCTACAGCATCTTCAAGAGTCGCGCGGCGGGTGGCCGGCCCGTTATTTCATACCGGAACAAGACACCCAACCATGTCCTCTACTTCAGAAACACTGGAAGAAGCAAAAAGTAGTTAACAATGACAGAAAATTGTCGTTTTAGCACCAATCGCTCCGCTTCAGAGAACTCTCTTGTTGTCAAGGAAGCTCCATTCTCACGATATCCGCTGTTGTATTTAGCCTCATACAAAATCGTGTCAATGAAAATATTTCACTTCAATGTCACGTATAATATAATATAACAACTACTTTTCTTAATTACTTAAAGCTCTCACGAAAAGAACGGTCAAAAAACGTTGAGATTGTAATTACGTGCTCGCATTTCGTTGATTTAACACTTTTCATTACATCGATACGATGGACTATGAACATTGTACGAACAAAAGCTATTTCCACTGCAGGCACACTAGAAACGCAAACTAAAAGATGAAGAGAGGATGGTACGACCGACGGTCGAGCTCCAGATAAAGCCGTGGACCGTCGGCTGTTCGTTGTGCAACACGTAAAACGGGTGAACTCATACACAACCCGTAGAAACGAGCAAGTGGGCCTTTCTGCTGGGCAACAGAAGCAGGAGCACCAAAAGCAGCACCATACCAGTACCGAGAGTGCCTTTCCGCTTCGTCTATAATGTGTTAAGCACACGAACGAAGGGTCGCACACTGACGCCTGGGCGAAACCGGTGTAACACAAGTGTATACCGTACCACCGAGTGCACCAACGTGCAACACGTTCTACGGTATCTGACCCTTCGCTGGTGTGGTATTGGTAAAACGGTGGAAATGTACAGTAGATCGAGCGTTTGGTAAAGAGACGGAGAATGGAAGAAGAGGAGATACAGAACTGTAGTGCGCTCTACCGTTCGTCCAGCGGAAAGTATAGGAAGTGAAGATGCACTGGCTGGAGGAAAAGAGGCGCTGCAAGAGAGAGCTCTTTGAATGCAACCGCGATTCGCGTCTGCTCGTTGCTGACCGAAAGAGCGGTGGTGTGCTGGCCAGTAACTGGAGGCCGTTCCGCACCGGTCTAGAGATTCGTACGAATATTTAAAGGCCGAGGGATTTGAAAAGGCTCCTCTAGCTCGCCTCAGCTTGGGGCTCAGGGTAGAGGGTCTCGCACAGAGTGTATATAGTCCAGTATGTCTCGAACTCTCTCTCTCTCTCCCTCGCAGTGGTTACAGTGACGGGTTCTCTGTGGCTACCTCGTGCTCCTCTTCCTCGCTCCTCTCCTCTCCTTCAAAGCTCTTTCTCGTTCTCGCTTGTTCCTGAAAATAGAAAAAGAGTGGTTACGGCGAAGAGAGGATAGAAGAAAAAAAAAGAAAAAGCTAAAAAATAAAAAAGTAGGTTAAAGGCGAGGGATCGAACTGCTGGTGCGAGAGCGGAGCCAGAAAAAAGATGTGAAGCAGTCAAAGTCCCGGAAATGGAAGTGAAGAATCCAGGATATTAACCGACTCGGGGTTTCGTTTATTACCCTCCTATTCTCTGCATGCTTGTGTCTCTTTATTGCTTTCTTTTCGACCCTGTTTTCGTCTCACCCTACGAGCCGTCTTTCACCCTCGAGAGGATTCCACCAATGTGGTTATTCCGGTGAATCGGATGTTCATTATACTTGGATTTCACAAGAACCGCGAACTCCGGATCCCCGACAAAATGGCTTTTTCACTATTGGTGTACGCGCATACTCGTAAATTTACCTTCATCTATATCGCGATAATGTTATGCGCATAACGCAATATCATTATGAGCGTTACTCCCCTTTCTTGACGGTAGCGTAAGCATCGCAAAACTTCACTTCAATTATTAATTTACTTAATTGATATGGCACATCGAAAATAAAAAAGCCTCCGATATGAATGATAATTAAAAATTAAAAATATTTAATGGCAGACTAACAGCGTTGGCTTTCGAAATCATAAATTTATATGGAACGTGCATTACAATTACTGCTCATGGCTTTTGAATATCGCTCCTGCCGTATTTCCTTTCTTTCCAGTAATAATGCAATAAAATGATTAATATCATTGCGCAGCTCATTCCGAAAGACACTTCCGGGAATTGATAATTAATTTCCATATATTAATGCCACTCAATCTTACACATGGAGAAACAAAAATTGGAATAATTTAACCAGTGTTCGTTATATTGGAATTCTCATTAAACGCGTGTTCCGAGATGCAAATACGGGAATTTCTATTTTTTATATATATATATAACACCGGTATTTCGAGAGCGAGTACCGAGAGGTATGCATGAGAGCCACGGGCGGGCGATTATGCACACTAATAAGCGCATTCGGGCATGCTTTTTAATCGTCTTGTAACATGTAAATTTTCCTGAAATACTAATAATTATTATATGAAAACGCAGTTATTTTTTTATACGCTTACGTAATCACTGACGCTGCGAGTAAAAATATCAGACTTTATTCCCAATAAGGTGTCCACGGTAAAAACACATGTTTACAATTATTATCAATAATTTCTATCCGGTCGATGGTTCGATCAATTCGATAAATCAGTGACAGTCAACCTTGCATTCAGTTTCATTGCGTATTATAATCGTGTTTTACCGTAACAGAACTCGTGCGGACATTTGAGGCATTTGAGGTTGAACGGAGGTCCAAAAATTCCGCCTAAGGATCGAGCTTCCAAGAGAGAAAAGCGTCGAACGTCGACTGTGTACTAACTATATTCAGTTGCGGGCACAAGCCTCGAGGGCTAAAGCGAGAGAGCTTGCGGAGCCCGATGAGGGTTGGTGTTTTTACGCTCGACTTCGAGTGTGAAGTTCTAGGCTGTCGAGGCGGCCGCCGTCGGTAGCACCTGCATTGTTATTTTAATTCCTCATTGTTCTTGCCGGAAAGCGAGCTATTCGAATGTACGCGAGCTTGCACCACTCCAGCTTTCTCGCTACATGCAGGACGATGGTGCGAGCTCGACTGCCGGTGGTCGAGTCAAACATAGCGTGAACACACGTGCAGAACTACGATCGGTATATTCAACCCATTCATCCAGCATCAAGTTTCTCGCAGATCCGTTGTTGGAAATTTAACAAAAACTCATAATTCACCATACGTCATTCCCGTTCATCTTCAAAATCTGAAAGCCTAATTGTACAAAATGTTTACATAAAAACATATTCAACTGTAGTTTTATTAATATATTTTCACCCACACTGTAATTGGTTCATTCGGGTACCGAAATCGTAAAATCGCATTTTTTCTGATATAATTGAGGTGTTAATTACAATCTTGTTCTCCGTGTATCAATTATTCGGGAAAATGAACTTTGCAAAAAGAAATAACATCCGGTGCTCGGGTCGACGATTTTTTTATATTTCTAAATGTAGTCCCCGGTACGTGTAAGCGATCTCAACGTCGTTTACCTCCGTGAGCGCCTACGCCCGCAACGAGAACGACCCATATGGCTATTTGCATAGACCAGCGCGGTGCTTCTGCCACTAGCAAGATCTGCAGATCTCGGTGTACTCGCGGCTCTCTTCTTACCTATGCATATGGATGCGCAAATGCTCGCGTACCGCACTACCTCACTAGGCCAAACCGAATTTCGGCTAAGACTTCATGTATAACGTTAAACTACAGTACGCCTGTAATACCTACCATACTTCTCATGCTGCCTACTGAATTCTTGTCGTCTCGAGAATTTTTTTTTTTCAAATCATAAACTTATTTTAAAATAAATGTACATAATTTTGATATGCTGATACTGAGGCCGTGGTATATGAATTATTGTCGGATCATTGGCTTCTAACGTCCAGAAGCAGATCCATTCAAAAGCATCTTAGAAAAAACCTAACACTGTTATAATTAAAATCAAAAAATTGTAATCCCTAACAAGAGCGAATATGGAAGAAATTTATTTTATAATTCGAATTTTAGCAATTCGCCGATAGAGTTAATATTAAAAATAATAATAATAAATGGCAGAACATCTTTGAACACAACGAAAATAGCTGTACCAGAAATATGGAGGTCTCAGAGGCTATTAGTGAACGCGAATTAACAGGGCAGGATTGCGCGATCTCTGAAACGTCGCTCATTCTGCGTGGCAGGCCACAGGAAAGTGAGTGGTAAGGACTAGCCACGAGACGTGTGAGCGTTGAGTCTCTCATTAAAAATAATTTCAGCGGTAAATAAAAACGGCTTCGTGCGGTGCTAAAAGGAGGAGGTTGTGGTGACTCTGCTGGACAGCTCGGCGCACGTCTCTATTCAAAAAAACGTTTAATTTAATGTACAATTAGAATGGGCTTGACTAACTTAACCTGGAAGAGTAAGACTTCTATGAACGAGAAGCCTCGTTTTTCACTCGCTTTCTTATTTCCGCGTTTTCTTCTTTTTTTTTTTCCTTTCTCCAGCTCATCGTCCCGTTGCTCCACAGCTGTGAAGCTTTTCCATTGACTCTCGGTTCTCTCTATGCCTCGGGTTGAGTTTCGTCGAGTCACAGGTAATGAGCCCATCACGCTCTGGTACATACCATATAATCTGCGTTAAACTAACGGCGTGTCCACCTGCTAAATGCGAATCTCTCGAGATGGTTTATCTTCTCATCGGTCTCTGGACTTCGGAGAAACATTAATGCACTCACTCCCAATTGTGTCCTACCCTAACATGTTCGGAAATCGATGTTACGACAGATGCAATGATCGGTCGAGGTCCTGCGAGTTCGAATCGTGCCGATCGCTGTTTTACGAGACGAACCGAAGAATCCGTCTCCACGGGAATATAGTGTTCAGGTGGAACGGTAAGTGGCTGAATCTGGCTGAGAGTGGCTTGATTCGCTCTTGTCTCTGTCGAGTATACCGAATCGTACTCGTTGAAGGGCCACGCTGACTATACCCGTTCTTTGTTCAAGTAATTTTATACGTAACGCGAAAATCTCTCCCTCTCTCTCTGTCTCTCGCTCGCCCTGTCTGTCTGTCTCTCTATCTCTCGTTCTGACTCGTTCAGTTTTCGAGGGTGCTCGACGTTAATGGTTTACGACCTAGGTTTCCCACAGGCATTCACGTAAAGCTCGTAAAAATCAGGCCATTATTTGGCTTCATTAACGCTTTATTGGTCGTACGGTGATATTGGACGATGAGCATATAGTGCGAGAGGGTGACTACGACCACTACCTCGAGCGTTCCATGGACCGGCTCTCTTCCTCTTTTCGCTATTCCTCTTTTAACCAGCGGCTCGCGAGGATAGCCGATATTTCACGCGAATTATTGGCTTTCGAAAACGCTGACTTGCCGATCTAATCTTCGTATATTTATTGCCAGACATATCCTCTACTCGCGCCATGTCCCTCTGTCCCCTTTTTGCCCCATCTAACGGCACTTCCAATTTTTTTTCTTTTTTTTTTTTTTTTCACTCCGACCTGCCACCGACGAACCGTACGACGGGAATTTCCTCACCAAGTATTCCTCGCGTTGCACTATACTCCAAATCGTTCATTCCTCGCGTCCAGATCACCTTCGACATGCAATCTTCCACGGAAATATAAGCTATAAATTTTCTTCCTCAAATCCGTGTCAGAACGGAAGTTGAACAGAGTCAAATGATGAGGTATAGTTTATATATTTTCACGGGAGGACAGTAAGAATATCCATTTCATAGGAATTTATGAAGATCCTCAATTCTAGTGTCTGAAGAAAAGTGTCTTTTTCAATATATTCATCTTCATACCGAATTATTGAACATTCGTTCTCACAAGCTGCCACTGCGCGTGATTGTGCTAGACGTACACGTGGCTATGTGTGTATGTGTGTATGTGTGAGGGTATTTTTGGTGTTTTTTTTTTTTTTTTTTTTTTTCCATCGGAGATATCGACATGCATTTGCTGCGTTCGAGGCCCCGTGTAACAATTAGAGTCGCGGGTGAGTTTGGGGTTGACCGCGACAAAGCGTACTGCTGCACTGGCAAAGTATCGAGCCGTGTATTTCACGGTAGCTCGACCCTTCCTCTCTGTGCCCATCCTCCTCGATCGTATCGTTATCCCGTTTCCTCGCAACATCGCGCATTCTCGCTCGATGCCTCATCTCCCGTTCTCTTTCGCTCCCGTACGAACGAACCAACGGCCTATCCTGCTGGTGAACCCGGTTCGCTTTCGCACTCTCCGAGCTATTCCAGTACGAAGGCGCATCGGGCGGAGAGTAGCTGTAGGTGGTCAGAGAGGAGTAGAGGGCGGCATATAGATAGGTGTACCAACATCGTCGTTCCCCTCGGCAGATCGGCGCTCTACCATATAACCTGCAACTGGAACCAATACCGAGCCGTGGCCGGAACAGGCGAGAACACATTTGCGGATTCCAGCAGCAGTAGCGGTAGCTCGGATGGCCGCGCGAGAGCATAGAACACACGAAAACACTCGAACGCTCCGAGACCAAACGGTCTGCGGTCCAACCAGTGGTGCTCAACAAACCGATAGCCTGCTCGACCGAGGGCTATGCTCGGAGCACGACTAGAACCGCTGAGAGGGTGGACAAAACCCCTATCCCATGCCGCCAGTAGCGGCCTTTCCAAACCACAACCTATTCCCATACCATCGCGTTGTCGCACTGGCCAACCCGTCCTCCAATACTTTTCTCTACCCCAGTGCACCAGCTATATACGTGTATAAAATCTACTACCCATAGATACGTGGTCACGTCACCGAGGTTTTTTTGTTTTTTCTGGACTTTTTTTTTTTTTTTTCTTCTTCCTCACTCGTGTGTTATCTCTGTGACTCTAGCTCGTAAGTCCCTCCGATTGGGCTTTCGCGTTTCATGCCAGTCCCGGAGAACGTCTTGGCGTCGTCGAGAGGCGTACACCGTACGTCATTCCTTCGAGAGGAAACACGACGAGAGCGAGACGTGGACCAATGAGAAAGAGATCGAGTGACTTTTGGCAGTGGTCGAAAAAGTTAAAGCCGAGTCCTCAGTTACAACTCGAACCACGTATTCTCTCCACTGGCTTTGTCTCCTCCTGCCCTCTGCACACGTATCTACAAACTCTCGTTCGTCCCTCACATGCCCACAAACGCACCCTCAAAGTGTACGTGTGTGTGTGTATATGCTCGTAGTATACGGCTCTCGTAACGATTTCTTTCCCGGAGGCTGATCTCGTGATTTCCGGAGAACCACCGTTTACGTCCCCGGAGTGCAAGACCCGTGCGCTGTAATCCCGTTGCTCTTGCTAACACGTAGGCAACACCACCGGTGGAAGCAGAAGTGGTGGTCATGGAGGGAAACCGCTCACGTGGTAGACGGATGGTCCTGGAGAGCTAAGCCTAGGGCAGTCATTTTTCCACGTAGGCCCGGATTAAAAATCTATTATTTAAGGCAGGGGTCGTCACGGGGGGATGAACCCTGTAAATTGTCCGCCTTAGGTAGCTCCTTTGTTCACTATCCTCCTGCTTGGGCACCCGTGGAAGGGAGAAAATAACTGGAATAGTGCGGTCCTCCTCTCGCTCTCACCCTTCTCTTTCACCGCTAAGGCCCTGTGAAAACTTGTAGTACCTCCTCTCTGCAAGTTATATGTACTCCGGCGGTAACTCCAGCTTCCGTCATGTACATCCTACACCCTATGTATCACACTATTATACCGATACTACTGATACGTGTGTGTGTGAGAGAGTGTGTATGTGTATTATACAGTGTAGAGAAGTGAAGATGTGGTGCACCTGTGAGTAAGCGTACACCACCGCGACCAGGGTCTACACATCCGGTCTCGCCGATAAGTTGCGAGGACACGTATTATCGTGAACGTACGACGTGAAATTTTCGAGGCGAGGCCCACTCTCTGACCGGTTGGCTATACTAGCTTGAGACTCCAACTATATCTACGTATCGTCCAATCCAAAGACAACGCGACAGAATGGGAGGGCGAAGGAGGAAAGGCTATTGAATTACTGGTGTGTATGTTGTTGTGCGATACACACATAGACACATAGGTATACATACTGTCCTCAACCTGTCCTCCGGAATACTCCGAGTTCCGTATCCTCGAGTTATCGACTGCTTGGTGTGAGAGAGATCGCCGCCGACGACGGGACAGAAACTTGACGAGCTCGATACACACCAACCACAGCAACACAACCCGACCAGCCCACTCTTGCCTTGTGCTCGCACTTTCTCACTGTATAACGACCCTACTGCTTGCACACGTCCACGTACGGCTACGTAAAACGAAATACCTACGTAGCGATATATATAGATACTCTACTTTATACCTATTTCCACTGCTCACCATGACGAGACACACTAACACCACTCCAGGGTTGTGTAAGAGTCAGATATCGAAGACGAAGGAGGCAATTGAAAATTTCTTGTAACACCAATTCCATTTCGAATTAAAATGTTTTGCTTCAATATCAAAAATTATTATATCTGACTATGTGTACCAAAAAGCTTGTAAGTTAAAAAATGTGAACGATGAAAATTATACGCAGTATACAAAATTTTCAAAAATAACGTGACCCGCAAATTTATTAGAGTGTTCCACTTAGAGTAAAATGAAAATTTGGTATGTTGGGTGATGATGTAACAGGGCTTCGCGTCATTCACAACTGTCAAGAACTTCGAAACATTGCCAAAAATTACCGAATGAAATTAGCTTTGAACTAGCTTTGGTCTGTGGTGTCCCTTAGTTCAGATTGTGAGAACATTTCGCTATAGCGTCTGGAGCGCGTGTTGGGCAGAACCATTCCCTCTTGGCTATGACGTGAGGGACATGATAAAGCTGACTGACCGATATGGATCATACTGCAAAGTATCCAACGTCGACCGGCCAAACTCTACCAGGTTCACCGTAGCGATTGCCGACATGTATAGCTCACCCCCCACACAATGCCGGAGTATGTACGCGGGAGGATAGGGTGGCATGTAAATCAACCCTCGGCAGCCTCGACGCGCTGGCTCTCCTTCAAGCGCATTCTTTCCCTCTTCACTCGCCTTTCCGCCGAGCCCCTTGCGATTCTCTTTCGGCGCGCCACTTTCCCCTCGTTCCCTGCCACCCTCGCGCATCTATCAGCTCACACCTTGTACTCCGGCAACTATTCCAACGATGTCGAAACAACCTGACGAAATTTCCCGTCGTTTTGTCCCGTCTCCGTCGAGCCGGCGTCGATCTTCCCATCGTACTTCACGTGCACGCTCGTCTTGCTCCGCTTTGGTGTCTCCGGCATCGCTGTGCTCATACTCCTGCACCGTACCACGACCTGCGCGCGACCTTCACTACCCTCTTCACCTGCTACAACCAGGAGCAGCCCGGCTTCGCACCAGCAATACATCCATTCGCCACAGCGGCGGCAGCCTTTCGAGTGGCTTCGAGAATGGAAGGAGCAGCCAATCGAGTCTTCACTCCTTTCCTTTCTCACTGTGTTTCCACCACTCCCATCCCTTTACCGAAACCCTCTCGTGGTTCGAACGAGCTCCGCTCTTCTTCCTTCCGGGCGACAAATTGAAATCGTCAGACCGGGAAAACTCCACCAAAATCCCGACCCAGCGCAGGTTCCTTCTATTCCTTGAGTTCGAGTGCCGATGGTGAGGAGAGGATGCGAGGCGGAGGCGAAGCGCTGCCCGGAGGCGGAAAAATCGGACTCGGTATTCCCAAAGGACGTGGACGGAAGAATGTGGCATTTTTCTGAAAAATAAAAAAAAAATTTTTTAAAGGCAAACGAATATGTAAAGGGTGCGAGTGACCGGGAGAAATGGCAGCGTGAGTTAGGAGATCGAAGGACAGAGACAGTGAGACGATGTGGCGAGGTAGTGAGAGGGATCGAACGAGGATGAGAGACCGCAACGCGAAGGAAAGGGTGCACGAAGGGATACTAACGGGCAGAATGAGGGTGAGCGGGACGAAGCGCTCTCTGTGTGGCCGTATAACCGGCGGTGTTGCCTTACCGGACGATATTTCACCCTGTAATTATCTTAGCGTGCAACGCGATAGTGCGGGAGGCGGTGGTGGCACACCGGTATTAATGCCCGCTGATAATGTACCAATAGTGTCCTAATGTCCCGTAGCATCGGTTGACTAATCGACAGCGGCTACGCCAAGCGAATGTACTAGCGGGTGCGGTGTATTCGTGCAGACCGGCCAGGACCATTCGCGAGCACCAAGATACCGCGCGGCGAGCGCGCACTCCGGTGGACCTAGTGGATTAACCTTTGAATTCTATCGTCTTCCCTAAGGGCGTATTCGTAGTATATCCACTGTGTCTACATGCAGGAGGTGGAACAGTTCGCCTTAGCTTTACGAGCTTGCGATGTACTCGTCGATAATCCCATCGGTCGAAGAGCTCTTTACTTTTCCGATTCGGTCGTGATGATACTGTAAAGGGTCATTACGCTCGTGGATCCCGGATGCACCACCAGAGGCGCTATAAGCGTTATTAGTACACATGCGACTGTATTTAGCGTTAATAAAGATTCGATACTTGAACCGAAAATCCGGGGCCAAATTTCACTTCTCGTTATATTTTAGCGGTAAACTCATTGAAATCATTGAAATGAGCTCCGCACGTTTATTGAAATCGAGCGTGTACATACACTTGGGGACTCGCTCGAGGCCTTGATGCGCATACTGATAACAACGATGTGGATATAGATATTGATGATTATCCTCCATTCTGGCGTAACTCATTTCAACGAGGTAATTTGGCCTGTATAATCATCGATACTATAACTAGCCGAACAATTTCAATAAACGTGCTTTCTCTTCCTCTTCATCGTTCTTTCTCTCTCTCTCTCTCTCTCTCTCGTTCACTCTTTCACTGCACGTTTCAAAGTTGAATAAATAATGTGCGTATCGTGTCTCCCTAATTTTCAATGCTCCGATAAACACAACGGTTAATCCGATTTATTTGTAAGTATCCAGAGCACTCCACGGTAAATATATTCGTACGAAATTGCCGACACTGCAATCGAATAGAGAAACATTTTCGATACGAAAATTACGAAAAACAGTGGAGAATCGATCGAGTCTTTGAATCGGCAAGTGGCTCACGAAAATCTTCAGTTTTCATAGCGCACATCAGGAATTAATTTGGTACAAACGGTCGTGAATAATACCGATGTTTGTGTGTACCGCGTGTTGGCGATTTAGCGAACTAAAAGCTTCGACGTTCCTGGCATGCCAACGGAAAAAGACAGAGGTAGTTGATGGGCATATAATAGCCGATGAAAGTGTGAGAGAAATAACAGAGCGATAGAGGCCAGAAAAGGGATATGTCAGTGGTGGAAGCCGAGGGTGGGAACGGTATACACAAGCAACGAGATTGCGAGGGGGGAATGCATTGAGCGAAAAAGCACGAGCGAGAGAATTAGTATAAACCGAATGGTGGAGGAAAACTCGCATGGATCCAGTAATCGGGCGGTCGAGCGTTTGCAGCAGAAACGGGCGGCCGCGCGCGTCGAGTTCCTGCCAGCGTCGATGAAGTTTTAAACTATAATATATCGTTGGTCAGAGCCCACGTTTCGCGCTGCCGTCGAGTTGCCTCCGGCTTCGACGCCCATTCGTACGTGTATATGTGTGTGTATTTGGCTGAAGGGTACGCAAGTATGTGCAAATGATTCTGTTGGATGAATGTGTGTATGGGCTTCGCTGTTTCTATGCCTATGCCCATACACGGCAATTCCTTATTTGTATGACTGCGAGGCAATACTAAGCATACACTAATAATAACTACTAGAGTTTTCGCTATGATTTTACAAGTGAGAATGTATAGATTCTGATGCATGTGTGCCAGCCTAACCCAACATGAAACGGCTCTCGCTCTCCTTGTCCTTTGCCACTCTCTCTCTCTCTCTCTGCTTGCCAGCAGCATGTAGGGTAAAAACAGTTCTCGGTGGTACGTCGTCTGTCCATCCAACATTCGTTCGTACGTAAAGAGAACTACGTATACTGTACGTACACCGAACAATGTCTGTCCGAAACAGCCGCGATTTCTCTTATCGCGTATTCAAACGCTAAATAATGGCGTAACTTCTCCTGGTGCTGTGTGGTGCTGGTCGCACATACGCCAGCCGGCGACGTCTGATCGCAGCCACTAACCCAGGATGAGGGCGGGTGAGAAATTCAACTCGGCTGCAGACCTGACCGTCCGCCACCGCCGCTGCACCGCTCCTCCGGTCTCCTTTTCTCCCTCGCATATGCCCACACACTACGCCGCGGTGAACGTAATTCCAGAGAAGTGTGCAGGCTACTCTCACCATCGTTCACATCCAACATCAACGGCCCACCGGCAGAACCAGAACTCCAGAAGCATTTTCGTGCTCATGGTGGTTACCGAAGTCGAGGCATTCGCTCACGTTTCTTGCAGCATGAAAGTACTCAGTGCCTCTCTCGGTTCTCGCTGAACTACGCGGACGAAAGTCGTTAGGTTGTGCGACTGGTCGAGAGTGGACAAAAGCTTCAATCCATTTCTATCCAAAAGACAATTTCACGAGGAAAAGTTTGCCGGTCACGATTACATCGAGACAGAGGGAGACTATTATTTTGGGCTTCGGGACCGGAATTCACGCGGTGTACAGTGTTCATTACAAATAGGCTTCTGAGCTATGAGCAATTCATTGGACTCTCGGGTTGTCAACGACAACAAATTTGCACAATTTTGGTAGATATAAACAAAGTAAGTTCAAGCTATTCTTTGATACTGACAATCATTCGATACAGTAATGAATTACATCGTCTTTAAAGTCTTTACACAAATCCAAACTACGAAGTCACTAAAAACATCAGAAAAGTGATTGAAGCGGGCTAAATTTTAGAAGTAAGAAGCAACGCCTCCACTGCTTGTTTCTTGAAACAAAATACCATCACCAGCAGATAAGTGAGATTGTTGTGTCGAACAGCGAATAAGGGGCTGGACTCGGACTCGCATTTTTTTTTTTTTTTTTAGTTCCACAAGCCTTAAACATAATCATGTGTAACAAGAGCAAGTGAGACGGAGAATACGAGGGACACCAGACTCTGGAAAGGAATACCGCAGATGGATGGATGCATTATTATAACGAGACTCTGCTTCCCAGACATGATGGAAGACTCGGGATAAAGAATGTTCCGGGACGACGGAGGCGTCAGCAACAAGACGAGAGTACGAGAGAATGAGAGAGTGAGAAAACGCGGGAACAAGGGAAGTACGGGGGTGATATCGATCCCTGCCACTCGGTTCGCTCGCGCGCGCGAGTGAAACGCATGCCAGCGCTCGAATCTGTCAAGCGTGTTTCACAAGCGTCGTTTCTCATCCTCGGATTTTTACACGCGGGAAAGCTTGCCCGCGAGCTTCCTCCATTTCGCTACTTTTTGTATCCGGGCCAGAAGATTCTCGCGGACCCATGATCCACCCAGTCAGCCCTATCGAAATGTCACTCCCGCTAGGCCGAATATAATTTTCCCGAGTTTTGTGAATCACTGCAAGACGGAAACCGTGTTGTAATCGACAGTACACTGTCAAAAACTCAGCGCGTCAAAAGCAATTAGTGGAGACTTTTGAATAGTATCGACCCATTCACTGCCAATAGTAAACGCTCCTTACAGCTTTGAATTAGCACCATTGTATTGAATTATTTGATAGCGACCTCAACACGCTTCGCATTCATACGCGAGATGAATAGATGGATAGCAATAAATTCGCAGCAATTAATGCAGTGTTATTGCACAAGTCAAATGGTCAAAACGTCATTCAATTTTATTCACGAAGTCTCAAATGCAGTACGTTCAAAGTTTCAAGGTTATAATATACAGCTTTTGAACAGCAGGAACTGGCACTGCTCGTCTCTGTGGGGACATATTAACACGACTTTCAACAAATTTTTTAACAGTCGAAATAAAATTTTCATACCTCTATGCATCTAACTTTCCAGGTACATTGCATCTGCTTATTTATTTTACTTGCAGTAGTTAATATAATTTTAATCAATAGGCAATTTAGGTATTCCTATGTGAATTAAATTTTTATTGTGCAACGAATAAATCAATCGTAATCATATTAGACAACCTCGGTCTGAATTGGAAAACCGAAGCTAATTTTGTATTTCGCTTTCTTTCCCCTCATCACATTTTTACAAACGAAAAAACGTACGAATCAGACTGCCGGCCGTTCGTTGAACACATATTTGGTTTGGGATCAGTGAGAATAATTCCGGCGGATTAGCCCTGAGCGTGGTCCGCTTCTCCCAGCAGAGGCTTCGCGACTGCAGAGTTCACAGGCCAGAGACAACGACTCGGCAGTTACGAAGGGCGATGAGGTGAATACGCGCGTTACCGGCGAATCGTAGTCTCGCATCGCTTTCAATGCTGTGCATTTGGACCTGAGAAATTGGATTTAATGATCGCCCCGAAGCGCGTCAACACGTTTTTAATACAGACGTCGATTTCAAAGTCTCCGGCGAGGTCTTCGGGTCCCTCTTTCTCTGAGCCACGATAATAAGGTTCTACATTCATGAACGCCGTTTAACGGCCCTTGTAACTATCAATTGGCATTCTACGGCGATGTACCGGATCCTTCCTCAACGGGTTTCAATTTTATCGAGAAAATTAATTAGGGCTCTACCCTTCGAGTTTTTCCAGGGGCCGTTGTCGTCAGCGACATCGTCGACTTTGAGGAGGAAAAAGATCGAGGAGAACGCGCGGTAGAAAAAGAAGATCGAAAGACGAGCACGAAAAAGACACGCGCGACGGAGGCGGAGATAGAAGAACGATGGAAAAAGGCGCTCAAAACCCAAGTGACTATGAAGGTGTGCGACACGAGCCTCGAGTAATAAGGAAGAAGAGTGTGGTGGCTTGGATCGTTCGCTTACTTTCGTGGATGGTTATTTCCGCCGCCGCCGCCGTCGTCGTCGTCGTCGTCCTCGTCGTCGTTAGCATCGTAGCTGCAATGAAGTATATAAACGTAGGATGCCACGTGCACGTGCTCACAGGCACTTGATGACACCAACACACGTGCAAATAACGGCTGGATGAGCGAGAATAACAGATAACAGATTCACTAGCTTGATATTGACCAAGACACCGGGCTGAAAGGGGCTCGTTAATTTGTAAAGAACCCGGTGAGTGAAGGGTACAATGCGCGAGGTGAAACTAAAGAGACTGATACATTCAGCCCACCGGAGATAGGGACGACGATCCTCAAGTAGGCTTTGAGAGAGAAAAGGCTGAAGATCGGTATAAGGTGTGAACATGCTGTTGTGGACAAGAGGGTGGAAGCCAGTCACCACGTTTTAGCTTCTATCCCACAGCGAGGATGAAGGGTGAAAGAAAAGGGAGACGACGAGGGCGAAAGAAGCAAAGGGAAACAGTCAATACCTGTTGATACTCGGTTCAAATTCTTCCTTTGCAAAAGACAACTTGTACTACATCGAGTGTTTGAAAAGTCGCGCGAACACAGATACAGATACGCGTATCTAGCGCAAGCTTCTCTTCGGTTCGACTCGAAAACGGTGTCCGCGTAACCGCGTTCGCGTAGAGTGAGTTGCTGAGAGAAAGTGGCGCGACACACTTAGAGACGGGTTGCTTTCTACTTCGTTCTCTCTGCCCACCCGCCGCTCATCCTCCTCCTTCCCCTCCTCCACCTCGTCTCCCTTTCTCGTCTTCTCGACCTCTTTCCCGCAAAGTTCGTACACCCTTTCCGCACGGTGAATCTGACTAGCCGGCTACGATAGCTGACGGTTAGTTTTTACCGAGAAAACTGCAGTAACCCGTTCAATTTCACCGTGTAGAATGAGTATATACGGTCTTCGGGGTACCATACGCTCGCGTCGAAAGCGCCGAAAGGGAGAAAGAGCCGAGATAAAAGAGAAAAGAAACGAAGGGTAGGGAGGCCTGTGTCGTAGTATATAGCGCGGCAGAGTGGGACCGACAAGAGACTGTGTCGAGCGTGGCGAGTGAAGCATCAAGGGCGCGCGCGGTGCCGGGCGCTCTCTGACTCTTCCTTCGGTACACGCGAAGGCACCGTACAAAGTTTGCCAAACTTGGCCGTGTTGGGAAAGTATAGAGGAGAGGACCTCTGTACTCTTTTCCGAATACAAGAGCCGAGAAGCTCGAGTCTCTTCATTTTTACCCCGGTCTCCCCGCTCTCGACTCGACTTCGCTTCGTTTTTTTCTCTTCACTTTTCCGCTTCCTTCCCCCCCCCCCCCCCCCTTCGTTTGTTTACCTACAGTTTTACATTTTCCTTCAGCGAGGATTCCCCTAGGCACGCCGATAGCGCGCTACCCGTTGTAATATCATACAACATTCTGTGTACCGTATTATATAAGGTACACACGTACGATAGCGCAATATTGATTATTTTTTAATGAGGATGCTGCTCCCTCACGAGATCCTCTCGCTATAGCGTCGCGCAATTGAATAGTCAACACTGGTACTGTACAGTCACCCCTACCGAGCATAAATACGGCGTTGCATTTGCTTGTAGCACTCCCGACACCGCCACGACGATCGCTAACACTCCCGGTGAACATACCAAACCCCAAAGTGCTCTCTTTCATCGAAATTACTTTCGAGCGTTTCCCTGCGCAACACCGGCGCTCTGCCTCCGAATGCCTCCAGGCTTTCTCCTCCATACATACACATTTCACACAGAATAGCGGCGTCCTGTACTGTACCGCGCCGAGGCTTCGAGTTCCGAGGTAGTGCAACTGACACTGCTGCCTCCAGAGCCACCACATCTAGTGAGGTGTCACTTGCGCTAGATGAACGCGCGTAGGGTGTTACCGTACACTCCCTCTGACTATATATGCTCGCCACCCAAGCTACACTTGCCTATGCATGAAGAGTGCGCCGTATATACACGTGCACTTTCGTCTATACGCGTCTCCGTCCGTCCCACTGCACTGCACATTGCGCTCCGCGCTTTGGTTAGATTGTCTGAAACAAAAAAACAAAAAGATAAAAAAAAAGAAAGATGAAAAGAAGAGGAAAAAAGTAAAGGGAATCTCTCGAAACAGAAGACAACTCGCCACGGCTCGCTATTTCTCTCGTGATGCAGTATAAATATTCTTGAGCCAACAAAAATAATACCGACCTCCGTTTGTTTTCCTGTTTCATTTATTTTGTCTTCCTCTTTTAATGAATAATATTCGATCGGGAAGAAGGGAAAGAGACGCAGGGATGAGGTCTAAGAACGATATCGCTCCTGAATACAATGTGGCATGATGCAGAATGAAAGAGGTGCTGCTGCTGCTGCTGCTGCTTCTGCTGCTGTACCTACAAGAATGACATAGTACGTACCAACCGGAGCCGTCTGCCTCTCTCGGTCTATTCAGTCTCCGTGCTCTCGCGATTGTTTTGCAGTTTTAATATCCAAGATTGGCGAATGCTGTGTGGGGCGGTGCGGTGATGGGGCGGATGTTGCGGCTCACCAGCAGCAAGGAAAGCGCGAGGGTGCCTTCGAGAGTTGTTGAGGGCTTTACTGTTCTATAACCCAAGACACAACACCAGCGTCAGGCGTGGATGCATTTTAATAATCTTCTCTGCGGCACCGATGGCGTATACCGGTGGCTTCATCGTCTGCCGGCAATCCACGCCAGATATTTACAATAGCGATTGCGGGAGTGGATTGACTGTATCCGGTTCCCCGGATCCGTGTGGCACCATATTGTCTCTCTTTATCCGACCACAGTCAGCCTCTGATCGTTGGAATTATATTGGATAGGAACTCGGTCATACGACAAACTGAAATTCACCGGGAAAGACAAGCGCTATAGCCTCTTTTGCCCGTTCTCCGAGACTATTTTCAAAGATAGTAGTAACAAAAAAATAAAATAAAATTAAAAGGAATAAAACGCCATGCGGAGTGAACGAACGAGAGCGATAACAGAATAGGATGATGGGGACGCGGATTTCCGAGGCGCAGATGCACCGACGCATCGCCGGCCCGAGCTTCGAGAGAGAGAGAGAGAGAGAGAGAGAGAGAGAGTCGCTGGTGTGCGGTTGGCGAGGTGGCCATAAACCTTTCCTCGCGTAATCTCAATCGCTTTATAGATTTCTAATAAAATAACGCGTTAAATCAAGAATGCGCGAGCTGTCCCGCGTTGACCTCGTAACACAGACGACGCGGTGTGTTCAAGGCTCCAGCAGTGGCTTCGCGCGCTCAGCTGCCACCGATTTGGATGCCGGACATTTTATCGAATAACGGAATATATAACGACAAGAGCCCCCGAGAAGCGGGGACTGTCACAGTGAGGAAAAATTCAAACAGTTATATCGGAGGCGCGGTGCGTTCTACCGTGGAAATATTTACTTGTTCCATTATTTCGTTATTCGCGTCGTTACTCATTGTTGTGATAACTTTAAACACACACACGCACAGGCAGTTGTCACACCCCAAGGAAGTATCCACATAAGCTGAATATACATTTTTCTCGGTGCATCCTTTGGAGGCGCGCTCGTGCCGCGAGAAACGAGTCGGGGGAACATTTATTATTGTGTACACATCTCCATATATACACGGAAAAAGTGGATAGTTGAGACAACTACCATTTTACGAGCTGGCTATAAATAAGTTGCTGGAACGATTCACTCAGTGCATGCAAGCACTTCGAGTAGTTGACACGAAATGGGTTTGCATTAACCATCTTTATGCTTACCGCAACCCATTAAAAATGCTTTTTCATTTTTGGGATTAGATCAGGCAAACTCATCTCAACCGCAGTTAGTGTGTTTGCGTGTTGCGACATCACAGGGCCATGGTAGTCATGGAAACTGCTCTCCAAAGGCACAAGTAACTCACCAGGGAGATCGCACAACTCACCGGTGAGTGCGCACAACTAATTGTCGGTTCTCCCAACTAACCAGTGGGTTGCACACAACCATGATAGATGTTATCACTGCGAGCCAGACTACGCAACTAACAAAAAGTGGTTATCCAAACACTCAAGAACAGCGATGTTATCAAGTAAAAGTGAACCCATAAAATGAATTTTTCGAACGTGCCCAACTCATTTTTTTTTTTTGTGCACGTGCCAGCAGCTATCGATTTTGTATTACGTTATACCGCGGTTGAAAAATATATATATGCGTACAGGTGCTTACATCATGTTGCATAACCGAGTGCATACACGTGTTCGATGCTTCGGTCATTGCATTGTCGGTTCACAAACGCTCGATCATAAAATAAATCAAGAGCGAATGAAAAAAACAAAAAAAAATCGTAAACATGTGTACAACTACATCGAAGTTATGGTCGGACACATCGGGGGACATCCGTGTCACGAGCTCGGAGATCCGTGCGGACCATCGAACTTTCCGCTCTCTTGCGAGCCGGACAAATGGTACCGGAAAGTCGACCGGGACGGACAGAGACCTAGAAAAAGGGAGATGGAGATAGAAAGACAGAAAGTCTGGTCAGGGAGCAGCCGTGGTGCTGTCCTATAGCAGCGAGAAATAAAAGATCTCTTTTACTCGACCTCGCATACTACCCTCGGGGGTTGAAGGCGCTTCCGCTTTCCGGCAGCCTGATAATTCGCGGTATTTCGGTATGAAGACATGAGTTCCAACGTCGGTTGTACATACCACGTATATATATATATATATATACATATATATATCACCGTACATACTATGTGGCAATGTGGCACGTTGCTTCGCTCTTTCCATGTACTGTACTTTATATAAATATATATATACACACACACACACACACACACACATACGTATCATAGAAACTATAGGATCGCAAAGGCAGGCATGCCACCGCCTCCGTGTGTTCCAATAGAAGCAGAAACGCGGGACGCGTGCAGGGCTCGTCCACGCGGGCGGCAAACGAGTGAAGAGAGAAAGCGAAGTGAGTCGAGCGAGCGCGGGGAATAAATTCTTGTATCAAGATTCAAATAAATGCATTCGAAGCCGCGAGCAAAGTTGTATTCCGCGGGGAATACGGGAGAGCGAGAGACCGCGGCGTAATACTCCGAACCGCACGCTACCAGACCACCTCGTACACTCCAGAAGCTTTCTTCCACGCTTCTACTGCTCTTCCTTCTCATTCGCCTTCACCGTTTTTTCTTTTTTCCCTTTTTTTTTCTCTTTTTTTTTTTTTGTTTACGAAACTCACGCCTCACTTCCACCGCTTGCATTCTTCTTTGGTCGAACCTGCTGCTTCTCCTGGTATCACGAATGCTCAGCACAGTTTCTGCTGTTTCTCCCCGGTTCACCCTTTACCCACCCCCGCGATTTATTCATTTATCTGCCTGTAGTTCCCTTGAGCTCTGGTGTATACCCAGCCGCGCTTTCTTATCCTACAGAAAACACCGGTACCAACTCACTTTCTCCCCTACCCCCCAACAAAGCGTTCGTCTACCTAATCCGAAGTGAAATTTGCCAACTAAAACTATTTCAATCGCGCCCTGGCAACTCGAACCAAACGCATAATTCACCGAGGGTATAGAGCAAGCTGGAGGTAGTTGGTACTACGACTCGGCTGAGGAAAGTTAGTGGTGGGGAGGGAAGTGAACACCTACGTGCACAGAAAGCAATGAGACGGTGGGCCAGCGAGTGAAGGAGGGGGGAAAGAGTTACATCCCGAGCGATGATGAATAATTTAGTGGTTCGCGGGAGAAAATAGCCTAAAGTGCATCAGCTTCGCATCCGCCCCGAATGTACGTCGCTTCTTGATTCTTAATTCATAGTCAGGTGAGCTCGGGAGCTGCATATCCCATAGCGAAGAAATTGTTATCGATGACCGGATTATCCATAGAATAGGGGACGTCCTGCACGGCGACTGCTTTCATGGTGGTCGAACTCAACGGGATCCTACTTTATGCCATCTTTTCTTCGGTATTCAAGGAGAAAAATGGGTGTGACCGATAACGGGGTAAGCAACAAGAAGAAAGAAGAAAAAAATTTAGGCAGAGGAGGAGAGAAATCGATGATGTTCTCTTAAAAATTGGCTCGTGTCGATTGAACGGAGAATAGCTGACGGTGAACGAAAAAGCAGCTACAGTTATGCTTTTTCTCACAGGTCGATCGTGTGGAGGTAGTGCCGCTTGTGTAGGGTAAAGCGTCGTCACGCTTGGGTGCAGCGTCGGCTCTCCAGCAGCACTAGCAAACACCAACACCAACCCCCGAACACCCACCCCACCCCCGCCTCCCCTACATTCAGCAATAAAAAAAATCAATATTTTTCTATTTCAACGGGTGCAGAAACGATCCGGGACTGAGACTACTCGCTACCAGTAGCAACGACAAGGACCCGAGTAACCAAGAATGAGTTTTGAGAGAGAGAAAGAGTAAGAAGAAATGGTCCAACAAGGACATTGCAACCTACAGCTATAATAGAACCGTCGCTCATTTTCCTCGTTTTGTTTTTCCTATACTTTTATTTTTTGCAGGATGTGAAGTGTTAGTCAGTGTGTTTAAACTTGAAATGAGGGCTCCAAAAAAGGCAAAGAACAAACAGCATCAACATCAGACGTAGTGTTGGTATGGGTTCGAAGAATGATGACCGGAACTGTCCCGTTAGTGCCAGCTGTGATCTCAGATATATCGCCAGAGCATCGAGACTCGACCAATAACATATAGTATCCGTACGATCGATATACATGTACAGAAATGTGTTACTCAAAAATGTCAAATATATCGTCGTTATACTTGCACCAAATTTTGGCTTTCATCTGGACTACACTTGGATATTTTTACGCGTGAGCTTGCAGCAGTGAATCCATTGCGTGTTTTTTGTTATTCCTTGACATAGTTATTCCATATGTCACAATGTAAACGTATTACGTATCGAGTACATCATATAGGTGACACTGTCACGAGGGTAACATTTAAACAAGTCTAAAGGTCCCGCGAGACCGGCGGTACTTTCGACGCCGTTATTTTCAATGTTTTGCAGATTGCATCGACTCATCCAGCCCATAATAAGTGTCGTCTATCGTGAGCCGTTAATCTCTCTCTCTCTCTCTGTCTATCCAGAAGCCTTACTCTCGAAATGTCCGCAAATGCCTCGAGCAGGAACGTCGTCAGACACACTCGTTTCGAAGCTCAATCTCACCCTCTCGGCAAGCGGGTTAGCTCGTCGCCGAGGCCCGACGCGCAATATGTACATACATTGTACGTTGGTACATAGGTTTAGCACAGGTAAAGCAGAAATATAATATCGCGAGTACACAAACGCGTTTGTTTAACTGCACTATACAACTCTCCCGCACAAATATAGATAATGCTATGTTGCTGGAAAGCCGTGAGGTGAGGTACCACCGAAAGCCCGTGTCTCTCGCACCGATGTAGCACCGTTGAAACGCGATAGCGCAGAGAAGCGCCTCGTAACTCCAAACAAAATGACCGACGCTGCCGATAGCCAGAGGGTGTAGAGAGAGAGAGAGAGAGAGAGAGAGAGAGAGGGAGGGAGAGAGAGAGAAAGACAAAGAGCAGAAGGGGAGTGAGGCGGAAGCGAGAACGCGGTGGTTTCAGTACCCGGCCATTCGGCACCACCGACATGGATATTGCGAGCGTTAAAAACGTGCAGCACGTTTCTAGCTCAACGCGACAGCAGGAGCAGCAGCCTGGCGCGGATAGCTAGAGCACACGATACACCGCTGTACGTATACAACACGAACGGCCGTACCACTGTGCTCTGCTTCTGGGGGAATAATATTAGGTAGGCATACTCACGATCATGTCAGGGCACGTTAGCTTCAGCGGCGCATACCGGAACGCGAAATGGCATATAGATATAGATATATATATACATATATTTTTTTTTTGTAAATCAGCGAAATAACACGATTCTGTGTGTGCAAGAGGGGGGAAAAAAAAAGAGCGTACGAAATCACAGAGGCGTGTAAATAAATTGGGTGCTTTTATGGCGTTCCCTCGAAGTGCCCCTGTATGTTTAATGGTCTGAGCGCGCGAGTGGGGAAAGAGTGGAAAAAAAATAGATGGGGAGATATAGCTGATGTGCTACAAGAGTAACGCGCTACGAGTGCTAGTCATTATGGTCCACCGTCACACGGATTACCGTTGCTGCATTGCCGCATAGCACCGAGGTCGCCGGCATTGCTCGTTGCTCGACTAAAAGCTGTCGATGAACGTGCCCGAAATTACCTGCCGGCTGAGCATAATCTCGCGACTATCGCCGGTACTCCCCGAAAATTCACGGCTGCGGAAACACCCCGTATTTCGCTGTGTGTTATATGCACCGTATACTCGTGCGATGATGTTTCTAAAGGCCGAGAAAGGTACGTCGTAACACGCCCTGAGTAGAAAACCATCGAATCTACTCGGACCTTCTTATCCTGACGTATAGGATTCAAGTAGTTTCGTAGATATTTAGCTACAGCTAGAGCAAAGTACGACGTATTCGTGTTATACACACCTGCAGCAGTAGGACCGAGTGTAAAAATAAATAATAACGAGACAAGGCAATCGTGGATCCTCTCTTCCCATTCTACCTTCTCTGTGAGTCTTACTCTCTCTCTCTCTTTCTCACTTTCTCCTGGACGCCGTATAAACTCACAGCTGCAATCGAGCAGGTGTGTAAGCACATCTGAGCTTGCTCGCGGTTGTGTCGGAGGGACAAAGAGGACCAAGAAGAGATGACTGTGTTCTCGGTAAGCCGTATAAAGAAACGGGGCCGGATCTCGAGAGCTTAGCTAACGCCGGAGTGGTTAGAAGTGCAATCAGCATTTACAACCAAAGGGGAGGTTGGGGGGTGGAAAGTTTTGTTATACCCGCAGCTAAGTGTGTCTCTCTTCCTCGCATTCACTCTCTCTCTCTCTCTCTCCCTTTTCCCGACATTCGTACATTCTCAATGCATTCGAGGATAGACAAAGATACAAAAAGCACCTCTTCGCTTTCCAACATCCCCCTTGCATCTGCCACACCACGCGCATAACCCCGACAGTTCCGCCGCCACGGTGCTTTATTATCATATGTTTTTACTCGGTGCTCTTCCTTTTCTCTTCTCCCTCCTGCCGCTCACCCACGACGCTGAGGACATCGTAGTTTTATTCTCGGTCGGAACCGAGGAAGAAACTCCTCCACCTCGAGTCTTCACTTACTCTCATCGTCCGTCTTCGTCTCATTTTCGTCTTTCATTCAGCTGTCTTCGTCTTCGTTCGCATCCACTTCTTGTTCTCGTCGTCGTAGTCATCGTTGTCTTTCCGACTCTTCACTACTTTACCGTCTTCCCAATGGCGCAACGCCTATTCGCCAGTTTTCTCGTTTCTCTCCACTCGAGCTCGGTCTATCGCAATGTGGCGCCAAGCTTCGTGATGTAGGCGCGCGAGAAAGCCCCGTGGAAAATGTTGGATTCATGGAAAGTGGAACGATGGATCAACCGCGCTCAGCGCGATCGAGGAAATCACGAGGAAATGACGCACCTCCCGAGCGGCTCCGGGGGACGCGCTCTCGATTATCGGCTACCGAGAAAGATCGATATTCAGTCGATCCACGTTAACGCGAGACGACGAAGAAAGTGAAGCCGCTACGCCTCTTGTGATGCTGCCGCTGCCGCTACTGCTGCTGTTGTAGCTGCAGCATCTATCGCTATTATCGAATGACATGTATAAGGACGATCAGAGCCAACATCACGCTCGGATGATCAGCAAACGATAAATTTATTTGAAAAATTTCAAGCGTAACGCTTCCTCCAATCTTGAATAGAATTCGATTTTGCTACTTGCCGCTGGTACTCGACACAGCTCGTCTCTCTTTGGGCCACCGCCGCGCCAAAGACAATGAGATTCTCTCGAGATACAATTATAGTATACGTAAGCGTTAAATCGTCCAAGTTTGGCGAAGCTGTTTGCGAGTGCGAGAGATAAAGCTCGAGCGATTGGAGTAGCGTGTGAAACGATAGGGAACACGGTAATGTGGCCACTGCGGCGTGGCCACTATACTATACTAAAGCTCGCGTAACTATACAGCAGTATAGCTTACCAGTATAGAACCCGACCGGTAGCGTTATCGGATGCGCTTGCTCTCGTGCGCGAGCCCGCGTTGTCTTTGTGCACACCGGCGTGGCCAGTCGGGGAGCAATAAATATGTTATTAAAATTACCATAACAGCGAGCAGTAAAACGGAGCATTTTGCAGTTAATTTTCCGGTTATCTTGGTAATAATCTCGTTTACGCCTGGGGCAGTTAACCCTTTCAGATAGGAGAGAACGAGCGGGAGGGAGGGAATGGGATGTGGGGCTTGGTTGCTCGTCGAAGCTCCGGAATGAGGTGCGGGAGAGGAACTGTGAAGGTGCGGAGAAGGCAGACGTGAATATAAGCTGCTTCGACGAGAAAAACAAGGATCGGGATGAAGTACGAGGCGATAGTTCACATTGTATGATAACGTTGTCGAGTTTCCGATAAATGGTTAACTGTGCTTATGTGTCTGTCATGTGAGACTGTATTATTTGCATATACTAGCTGAAATGTTAGAGAGAATCAATCGAGAAGTAGTGACGCTGAAGAGAACAGCAGCCCAAGCAGAAACTTATGTAACTATAACTTTGGACGCCCTTTGAAGTACCGTCGATACAACTGGGGGCGGTTTTATGAGCCCGAGAGGGAAGAGGGTTGCTCGGTGCAGTCCTTCTAACAATTAGCTAGCTAGGCGAAGCTCGCGATGGAGTGTTGCTTTCTTCGCTCAACAAAAAGCATACAAATTCCAAGAAAGTGTTTGGATCTCGCCTCAACGCTTATTCCGGCTATTCTCTATCTTCACTTCGTCTGTCCCTCTGTATCCAGCGCGCTCCTCCGCACATAGACTGTTATTTCAAGAAGCGTACGGATGAGACAACTCTTTTCCTATTATACACGTTGAAACTGAACTTTGTATTTCTTGCTTGAAGAACCCGAGTCTTCGTACATTCTACCCAATGCAAACTGGCTCGACTGAAAGTTTAGCGAGAGGAGGAACGAATCGCAATGTGATACAAGACTCCGAGGGTGAATTTTCGTTTTTAATTAAAAATATCGTGAGAACACAAACGAATGAGATATCGATCACGAATAATGATCCATCATTGTGTCGTCCCTACAAAAACATTTTGACCCGAGGATCAATAGATAACAAATTTCCCTTAGAGACTCGAAGAAAGGACGGAGCTGAAAGAAAAATACGGAGTAGGCTCCTCGAGGAAAACCGTTTATCTACTTTCTGCTTCCAGCTGACTCGGTTTAGGGGAGGCTGGTTCGCAGATTTTTCAGGCTTCCCGACGTTGGCCCTAACCAGCATCGCGAGCGTGTCGAGGCGAGCGCGCCGTGGCCGGCGTTGAGTGACATCATGGAGGCGTTATTAGAGAGCAGATTGATGAAGGCCCCATCCTCCTTCCCGGCGTTTCTCGCGCAACCCTAGTCCCGACGAGTACCCGGAGGCTGCTTTTCTATCTATCTATCTAACTGCCTACCTCCCCAGCTTCGCCGGGATATCCTATATTCCTCGAAGCTGCTGAACTAATGCTCCAGAAGCGTTCGCCCCGTTGTCATCAAGGTTCACTCGCTTCGCTCACGTTTTCGACGTTCCATAAAGCGCGTTTGCAACGCGCCGCTATACCGTACACACAGCCTCCACTTTCCTCGACTCATTCCTCTACCTCATCGAGTCCATGCGCTTATCTGATCCAACCACTAGAGATTTTTCAGCACAAAGATTTTACCGCTGACGAGCATTTTTTTTTTATTTCTCCTCGACGACTCTGCGTCTCTCTCTCTCTATTTCTCATTCTCGCTTTTCTCTACTCGACCCCGCCCATCCACAGACATAATTAATGAGTTTTGGCTATCCCGGCATCCGTGGCTCAATGGCCACAGTCGCTCAGTTATAACGTGAAAGAAGACGAGGTTACGGAGTATAAGGAAGGAACGAAAGCTGAGCTGTGAAGCTGAAAAAAAAAAAGAAAAGAAAAAAAAAACGAGTACTGAAAAAAGAGTGCATCGATGCGGGGATGATGAGAGAGAAGCTGCGCGAGGGCGAAGCCAAGGGAGGTCGAATCCGCCAGAAGAAGCGGTAACAGAAGAAGTTGAAGTAACCCATCCTTTCTTAAATAGAAGTAAAAGATGAACGAGATTGTGAGCAGATTCAGCTTGAAAAGTGAACCCACCGTAGTAGGACAAATACATAGTTATATAAAGTGAGAAACAACCGTTGGTATATATACGCGGTATATATAAGCGGTAGCTTTGCAACCTCGTGTATTCCCGATACTCACTCGCCGTCTGGGAGACCGAGCGGATGCGGGCATGACGATACGCGATTTTGCCAATTCGGGCTTTGGCTTGGCACACTCCATCGTTCCCTCACTCCCGCTTCTTCGGAGAGCTTCTCTCTCTCTCTCTCTCTCTCTCTCTCCCTATCTCCCTCTCTCCCTCTCTCTGGTCCACGACATCCTATCGACTCGACGACCAAGTCTTAAGGCTCCAAGGTTCGAGGCTCTCCAACGTTTTGCAGAATACCTGCTTCACTCTCCTCCATGTAGACTTCTCTCCTCTCCTCTCCCTTTCCTCCCCTCGACAATCCCCTTAGGACGTTAAAAAGTTCCTCTCGCGAGCCTTCGCTTCGGTACTCTTCCTCCTCCCTTTCTCCTGTTCTTTCCATTCTTACGCGTCGTTGTTATCTCAGTTCCTTCCTTTCTTCCTACGGATACTGCAAGGGAACGAACCGGCGTCTTGTCTTTCGAGTCCCATGAGTACTTCGGCCAAGCCTCTCCGCCTACTGCCCGATACTGTATATCATCGGAGCTTCACCATCTCCAACATGAATTATTCCTATTCGTATGCTAACTTGATTCTGTATAACTGATAAGAAGTAAATTATAAACTCGGTTAGCGTAGATATAGAGTATGGTGAATGAAATTATTACGAAGACGAAATCGCATACGCGTGAATTTATATTTACGACATTTATCAACGTGACTCGTGTTTATCACTTCCCTGTGTTTATATCATAGTGCGTAGAGATAAGTAGAATTCGAGACCTTTGTGCTGCATTGACTGCAAAACGCCACGAATTTAGATTCAATTCCAAAAAATTCCACAAGCAATCTTTTTATTTTCGGTTATTCCGATTATTCACAATACACAATACAATAATTAACATTCTACAAAAGACATTGAACAGAGATAGAAGTCTGCCAATAATGTTCGCCTTACTTCAGAATGGAGGGATTACCGGTGCTGTCTTTTATCTGCAGACAGGATATGCAGAAAGGTAGTGGAAAAGGGGAAAATCAATTAATGAGTGAGGGGGGAGGGGGAACGGTGCAGCGCGAACAGATAGAAAATTGAAAGAAGCGGAAGGGTGACGGGCATTCAACAGATATACACAGCTCGTCTGCGAGTGGAGATCGAGAGAAAAAGAGGAAACGCGGGAGCCTCGAGCTTGAATTAAATTCTGAGATTTATCGCGTCAATAACCCGTTTATTAATTCATTATTTATTGTTCTTTCCTGGATACGTATAGTCGAGCGTACGCTCCGAGAGCATTGTTTCAGTGGTGCGGAAGTGTTGTTACAGACGATTCCGTTGGAATCGGGGAAAGAGAGCGAGAGAGAGAGAGTGAAAGAGAAATAGCTGTGAGAATGGAGAATCGGGAAGACTGTGAAGTGGACTGGGGCCGACGGTGTGAGGAGGAGAGGATATTTCCAGCCACGAATGGAAGCGAGTGAATGGGGCGAAGGGAAAGGGTGACTTTAGGTGTGGGCAGTGGCATGTGCCATCGGCGTGTTTCGCATCTAACTTGTATTGACCATTACTCAACATTACAAGTTCTACGTACCTCCGGTCTGCACGCTGCTAGTTCGCTGTTTCGCGACGCTTCCATGTAACCGTATCCGTGTATATATATATATATATATGTATATATGTACATGGCTGCATGTCCCGGTTACCGGCACCTCTATACATACATACCCGATTTGCTCTTCCCACTTCACTTTCCGAACTATATACGCTCAAGTCTCTCTTTCGCTTCTCTCTTCGTCCATGCAACGCGACCTTCCCGTAACGTTTTGATTGATCGCTCTAATTACGAGAACCACAGTTTCTCCGCTCTCGCGATGAAGACGAAGTGGCTGTGTGTCGACGCACACCGACGATTTTAAAGAAAGAAAACGTTTTCAAAGAGATGCTCGAATTAAACTCCGTAAATAGAGCTCACCGCGGATTAGAGTCAACGATCGCTGAAGGGCGGCTCTCTCTGCATGTTCTTCTTCGCAGGCTCTTCTTTTAGTTCCTTGCTGAAAGTAACATTCTAAATGAAAAGAAAAAAAAAAGATAAAAGTTCTGCACACATCTCCTCGGGTCTATAGGATTAAAACGTCAAAAGATAATAATAACCGCAAACGTTTTGAAACAGTTTTCACGAGCATCTATAAGGAAAGAAGATTTTGTTTTTTTTTTCAATTACACAAAAGTCTGTACATGAAAATGTAAGTTGAAGAAAAAGAGGGAGCAAGAATTAAGTAAATAAATTTTCTCGTTACTTTTGTTTCGGGAGTTGGTTGAAGTAAAGTGAAACTCGATGGCTGTGCTGCTGCTCGGTGCATGGTGAGTCGCGGAGGTACGCTCTCAGAAGTGGAGAATGAACGAGAAAGGGAAATGACGGTGGGTAAGACGAGCGGCAGAGGAGAAGAGGTCGAGGAATGGGTACTTGGGTACCCTCGCAAGTCGAGAGTTGTAACTCTAACCCGGGGAGCCAGCCAGCTTCTTGCCTTCTCTCTACTATCGATTACTTACTCAAGCCAGCCAGCGGCACCCTTCTCAAGCCATCTCCGCTTCTCACTCTCGTCTATCCTTCCTAGGTACTCGCGCTATTCACAGCGCCGCCCACGTTCTCTCATCTCGCACTTGATCGCGCTCTCTATACTCGTGCACCAGGAGAACCACCAGCTACGACGAGTACCAACCTCCACCACCACCACCAGCAGTAGCAGCAGCAGCAGCAGCAACCTTCGGAATCTGTCGCGGGGATCTTGATCGCAAACGATCGTGAAGCTTTGAGCCCGACGCGCTCACTCACTCGCGCCTCGTACTTCGAACGAACAAACTTGAAAAAGGGACACGAGCGAGCGAGCGAGTTATGCTTTCAGCTTTCGAAGCGCCAGACGCTTTCACGTCCCGAACGTAGGAGCGCGGCTCTTTCAACCAAAACGTACTTCCGTTCGACGTGTACTTACTTTACGTACGAATATCGCGACGAAGCTCTCTCGCATACATAAATTCGTCTACGTGACGTCATAGAAACTAGTTACAAGATTTTGCATTTGCAATCCCGGGGATTAGCGACGTTACGTCACAACACTCGTCGACTAATATAAATATCTTTCATCAATCACGACGAGCCTTCCCTTTCTGTTTTCTTTTTCTTTTTTTCTTTTTTTTTTTTTTCGATTTATTTAACGAAAGCGCACTTGACAGACGCGATAATACCCATACAAATGTAAACGAGGCGATACCTTTTCACGCTCTCCCGTCTGGTGTCGTACAAAGTAACGGAATTTCCATCGCGCGAGGGGATTCTCGACGTCAGCTGATCCTACAGCGGTATAACAGGGCAGCGCCCCTTAAAGAGGAAAGGACAATCCGCAAGTGTGCGGGATTCTACGCTGTGCGCCGGCTGCCTTGGCGCCCCGCGCGAGGGTTGAATGACTCGATGCGATACAAGGTCCCTCTTGCTCTCCCTCCACGCCATTCCACCACCCCCCCGTCAATGCCGTCTCAAACACCACACCGGGACAGCCACGATTGAGGGAAAAAAAGTGCTCTCAACTCTCGGCAACAAAATTCTCAACTCCGCGAGGATGTTTCTTTTATCTGACACCACTTTATCGGCGTGTACAAATCTATTTAATTTTTCTCCTTCAAAAAATTCGCAACGCAACATCGGGAAGATTTGTCGGATAGGTACTTATTTCTTTGATGGCTCATTTTTATTCGAAGCAATATTTTTCGTACCGCGTCACAAGGGAAGCTGCCTCCCTTTCCGTCGGCACGATTTTTTTTATTTTACGAGAATTGTTACAAAATTTGGTGGGAAGTTTCAGACGAAACTTCATTTTTGCATCTGCTGTTTTGGATGTTAGGTACACTGGGTTAGGTATCAACACTGATTAAACTAACGTAATATTACATTAGAAATGGTGCATTACCCGAGGACGCAACTAAATTTTGGCTCCGGATGAGGAATTTGTATACATAAAATGAAATTTCGGGGAATAACGAGTTTGCAGCAAATTCGTACATTAACGATTCAAAATTCAGCTCATACCATGATATAAATGCGTTACGAGAAATTTGAAAGTGTAATTGCAGTTTAATCGACGCCATATTATGCAAGCTGTAACGTGGTATCTTCCGCAGCAATAAACATACGCATAACTGAAAGTCAAATGAGCGTATATGTTACAAGAATTTCTAGAAATCAGCTTATATAATAATACCAAAATTGTACATAGTCAATTGAAAGCCTTAACTGCAAATAAAGGGTTATGAATCCTATCGAACACTTGCACTAGTTCCAATAAATACCAATAACCCGGAACAAAGCTATTTCATTGATGCGAATTCACTCAAGTGAAATAAATCCCTCCTCAATGTAAAACCATTGAAGAGAGTACACATACACACACATATAATTTAAAAACGCCCCTCGTGGCAATAAACGTTATTAATTAACTTTAATACCAATCCATTTTTAAAGGTTAACGACGTCAAATGTATCGAAAAATTCCACTCTTGTCTTCGAAGCCCGTGAGATTCACTGCATTGTACTCACCACCGTAAAATCGCATTTGCTGGGAATTACTGAACTCGAAAGCTTCTCATGCTCCCTTTTCTATTTTTCCACTTTCTCATTTTCTCTCGCTTCGGCTTAAGTGTCGCGGTTGACTGACTTCCACCAAGGTACCGCCCAACTCTTAAATACTTTTACCTCAAATGCGATCGATTTGGCCGCGGCTATAATGTTAATACCTACTGTCTGGTCGATTCGACTGATTGGGTACATGCCAAAATGGCTGACGAGACAAGCTCAGCGTTCAGAGTGGAAATCCCGTCGACTTCGGTTCTGCGCCCGCACGACGATACCAAAGCATTCGCCCCCTGATCCTTTCCTCTGGAAGAAGAAATACGTCCGACGTCTTCTTCTACTTCTACTTCTTCTTCTTCTTCTTCGTTTTCGTCGCATTCCCCTTTTCTTCTCATTTCTTCCACTGGATTCAACTGCGAAGCTTTTATAGTTTGTTGCTCTCGCTCGCTCGCCCACCAAGCCGTGGAGTTTACTGAAATATACGTACACGTATAGATATATGGGCATTTACCGTAGACGTGTAAAGAAATCGAGTCGACGTTCCCGACAACGAAAGCGACGACGATGTCTTTCGCCGAGGATTTTACTCGTGGAGTACATCCACAGACACACAATCCCACGACTTTTTGACCTGAAACCATCTTTTCTTTCTGTGTTACAGAGACTGCAGAGTCGTCAGAGATCCACAAACCTTTAAGTCCAAAGGATATGGATTCGTTTCGTTCGTAAAAAAGACGGTAAGTACTCGAAGTAACTGTTGAGCATGTACCGACGATAAAATCTGTAGAGTAGTCCGAGTACAGGACCTCGGTGTAGAAAACCAATCATTGAATGCAACGAAGATGAGCGAAAAGTCAACCACAGCATCCAATCACCCCCCATACACTCGTAATACCCGTAAGAAAATCTCACCCCCTTCGAGCAGTATATCCGACTCCCTAACCACAATTCTCAAAGCTCATTTCTTTTTCAAGAACTACGTACAAGCGGACCGAGTCCGCAAAAATGTCACTAGAGAAAATTAAGTAATAATCGTAAAAGAAAACATGCTGGAATGGTGGTGGCGTGGCACGCTCTCGCGAATATAACTTGGGGTTGGATCGTGTACAGTGTGCGAGCGCATATAGTCAATACATAGTCAAATATATATATATATATATATACATAACTTGCACGATTCAGAGATATCTGATTATTCGTATCTCCCAAGTTTCAGTGTGTACATTCTCTTCGCAACGTTTTCTCACTAATCCCTGTTAACCCACCCCCATCCACAAACTTTCCATGGTCAGACTCCTCTTCTTTACTTCATTTCCCACAAAGTACCTTTCGTTTGTATGAAAGTTTCAATAACTATCTTAATAATAACAATGATAAAATAAATATACGCGCGTTAGAATTGAATAATCAATACTAAACGACACTCGTGTGAGATTTGCTGTTTGAAATAAATACTTCATTAAATACAGGGGACATTTATTTCCGCACAATTTTCCACAAAAGATAAAGTGATTTAATTCGAATTGCATTATTTATTGTAATTACGTGCAAAAGCTGAACTATGTACGGTGCTCGGTATAATAAAGTAAAGAAAGGTAATATGGTCAAGGTCATTTGTAGCCTGTGCCAATAAAGGGCAAACACTATCGTTATGAGAGAGCAGCAAGAACCAAGTGCGATAGTATACCGATATATACGACAGAACTAGTTATTTCCCAGACGCGGACGCCCGACTGGAAGCCACCCCTAGTCTACCTCATCCTGGTCCCCAGGCTGGTGATGGTGGGTGGGCGTTCCAGGAGCAAGAACGAAACTCGTGGCTGTCCGAGAGCTGGATGAACAGTGGTCCAGCGACCGTACTACCAGTAGCATCATGAGAAACAGTAGAGGCAGGGTTTGAGTCCGTTGCCGAAAATCCGCAACGTAAATCACTGCGAAGATAGATTGTACGGCCGTGGTTAAAGCAGAAGGCTTTCCTTTCCCACGCTCCCCGACGTTCGTGGGACCAATGTTTCCAAGGGCTGGAGTGCACGGTGCATTAGATAGAAAGGAGGTATACACAGCGTACGTATTAGTACACACATAGATCTCTAAGTCTTCCGTGCGGCAATCCACGCTGGTGTAAGAGCTCTTGCGATGCTCAGTCGTCGTGAAGAAGCAGCTAGAAAACCGCGACGAGCTGACTCAGAAGAAGTGGCGGGGCGGGGGGGGGGGGGGGGGGGGGGGGGTCTCGTCGGTGTTTTAATGTCCTATCGATCTCAGAAGCGGAACCGCGAGGCAGTGACGACGGTGTACCAGTAACAACAGTGTAGCAATAGAATTAACAGCAGCGAGAGCAGTAGGGATCGTCAGTAGTGCCGGCAATAGCGACTGATTTGATCGATAGTAACGGTAGCGGTAAAATTATAACACCGGCAAGATGAGCATCAGTTAACGACAACAGTAACAATAACGAAAACTATCGGTTGAGTATTGGTACCATCTGTACTGCGACTTCCTCTTCTTCCGCCATTTCCGGCTTCGTACTTTTTCACTCCAATCTCCGGACATCGCATATTTCAAAAAAACGAGTCATACAAAGTTGAACGCGCTGGACCCCAAAGCCTCGCTCTGACGAAACCTCTGAAAATATAAGCACTTTGAGTTTCAGAAAGAGCGGGAAGCAGGTGAACTCGGACGTTTTCTCGATATGCTACGTAGAGTTACGTACCGTACATGTGACAATGTGTACAGCCTTCGACAAAGTGGTATAACATTCTCAATAGTCGAACACACTTTCACGACGAACTTTGCACCCTCCCGGCCCTTTCTCAGCGACGCCCATTCTACGACACAACTCTCATCGCTATACGAAAAGTACCTTTGAAGCCGCGTTATCGAATTGATCGATTTCCGGTTGGCAGAGCTACCGCTCTGTCGACAAGACCGCTCTGTATCCTGAATACGTAAGACCCTCTGTCAAAACTTCAACTATTCAATTTGTTCGAGTAAACTTTCGCGTATATCCCGCGCGTCATCACATTATTCAAGTGACCCGAAAAGAAGTCGCGAGTGCGTGTTGGCTCAGCTTGAATTTTCAACGTGGTACGTGGATTACCGGCTATAGACGATCGAAACCAGTGGCCGGGATTGCTGGTGTGGGTTAATATAGATTGTACACGCTTGTGCATAACTATATATACCCTGATGAGACCTACGGCACAAAACAACGACGGACAAAGAGATACAATTGTGGCCTGCTTTGACTCGCGATGTACGCGGTTATCCAGCGTTCTCCGTGGCGCACACGACTCGCCTCGAAACATACGAGCCATGTGTGCATATAAAGTTTCGTGAAAGCCACGTAAGCCGCCCGATGGGGCATGTTGCGTATCGGCGACGATGGCCATGACTTAGTAATGCGTGTAAAGCACAGTAGTCGCATAAGACGCAGAGGCGGATAAGGAGGGAAGTGTCAGGGCACGAGGGGCCGGCCAGCCAGGTAAGCGAAACCAAGAGGTCGTCCGCCGGTGTTACGCCCGATCGCTTCCCTAGAAGGGTGAAGTGGCGCAGGTATTATGCAGGGCAGACTGGACAGCAGGAACACCACGAAGGAGCTTGCTGGCTTCGCCAGTACGATAGAACTAGTGGTGCACGATCCTCCAATAAGTTATTCCTCTCCTCTCCACCCCATTCTCCGTCTTCTCGTGAACACCACGTGTCTGTTGCGAACGCGGTAGGGTAAGGTGAAAAGGTGAACATGGGAAGGTTGGGCATCCAAGTGAGAGCGAGAGAGAGAGAGAGGGGCGAGGGCTCCCCGCTACTACGAGCAAAGGTGCAATAAGCTTCGTACGTATATATGCATATATCTATATATCTATACACATCGCACCTACCTTTCGACATACGTGTACAAGCCTTCGAGTCATATACCGTGGAATATCGATCCCAGCTCTGAATCGGTGACTAGAGCACTGGCTCGACGTGTACACAGCACCAACGCTGCATTCTCGAAGCACCGACTCCTTTTCAGGAGTATTGCCTCGTATATCTATATACGTAGGCTAACCACGCGCGCGAATGTGCCCTATCATAGCCAGAATGGAAATTCGAATCGGAAATACTTTATCTCGTGTGTGTGTGCTGCGAAGGGGTTCCCGCAAGGCGAACGACGAGGATGCACTGGTAATACATCGCAGGTTTTGAGTTCCGATCTTGATGCGAGATTCGCCTCTCTCTCTCTCTCTCTCTCTTCCTCTCTTGATCTCTTGAATTCACACCCTCACTCCCCCGGTTTCTGTATACATCTGCACTGGATCTTTGGTCTGCATTTCTGTACCTCGATCTAGCACGTCACCGTTTCTCTCTCTCTCTCTCTCTCACCCCGCGCCAAGGAGAGTCTGCAGAAATATAGTCTTCCATCACATCGAGCTTACTTTCACTTTCGTTACGTCTGACGTGTCACATACCCCTTGCCTTGGCTTTTGTTTGCTCGAACTTTTTGATCTGTTTTCAAAATTGTCGTGACTGCATCCAATTAAATTCTGGCAGACAATAATAAAGCGCTTCTTCAAGGCGCTGTACGAAGACCTCCATAGAATATAATGGAACTATAAGGCACAAAGCTCTCGTCGGAATAAAGAATGTATATAAAGGTAGTAACAAAAGAGACGAGCACGAGAAACAGGTAAAGAAATTAAAGTTTCACAAAGAAACGAAGTTCATTATATTCCGCGCTTAATTATGGCACCTCTTCACTTACCTATGTCTTCAAGCAATATGAAATGATAACACAATTTGTTGTGTAAGCAACAAGCGTCTTTGTCCGTCGATTCTTTTCATCGCAGCGTTTCATTTTCAAGAAACAGACGAAACTTACCGATGTATCGATGTCTCACGATTTTCGACTCAACGAAAAATATCTTTTGTCTGTTACAGGAAGCGGAAAGTGCAATTTGCAGTATGAATGGCCAGTGGCTCGGGAGCAGAAGCATCCGGACGAATTGGGCAACCCGTAAACCACCACCACCGAAGACCGACAGTGAGTTTTGGATATAAAAATAATAATGACCGTATCGTCAACACCCACAAAGCACAGAGTCCCTCGTTTGTCACACGGAAAAGCATCATGCGATAATTATGTACTCTTCTGGTCACAAATTGCTCCCAGTCAGCGATAGTTCTCGGATAGGTTGGTTTTTGGTGTAAATCCAAATGGAATCGAACACGTTTATATATACGTATATAAGATTGAGGGAAGAGTTTGAGAGAACGACGATTCCTCGATAACTGCCGGCGAACTTTAACGAAGAACTTGCTCTGGCTAAGTTCATTGAGGGAGACGACGATTCGGTGGTGCTCACGGAGGCACGCGACAACGTCTCAACTCCGCTCGTAGATTCGTTGTTACTGATTCGTCGGAGACCTTCGCGACCGAGAATATATAGCGGGAAGAGTGAGACGGAAAGATGGATCGGGATACGACTTCTGTAATGCCGTCGAGGAAGTTTTTTGGTGATGAGAGCACCCACTCGGTATATATATATATATGTATTTGAAACGACGGAAATTCGCGCTCGGGTATATATTGAATGTGATAAAGCGAGAGTGTAGAGGATCACGGATAAAAACGGAGGATCTATATGTAACATTGGTGAGAAGGTAAGAGAAAGCGGACTCCGGCGAAAAGGATGATCCGCAGCAGGTGCTGGGTCGCCGAGAGGGTATAAAGTCTTTGGCGGGTGTTCCGTGGGAGGGCATCAACCGCCACCGCGCCTCGTTAGAGGGTGGTAACCGGGCGAATCCAATTCAAGTTACGAGCGAAACGCATAATGAGCTTTTGAAGGTGCTAGCACCCGGAGATCCGAGGCCTTGGCCCCCCCACCCCCCGCGAAGACCAGGTATTATTATTATATTATCATAAGCGGCTCTACGGTGGACCTCGGGGCGAACAGAACGATCAAAACCCCCTTCTCCTCGGCGGCACTCTCTCACCTTCTCTAGCCCCAACCGTTGGACCAACTAATTTCATTTCGCGGGCTCTTTAATTAGTATTCGTCGCGAGAAGTCCGAAGTTTTTCACTATAGCGCGAGGAGGCGAGCTGCTGCCCCGGTAAAGAGAGCCCAAGACGCGAAACTTATATGTATATAGTGTAACCGGGAACCCTGAAGACCGTGCGACTCTGCAGGTTCTCCAAGGTACCCGCCCCGCTCGACTCCTCGTACCTTATACCTAAATTTGCATGCCACGAGGCGCTCTTCGCGTCCTCGCGCTCGACTCCTTTTTATTAACTTTGGTCTCTTCTGCTCCGGAAAGCATGGAATACCCCCGCGCCCACCAGCCTATATGTCTGGCCAAGCGTTTCTCAAGACTTCCCGACCGAACGGCAGCACACGGAACTCTCGGGGTCTAGCTACGTGCGCGACAGACTGTGATCTTCGAAAAGCTCTTAGCCCTTACCCGAAAGTCAATGATCATAGACGCGACAGCTGCTCGACTTCAGGCTTCTCTCACAGCCGTGCACACGTGGTTCCGCATACTTTTCCGATGGTTCCTCGTGCGACCAACTTTCAGCCACAACCAACACACTAATTTTCTAGGATACAAAAGAGATTTAGACTCCAAATATGTAATCTATTAGAGCGTTTAATATCACTAGGTTAATAACACGCGCTGGCGCGCGTGCCCGCTACGCTTTTGCGTGATCGTACTAAGCTTATAATGTTAAAACGGGGTCACGGAAATTATTTTTCGGAAATATTGACTTCTAACCTATGCCGTCGTTCTCAAGTGGCATATTACACTCAGAAAACACGAACTATAAGCCAACTTTAGTTGATCTGAAAAAAAAATTTTTTTATCAGAATTCCGGTTGGTCAGAATTCCTAGACCGGCCGTCGGGCCGAGAACGGCCTAAAACGGGGTCACGAAAATGATTTTTTAATGACATCGACTTCTAACCTAAGCTAGTGGGTTATAAAAAAACGATATGTGACAGACGTATCAAAGTTAACAAGGACAAATGAACATCGGCTCGGTCTGAGGGTCTCGGCCAATCACAACATGAATAAACTGCTAACAGTGCTTTCCGTTATTCATGAACTTTTTACACGAGGGATCAAGTGTGTAAATAAAAATTATTTCGTAACAGCTACAAATGCAACGCTATGATTTTTTTTTACGTCGAGAGAATAAATTGTTATTGGCAATTTCAAAAGTAGGTTACAAAAATGTCGACAATGCTTTGAAAAAACATTCGAAATATAAGGGATAACGAAATCGTTAAATGAAATCTCCAATTAACAGAGGTAACTCATGCTTCCTATCAACATTACATCGAACGGTCAACAGTGGAAACTGGTAAAATGTGACGCAGCTAGATGTTGCAATAGCAACAGCCAACATGACTCCTATGTATCTCGTGGGAATTTTTTGTGCTTACCTTTGGGTAATTTGAAATTCAAAATAGTTTACCTTTAGCTGCCGGCAGGAAACTACATATGTGGTAATGTAAACGCGGAACGAGTGGCTATATGAGGCAACGTTGAAACTCGGTCCGGGTTAATATTTAAGTCCACTTGCGAACAGGGGCCCGACTGAATTTTTCAGCCCAGGGTCTTTCGTTTTACCGCGCAACGAGAAAAAAAAAAGCTATATTCTCGACGTGGGAGAGCAGCACTGATTTTTCACCTCCTATTTTCAAAATAATGTAGTCGCCAGCGAAAATATTTTTTCTTGGCAAAATATAACCATAATTGCGATATAATTGTTAGTTAATTCACAATCCGTGAGAAAAAAAAATTACCTGATTGTTCGTATTTTAGCAAGAGAACCAGGGACATGATTTACCCTCTAAAATCACGCAGAAAACACGATGAGCGAAGTGAGAAAATATTCGCCCGATTTTTTAACATATTTTGGTTTAACATAAAGGACGTCAGAATATTCGTAAAATTGTTTGAAACTCATCAATCGCGATTACTTTGGCCCGTGTTATGCCAAATTTTGATGTTTCTCGAGGCCTGACACAAACGATTACAAGCGGAAGCATCAAAATGGCTTGATTCCGAATCACTCAGTATCCCTGGCAACTAGGTCAATATTTTATGAGCACCCGCAGGCAATTAGTTAACTTTGCAGCAGTAGAGACGGAGGGAGAAAGAGAAAGAACACAAGGGAGGCAAAAATCGCCGGCATGCAAAAGGCTCAACTCCGGTGCTTTGGGTTAATGTCGAAAGTTTGGTATCGCCCACCAGGGTGGATGTCGACGGTTCAAGCATAGCCGATAGTCACTCGCTGCATAAACGTCGCCTTCTCGGTCGCCCTTCAGGAATACCTTCTAGCCATTACCTATTATGGCGCTATGAGTTTGCAGCAAAAATTTCTCCATTTGTTTTCCCTCGAAACTATCGAAATTTCACCAGGAGCATATATTTGTTTTCACCAACAATTCACTAACGAATATTTTACAACCAGTTGAAATGTATCCACACTGCCAAGCAAATTCAATATCCCTTCGATAAATTCAGACAAAAAAATAAAACGCAGATTTACAGAGGAGCGTGTGTTAAATGTTGTCACACACTCGTCAACTGCAACGCGGAAACTCTGCGCTACCGGTCTGTTTGTATATCTCGGGTACTTCGTGGATTTTACCGCTCCGGTTACTCCACCGGTGCGAGTGATAATTACTTTTATAGCCTCCGGGGATGGTTGCGCTTTTTCTTTTATATTTGCTGAAAATCTCGTGTATCCATAGATTGACTAGGTGGATTATTTGCTTGGGGGGTTTGGCGGGGTAGAATCGAGGGAGTGCCTCCCTAGGAGCACAGCGTTGGAAGATCCATTCTGTTGACTGATATACGTATGCGAACGTACGCTGCGAAATCGTATATACAAGTGGCACGAAGACGTAGGAGAGCTGCACAGTTTCGATGAAACGTCAATACGCGTTAAATTGTGAGTATCGAGAGAGTAAAGGTGGAAGTGATGGTGAAGAGGCGCCGCAGAGTGAAGGCACAGTAAACATTTTGCCCACGCAAACGAATTGCTTGGATTAATGCAACGACCGAGAAGAGAAGGGAAAAAAAGGAGTCGAGGAGAACAATAAAAATAAATACTGTTGAGCCGCACCCGACCCGCGTTTCTCTCGCAAAATCTCACTGTGGTTCTCCAGCCAGGCGCAGTTCCGCTTGTTGCGCACACGCCGAGCTCGTTGAATCGAGGTTTTTTTTTCCGCTGCTCTCTACTCTTTACGATCGTTTTTTTTTTTTTCTTTTTTATTTTTATTATTAACTGCGTCAGTATCACAGCAGCCCGCACATACGTCGAGGAGTCTGCATAGCAAATTGGCTGGAACTGCGGAGCCGGTGCACAGCTACTCTTGCTCCTGTTGACGGCCCTTGTGACTATAGGCGATCGCGGAAATTGATATTCCCTCAGGAAACCACCGACCACGAAGCGCTTAAAGCCTTATCGAACTCTTTGTAAATCGCGAGTCGCGATAGCACCCGCTTGTCTCATGTACTTCGGTCCTTCGCGTGAACCGCGTTACACGACTCCCTGTAAAATAAAGGGAATTACGAAGAATATGGGCGACCGAAAAAGGGACTTAAAGTCCCTCCAATCCTCTCGTACTTTTCACCGTGAGATATCGCCAAGTATTTTACTACTCACCCTCCATCTGTCGCCCCCTTCGCTCGTAACCCTTTTGTCGTCACATCCCAAGTAAGAGTTATTACATATATAGCATATCTATAAAAGCAGCAGATTCAGCAAAGTAACTTGTGTTCGGACACGCAAAGTTATCGAAGTTGGAGAACTTTAGGAGAATTAGTCGGAGGGACCCTCACCGAGCCACACGGTGGCTCTCGTGCATCGTACTTCGGTTTTAATACACGCACCGACGACATCAACGACTAGTAGAGCATAACCGTATGCCAACGACTGGAGAAGAATTCCGCGCCGGAATTGGATTTCTGGAACTCGCCTCTCGCTCTTGCGACACCGAGATTCATCCAGCCCAGTTCTATATCGCTCTCACTGGGCTCCTCCCTCTCACTCTTTCTCGCGTTCACGCGATCTATACCACTCACTACTGTACGCTCTCACTCCCACGAGCACTCCCCAAAAACTTTGGCTATTATACAAATCGAGTCGATAAACGTCTCCCGTCCCTCCCGGAATTTCCTCCCTACTTCTTTGCCCCGCCGGGCCCTCTATCTCCCTCGTTCTTCTTTCTCCCTCTCCCTCGCTCTCACTCCTCGCGGATTTTCCACGCAAATCGTCGCCCGTTTGTCCCGTTGACGACGTGGCCGCTTTAGAACGATTCGAACGTCGGAAACTGCGGCCGTCTCTATCTTCACCACTGTGCCCCCGCTCTCACTCCCAGCTCGCTCATTCCTTTCGTCTGCACTCCATTCCGCCCTCCAGCGGTAACCTCGAGACGCGGTCCCTGCTCGTCGATACCCCAATTCGCTGCCAAAAAATCACCGAGCCACGCGAAATTCATAAAACGAATTGACAGCTACGGCCACGAACATTAAACTCAGAAATTTCGGAGAACACCACCGGCGACTAAAAATTCTCACCGCTCGGATCGGCCGCTGAAAGTTGGTGTAACGATATTTATCGACCCTGGGGAAATATCGAAACATCGAACTTGATGCCACCGTTTTATTCGTGCGCGAATTTGTCGCCAGTGTTGGGTGAAAAAAAAAAAACCGCGTCGAAAATCGCTGCAACTTCGATGAAATCTCTTGACGCTCGTAATAGGGTTTGGAAATATTTTATGCTTGTACAATCATCATTTGCAACAGTGAAAAAATATTCGTGATTTTTCTCCGGCCTGAGGGTAATTTTCTCTAATTAGAATTTGAATAAACGGCACACACAAAAATCTACTTTTCACATCAATTTTTCGGTCACAGATAACCCCGGAAATGTTTTTGTCAATTTTTTATAAAAAATTAAAAAATGTTAGATTGATATCCTGTGGTTTTATTTTGCGCAATATATTCTATCATTTTTACAGAAAAATCATGTGATGTTTACAATAATTTTATGTCAAAGGCAAATTAACAGAACAGCGGGTATAAAACATTTGTGAATTCGGCAAATTTACATAACCTTTATGTCAATTTTCAAATCAGACGTAAAATCCGGAAGAATACAACAAAAAAGTCGTGAGGTTTGCGGTCGGAACAGAGAATTTATTACGCTCGATTTGAGTTCCGTTTTCGACAATGCGTGAATTCGATGAACTCGATTTGACGCCCTTCGGGGATGTCGGGGAATTCACCGTGGCCGTAATAATTGTTTGCGCTAATGAGCCGGACGTCCGGGCTGTTCGTTGGACCAAGGTACACCACATTTGATGAGAGGGAAACAATTTTCATGCGGTTACTGCTAACATTAATGCTATATACACTGTACGCTAGTCACTGTAATGTATAGACCAACGCCGCAAATATATTGAGAGTAGTGGCGACGTTGCAGTTTGTCATTATCGTGAAGCGTCCAAAAGTCATAAGAACGTTAACGGGATATTAGACTTTTTTTGCCTCCATTGTTGTATACAATAATAACTTTTTCCTTAATAGCTTCGACTTACATGAAACCATTCGTTTTTTTTTTTTTTTTTACTACTATATTTCACAATATATTAATGTTTTATATATTAGTTGGAACAAAATTACCCGACTTTTCCAAACAAAGGAGAACTTAAAAATTATTCTTTCAATACAATCATTAGCAATCAGTATCATGACTGCAATAGCATTTCTTGCTGTACAAATAAACAGTATACATTAGCGTAATAATGCCAGTAATGCAGTTAATAATTCTGCAATGAATATCAGGAATTTCGTTCTAACCGCGGCCCCACAAGTTCAACCGAATGTAGTATTCAAATAATTCTTGGCTTTCAAAATTTAGTAGCACGTTAATCGAGTTCACAGTATGTATAATAATAATTTAGATGAGCTCCAGAGTAGTTAGCAATTAAATAGCTTTCGCTCAGAGCATTAATCTCAGCTAAATCGCCAATAATTTAATATTTTTACCTACACTTATGTAGAATTAATCATGGTCAGTTATTTGCATGAGAACTATTGTTACGCTCGGAGAATAAAAAAAAATTATACGTTTGCGTCTCTCAACCACAATACGTCGAAAATGTGGAACGTAATAAACTGAGTATTGCGAGAATTCATAAAATTCAGCAAAAAGATATGCTTCAACGGCAAAAAGATACGCTTCTCTTCGTAAACATCACGCGAAGAATCTTTGAAGCATCTGAAGTTTTCGAGAGATAACGATGTTTTAAAGAAATGTATACATAAATTTTATTCTGACTGGCTCGCATATCCACCACCTTTGTTACTGTGTACAATATCGCGCGAGTTATAACAGTCCAGAAGTGCGCAGTAGGTAGTCGAGACTCGCAGTATGCATTTGCATGAAATAGGCCCTCTTTTGTTTTTTAGAGCCGCGCGCGCTGGCAGCACGAGTCGTTTCTTTCTTTGCCGGGGTGTTACTCCACCGCTGCAATTCCACCGCTGGTGCAGGTCGATCGACACTCTTTTTCTCTCTTTCGCGTGGCTGACGCTCACTGTCAGAAAGAACTCCCGGCGCTCTCTTTGTCTTTTTTATTTTATACAACAGTGAGTCGAGCGTCGGCGCGCGGGGCACTCGAACTATTTCAAGCCGCAACGGCAACGGCAACGTCAGACCCCCCGAGGGCCCTTCCCAGCCCCCGCGACCGCCTGCTTTGCATGAAATTGTTGTAATTTCGAGGTAAATGAATCGAGATAGAGAGCGCGAGATCGCGAAGCTAGAGGTTTTAGCCCGGCTTTAGAGAGGTGCTACCGAAATGGGAACGAGAGAGTGAGCCTTGCGGAGAAACCCTCGAACGGGAGGGTGCGGAAGGAGTAAGATGGAAATATAAAATAGAAAAGGAGGAGGACGATGAAAGGAATAAAGAAAGTAGAGGGCGACCGGTTGAAATATTGTGAAAAAGCGGAGAGGACCAAAGCGAGACCGAGCGGCACGTAGATAGAGAAGAAAAAGGAGAGTAGCAGCAGTTGAAATGCGAACTGTGGCGGAAGAGAGGAAAAGAACTATAGAGAGGAGTCTGGCATTCGTAGCCGTCACTTTTGAGTAGTTGCTAAGTGATCCCCGTACAGCGACCTATGAATGAAAATACACCTGCAGTATGACTACGCTGACGTTAAGGAGCCTGAAATATATGCTTAATATATGAGACATTCCACCTATGGTTTCGATCTAACCCTTAACCCTTCCGATTGGGTCGGAATTTTTTATACCATTGCCATAATTCTGCGAGCCACTACATTTTTCCACATTTCAAGTCACGTATGTTTTTTTTTTTTTATTTGAAATAATTGTAAAACACATAAAATTGTTTCTTTCGGACCTTTTTCAACAAACAAAATAGATGGAAGAATTTTTTAAAAATAGTTACTTCACAATGGGTGGCAGGTAGAAAATTGTAAAAAATCACGTATTGCGTAAAAAATCCGATGAAAATAGTCGACTTAACGAACAGTTAGCCTTAGAGAAATTTCTGTACGCATTAGAAAAGACGCCCATTCATGAAACCCATTTATTACATCGATGAACGGACTTCATGAATGGGCTAATCAGGTGTGCCGAATGGATCACCTAATTGCCCGTGTTATTCATACTCCGGTTTCGTTTCTATGCAACTCTACACCATGAGAGAATGGCACACACATTGTCTTTTGGCCTTGGTGATGTTCGAGACATGACAGCCACAATATTTGGCATATACTCTGCGCCATCAATCATACGAGGTACGGGTTCTATCGCGTCTTGTCTTCCGAACGATCGATTCGCATTTCACTAGGCAGTTGTTTATAATTTGACATCTCAAGCAAAGTCTAATCCGTTTCGCCGTGATCTATCATCGCATTACTGAGAAATACGGAATGTCAATTCATGAAACTGCTTCAATGACGCCGAATCTCCTGTAATACTCGCAAATCCGTCTATTCAGTACTAATTTATTTAATTCAATAGACTGATCAAATTAATAATGTTTAATTAGCATCTGTTATAAAATTGTAACATTCACAAGTAAATCGTTTGCAACTCAATAAAAATAAAAATCAACGCTCTCAATACCGAGAAAAACAAATGTAATTTTTTTCACTAAAACCACGTTGGCTGACCTGTGACGGATTTGTTAGTTCGTAGAATTGAAAATTGAGTTTGTTCATCATTTATTCGGTTCATTCGACCAAAACATGTTTCACGTATTTTCTTTTTATTTTCTATTGTAGGTGCAAATTCGGTCGAACGCAAATTATATGCATACGAATTGTTTTTTTTTTTCGCAATCAGAAATCGAGGTGAGACTTGGATTGATAATTATTAATTCTCTGCCGATGATACTCCTAAATATATATATATATAATTTTGATGAATATTTGCGGAAATAATACACAAGACCAGATATTGTAATAATATCAGGGCACACATATCTGTTCTCGGGCTGCATCTACCGAAATGTGTCCATTACTATCATCAGCATAAGCACCTTTGCGGTTAATATCCAACGGGGTATGCAAGCTCACCGAGCACACCATCGCGACCGGTCATCCAGTGTTTTTTCATTGGTGATTCTGACGCTGTAGCTGTAGCTGGTTTTAGCTGTGACCAGAGTTCCTGAATTACACACAGTCGCGCATGTATTCGCGGTGGCGGTTACCCTCTCGTGCCCGAGGATGTTTGCATACGTTCACTAAATACACTATATTATTTACACGCACGTATTGGCAAGCCTCGGACTTCGGTCCAACCAGCAGCGGTGGGAGGATAAATACACACGCGCGCATTCACGCAAACTGGTACGGCACATGAGTTTATATAGAACAGAGAAGGCCAGCTAGAAAGCCCGAAGCCATCGTAATGTAGCAAAGGCAAGAGGCAAAGCCTCCAGGAGTGTAAAACTCGCCCGTTTAATTGGTCCCGCACACGAAATTAAATACCTCGGAGGCACTCGCGTCCGCCGGCCAATATCCCTCTGTATTTTTCGAAGTAGCACAGTCAAACTTTTCGAGAATAGCAGCGATTTAATTATTGAAATGCCATTCATTTATAAAACAATGTATCCGCATAATGTAACATCGAAATAATAGAAAAACTTTTTTTTTATGCACCGATTCGATACGTAAATGCACTGCCATTCACGAATGCGCATAATTTTAATGCAAAAGGATTTCAATTTATTGCTCTATTATTATTCAATGTAAAAGAATTTATAATCACTGCGAACGTTTGATAATATATAGATTTTTTTAATATTGTATTTATTTAATATAAAACATAGTTTTTGTACAAGCCCTGCTGTCGGTGTTCCTGACAGTCTATTAATAAAGTCAGTGGCATTACAAATGCCAGAATCGTTTTTTAATATCACCTTATTCACTTATGTGGACCCCTGGCGAAGAAAGCAGACACGTGCTCCGCAACTCCCGGGACGAGGAGAAGAATTGAGTTGAAAAAGATAGAGGGGACTCGATTTCGGGTTTCCGAGGGAAGGTTTGTGTGGCCGTTCGGTTGGCCTCAGTGGGCCTCCCTCTATTGCCCGCAAGTGCCAAACGTTGTCGAACATCACTCCGCGGGGCTCCTTTTAATCGCTCAATGCCCCTTTGCCCGACCTCTTCTATCAAGATCCGCTGTGACGCTCGTTGAGACTCTTTTTTCCCCCTTGTCCCGTTACCCCGAGCATTCGGCTACACTACACACAAACTGCAAAAACGAGGACTTTTTTTTGTCATGGAATAAAAAAAAAAGAAATTGTTTGTGACAACTGAGTTTTCAATTTGCTGTACCTCAGCTTCACAAAATTAATTGCGTCAACTGATGAATTTATTGCCGCACACACGGCAAACAGTGACCTCAACTATATTCACGATTAATTCGCGCAAAATAGTCGGCACAGGAAATATAATAGTTGAGGCTACGTGAGATACTTTTGTTAATTGAGTTTACATAAAAATGATCGATTTACAGAATTTTCGAAACAGTGCGTCAATTGACCAGTTTGGGTCGCAAGGACTACCTCAAACACACAAATGGAACGTTTCCTTATGCAAGCTTTTATATGTATATACATAAGCTTATACAAATATATCTACGTATATACTTGTACCATACTAGGTCGATCATAGTCATCAATTTGCGTTGGGTGAATCCTTATGTAACAGCAGTGAATATAAGAGAGAGAGAGAAGCGAGGGCATCCGTGGAGCAGTAGCCGAGTCAGAGCCCAGCATACACAGAGCGAGGGCTCCAAGTATTGGCCGCTTTTATTGGGGCCGCCAATCTATTAGGGCGCGCGAGCCGGAAGGAGAGAAGGGCGAAAGCTCGAATTTATGCCACGACTACAAATCTTGGCTTGGCTCGGGCTTCCCACCAACACCAATAGAAGCAGAAGCAGAAGCAGCAGAAGCAGCAGAAGCAGCAGCAGCAGCAGCGGGGGTTGAAACGTGGAGGCAAGTAGGCAAAGGCAGCGAGGAATGGCGCGGAAAAGGGAAGCAGCAAAGCGCTCACTCACTCGTGAGCGAGACTACCAAGTGAAGCCCAAAGTGGTAGAGAGCACGTACGTGGAAAGCAGCGGCACGACGGGGTCTAGACTCGATCCTCCAGGAGCCTCACTGAAACAGTCGCATTGCTAGGAAGCAGTGGTACTATCCCACAGCTTTCTAGGAGCTATCGATTACTCGACGCAAACACACCCATTAGATCTCCGAGAGGGCCGAGTGTCTCCATTCATATATATATATATATATATATCGTATGTATGTGTAAGGGTGCTACTGCACCCCTCGATCTACTTCTTTGAAAACCCACTTTCGGTGTAGTTCGAAAAATTGAACATTAGCGCCCAGAGGTTGGTGGTACTGCTATAGGTTGAAACTCCGAGACGATAGAAAGAACGAGAGGAAATGGTGCAATTAGTATCGAGGCGAGGTGTTGGAGCGCGGAAGAGCGAACGAAGTATTCTTGCGCGGCGGTCTCTCACACCTCATTTTGCCGACTACAACCTTGTACGTTCTACGTCCACGGTGCTCACGCAAAAGGACTCAACAGGTGCGGCTTGCTTGCTCTTTCTTTCTCTCTCTCTCTCTCTCTCTCTCTCTTGCTCTCTTCCTTCATGGCTCATTCTCCTTCTCGACGTATACCTCGGACTCCTCGCGTACTTCTACGCTGAGCTCACATCGCTTCTATTCGTGAAATTTCATCGAACACGAACGTACGGAATAAAATAGGAAAACTCGGACCTCCGCACGGCGACGCCAAGGCGAATAAATTTGTGGAGATGTTGCGAGAGTGGAAGGCGACTGCACGAGTGAAGACAATCTCTCTCGAGACTGGCAACTCGCAGATATATATATCCACCTACAGAATATGTTGCGGGAACTGTGAACAATCCACGGTTATGCGTTTCTCGTCGTACAACCGAAGGGTTGCGAGGCTTTAGGGGTAAAAGCAGATCGTAAAACGTGTGTTCGATAAGCGCATACGTCTACATATGTAGGGATCGGGTATCTCTTGGTCGTTCTTCACTTGGGAAGGGAAATAAGATTTGTATTCTCTCTATCTTACGTAGAATCTTGGCTTTCACGGTACGGACGAAAATCTTGAATAATGAGGGGATCAGTGTTCCCGAGGTCTCAAAACCAGGCAGGAGTGATGCAACCTCAAATCGTGCTGCTTGATTAAGTTTCTACGTGAATCAAAGATTTAGTTGAGTTAAATATCACCTGAAAATACACGGATTTATATTTTGCCTTCAACATTTTGTCTTATACATAGAGAAAATGGGCGAGATTTTATTTCTTCGATTTTGAATCCTCTGATTTTTCGGATAATAATTATTTCCAATGAACTATAAAATTGAAAATCGCGGTTTTTTGACAGTTGAAATGATATTTATTAAAAACTATACTAAGTGAGAAAGCATCCAGCAAGTTCATCAGCAGGAACACCTCGTATCATCAAGCAATTACACTTTGTTGAAGCAATAATAATTTGTTTTCATTTATTGTCGGAGCGACGACTGTAAACAAATTTCAATTAATGTCCTCGTTTATCATAGCCTCGGGTAATCAACGAAAAAAAATAATACCCGCCGTTATTGCGACTGTTATAAATAGCGCAAAAGCTGCGTAGCACGAAATTTGGTTGAACTCTCAAGCCATCCAGCCCACTTCCGATTTTTGTAGGGCAACCTATTGGTAAGGGTTGCAATAAATCGATATAGCTGCGACAATCAAAATATTCCTATATTTTTTACCGCCCGATGTCCGGAATATACCTCGTTTCGGCTCGGTTATTCTGTCGCATGTCAAAATTTTACGACAAATATAAATTTCATACAATACACATGGTATCATGCCCGTATTATTATCATTATTACTTTTTGTTCGAAGCTTGGCCAAGCATCGGAAATGACGTGGCTGAAAAATACAAAATTCACATGTATCGATGGAAGTAATGTAAATCGATGCTACTATAAATTCACAAAAAACATTGACATGCACGTCTCGTTGGCCCGTTAAATTGATGATTTATCCGTTAAGGCTCAGTGGTCACGCCGTCTTGAGCGTACTTAACCATGCCATTTCGTGTGTTTGCTTCTGTTTCATCCTGTATTCTTCATCCTGGATTATTCGTCTAGATATCGAGAATGTACGTGGTAGGACGTACCGGGAAGAGCTCTCAAGCTGGAGAACGGGTAGTCATTTTATTTCCGTAACTCCGGCAACGACTCACCGATACGGTCTTTAGCTTCGCAACTATTACGACAGTAATATTTCACTCCTAGAATGCGTAATTATCGTTGATGCTTTTATAGCGAGGCAATAAAATCGAGGTTTCGGATGGTTGTGGGGGTTCACCGAATAGGTGGGTTTACGGATTACTAGGTACGGCTATTACTATCAGTAAACTTGTCTCCCCAAACCCTCCGGGACTCTCTCTCTCTCTCTCTCTCTCTCTCTCTCCTACGACTCCACAGCCACCGTATACTTCAGCTGTATTAAGTATATTACCGTACAGCAGCATGATGCGATCGTATGTTTAATTCCAGCGAACGCGAAACCTCTGACATTCGATGAGGTCTACAATCAGAGCAGCCCGACAAACTGCACCGTTTATTGTGGCGGTTTGACAAACGGCCTCACGGAAGAACTTATGCAGAAGACTTTTTCACCTTTTGGCTCCATCCAGGAGATTCGAGTTTTCAAGGACAAGGGCTACGCCTTCGTCAGGTGAGATTCGTTCATTTTCATATTTCGCATAAGCTCAAACACATTCTGAACAATTGTGAAGTGACGCTTTTTAATTTTTATTGCATAATTGTGGCTACTATTTTGAAGAAGTCATTTATAAATTAATAGCTTCCACTTTGTGTTCACTAATACCAATTTTTTTCTCTATTTTGTGGTAATCGTGGTCCTTGTGCATTTTGAAGCTTTTGTATGACATAAAATATCTAAAGAGTGATATATGAGCTCTTGCATATGCCAGAGCTTGTGTCTTTGTTGAAATATTCGTTTGACAAGTGACAACGACATAGAATGTAATTACCCACTCTAATATACGGCAATAAAAAAATGTTTTGACAACCGTTTGTTTATATTCAACATCCTCACAGGTTTTCCACGAAGGAGTCGGCAACGCATGCCATCGTCGCATCGCACAACACTGACATTAACGGACAGACGGTAAAATGTAGCTGGGGAAAAGAGAGCGGAGATCCAAACAACGCCCAACAATCAGGACAGGTAAAAATAGTTCGACAATTTTTCATCGTGCAATTTTCGAATCAATCGATCAACACGACATTGTCAAGCAAATCGAATAATGTGGCGTCGTCACTATCACGATATTGTCTCTATAATCCGATGATGTTTTACATGGTAAGTAACAGTCATCATTCGCGATTACATCGTCATTCACGACTGTCGTTGAAAATTTTGGAATACGGACACTTAAATCCACAATACAAAGTACAACGCGGTGGCATTGTTTCGTGACAGTGATGAGTATTCGGTAATGGGATTTCTCCGAACATGATAGTAGTGGTGTACTCGAAACGCGTTCGCCAGTTAGCTTTGTGGTCGGACGGCTTCTCGTTAATGCTTATTTCTGGTCGGATCGTTAGTGTAGATAAAAGACAGTCGCTCGAGTTCGAATCGCGTTGGAGGACGAGAAACGTCAGATCTGCAGCAGCAGCAGCAGCAGCAGCATCAGCGTCGGCACACTGCGCGGAAGGGGTACAAAGGGAAGAGCGAGAGAGATTGTGCAGGAGGGAAGAACACACTGGCCGCAAAAGCTCAGTCGGTTTTCGTTCTCTCTGTCTCAGCGAACCCTTAACCCCCGCAGTTTGCCGGTTGCGCGGTTGCGAGCGCAGTGCAGGGACAGTGCATAGTGCACTGTGCCTGGAGTCCCTTAGCAATTAGCGCCGTTAAGGCGAGTAGTTACGTCCGATCTGGGAATAGGTAGTAGGGAGCGCGAGCGAGCGAGGGAAACCGATGGAAAGGGCAGAAGCGCACTGTGTAGAAGCTCCCGGTATTTCCGCTCATCCGTCCGCCCGTTACTTTACCCGTGACGTCGCCCTAATTGATCCCTATTCCCATAACGTGCGAACCTCTGCAGAGCTCCGCGCGCCCGACAAACCCGCCGCGTTCGCGTCACCCGTCGTTACTTACTTTCTCACTTTCCACAGCGCGTTCTGCTCGCGGGTAAACTCGTTCGCAAAACTATCCCCGTTGTAAGTTCGATATAGGTGTTGCCGGATAGCTAAGCTCGGGGAGGGCGCGCGCGTGTCTCCAGACATTCTTGACTCTCCGCCATGACTTTGGCTCTCCGGAGTATTCTGAAAGCGTTCCATAGTACACTTTCAATAATCTCTATTGATCTCCAGGGGATTCTCGGTAATCTAGTTTCAGGGGAACCGGTCACTTAAAAATGTTAATATCATATATTCATTTAACAGTTCTAATACTGTTTACAACAACAAAAAACAAAGCCTTCGAACCTTTATAATATATATGTCAATAATTATCACCGTGCAATTCGGTGCACCATAAGATTGTGGGTAAAATCACATGCCGTCGTCATACTTGTGATGATGTATACGAAGAACTGCGAATATCGTCGCAATACGCTATTGTACATTCGCTTTACATATCCGCTTTAATTTCTCGATTTTCAATCTATAATTTGGTGCATTTTCGGGTAATGTAGAAACGGAATGAAAAATATTGTTTATTGGAATTATTTAAGTGGCTGGGTGGCCGTAATCTGATGGAAAATGTAGGAAATTGCCGGGTGAAATTATAGAGAACAGGGAAAATCGTGTTACGTGTAGGTTTAATTATGGGTTATTGTATTCTTGTGATTATTTGCAGGCAATATCGTCGGCAACGTATCCATACTACGCTGCAGCTGCGGCGGCTGCAGCGGCCGCTGCTGCCGGCGTCGGGGGAGTCGGCAGCGTTGGTGGAGTCGGGGGTGGCGGACAACTAGGCTACTGGTATCCACCCCAATCCTATCCAACGACCGCCGCGACGCAGATACAGGCGGGCGGTTTCCTTCAGGGGATGCAGGGATACACGTACGGACAATTCGCCGGCTATCAGCAGGCTCAGTACATGGGGTGAGTTATTACACGACTGCACGGATGAGGGACGTTACGTAATACGATAATGCCTCTGTGAACCGGCTTCGTGCAATGGGAGCTATTGGTCAATCCACTGATCAAATTTTGGAGCTTTTGTTTGTGTCTTTCGACCGATCTCAAATCATTTGATCAACGCAAAATGGACTTGGACATTTTTATGTCTGCGTCTATTTCCCGATGGCTTAATTTAGATACTGTGAAGACGATGCTACGTAAAAATATTCTTTACACCCGACTAACTTTTGTTTATGTGTTGTAAAACAGTGAATTCTACTATTAAATGTTTTCCACTAGACACAATGATTTTTCGTGTATGGATTTCTACGAATGAAAAATAGGGTGATAAATACGATTATAATTATAGACAGTGGCTATGCGCGGGGAAAACAGACACACGACCGCTTTCTACTATTATTATTTGTCTTCTAGGGACCCAATTAACTTCTATGCACTGGTTAAAAGTACAAGGCATGACAGTTCTATACTCCATGACATCTAGGTTACATACTTATGTACGCACTTTGACATTCGATTATTCAGAATCTAGATATTTCCGTAAACTTTATAATTGTCAAATATTTTCACAATGGATGTGCAATATTGTGAAGTAGGATTTACGCTGTACGAGATTATTATTCGACGTGATTCGTAGATGAGATATGAAACATGATACGATTGTTCGCAACCATGAACTTTGGTAGTAATGTTCACGACTTTCAATGGCCTGCGAATGATATTTAATTGTTACCGACAGTTATATTATATTTTGATGGTTATATTCGGCGAACTCTGTTATCCGACCCGCGCATAGGCGGTCTAAAAACAAACGTCCACTGACGCAGTATAAGGTACAATAGTGGTGCACTATTAATGGTGCACCATGGTGAATCTTCGCATGCGTGGGGCACGAATATTCAGCGGATATCTTGCATCCTTCACAGTATCGACATGCCTATATGTATCGTATAGCATCAGCATCACTAACAGGAACGTAAATTGATCTGATCGAAACACAGAATGGGTATGGGGGTTCATGCTGCGGGAACGGCAGCGGGTTGGGGCCAGGGACTACCCGGGGGACCTCAGCTACCACCTCACCATGCAACGACAGTATCGGCACCCCCGGGCGTTCAAGCTGCCCCACCACCTCCACCGCCACCTGCGCAAATGATGGCCTATCCCATGCAACAATTCCAGGTAATGTCACCTGTCTCACCTACGTCTCTGTGATTGCCGAGTTAACTTTGCCGTTGCCTGCACTGCACTCTTTTTACTCAAATTTGTGTGTCCTGTGTAAATGTTACTGACAGTGACGTTGGTATGCAGTAAAAACAACAAAAAAAAAAAAACACCATTGATTTAAAGCAAAATCTCCGAGATACCAAAAACAAAATTTCCTGGGCATTTATAGAGTAACCAAAAAAAAATTGCAAAAGAATTTATTGTTTTACCCTGATATTGAATAAAAAAATATTAACGACAATTTTTTTACTACGATATTAGTGATACTATCGATAAAAATGCATTTTCACAATAACGTTGAAAAAAAAAAAACACACGGTGTATCGAAAGAATAGTAGGAATGAAGAGTAGTTTTAGAACACGGTTTTTGCATCATGTACAACAGTAACTTTGGATTTTTGGTGGGATGCTCACGAAAAAATATTGTGAATGGAATATCTACGGAGATAACAGTAGAAACATAACGTGTGCAGAGGTCGGGAATATAACGGGGAGTGCATGCGACGCGTGAATGGAAATGTGTTCGATATAGAAATTGCATATTGCACGGTGTACATTGCTTGACTTGGCTCTCTGTGCCTGTCTTTATGCGTCAGCTATATAGCGCAGCGTTACTGTTATAGTTTCGATGAGTATTATATATTTATATTTTCATTTTCGTACCCGACCATTCGCATTTCGATAAACGCGATGGTGCTGAACGTAGCGGAGAGTCGGAGAAAGGCGAATTCGCACCTGCATGAAAATAACGTGTTTTGATGTGAATGCCGTGAATTTATTTATGGCTTAACTTCCTGCGCGCTGATCCTGAAACTATAGGCTCCGATCTCGAGGTACCATGCACCGCATCACTTTCTTTTCTCTCACTTCCATTTTTATAATCGAGTATCTACCTCGCAGAAACGTCCCTGCTATCCCAGACCGTCCATAAAATTTATTCAAAATTTTCCACCTGGATTACTCAGGGGACCGTCTCGACCGTCTTGAATGCTCCGTCTCTCAGACCTCCTTCTCTATCTAGAATAGTGACTCTTCCATCTACCCACTCCGAAAGCCAGTCTCCTGGGAGCGACCCTCGAATATATATCCTTCCTGTCGCCGTATGTAGAAGATTTTATCATCCTTCTGTTTTGGTTCGCAGCCACAATGATCGTTACCACAACAGTACACGAGACGTGCTTGTCGTTACAGTTTGCCATGTCGATTACAAACACGCACGCTCATAGGCATGACTGCACGCAATCGTAGAAAAAGCTCGTAGACCCCCCGTTGCTCAGTCTCGAATCGAGAAATCTTTTCGTGGAAATTGTTGCTCCCAAAAAATGATAAAACAAGCGGAAAAATAATGTGGAGCAAGAAGATCACTTACCAGGGATTTAATTGATATTTAATCGGACTGAGCTTGCGTCCGGTTTGAGGATTCGAGGCTGAGTCAGCGTCGCGGCGAAGCGAAGCTTACGATTATTACAAGCTTAAGGGGCGGGAGTCAGGTATAAATAGTTGAATTCAGAAATTCAATATCATCCGTATTCCGCATGCGTTATCATGCATGAGTAATTTCTGTGCGGAGGAAAAAATGCTTTCATCGATCACCAACCAATATATTCCGTTGGTTAATCTTATATACATTAGGATATGGATGATATTGGATTTTTTCTTTATTCCACTATCTCGACCGAATTTCCTTCCCTTAACGAAAAGAGAGCGAAAGTGGAAGATCGGATATAAGAAATGGTGCGTGTAGAATGTATGGGAGAGAGAAATTGCGAGCGAGTGTGTGACGCTGTATAACATGTATTATGTATATATCTAACAATCACCCCACCTTCTTGAAATTCGGACACAATACTTAACCATCGTTTGTGTGTTCAAATGGTAAAGTGTGTTCTTGGTTGCGGTCCAGCTAGCGGATGAGGACTGGCTGACGCCTAGCCTCCTAGTGTGATGGTAAGCAAGCACCTCCCACCGACAGGAACAATCGTCTCCACCACGACCATCGACACCAACGACACCGCCGAATCCGCCGTCGCAGCGGTCACAGTCACCCTCACCACAATCCCAACCACTATCACTTCCATCACCGTCGAAAGCAGTGTCGTCGCAACCGGCAACAACTCAACGGCTAAAAGAAGAACGTCCAGCGATCGCGGGATGCGAGAACGAGGGAGCAGACCGGGAGTTTCGATAGCGTTGCCACGAAGCCCAAGCTAAAGGGAATAATATGTTATACCTGCAAATACACAGTAGTTGTGCGGCTGGAAAGTCCGAGAAATGGGAAAAAAGTAACGAAAAAGAAAAAAAAAAGAAAAAAAATGTAAAACAAGTCAAGTTTGACCCCGCGTACGATCCGACGACTCCTCCCCGATCCATCTCTAAAAATCGAACGAAGAAAGTAGATGGAAATTTGAACGAAAAAAAAAAACACACACACACACACACAAAAAAAACGAACCTTCCGTGACCCGTGTTGAATTGCGCAATCGTAATTCAAAGTTCAAGCTTGCCCCGTAACGCTACGTGCTGGCCACACGGGTCTTCGATTTTTTTTTTTTCTTTTCAAGGGCATCGAGATCGAGAGCCGCGATGTAAAACGTGCGAGTAATTAAGACCACGAGCGATACGGTGCATACTTCGGACTGCGTTAATTTGTCGCGCTTTTAGCTTACTGAAACCAAAGTCTCGAACGACCGCACCCATAATGTGTAGAAAAGCGAAAGAACAGAGGAAAGGTGAGAGAGAAAAGTAAAATACAAGGGAGACGCCGGCCGCTCCTCGCGGAACCGCGACTATTATTTATTAACGAAGAAAAACCAAAGGAATGAAAAAAAAAAAAAAACGAAAAAACACTCTCGCGATGCGGTGTATCTCGCCGTAACGATACCCGTGGTCCGTATGACGGGGCTGTAAATTTTCACCGATCCCCGCAACGCGAACGCAAAGTGGATCTCCGCTCGGTCAATGCCGTGCCAAGCGAATCCGTTATTTTTGTATAGGTAGTTTGTAACGTCGACGAGGCCCGACCGCGGGATCTTACGGTATAGGGAGATCGAATAGAGCGTCCGACATAAACCACTCTACATCACTGGGAACCCTCATCACACGATACCAAACCCCTCACCCTTGATAATCACGCTAGCCGCGTTTATTCAGACGAAGAGATTAACGAAAAAACACAAAAAACAAAAAAACAAAAAATAACAAAAATATATATATTCAACAAAAAAGCTAGAAACACTTGAAAATGAACTCCACAAGTAAATCAAATTGCGGCGAGCCGCCCGACCGCTCTATATCACGGAACCGGGGTTCTTAGGTGAGAATATTCGTGATGAAGCGCAGCGCACAATACGCCGTGGAGGATAAACGAAGGGAGAGAGGCGTTATCGGGTGTAAGTACACGTTCGTCGTAGAAAACAACAGAAAAAAAAACCACAAAAAAATATATAATGAAAAAGTCCAACGTAGCTAGTTAGATATAAATATATAAATAAATAAATGAATATATATATATATATATAAATAAAATATATATATATGAATATATATATATATTATGCATAAACACATAAATACAATGTCAAAGTACATATTGTACCCGCGTATGAGGCTTATTCGGAACTCGGGGGTGAGTGGGATCACGTGAGTCACGTGTTTGATACTAGATAACTCGTAGTGCGAGATTCGATAGACAATTCGATAAGAAAATAAATGAGTAACACTGTGTGTCTGCTGCCTCGTCGATTTATCAACCGGAGTTCGTTACTTTGATTTCTCACACGTTACGTTTTGTGACCCGAAAAATACTGCGCTCGTTAACGTGCAACGTCTCGGGCATCACGATCGCGTGCGCGCCCTCATGTTTTCTCGCCTATTGGCGAACTTGACGAAAGGATGTGTAACGCGACGGAAGTAAACAAGGCCCAGGACGTAAATGTAAACAGGGTTGACACGGGGCTTTGCGACGAGGGTGAGAGAGCGGGGAGGAGATGGAGGGGAGGGGGTGAGAAAAGGATGTAGGAAATTGAGGGACAAGAAACAGTGCAATTTTGTTGAACTATACCTATTATATAATGTACAGCGCTAACTGCTTTCCTATGTTCTTATATATTGAATTAAGGTTGAATTAATATGTCGACAGTGAGTAGACCGAATAATGACAATCCTTAGCATCTGTGGTGAGCCCGTTAAAAAGTAACTATGTAATAGAAAAAAAAAAAAAAAGAAAAGATAAATATGGTGAAAATGACTTTATGACGAGGATTGTCATCGTTTTAACTATTGTTCACTTATCGCATGAAATTTTCTGTGATTCCACGAGTGTACGTACTCAGCCATACCAACCTCCACTAGAACCCAACGGTTTGATTAATCGACGAGACAGCAGCAGCTGGATGCTTGCTTTGAAGTGACTGGAGTCTCGCTCACCACTGATTTATCGTAATCGAGATACCCGGAGGAGAACTGCCTTCTAGTCGACGGTTTTCGATGCCGCGATTGGATGAAAACTCGATTGGAGTGTAGCCTGGAAGGACTGGAAATCACGTTTGAAGTTGCGGTCGATTGGTGCGATATTCACGATCGGTCACCATTCGGGTGATTCCCATACGAGTCAAGCGCGCGTGTCACCACGAAGTGGACACATTCTGTCGAGATCAGACGCGACGATAGCACGCGAACGAATTAGAACTCTCGTTGGTGATTTCACGTTATTCCGCAGCCTCCGGGCTTCTCGTTTTCCGTTAGTTTTATTTTTCATCCTCGGATTTACATTTCCGTTGTTTGCACTCGTTTTTATTTTTGTTGTTACTTTTTTTTTTTTCGTTTTCATTTTTATTTCTTTGATTCCAATGAACGTGCGAATACTAAACCGACTAGCCTTAATAAGGTCATGACACGTGCGACGTGGGTATAGCGAAACAAAAGAAAAAAGAAGTTATATATATATAAATAACGAGCAAATAATTAATATCGACGTGACTGAGATCGAACGGCCGGAGTCGTGAACGAAACGAGCGTACGCAATAATTTGGCCCGGCCGTGCGTGCACGACTGGCCGTTCGTGTACAGCATAAACACATATAAATATATGATTATACATAAATGTAGAATAGGCTAGGCTAGGTCATACAGGAGGTCGTATGTGGAGACAAAAAAAATACACACACATACGGGAACGAAAAGAACAAGATTAGGGAGCGTTGAGCGTGCGCCACGAAAATAACTAAAAACAAAACAGTGCGTCCAAGCGACGCGCTAATGCGAGAATGGTGTACATTATTAGTTAGGAGAAAAAAAAAATAAAACTATAGGCAAATTTTGTAAAGAGAAAAAGAGAGTGCGAGAGAGAGAGAGAGAGAGTGAGATAGAGATATGAGGGCTACATCGAAAGTGAGTCGAGGCTGTAGAGACAAGTGACCTCGGCTAACGAGGCTTCAAATCGAGAGAGCAGTGGCTCAGTTTGTCTTGACTGGATATTTTCCTGCCCACTATGAGAAACACTTAAAATAATCGCAGCTAACGCAGGGTCGTTTCGTTGACGAGAAATCCGAGAGAGAAATGATCGCACCCGCTATCGCCATTATCGAAATTGTAGTCGAAATTATTGTATCCCCTTGCGTGTCATGCGTGTATGCAATTCTCGGTTTTCTCGCTCCTGGCTCTCGGCTCTCACTTTGGAAGTGGAAAATCGATTCCTCAGAGCTACAAATTACTCGGCTCTTCGGTAGTATATATATGTGTGTATAAACGAGGCCGTACACAGAAACTTGCCTGCACTGGCCGCCGCCGCTGCCGCTGCTCTTCGACTCGAGCCTCGGAAACTTTCGAAGGAGGCAGCCCCCGCCCTCCCCTTCCTTCTTCGTACGAGGAATCGCGGGGACGTTGGTCCTCTGTAAAAACTGTTGGATATTTTAAGAAAAACAAATAAAGAACAAAAAATGTGAAAGTTAACGGATTTTAAAACAAATGGGGAATATACTATCAAGTGCGAGGAGAGAAAAGAAAAACAGAAGGAAGAGGACGAATCGATGACGAAACGAAAAAGGTGAAAACATAAAGCACGTGGCGCCTTAGGAATTAAGGCACGTAGTCGTTAGACGTTAGAACCGTATAAGTCGTGTGTAGTTAGCGCGCGAGAGAGCATGACATGTTAACTATATATAAGTGATGCGAAGACGATGGGAGAGTAGAGCGTAAGGCGATAACTAATAAGTAGATAATTAATTGACTTAGGGTGAATAAGGGGAGGGGAAGTGTCGAGAGAATATATTAGTCGAACAAGAGATACACACACAAAAACGGGGGTTGGGCTTGATCTCGCGTGTGTGTGTGCGCGTGTGTGTGAGAGTGTGCATGAAAGAAGATACGCGGCGCGACAACAATGCGACGAACAAGACGAGTTAAGGGGGAGGACAAAATATACAACACTAGGCGGTTTAAGTTTACGACAGTAAGAGCCAATTATATCTTAAGGTGACCCAACGCGAGAACAAATTTTGAGAAAAAAATAAATAACAATTCAATATATACACACATGAAACATTGATACGCCGGTACACATTCAAATTAAAAAAAAAAAAAAGTAACAGAGCAACAAGAAAAATACGCGGATGTATAAAACCCAATACACGCGACGTACGCAGTACGCGCAACTGTAGATTATAGGCGACGACAAAGAAAAAACAAAAAAAAATAAACTAAAATAAAGACGACCCTGCGGAGAGGCGATGAAACTTAAAGCGAAGCTCTAGACGTAGTCTAGTCCTAGTCTAGCCCGTCAGTCACTAGGTTTACTGATAGCGAAAGAAAGCGGCCGAGCGAACGAGGGGAAGATGCGAGAAAAAAAAAAACATTGTAATATGAATTAAACGAAATAACACGAAAATAAAAATTAAACGAAAAAAAAAAAAAAAACGTAAAGTGGGAAAAAAAAACATAGCGATGTAACTATATCCGCGCAGAACGCACCCAGCACCTTATTCACCATCATACCACATACGCAAACACGATATTCGGCGTAGCGTACGTAACTTGTACATATACGCAACACACACACACACACACATACACACACTCACACACACCACTAACACGAACACACGTCGATGACTCTCACAGCCTCTCACATGTGTGTGTGTGTGTGTGTGTGCGTGCGTGCGTGTGTGTATGTATGTGAAATCCCGTGTCTGCTGCCTCCTCTATTCTTCACTCCAATATAATCCACCCTCTCCCTTCCACCCTCTCTTGGTACCACGACACTCGATCCATCGGCTTTGATTCCGGCCCACGCGATTTCTACGACCCTATAACGCGTTCGTTGGCGTGACTCTCGTCTTCGTCGTCGCGAAGATCTCACCCAGGGTCTTTCGGTCTCTCACGTCGTTCAAGAATCGACAAGCTGACTGCACCACCGCCTCCCACTATTCTCTTCTTCTTCTTCGTCTTCATCTTCTCTCTCGCTCGTCTTATCGAATCACGACATTCGCAAGTTACCACAAAATCCAATTCCTCCCACATCTTTTTTTTTTCTCTCACTCCTCCACAAGCAACTTTCCTATTCCTTATATTACGAATTCAATCCCTGAGGGAACCTAGACCCACCGCGTCATACATTCTCCCATCTATCATTTTTTTAGGTAACTTTTAGTAGCCTCCAGCTCGAATAATAACAATATATACCTAATCGCTCCCCCGCACTCTCCGGAGACGCGCCGATAACATCATCCCCCAAATCCCCTTCGCACAATGCTCCGGTAGATTTTTCGTTGCTTCAATTTAGATATTTTTCGCATAACTCTCTGGAGATTTTCACCTGACATCTGACAATCACAAGCGGCGCGTAACTCCTACAGTCTGCGCGCTGACTAACGAATATCCACAAAAGTACTTACTATTTATACCGAGCATCCCTATCCAAAGAACATCCGGATAAACTTGCCACTATAGACGCATCGATCATACAACCCTCCGAGCGAATTTGTTTGCCGGGTCGTTCGGCGACTCGCCAAATTACACGACTGTGAATACCCGTTAAACGCTAGGCGACACTTCATTTCCGGTTGCCATTTTGTTCGTTTCTCCGGATCGTCTTGCGACTTTAATGTCTGCAATTTTCATTGCGGCTGTATCTTCGGATTTTTATTCACAAATGATTTATTGAAAAATTTCAATTACCGATTAGCCAAGTAATCATCAATTGATTATTCGGATTATTCAATGAGCAATCAATTCGAAAAATTCTCTTCTTAATACATGGCTGATTGAGTAATAAAATAATATTAATTCGTCATTACAATTATGCCGATTCGCGGTTATTAATTATGAGTTGAAGAAGAATTTATAATTTGAGAAGAGGGAGAGGGTGGCGCGCGATAACAAGACGACGAGGTGAATGGTACACGGCGCGATGATTAAGAGTCATGATTTAAGCCTCAGTAGTGTCTCGTACTCTGTTTGGAAAGCTAAATTGAATCCCCACGAGGCGTATACCAATAGGAGATCTCGATTACGTAGTCCATGTGCCGGTGACAGGCCAGCTCTCACCATCTCCGCAGGTGCGCAAGCACACAACGTGTCCGGAGGAAGCGCCCAGGCCAAATGATACACACACTCACCTCCACACACACACACGCACCCACACACGTGCACTCAAACACAAGGAGAGAACACAGAGGCATGCAAAGACACAAACACACAAACTCAAACACGAATACTAATTGACACAGAGCACCGCAGAGAATATCTAGAGTTAGTGCAATGAGATACGAGGGCGTTGATAAGTGACAGAGGAATAAATGTAGATGCCGTAAACCGTAGAGTACCAAGAAAACAAAAATATATAACATACATAAAGCGCATTATATAAATACATAAATATTTCGAAAATAATAAATAAAAGCAAAAACGAGAGTCGAAGAATATTTATGTATTTATATAAATCATATAAATATGCATAGCGTGGGAGAATGTGGAAGAAAGCGAGAGAGAAAACACGGGAGAGATATATGTATATTATATATGCATATATACGTACATGTATAAGTGTAACATTAGGCGACGATTAATTAGAGCGCGTGGAGAAACCACTGATGACGAGGGAAAGAAGAAAAATGAAAAAATTCAAGTAAATTAAAATAAAGTGGATTAAAGGACGAGCACCGCCACGCGCTGTGCAAAATGCGTGGCGTGGGACACTGTGTTAATTACCATATAATATTTAAAAGAAAAAAAAAAAACAAAAAAAAAATATGGAAAAAAAGAAAACTCGAGCGATCTCGAGAACGCATTCATTATTAAGGAAAACAAAATGTATTGGCTAGCCTGCCGGACCTCACGAGCCCCCGATATATATTATATAGTGAAAGAGCCCGGGCAATGCTAAAGAGGATTATAAGTATTATCGCGTCCGAATTTTTGTAGTGATGCACGACGTTCCTCTTTTTTCATTGTCAATCTGTTTATTGCGGTTTGTTTATCTCTTCTTTTTTTTTTTGGTTTCTCAATGACGAGGAGACCCGCACGTGTGGGGTTCTCTTCAAGAACCTCGGCGTGGTACGGCATATCACTGACCATCACCTCGTACTCAAAAAGTGTTGGGTGCCTTTTTTCGCAGTGAAGGTCTTTCCTCCTTGCCGCGCGACAAGACACACGCAATTGCATAACACTGCGAACGAAATGTTTTTATTTAGGCACTCGAGAATAAAGTTAATAAAGTGGAATGATTTGTGCGTGTGAAAAAAATAAATAAATAAACACAAAAATAAAACCAAGAGCGAAAAAGATAAGACCCACGGGGTTCCATGGCAGCCTCATTGCGTACACTTAGATTAAGAAGTTGGAAGAATCAAAGCGAACCGCGAAAGATAGATCAAAATAAATCAAACAAAGCCTGTATGTAATTTGATACATAAATGCCATATTGCATACGCGAAGGCACACGCCCCCGCCACGCCACGCATGTACGCTCATTGATACAAGGAAAACAAAAAGTGAAAACAACAAAAAAAAAACGATAAGAATAACAAAAAACACACACACACACACACACACACACACACACACGACATACACAAGCACACCCGCGTATAGTTGGCACGAAGACGCCAGGGACGTGCGTGGAAACATGTATGATATTATATATATACATAAACATAGCATAAAGTATATTATAAATAATGATGATGAATATAAATAAATATATACTATACAAAATTAAAAAATTATAAATATGGAGGAAGTATGTAAACGAGAAATACAGGATTAAAAAAACACGTTTAGAGATAAGGATATAAAATATTATTATAATGTATGGTTGGTTTATAATGTAAAATATATTATAGAAAATGTATTTCTCAACTTTTATTCCTACCCTTTGCTCCCGCCCGTTCAATATTTCATTTCAACTCAATCAACACGTCAACGTCTCATAAACAAAATAGAATCGGTAAGTATAATAACAGACGTATTTAAAAAATAAAAACTTTTATTGACTGGACCGAATTTCTATTGGCTGTGTGTGTGTGTGTGTGTGTGTTTTTTTTTCCTGACTCTTAACAAATTGATGTAGAATGCGCTACCGCTTCGAACAAAGGATAAGCCCACGTAAACGCGATGTATTCGTAATTAGGTGTGATAGGAGTGCCGTGCTCGGTTATTTTGTCGAGACTGACGTGCACGTGGACATGACAGTCCGCGCCCCATCACATTAAGCTCCCTTTCATGTTTATGTGTGTCTGTGTGCATCAACACATAAGCTCTTCTTGCATATGTGGATGTGTGCATGTGCGTCATTGCGTGTTAATTTTTGAGGTGTATGGATATGTATCGCGCATTGGACAGGGGAATATCATAGGTGTACAAAGCATAAACTACAATTAGCGGTAAGCCCAATGTCAGCGTACAGACATCCTCACCCTTTGCGAATATTAGGGACATCAACATGCAGCGCTCACAGAATTAGTGTAAAATCCTTCGCCACGTTTACTCTCAGTAGGATCTCAATAATTTTCAACAATATCCGAATCGAACCTTTCCAATATTCGGGGACCCTAATGGACCATTTGCATCAATGAAACATCCGCATTTCTCGGTAATCCGCAATGATAGATCATGTTTACACGGATTAGATTTTATTCTATGTTAACATCTTCAAAAAGATGTTTATCAATTCTACAGATTTTACGTTTCCTGAGTAATAATATGCAAAATATGAAAGCAATTTGCGAGGGCCGACATTTCTTGATATTCCACCGTTTTGGCAGGATTATTCCTGGTCATCCACGTGATTCAGATAATAAAACATTGCTTTTGCGGAAGATATTTAAAATAATTGACATCTGAAGGGAAGCAAAACAAAACATTCGCGCATCACTGTAACCGTCGCGGTGTCCATCTCTGGATAAGAATTTCCTTCCGTAAAAACCTTTCTCTGGAGTTTTATTTATGTCTTTTCTCAGGTACTTACCGATTACATTTCGTTAATTCCAATCTCGCTGCGGTTCTTCACTTTGCATCATCGACTCACACAGAACAGAAGGACAAGAATATTGTATCGTTTCAATTTGATGACGTATTGGCATAAGGTTCACTGATATCTTTATTAGCAACGTTCATGTTCGCGTGGACAAAGTTAAGAAAAAAATCGAGACCATCCCCAAGAAAACTAAGCAAAGTTCGTATAAACCGACCGCAACGCCATTTCTGCACAACTCACATGTTCCTCCGTATTATTTCGTTCTCTGACTGTCGGTACTCACCAAACATTGTCGAAGAGCCCTTCCTTATCGACGTTCACCGCGAGCTTAGCTTGAGAGAGAGAGCAGTTATTATCGACGATACTAAAAAACCAACCTTACCAACGATGCATTACATCGCACGTCACCGCAGAGGTTCGCTTAATCCTTCACAGAGGGACAGTATTTTTGATTCATACGTTCTATCGGCTAGTCGCGAGCAGGTCGAACATAACCACGACATCAGTACTTTTATTATTCGAAAAAGTTGAATAAAAAAATGAGTTTGAAGGCGTTTTTAAGGCGCGAATTAACGCTAAACCTCCGAATACGAAGTGTTATTGCACACAAAAGTTATGCCACAACCTCGGACAGCGGAAAGATCGAACCGATTGACATAACCTCCGTGGAAAGCGATCCAAAATACGACGGCGATACATTGGTAGACGATGAAAATATAGACATCATGAGAAACAAATCGCGATTGAACGATTCACACCGCAATATCCTCAATGAACGACGTCCTTACGAGACTCCTGGCATAGCGTATTATCACGACACACTTGAATACAAAAGAAAATTGCTCGGCCGATACGGCATCGAAGGATCCGGCGTTCCGCCAGGAGTTGCTTGGCCTTTGGAAAAAGATATCGCTGTGTTGAAGGAGTACGAGCGAGTTGCATATCCTCAAACCATTCAAGAAGCTTGGGCAACGATCGCTACGAACAAAAAGATTGAAGAAGATAGAATACGAGCCAGGTAAAAGCAAAAAAAGAATACCCTCATTCCTTTACAATAAACTCAAGGATATTGCAGTCCATGAATTATTTTGTTTATAAAACAAAAATCCAAAAACACTTGTATTCAATATTGTAACAATCGAAGATGCGAACCTGGCCATCTAAGTTTTGCGGTATTACAATCTTCCGTTACTCACATTAGTAACTAGTCGACTTTTCTCCCGGTGTTTTGAATAAATGTTTCTTTATCTAGAACTAATGTTATTCTGATTGAGAAGCAATACCAACAATTCTCAACAAAAAAAAATCAGCTGAAAGTCTACTATGCAAAAGTATTGGTATTTAATATGTTTAATTGATTTTATGATTTTTCAGGGAGGATGATATCGCAGCTAAGATGGCAAAGACAAATCAGTGGGAGAGGGAGCTGAATGCCAAACTCGCCAAGAAAGAGGCTGAGGTGAAAGCTGTAAAGGAGCGCAAGGAGAGACTGGTTGAGGAAGTTCGTCGGCACTTTGGTTTTAAGGTTGATCCACGTGACGATAAGTTCAAGGAAATGTTAGAGATGAAGGAGAAGGAAGACAAGAAGCGCAGGAAGGAGGCTAAGAAGAAGGAAAAGGCGGAGAAATTGATGGCACACCTTCTCGGGAATAAAGAGGGAAAAGAAAAATCGCCCGGCCCGTCTAAAAGTAATGAAGAAAAAACCAAACCACCCGCTGAATTGGCGTAGATAAAAGTATCATACCTGTACAGACGTGAAATTTATAAACAAAATAAATGATATTGTATTATACTAGAGTAATTTCGTAATTTCCGCATTTACTCAACGTTGCTTAGACATAGGTTGCCAAACTTATTCGTATTCTAGGTTTCCCATCATGAAGAATTTGCCAAATTGTAAATATTATATTATATTTTCTTTGCTAATACAAAAACATTACACTCGGTTCCGTAATACTAAGGAAAAATTATAGTAATATTTATTAATAAGTCATGCTTTTAAGACGTAATGAAGGACAGGCATCATCGTTACACGCGGCATATTTCATGATGTTGGATGCAAGCATTGAGGACGGATTCATTTAATCACTCGGAGCAAATCAACTGTCGACCGTAGCTTTAAAATCTTCGTGACACTCGATCGTCTGCTCTCCGATCGAATGCTTATTTTTCTCGAAATCAACACCAGAAGCTGAGTCGCCAATATTTCTCCCGACATCGTCCGAGCCCGGAAGTTCCTCGACTGCATCAGCGCTCTCGACAATCTGAACATTCTGTATCTTCGAACCGTCGACGAATATCACGCGAATTCGATTCCGGTCCGTGTGTCAGGCCGACTGAAGCTGCGACGGAGACGTCAGTTCGTAAAACTGGAAGCTGAGCTCTTCGCCAAAGAGACTGTCGGGCGTTATCATTTCCGGCTCGACCATATTAAGACCGAGAGCTGTGGGATTCAGATCCGTGACTAGATAACTCTCGCCTATGAGCCCGCATTCTTCAGCCACCTCTTCCTTCGAGACGGGGTTCAAAAAGTCTGCAAGTACATTCCAACAGTCACGTTCTGTTCGGATGCACCAGTCGGTTCGATTAATGACAGTGAATATATCGAGTGTGTTAATGATTGTTGCAATTATGATTGACATGCGATTAATCGCATTTCCCGAAGCAATACTTACCAGTATCCTTCGTAGGACACTGTTGTTCTGTTTGTTCTGGCTGCTGAACTTGTACGTGCTCTTGTTCTGGCTCATTACCGGAAACGACCATTGGCACAAGGTACTGAACTTCGACCTCTCTCTTGATACCGCTTAAAATTTGCTCCGCACAATGCTCCAATGTCACGGTACTCTGTATAGTGTTTGTCTCCTCCGGTTGAGTGATACTTGCAGTTGCTGCAGCTACCTCGTCCATCGTAACGATTTGGCTGCACGACAAAATGTAAAATTTAATAATGCATACCAAAAATCGGTCTGAGGATGTGAAATTACATTTTGAGGATTGTGAATGTACCTGCTCACGTTATTCTGCTTTCGTACATTACTTGCTTCGATAACGTTCTTTACAAATTGTCGCGGTGTAGGTAGAGTTGTTCCGTTTGTCGTCAATTGGCGAGGTCGCGTGTCACCCCGATTTGCGATTGCCCACAGGTGACCAGCGCCGTGTGGTGCCTTCGAGCCTTTTCGAAAATGTGGATTTATCGAAAGATTGTGTCGAACCGAATTCTTCCAACGGTCGTCGTTGCTCTTGTAGTAAGGAAAGTGTTCGCTAGAAATTAAAAAATGAGACGTTCTTTATTTGCCAAAATCTAGACTGCACAAAGGTACCGTTATGTGAAAGTATTCTGGAAAAAAATACTAATATCAGTTTGTAGCCGTGAAAAAATGTGCGACGTCTGAATTGAAAACGTCTATGCTAACTATTTGGTAATTGTAATAACTATAAATAATGGGTTGTCACCTTATAAGTTACTACCATAATTTTTTTGTTCAGTCTCTCTTTCATACAAGAATTGGTCATCGCCTGTATCGGAACGGTCTGAGGGGTACACGCAAGTAGAAAGACTAGGGAGAAAGCTTTTTTAGCGACAGGCACGTGCCAGTACCGTCCGCTCACGCGTTCCTCAGTCCCTGCTGACTCTCGCTCGAGTTTAATCGTTCCGAGTAAACGCCCTGGCGTTCTCGCGCCCTTCCCGATCGTAAAGTGTACGGCACATCGTCCGAGCCACCACCGGTAGCTGTCCTTTCCCTACGGAATACAATTTCCTTCACCTGCCCACCCGCGATGTCACGGTGCGTTACACGTAGCGCAATTGCGCACGATCCGGTGCCTCACTTGCTACCCACCCCCTATCAAGGCTCCTGGCGATGATAGTTTTCGTACGGGGAGCTAAATGCCCGGCTTACACGCTTGAGCGCACGTCAGACGAACGGAGAGTTCAAAGCGCGCGCGAGCGTTTACCAGCCAGCTGTGTGTATGCTAATACCTAAATATGTGGATTCGTTTTCGATATGTGCAGTTAAACTAAATAACTGCCTGTCCGAGGGAGCTGGAAAAGTGTAACAGCTTTTACAGTTCCTTATGGTGTAACTAATTGTAAATGCAACTATGTTTTCCTACATTTTGGTTTTTAAAAAATGACTGTTCCCCTCCAAACTTAGATGCTTTAGATAACATTTTTTGTACCATAATATAAAAGCCAATAGTTCAAAAATATCAATTTGTTTTTTTTTTTAAAGCGCTAACGGTTTGTGATTGTTTCAGGATATTGAGTTTTTGACAGAGAAGTAATCTCGAATTTTTCTGGTAGCCATTCATGCCTGCAGAGGATAGATCGTTGAATGCACTGTACATACAAAGTCCTGCGTGGACGGCGGTCCTTTCGATCGAACGGGTGAAAACTCTCGGGCTGTGGCGAGGCACGAGGCGAGTGAGGCTTGCCGAGACTCGAGGGGAAGGGTGAGAAACCGTGAGGAAGAAGAAGAGGGTAGAACGCGCGGTACCAGGTGGTGCCGTGTATCGGGAGCAGTGGTACCGACGAGTACCATCGCCAGAACCCCCCGCGAACCCCGACAACCCTCCCAACCTCACGAATTTCGCGCATAAACAGCTCGTTCAGATGCAAGAATACTGAGAACGGGGTCCAAATATGAATCGACGAGACCTTCGCGATATCGACGGACGTTGTCATTCTCGAAGTTCACAATGTCATGTATATCGTTAATGGGGATACTTACGAGATCCACTGATAAATCGCCGAGACAGTGAGCTCGCCTCGTTCCTGCAGAGCATGCTCAATCAACTCCGTGTACGTAAACGGAGGTTTTTTCGGACCGCTGTAACGAGATGCCGCAAAATTTCTATTGTCCATCAACGAGTACGTTCCATTTGCGACTGTTGGCTGACGTATCTCGTGGTGCAACGATGAAGCGCTCGGAGTCGAAACATTATCGTTTTGATTGCTGTAATTTCTCCTGGCGTCATTTGCGTACGACGCAGTCCCGTTCGCACGTGTCGTACTCGAGTTGTATCTATTTCTGTGACCTGTAACAACAGTATTTCAAATTTATTCCCACTAACAATCATGTATTCACTATCGTTATAATTACCATCAGAATTTTAAGCCCATTCTAATCAACGAAAACACAAGGTTGAATTTTAATATACATTTTTTTAAAACCATTATTAACTAAATTTCATGCCAATTGGGTAAAAATTGTTTAATGTGCCTATTTATTTTTAATGCAATAAATGATAAGTACCAGTATGAGAGTCTCGAGTGCCAGGAAAAGGCGAGCGCTCTTCCGGCGCCTCGATCAACGAATCCAGCTTGAAATCGAGAAGCCACGAGAGATTTCCATTCTCCTGGTCCTCAGCGGGAGCGCAAGAAATCGGTGGAGGCGGTGGTGCAGGTGTCACCGGAACTTGAATGCTGTTCGTGCTGTTTTGAGTCGTGTCCGAGGAGCTCGTTGGCTCCCAGTACGACAATATAGTTCCGTAACCATTTTCGACGGACTGCACGTCCGTCAGCGTCTGAATGCCCGAGCTGTTGCCGACCGAAGTCGAGATATCGGCAAATTCCGAGGGTCCGAGATTCGAGGGATCCCAATTACCGTCCACAACGAGCACTTCCAATCTCGCGACAGAGCCACTATTATTCGCCACTTCCTGAGCCGTAGACGCCGAAAATTCGGACGTATCAACGACGTGCGTCTGCATCGTCGACTCGTCGATCGGCGTTCGGAGTTCCGTGAGAAAACGCTTCTTTCCACTCTGACAAACCTCCTCGCAGAGACTCTCGATATCGAGATCGTCGAACACCTTCCTCTTGACCCCGACCGGATTCTCTACGACCTCACGACCGGGCATTCCGCTGGGCCCCGACGACGGGCCGATCATCGTACACAAACTGATTCGTGTATAACAAATATCGCAACAATCTCTTGCGATTGAACTTGGCCGTTTCGTAAACAGACACTAGCAATGAATTTTTCTCAAAAACTGCGTACAATTTCGTCTCCCCATATCATTGAGAATCTTGAGGACACTCGTAGGGCACTCACCTTGACTTACCCTTCGCAAGGTTTTGATTTCTGTTCTTCGCCTGATTTCGTAATTCTACGAATTCACCTTTGCAAAAATCACAAAAGCACTTTGTACATGTTCAGTTGCAAATAATTGTTAGGCACGTCGTACGAAGGCACTGCGGTTAACTTTGGATCGGTGATGCGAGTTGCAAAGTCGCGGAAGGTCAGAAAAGTCGGCCGATTGTGACAAGTGTCAACATAATTCCACACCTCCCGTCGAGGAAAAATTGATCGATAGGCTTTTTGTGCTCGTTATCGCGTTGTACTCCTCGGCTACGACGACGAGGAACTTACACTCCTGATTTCTCGGCACCATCAACGCTTTCCGAGCATCTGCGACACGATCGGTTCGTGCACGAGACTCGTTTGTTTCGTATTTCGACTATTCCGCTTTGGTGCGGTGCTCCGTGGCGCCGTGCGCGGGCGCTCTGACTCGTAGTCGTCGTTCTCCGTCTGCTGCTGCTCCTGCTGCTGCTGATGTTTCTGACATATGCATGTAATCAATTGACCACGACGATCCTCGAGCACCACCCCCATTTCGAATAGTCGTGGGACCACCTGATCACTTTGAATAAACGTAGAAAAGGTTTGGGTCACAATCGGTTATAGTTATAAAACACCGTGAAACAATAAATTTAGTAAAATATACCCTGGAATAATCGTTGATCATTTTCTCAATTGACAATCCAATGAAAAATGTTTCTGACGTCTACGTGTAATCAATTGACCGCGACGATCCTCAAACACGATCCTCGCTTTAAATAAATATTTAAATAACCGTACCACGCCTGACTATTTTGAATGAACATAGAAAAAATTTCGGATCAATCAGTCGCAGTTGTTAAACTCTGCAAAACAATGTGTATGATAAAATATGGTAAACACATATTATATCCCTGTAGCGATAGTTAAACTTTTTCTTAATTAATTGTGTGATGAATAATGTTTTCGTCGATTATCAAAAAATTCAGCGTGAACTATGTATCTATCGATAGTTGAGCATTTTTACCAAAAAAAAATACAAGACAACCACAATTTGCATTTTTTCCAGAGCAATACAATGTTACAAATAAAAAACGTTTATAATTAAATTAATTTACGATTAATCGCATGTAATTCAAATTTTTTCAAATCGTATTGCTACGTATTTGGGAATTATCAACAGTGTCGACACACTGACTCGAAATCGGCCAAAGTGCAATCTGCAAAAAATCTCTCTCTCTTATGATCAACCGAAGGTAAGGTAGATATCGGTAAGTGACGTTAGATGGCGAGACGAGCGAATGGACTGACGTTGGTGTTTGGTACGAGGCGCACCCTGCGGAAACGCGGAGCGTTAGGAGCGCGGATCAATGAACCCACCGGTTGGAGAATTTCAAAGGTGGTTGGACAACTCGAGAGTGTTGCGCGTAGGTGCCGGTTCTATGGCGCGGACACCCGGAGATTCTCGGGAGGGCTGCATTCTCGACTCCGCCAGCAAACGAGCGAGGTGACTGCGGGTAGCAAGAGAGTCGTCTTGCGTGTCCGCCATCGGCCATTGTCTCTGACATGGAAGCCTATCAAAATGGCAGAAGTCGTGCAGATGTTTTTGTTCCTATATAAATCCAAGTATCGTCGAAAAGGGCTTAAACGTTATTGCTATGATAGACAGGACAGTGATTTGGGGTGCGCGTTACTATGGTCAGTGATACTTTGGGGAGCGGTGTTACGTGGTGCTGCGACCGCTTCCACGACGTCCACGAGCACCGAACCTCCGTGCGATTTGGACAATTGTGTCAACGGTGACTGTGTCAATGGCAGCTGCGTCTGTCAGGATGGATGGCAGGGACCCGCGTGTCAATACTGCGGGGGAAAAGTCAGGTAGGCATATCGGCGCCGTAGGTACACGCCTGAAGCGCGGCTTACCGCTACGCGACGACGTCGACGACGACGACACCACGACGTTGCATCTCTGACTGCTGCTATTCATATACACCGTTGCTTTCGACTGGTTTCTGTTGATGTATCGTCGCTAGTGCACCGACACACCAACCGGCCACGCCGACCACTTTCTCATATCTATTTTTCATTTTATTTTCTATTAATATATCTCTGCCTATGAAACCTACAGAGACCGCTATAAAGGCATTCCGGCATTCTTATCCTCACTTTACGGAGACATACATTAGTCTTCTGTTTTATTGTGACGGGACTTTTGACGTTTAGATTTTTTTCGCGAGAGATTTGAGTCTATAGATTCAATGTGCAGGCTCGATAACTTATTAGAAAGTCGTAAATAAACATAGCGCCTGACAGCTTCTAATCTCGTAGCTATCTATCGCTTCAGTTACAGCCTAGCCGTTTACACGCGCGAGCGGTGAGAGCCAAGTGAGAAAAGCTTCTTTCATTTATAATATGTATGCATGTGTATATATATATATATATATATATATATATATTATAGCTGCGCGTGTGCAATGAAAGCGTTTTCTCTCGATTTCCATGCTTTCCGAATCGAAGTCTCGCCGTGGGCTCGAGTGTCGGTGGAATAATGCCCAACGTAAATGGCACACGCATGACGGAAACTACGATCTCTGCCTTTTCATCCCGTCTTTTATCTCTCTCTCTCGCTTTTTCTCTCCTATGCCTGTGCATTCTTACTTTTTTATTACGTCGCATGCCGGCACTTGTAATGCTTGCCCTATATAGACTCGAAGTTGAAACAGACTGTGGATAACGGGAATTGAATACAGACGATAGTTAGCGCATAGTAGTTTATAGGGGCAATCGTTTTTCATCAAAACACCGTTTCCTCTGATTAAATCGCACTCTGTATACCGGTTTGGAAAATGTTGCGCATACCACTCGGTACTTCAATGTACGCCGAGCAACTATGATACTTATCGCCGCTGAGAAAAATACGTGAACCTTTGACTGGCACACAAAATATTTTTAAATATGCACCAGATCGAGACTATCCGATTTTAATTTATATCATACGGATACAGACACCATGGCCTAAATTTATATCATTTTGACATCGACACGAATTATAATAGTGTAAACACAAAACACTTGTTTGCTCAATGTTTTTAAGACAGAGCTTATACATGTGATTCCAATGACAATTTTATTTCCAGCCGAAAAAAAAGAAGTTTTCATTTTATTGAATCCAAATAAAATTGACTTATTCAATTTCCTTTAATTCTATTAATTTAATCGAATTTAATTGAACAACTACATGTAAAAAAATAGACTTCTTTACTGAATGAACATAGTAGTTTATAATTAAATAATTAGAAAGTCATTATTCCTCTCAACACCTCAAAACAAGATTATCATGCATTTAATGCTTGAGAACCCCAGTGTAAAATGTAGATCAAAACGTGAACTTGAAAATTACTTTTATCGCACGCATCGGCCTCGACAATTCGATTAATTATAATTATAATAACGGCGTCAATGAACTCCGTGTTTTTCTCATTCGTCGATATTAACGTAAAGACAATGAAGTGAAAAGCTTGCGCATATCTGTCAGCGTACAAGATAAACAGTACTATTGGTAAGTGACGCGGTCAAGGGGTCACCGTACTCCACGTAGATCTTTGTCGTTGGCAAATGAATACCCATGCCTTTGAAATTAATGTTGCCAACCAGTCACCGTCCACTCGTGCGTACCTACGCACCTAAGAAAAGCAAAAACTCCGGGCGAACCTTCCGTGTATCGTCTACCGTGTGGGCTGACGATTATTCTCGACAAGTGGCGAGACCCGCGCACAACGATCTCCGAGTCTTCGAGGCATATAGTCTGGTTATCAAGTCTCATCGAACAAAGAGATATACGCGCTACGAAAACGCAAACGGCGTGGACGTGAGGTGCCCACGAAATGAGCTGTTACCGTCGCTTCTGCTGCTGCTGCTGCTGCCGCTGCCATATGCCGTCCCGCTAGTAATATCGGCAACGACGCTAAAAACATATAGTTTGTGCAAGAGAAGTTGAAAAAGAAATCGAAAGACTCGCATCGTTGTTCGCGAAAAACTCACGGCAGCGGCTGCATTGAATAATTTAATTTAACCTTTTGCGTGTCCGTATTATTTTCGTCGATGTCGTAAGTAATAGGAGCATTCATGGACATTCGACCGACTTGGTGAAACCGATAAGAGCACTTATTATGCAGTTTACAGAGAGAAACGTGTGCAAATTAAACGTTATTATCGTGGGATAACAAATTGTGACGGAAATGTTTGATGGACCGTGCGATTCTCGATTCTAGAGTCCGATTCAGCAACGCGATCGAATCAATTCCCCTCCCCCTCCCCCGCTGCTCGTCGATACGATATCAGAAAAATAAAATAATAATGCCGAGCCCTCTCCGCGTAATTAAACCGCCGCTTTAGCATCAATTTGTGATTAAATTTTGTGGCCAATATCGCGCAGGATTAAACATTGCACTCACTGATTTTTCTCACTCATATTCCCGGGGAATCGGTGCGTTTGGATGTATCGATGACGACGCTGTGTCTTTGAATATTGTTATTATATTCTCCATCACCTTTGTCTATTGACTTTCAGATTATTTTTTTTCCCATCTTCACAATCGAAGCATATAGTTAGCTAGAATCTTTCCTCCTTCTTTCTGCATATTTAAGATAAAATTCTCTATCAAATATTACTGTTCTCGCGATTTTTTTTTTTTTTCAATTCTCAATAATTGAATAGTAAATTATAAATTTGAATGTTTCTTGGGGCTGATTAATCGCCCACCGTTTTTGATACAGTGTCGTCGAATTTAGAAGCTCGCTGTTTAATCCCCCGGAATTGGAAAATTCTCTATCAAATATTACTGTTCTCGCGATTTTTTTTTTGAATTCTCAATAATTGAATAGTAAATTATAAATTTCAATGTTTCTTGGGGCTGATTAATCGGCCACCGTTCTTGATACATTGTCGTGGAATTTGGAAGCTCGCTGTTTAATCCCCCGGAATTGGACCGCATACCGAATATTACTCAAGACGAGAGGAAAAAAAAGAATAATAAGAAATTACTCGGCGACTTTTCATCTGGAGGATTCCTGGAAATATCAATAGGACTGTGGAGCCAGTCTGATAAGACGCTGGAGCTGGAATTACACGCCAAGACGAGGCTCGGAATAGTAGTCGTGGAATGTATTGAAAGCTACAGCAACGTATACCGTTGTCAGGCTGTGAAAGAGAGGACGTTGGGAGAGCGGGAGGAGGTGGATGGCACATAGCGTTGACCGTTATTGCAGGCAGATGATAGTTCGGTCTCTGAGGGAACATGAAGTCATCGCCACTATAACGCTCGTACGACAGGCCGGTTCTTCCACCTTTGAGTATCCGCTAGAAGAGCTTGAAGCGCTTCGCGATCGTCGAATAAGTGGCAAATTTTTCGTAATCGTTTCCCCAGAGTTTAATTAATTAAATAACCGTTGTAGAATTTTAGATACGTCACAGCAAACCTTCTTTGTGCTGAGAAAAAAATTAATAACAATTTTACAAAAATACCGCCTACTCGAAAATTCGTATTCGAAAATTTGCACTTTTTTTCAGGACCCTCTAAAAATTTGTGAAAATATTTCATAGCGTTGATAAATAAAAATACGCCCTTTTAGTTAGTCGGAGAGAAAGATGAAGTCACTTTAAACCGATAAAAATATTGAGCACTGATATGAAAAAAATTCGTGGCTCTTCAAGCTCTCGAATCGCTACCATCACATTCTCGCCTGCAAATCGCGCTCGGAGCGATTGAATTTAACACGCGCGCGCCGCATCATTTACGATCTCATCCTTGAACGCTCGGGGCCCTCATTGAATTATATCCGATGGTACGAGTTGAACATGCTAGTCGATAAAAGCGAAACTTGTCAGTCGTCAATCAGCTTTTGTTAAATTGAACGAAAAGTTGTTGCGGTCGCTCGTGATATAAATTCGCGCGATTTTGTGCCGATTGATTTTCCGGGTTACTAGTCGACTAGCGACGAACGCTAAAATAGAGACTCCGTGCATTTTCTATATCAGAGAAAAATTTCTCTTCTCTTCTTGGATTAGCTCCGCACAAAACAGACTAATCCTCGTCACTGTCGGTTTCAGTGTCGCTGTCGGGTTCGCAAACTCGATTGTATATTACGAGCTGGAGACCTGATTCGAGGACACAAAGGTCACGGAGAAAATATCAGGTCACCGCAACCGATGTATCAGTACGGAAAAAGATAAACTTTTTATTTCTCTCGTCGCACGTTGATGACGTAATCGGGACGAGTTTGGGATCGAGAGGAAATAATAATGATATATATTCTCGCACACTCGAGCGACATATTTTTCGGTGTGACTCCGAATTACCAAAATAGAAAGAAGCGCTCTCTGCCGATTTGCCGGATCGAGGAAAGATCGTGATTCACTTGTGGGTGTCCTATTTCGATTGCGATCATCTTATATAGTGTTGACTCTGAGAGATACGTTGACGCTCGCGACGCAAGCGTCGAGGCGTGTGCGAGGTCTCTGGCCTACCGACAATCCACGTACAATCTATACGACGTGCGAAATTGCTGCCGAGGGCAGGCCAACTGTTTCAGGGTGGAGGGCCGGATAAACCGTCTGTTAGACTTCCGGGAGTCGACTCGAGCACATGTTGTCACTGACGAAGAGTGCAACTATCTACATTATGCAGTGGAGGATTTATACTTAGACTGTGATTCCGTTTGTTGACTTTGTAAATTAATCGATCGCCGATTGCCTCTGTCAATTTATTATCGAGACCTTCGCAAGCTAAGTTCGACCTTCCTCAAGGGACGTGCACTTCTCACACTGATGATTTCAACAACTTAGCACGAATTTTATAGTATATCAGTATGTGCACTCAATTTTGTTACATTCCAGCCGGATATCGAGTCTTTTATGTCCAGGAACAATTTTCATAGTGCCTTGGACTTGAAAAAGAGACAATAATTACTTCGGGTATTGTTTTTTTTCCAATTTATAAGAGAAAAAAGAGTTAACATAAAAAATGCGGGAATTTTAGAGACACGATTTAATATTAATAATGAATTTTTGATCGTACATTTATTTTACAACACTTTTGTTTATTGGATACAATAATGCATTCATGCATGATAAAAGCTTCTGGTAGTGATACATTAAATACCAGGCATTCTTTTTTTTTCAGTGCATAAATCAACATGAGAAACTTGAGCTGGAAATTCGTTAAATAATTAGTGCGCGTACACGGAAAAAAGGCTTGGGCGGAACAACCGTACGCTTGGTTAAATATGTGCCAGCGAATAATTAGATAGACTAACGAAGTTGTTGGTTATGTGCCAACCATGTTATTTGTTGTATTACAATTACCTTGATTGCGCTAAACAATAACTTGGTTGGTCTAACCAATCAATTAGTTAGCGTATATATCACTAAGCCTTTTTTGTTACGTGTACAAAAATTTATTTCCCCTGTCATTCAATTTCAAATGTTACCACAGATGATACGTGCTCAATTATTTACTCACATATAAAATAATTAAATTACATCATGATAACGAACAGACCATCATATTTCGAATTGAAGTCATAATGCGAATTTAGCACGGCTATAAAGTATAACGTACGAGAATTGCAAAATGCACACTGAATTTAACCGTGATATGGTTACTTCCAGAGCGAGATCCCATAAAATCGCAAGATTGATTGCAGCAACCCGAGCATCTTTACTGGCATTATTCGGATGAAAATTCACGAACTCAGTGAGAAAATATTTGTTCCATTTATTTTTGCAGACTCACAGCGCCATCCGGTAGTATTTACGACGGCACGGGAAATTACACAACAGACGTGAAATGCTCGTGGCTGATCGAGAGCAGCCCCAATTCCTCGATACGAATGCACATTGAGGAATTCGCAACGGAATGTGGCTGGGACCATCTGTACATCTACGACGGGGACAGCGTCGAGGCGCCGTTGCTCGGCGTCTTTACCGGCTTGATGCACAAGGACGGATATCACATCCGGCGTGTGCCGGAAGTGATAGCGCGTTCCGGCACCGTTCTTCTACACTTCTATTCCGACGTTGCATACAACATGAGTGGATTTAACATCACTTACAAGATCAACGCTTGCCCGAGCAGGTACTAATTACAATAATAATACACATGTACACCTAATAGAGCGCATCTACTATAATCCTATCGAAATTTCAATGGAGATTCCAAGAAAAGAAAACAATTGGAAAGAGATATTTATTTATCTCTTAATACTGGCAATTCTATCAGGACTAATATTAAATAATCAATTAGTATTGACTTATTTGGATTGGTATTAAACATTTAAAAAAATGGATTTGATGAATCGCGGTGTACGGTACTTTCTATTTAATCATCAATGATTTATCGGTATTATTCAGTTATTAATTCCGATGTATGAACTACTCGAGTAAATTCCAATTCGCGATACGTATCGACTTTGTACGAAACCTCAAGTTGAAGTTGCGAAAGAACGCGATATCGTATAATCGATTGCGAGGTTGTATTGTGTGAAAGCACGACTACTGCTTCTCTGTAGTAAATCGAGTCGAGGGGTTGATACGTAGTCGGTGGCGTTTGACACTGCGAGAGCTTCGCGGCAATATCGGAGCGGCCTATCCACTCGACTGCTGATGTTTGTTGCACATAGCGCGCCGTTTGCGAATTAGGATCCATGGGACCATGCTCTGAGCTTAATAGAGGATAGCTCGGCTGTAACTTCGATCTCGTAGACTCGTAATTGGAATGTGACCGCACTGACGACACGACTGACTAATCCACTCTCCCGTTTCAGGTACTCACACACAGATTGCTCGGGACACGGTGTGTGCATCGAGGGAATATGTACTTGCGACGCCACGTGGACGGGCAGTGCCTGTGACACTCAGGTATGCCCGAACAATTGTTCGCGACATCAGGAACAAGGGGAATGCGATCGTGAGGCACATCATTGCAACTGTGCTCCAGGCTTCAAAGGTGCATATGTTCGCTTTACCCGACCCACGGAGATTATCCACTACATCTACTTGACTGTCTTCTTACGCGCGTCATTTCTGTACTATAAGGTGGATCGCTCAATCACCGGCACATTACGCGAGGCGACATTGAAAAGCTTCCGACTTTATATTTTACTCATTCAAATAAGTATTGTACAACTTATTTTTCTTTTTCTGTCGAATACCATTTTCCTAAATACGTAACGACTTTTATTACACGCATTTCCATTTTCACGGATGCAGATTTTTTGTCGCGCTCATTATTCAGGACATTTTTATTTTTATTTTGTACTACATCTCAGTACTTAAATACTTTGCATTAAAAGTGGATGTTGTAAATGTTGCCATTCATTTTATCAATAAATTTAACTGTTAATGATAGAAATAATTGATTTATTAATCGACTGTGAGGGCGAAATGTTATGTAAAACATTTAGCGATAAATTTTAGTTTAGAGTCGGTGCAACGAACAAATCGGCATGTATCATTCGCGGAAAATTTAGAATATCTGTCGAGGAGAACATAACCGTGAGTAACCGGAGACTTTTTCTTATCTAGGATCAGACTGCAGTCAGAGAAGCGAGCAGGGCTACTGGGAGCCGGTGCCTTACACTTTTTCACCCGAGGGCTCAGCGAGTCACTGCTCGGTCGTTTGGAAGGATTCTCTGTACGTGGTTGGCGGCGAGAGCTTCCATAAGACGAAGATGATCTACGTTTACGATTACAACGGTAACGTCTGGGAAACCCCTCGTATAGTTGGTAGACGACCAGCGTCTCGGTACGCTCATTCGTGCGTGCTCTTCGGCGACAAGATATATATGTACGGCGGCGTAGTGCAAAATTCAACTGTGACGAATGAACTCTGGGCGTTCGATATATCGGCCAAAGTGTGGGAGAACGTTACTGTACGTGATAACTGCAACAACAAAACTATGTGCGGTCCACTAAAGGTATGATAAAATATTATCTAATAGTTATGGCTAAAAAACGTGTAATGAACAGCTCATTCAGATTCAGTAGTATAAAAAATTAGAAATCTGCATGATCGAATGCTGGTGATAAAAAAAAATTATTATGCTGATGCCAGACTGGTATTTATTTCGGAAAGTTAATGATAGTGGTAGTAAAAATCTGTTTTCAAGTTTCTACTGCGATAGTAATTCCTGTTAGAAAAGTTTTATAATTTTAATACGACACCTACGGCCATTATTCCCACGTAATTGTCAAGTTACATTACTGCGCCGGAGTCATGGGCTCTAGCGGCTGTTGCATAATAATAAACATAAAATTCGCCGCCGGGTATAGCATTATCATAATATGAAAGATTAATAAGAGTTTTTACTTCAAAAATCATGAATTTTAATGCTCTTTTGACTCAAACGAAACCTTGACGTTTATTATTGTCACTTTGACGACGCGTTAGCCGGAAACACGCAATTTATATCAAATATTCCATATGAAAATAATAATCCTCATTGTTTTATTTACTATTCTATCTAATATACCGATTTCTCTTCGTGACGCTTACTGTCGCAAGATTATTTTTAAATGTTATTAGGTAAATCAGTTATGGCTTCTTTCACTCCAAAAGTTAAAAAAATGTCTATGAATTTCTCAACTACAATTAGAATGCCTAACGCTTGCCATATATAACTCGTTAAATTCCGAACTTTCCGTATTTAAATTATATCTTCAAGAGTCGGTGGTGAACTTCACAATGCCTCGGCATAAAAAACCGCCCGTCTTCCTTGAACTCTATTTGAAGTGCACGAACTTCTACCATAAACGTTAAAATAACGAGCTCAAGGGGAAAAATATATTCGGACGCGGAATTGTGTTTATATTGGACTTGATTGGATGAAATATGGAAAAAAAATGCAAAAGCTTTCATAAACTAAAGTTAAACTCAAGACAACGAAAATATATGACTCTCTTTTATTACAGGTAGCGGGGCACACAGCCAATCTAATTCAGAGTTACGGCAAGGAGGAGAAGATGGTCGTGATATTCGGGCATTCACCGCAGTATGGCTATCTAAATACCGTTCAGGAATACTCGTTTGGTCTTCGAAAGTGGCAAATCGTCGAGACAGTGGGCTTCCCCGTGAAAGGTGGATATGGGCACAGTTCAGCGTACGATCCTCTCACTAACCGCATATACGTTTACGGCGGCTACGTATTCGACACTCAGAACACTCAGGTTCTGACAAATCGTATATACTCTTATCACCCGAATTATCGGGAGTGGAGATTGCTTACGGCTGCTCCATCTGCCCGCTTCTTTCATACCGGTGTCTTCGTGTCCGGGGGACTGATGCTCGTATTCGGTGGCAACACCCACAACGACACCCTGCACTCTCATGGTGCGCGTTGTTATTCAGCGGACACAATAGCGTACGACGTGACGTGCGATTCCTGGCACCAATTCCCGATGCCTCGAGAAATGGCAAATCTTCCAAGGTACGGTCACAGCGCAACAGTTTTCGAAAAATCGATGTACATTTACGGTGGATTCGACGGTCAAATGCTCGCGGACATGATGCGTTACACGCCGGGAAATTGTGAGCATCTGTTGACGCAAAATCATTGCCTAGTCTCGAGAACAGGCGTCAAGTGTGTCTGGGATAAGCGGGAGGAAAAATGCGTGCAGATAACTTACATATCGCGCAATCAACTTGAAAACGACAATATGCACGACGGTACGTATATGCAGTGTGTCGATGAATCGCCGCCACGCGGTATGACGTCACACGAGGAGCTTTGCAAACTTTTTACGGACTGCGCCGCCTGCGTACAGACGTCATACAACTGCGTGTGGTGTGGCGAAAATTGTTCACACGAGATATGTCCTCGGAACGCTAATTCACAGGCCACTGTGAGAGATCTCGCTCTCTGTGAAGTTCACTCCGGCGACGAGTGCTTTCAGCTCCATACCTGTCACGCCTGCTCCAGTAATCCCTATTGCCTATGGTCGTGGACAGGTGTCCCGGATCGCTGTAGAAAAATAACTAAAATCCGTGGTGTCAAGGTTATGAACAATACTATACAGGCTCAACGTCTCACGATGGAGAGTCCGTGCAGAAGTCCGTGTGTCGACTTTACTTCGTGTAGAAATTGCACCGAAAGCGATTGCATTTGGTGCCAGAACGAAGCAAAGTGTGTCGACAAAAATGCTTATCCGGCGAGCTTTCCTTATGGACAATGCCGTGGGTGGACGACGAGCGATACACGATGTCGAGCCACGGAAACGGGAAAAGAGTGGTGCAGTTTTTTTTCCTCCTGCTCGAAATGCCAATCAGATCCAGGATGTGGTTGGTGCGACGACGGCTCGGGGACAGGAAAGGGCAAATGCATGCCCGGCGGGGCGCGCGGTCCCAGCAGTAGAAGTCTAGACACTTGTCCATCCGATCGATGGTACTTCACGAAATGTCCCAGTAAGTCGATTGCCTCTACTTTATTTTTTATCAGCCTCGTTCACTCGATCACTCTCGTTGATTAATCTATTATTAGTTTGCCAGTGCAACGGTCACAGCCAGTGTCTTCCAAACAGCAGTGTGTGCATTCAACCGTGCGCCAATCTGACCAACGGAACACAGTGTGAAAAATGTATCGCTGGATACTACGGAAGTCCTCTTAATGGTGCCACTTGCCAGCGTGAGTTTCTGTTTGATAAACGAGCAATTCTCCTGTACTTCAAACACCTAATTAATTACTATACGTTAGAGGGTCTACAGGGAGCTATAAATAACTCAATCAGAAATAGGCAGAGGTCCGAATGTATGCAGCCAATAATTCAACTTTTTGAAAGTCGTATTAGAGATTTTGAAACATTTTTCATCTGTAATTTGTGTTGACTTCAAGTCTGTAATGATAAATGCGACGATAAGTATTTAATTGTAAGGTTCTTTGAATCTTCAGCTTGCTCGTGCAACAATCAGGGCACCGAATGCAATAGCGAGACCGGAAAGTGTTTTTGCACTACAAAAGGTATCATTGGTGATCACTGCGAACGATGTGATTTTGCCAATCTTTACAAAGGAGATCCCACGAAAGGATCGTGTTTTTGTAAGTCCGCTACTTCACAGAAGCTGTAATTATATTATGTTAAATGTGAGGTTTTGAACATCTATATCATCGTTTGTAATGTTTCAGACGATCTGGTAATAGATTATCAATTCACCTTCAACCTGAGCAAAAAAGACGACAGCCACTATACCGCAATAAATTTCAAGAATGCGCCATTGAAGCCCGATGTTGATGCAGAATTCTCGATCGCGTGTTCGGTACTTGCGAGAATGAATATCACCATAAAAAAGGCCAACAGTCCGGAAAAGCCACTACTTCTAGGTGCCAATTGCACGACTTATAAGCATCGTTTCAACAAAGCCGACTACAATTTTGGAGGAGAAGACAACAATACTCTTACGACATTTTATGTCTATGTTTACGATTTCCGAACGCCACTGTGGATACAAATCTCGTTTTCCCAATACTCTAAGCTCAACCTTCAACAATTCTTCATCACATTTTCGACGTAAGTATTCGTCGCATATATCCAACGCAAGACGGGATCATCAAAAATTATATGTTGGACACCATTCGATATACATACATTATTACTGTTAAATAGCGAAAGGATGAATGACCAATATATAAATTTCATTTGTTTTTCTATTTCATTATATATGAGGCATTTCACATGGGCTAAATTCCGGTCCCTCAATTTATTTCAAAATAGAATCGTTGATATTTCGTTTTCGTTGATTATTGGCTTTTTCCTCATGTCACCGACATTTTCTGTTGTCCTAAACCTCAGGCAGTACTAACTTGTAAACTAGAGATTACATGACTCCGCACAGGTGCTTCCTAGCTCTTCTTCTGGTGGCCGCAGTTCTTTGGAAGATAAAACAAAAATACGACATGTACCGAAGGCGGCAACGACTCTTCGTTGAAATGGAACAAATGGCGAGCAGAGCCTTCAGCCAAGTCTTGGTTGAAATTGAAAGAAGAGACGTTATCGCATCTGAAGCAGATCGTAACGAATTGGATTCGAACGGTTGCAGAAAAAAGAAAAAGGTTCGTCCTTATTGTCTATGAGTTTTTTTTTTCAAATAATGTTAAACATGATCTCGGGTTTCGAGACTGGAAATTAATAGTAAATTCTTTTGTATTCTTAGGATGTACCAAGCCCAATTGCACTGGAGCCTTGCTGCGGCAATCGAGCAGCAGTTCTGTCTCTGCTGGTCAGATTACCGACTGGAGGTGAGTCGTACACACCAGCAGGACAAGGCGCCGGTTTGGCAGTAGCGTCCGCTCTAGTCACATTGGGTAGTCCGAGAAGGCCTTCTCAGGAACTGACCACAAAGGATCCGAAGAAATCGCGGAAGTCCGCCAGTCAGCATCCAGACTCAACTTGCATTTAGTCGGTCCTAACCGCGCTGGAAAGGTCAACATTTCATTCTACATACTACGTATCCTAATTCTTTTTTTAATTTCTCAAAATCACCGCGAGATTCCGAGCGGGGATTGTGAGATTCATTGTTTCCGTGCCGGCGTTTCTTTCGTATTTGTTTTAAGTATTTCGAAACTTGAACGACACACCGGGCTTTACGTTTAATTATTTTCACACTTGAGCCTTTCTATGACGGGTGGTAAAACGAAGTGAGCAACGACGAGGTTAGGCAACCCTTCGGAGAAATTTCTTTTTCCTCAACGCCTCTCAGGTCGCTCGCGACTCTATTGTATGGAGCACGAATATTTTTCCAGCGAACTTTTGTAGGATAACATGTAACCGTCTACCGAATGATATCGATGTCTCCCACTCATCGATTCGGAAGAGAAAACCCCGTATATTGTTAGGTAGCTAGAGTTTCGCGAATGACTGATCAAGAATTCAGTGCGTAAACGTTCAATCGTGGGCCTCCAAATCGTTACCTGGTCTCGCAGATTTTGTTGCCTCAATGAAATCGGCGTGTGGACACCAAGAAGTATTAAAATGGAAAAAAAATATCCGTTTCCACCGAACGATCACTCATTTTTTTCGAAGCACTGATCATTTGCTGTTGTCTTCATTTTCTTTTCCTCATTTTAAAAAATTTTTCAATCCATATAAATTTATATATAGAGAAGTATGGGACTCATATCATTTGGCAGCTTCTCGTCATATTGTATAAAGATCGACGGCTTTTCCATATTATTCGTCGTTGAAAATGTCGTATTGAAGAATTCGGTTTTCAGCTAAACTTATTTCTATTATATTGATCCACCAGGAATTGTACAATTTTGTATATACTGCTATTAGAAGTTTTTTAGTGAGCGTGAGAGTGAGTGTTTAAAGTGGTAATCGCGAGGCCAATCTCTTCGAGCGAGTAGGGCAAAACCACCTCGTGTGATTCACTAAAGTGAGTGTATCATTATATAGCACTGCTTGAGTATCTTACAACGAACTTCCTGGCTTTACTTCTGGAATTGGAACCACCCTCGCTAATTGTGGGCGATGTTACAATACTTGAATGTTTTTTTTTATTCTTGGTTCTCTCGTACAATTTTCTTCCCTGGTAACTCAATAAGAGGGACTTGCTTTTTTTTAAACATTTTAATAGAGTCTCTAAAATTCATAATGCTAGGGACGCAAGCAGAACGCGTGGAACGGTATTTATCGTCTGCCTTAGAATCCAGATACTTACGCTTTGGATGCCACGCTCATATTAAGTTGTAAATAAGTGTACGATGAATTTCGGTTGTGCGTCGATTTTAAGCTCTTCTCAAAACAGCAATTAGTGAACTCGATGGTGATAATCAAAACGCGAGAGCGGGAGAGAAAGGAAACGTTAAACGGAAGTAGAAGTGTACAGTAGAAACACAAGAAAAACAAACCGGAGTGTTAGAAGTACGCTAAATATTGGAGAGACTGAACGAATGAGAGTTTTTTTGCGAATGTTGAACAAAATATTAGGAGCATATACATAGTTTTCCGGAATTTTTGGATATGCGAGGATTCAATTCTAAACCAAGAGACTTAACGTTTAAGAGCCTTACAGTTAATGTTAAGCTCTGATTACCGAACAACTATCGGTTCGAACGGTAGATGAAAAAAAAAAAAAATGGACAAAAAAAACAGCAAAAGCGGCAAAGACAGAGACAAACGAACGTTTTATTTTCTCTCAGCGTTCCTTGCACGAAAGTACTGTCGTTCCTTTAGACTATAGTACGAAAATAATTCGCCCTTAAACTGCATGAAAAAAAAACTATAGATATTGGAAATTGATACCAACTTCGTTTAGTCTGAGCCTCGTAATTATTCTCGTGTGTGTGATCAATGACATTAACGAATGTGAATAATAATTTATAATCGCTCGAAGTAGTTTGTAAGGCAAAATGCATTTCTTTCGAAAGTTTAATACTTGTACTTTTTATAACGCGTTATATTGCCGATCAATGTGGACGGAAAGTAGTATTTAGTATTTTACGTACGAATCTAAAGGAACAATGAATCCTGTATTCTTTGCGCTGATTTCATGATGTATCCCTTTTTTATCTTTCATTTTTTTACCCTTCGGTCTAATCGTGGGAGTGACATTCTAAAAAAATTAAACGAATGACAAATTGTGACACATTCGATTTAGTTTCATGTTTCAATCGCAATTTTAAATATTCATTAAATCGAATCAGATGATGGTCGGTATAAGGGATATCACATTACATGTGTAATGTAAAAAAAAAAAAACAGTATCAATTTTTGTAGATGTCTCGAGGGCTTGTAAAGTGTTCGAGGAAGTGTCCAATTTCGTCCAACCCTAAGAGACGAACGCAACTGAACTCGCAGGTGTATAGTACAACCGCTTTTATTTTGCAAATAAACTTACGAGTTCCGTCGTGACGTCAATTAATATTATCGATAGACGAAGACGATCATTCCACGTCAAATTTATTCTTTTAACGAAAGGTGTATAAGCTCCAAATGCAAAACATCTTGTTTCCAATATAGTATATTGAAATAAAAGAAAAACAAACAAACAAACAAACAAACATCGTGAATGGAATATACAATGCATAAAGATTTAATTAGAGAGTAACGATAGAAAGGGCGATTAGTGTTTCGAAGTTTCCTGCCAGATCGACATACTGTATCCTGACTGCACTTGCCCAACGTTACATTAAGATTTTTAGATAGTTATTCCGTGACGAATTATTCGTTTTATTTATGTATAAAAATGACATGTCCATTGAACTCTGAGAACTGTGTAGCGAATGTATAATTCAGAGTTTTAGCGACAAACGACATGATAAACGAGCTCACGTCTATTGTCACTTTCATCGAACCCGACGAGATAGTAAAGCCAGAAATGTTCACATGTATGCATGTACGTCTATGATAGACAGCGACTCGGACAAAAGGAAAATCGTAGTTGTATACATAAAGATTAAATGCGTTTGGCACATATTTTCATTCAATTATGTATTCAGCTCGATCTAGTCTATAAAGATGAACAAGATGGAAAATGTGATGTACAGATGTGGGACGAATACAGAATTGTCAGGATACGAGCGAATCGAGATACATAATGGACGGAAAGAGTTACCGGGTACGGCGCACCTCGACAGAATTGTTTTTATTTTTATTTTCTAGTGACGACAGGATACGAATATAGTGGATTAGATTCTCAGTCATTAACCCCAAAAGTGAAATTAATATTTCGATTATTTATCCAAGTACAATAAATATTGTCTGGTATTCATGAAAATAATAAAAATAAAAAAACTGCGAAGCAATCTAGTGAGCGACGAAAGCGCAGCTCAAAATTTTTCAAGACTAGCGAATGACATCTTTTTGAAGCGATTTCAAAAAATGAAAAAGGAGTGAGGAAAAAAAGTAAGAGCGTGTAATTACCAACCGTATTTTTGTCCTACAATTGTGTAAACCCAGAGTGTGAATGTTCAGTGCCGCTTGCATGAGATTTGCGCGAATGACAAAACATTGTATTATAAAATGAAACGGATATTGTTTAAATAAAATTGATATATATATAATAATCTATGATATTCAATTACGTTTATAATTAGCATTATCAATTTTATTGTGAAATGTCATTCGTCGCGCATATAATGTATCTACACGTAAAATAGCGTGTTTGCTGTTTCGATCGACTCTCCGAGACGGCAGCACCGGTACCTTTGTTTGGTATTCGTTCGAACGCTCGTAGTTTGCCCTCCGTCTACCAGGATGCAGCGTAGTTCGTTGTGGTAATTACGGGTACGCCGTTTGAACGCGCGATACATGCTATACCCACGCGCAGTTCTGTTAATGGCCCCGCTCGTCTGCTAGGGGCAATCGAAGCGGTCGTTTACGTGCGGAACCGTTGTTGGAGCGAGTCGCATGACGTTCGGAAGCTCGTAATAACGCGTCTCTTGCCCCGTCCACCAGTAACAATGTGCAATGACAATACGTGATAGGCTTACACGTCGCGTGGTATGATGCAAACATCCGATGACACGTGAGGATCTTTGTTTTCATTTTTTTGTTTTTTTCAAGTACACACTCGGTACTTCTTAATCTTATGTCATCTATGTACAAATTACGACGATTCGAAACGATAAAAACGTTTACTTTAATTTCAATTCAATTGAAAAACCGGATTATGCCTTGTATTAAACCGGACGAATCGAGTGTAAAAATGATTATGAATCGGGAATATTCATAACAGTCGAGAAAAACAGCCGATTATTCGGCTACTAGCAGTTCCCCGACTCGGGGCAACGGACCGTTCGTTTGTGGAGGCGGAAAGGGGCATGCAGAGAGCGCTCGAATGCTTTCCCCCCGCTCGTTGCCCACACTCACCTCGCTGTCTGTCGGGGTCGTAGCGGTTCCCTCCCCCGATCACTCGTCGGCGATACTTCTCGCTTTTACTCCGTCTCTCTCTCTCGAGCGTTCGCTTCGTTTATCGAACTCTCACTCCCCCTACAATTCTCTGTACTAGCGCGCGCTCGGGAGCACGCTGCCCTCGCGCGTTCCCGCTGTTGCTCGCCGCTCGCAACTACCTGTTGTGACGTTCAGCGAGTACTCGACGCGCACGTCATGCCGGAGACTATCGCGGCCCCGCATCTTCACATAGACCGAGCTTCACGCGCGAGCACGCGTTCAAATAATTCACGTTCCTTATCTATATAAACTAATAGATAAGCAATTTTGGTAAGCGGCCCATCAAATGGCTCCGCTAATGCTCGGCTTAAAAAAAAAATAACCTTGACACGTTGAACACTTGGGCTTTTTTCACATCTTCGTGACATCGCCGAAAAAATATTGTACTCGTACAGTAGCTGTAATACAGTATTACAACATCGACCGGAGAGGTCGCATGTTGCTCGCCGCTCGCAACTACCTGTTGTGACGTTCAGCGAGTACTCGACGCGCTACTTCGTGCCGGTTAATATCACGGGCTCTCGTCTTCCCATGGAAAGAGCTTTTGCATGAATGTACATATCACTCACGCTTTTTGTTTTATCTCTTCAAGCTGATAAGCATTTTTGGTAAACTGGGCAATCAATTAATGCTCGAGTCGGCTTTAAAAAGCCTTGACACAGTTTTGCGCGAGTGCGCTGCCTTTTGTCACATCTTGAAAAAAAAAAATGTTGTACGGGTGTAGTAGCTGTAATGTAGTATAAGGCCGATCCCGAAGCCCTCGTGCTGCCGCTGCTGCTGCTGCTGCTGGCGTTGCTAGTGCTGGGGGACGTGGGGACCCTCGGCTTCGACACGGGAGTACCCGATAAACCGGCGAAAGGCCGTATGGCCGCTCGTGCGTGCCCCCTCCATCCATCTACCCGTCTCATGCCGTCTCGCTCGTCGCTTCTCCCCGCTCGGTTCTTCTCGGGGCAAGAGAGTCGAGCGGCTGGCTGGCTCTCCTCTTATCGAATACTTAGTCTAGCACGGCGATCGCGGCCGTAAAGCTGGATCAGACGAGCGTCACGCGCTCTTGTCGTAGTTTTGAAGCATCATTGTATATCCTCGTGTCATAACCTGCGTTTGTTGTTGTTATTGTTGTTTATTTTATTTAATTTTTTTCGTTTCATTGTTTCACTGCCCAAGAAACTTTTGACTCATCGCTAAGTGATACGATACAAACGCAGTAACATCGCGAGTGATTCGGAGATTCGCAGTGACAATTGCACACAAATTTGTTTATGCATACGTGCGATGTGTATCGTTGTGTGCACCGAGCACCGAGTGCATAGGTAACGCGTCACCGCGTTTGCATCGGTATCGCGAAGGTTACCACGAGTGGAGTAGAGTGAGAAACGCGACATGCGCAAAGGGAGCGAGCGCGATTGACTGTATGAAAACGTTGCAGAAAGACAGAGTGCAACCGAGTGCGGCGAAGGCGCACGCGCATATTTCCGAATAATCGCTTGGCGCGTCGGACCCAATTTCCTGGATTATACCTCTGTGCGTGGGTGTTTTTTGTGTGAAGAACGTGTGACATTGTGAAAAATAAAGAATATGTCAGTGACTGAGTGACGGAAAGACCGGTGACAGTTTAAAGAGAAGTGGTGGGGGGCGGGATAACGTTCGCGAGTGCACCACTTCTTCATTATCTCGAGTCTATCAAGCCCACGTCGTGGGGACACTCGTGCACGTGTTTATTAATAGCTATTTGTACGGACCTTGGACGGCCGAGCGATTCGTCGCGAATCTGACAAATGGTTGGACGCGCGTAACGCTCCACTGTCATCAAAGCATTTGTTAATTATTTCCTGTTTCGGTAATATTTATCAAAACACGGAAATACCGAAAAACAAAGAAACAAAACCAAAACAACAAGCACAAAAAACGAAAGGAATATGGAATAACGTCACATCAGCAGATATCGCGGTAGTACGTTAGAAATAAAATAAGAACGTCATGGTTTTCGGTAGCTTGTCCCTCGTGTTCGTTGCAGTTTAGCGAGATGTACGCGTGAGTTTCTCGTCGCCTCTCAGATGTTTTCTGACAGGAAGTCGAGGATCGCGTCGGCGTGTTGTAACAAGAGGATGCTCGGGAGGGAGGAGGATTGTACGCGCGTAAAAGCGGTCGGAGCTGCAACATCGAGAGTTGGTAAATCGTCAGGATCAAGAGTTGAGAGAAGAGCACCAGCGCCAGAAGCAACAACATTGAGAGCAGAAGGAGAAGTGGAGGAGTGCAGCGGGCCCGTGAGCAGGCGCGTCTTCGTCAGGGGTTCTCACTGAGCTGGCTTACCCTGCGGTGAATCTTGGGGGCTGTATGGAGGCCGGGGGGCTCCTGCCCCGCCAGCCCCCGCAAGGCCCCCCCGGGACCGGCGTTTCCGTTTGCACGGGCGCGGCGCTGGGCCCGAACGGCCGCGGCACTAATCAATCCCCGGTACACCCGGGACTCGATCTAAACACCGCAGCCCAATTGGGCTTAACCAATCAGCAACAGTTGCAGTTGCAGCAACAAATGGGTCAGGCACCGGGCATGGGTGAGGTTCTCACCTCGAAGAAGCAGGAGCTTGTCGATCGTCTCCGACGTAGGATAACTAGCTATCGCAGACGTCAGACCGATTGCATACCGCGCTTCGATCAAAGCTTCAACGGACTCTGCGAGCAAAACATTCAGGACACTCTTGTGCTTAAGCAACGTTTTCTCGAGAGCAAGGCCAAGAGACAGGCGAAGAAGACCGACAAAAAGCAGAACGAGAACATTGGATTGTCCAGCGTTCACGTGGTGAGTGAAAACAACATTTTTTTATTACACTGTTCTGCTTAAGCTCGTGCGATAATATCCCAGAGTTTTTTACGCAAGGTTAAATGGATGTATGATATTGGGAAATTATTATCATAGCTAATTGATATTAAAAAATAGGCCGCCGCGAGGAACACAGATTTTGTTTACATCCACCGAACGAACTAACCTTAAACTTTGGACGACAACATATTCGTATCTCGTAGAATAGAATCTGTAGTTACATTTTTTTTATTGTCAGAAGTATTTTAATCTTCTTTCCGTTATTATCTCTCTTTGTTTATATTTGTGGTAATCGAGAGATTGATACCAAATAATCAAAGATTCGGTGTATTGAATTTCATGCACTTGGCTATTATTCTCGATGAGAGTCACTGTCGAGCCTCCCTCCCCACTCTGCGGAAACGAGCAGCTTACTTCACAAGCCAGGCTGCTCTCGGTTTCTTGCACCCGGGCCATTGGGGATTGCGACGGAAGTAAACTCGGGGGGCAGGGCAACATAGCACCCGAGATTTCGGCACTTGGAGCCGATCGCTTAGGGGTTCAACTGAAACACGTGTACACACGGCGAGGTTGATGATCTTTTACGTTTGTTGGATTACGATGGTTTATAATCCGATTTTCATACCGATAAACGTGTAGATGTGGAGATCGTAATAACAGCTTTTTTCATATAGTCGTGGGAGAAGGAATTTGCGATGACTTTATTCGCTCGCTGCGAATGACTCCTTCTCGATCGTACGAGATTATTCGTTGACGCGGCATTACACGAGCTCCGGGTGCCAGCGAGCGAGATTCCTTTCGTCTCGCGTAACGAGAACCGTCCCACCTCACCGGTCACATCGTATATATAATAAATATAAGATACAACTACGTCTACGCAGAGCAGTTCTCGTTATTAGCCTCATGGACAGTCGTCATGACTTTGTGTCCTTATTTTTCATATTTCCCTCTCTTTCTCTCTCTCTCTCTCTCTCTCTCTGTCTTTTCGTTTCGTACTCCTTATCTCGAGAGAGTCCGACATCTCATACCGAGAGACGAAACTGCCCTTTTTATTATTCGTATTCCTCGGGCATATACGTGCGTCGAGACGCTCGTAAATGCGAGGCCGAGAGAGCAACGGAGAAAAGGCACGAAAGGATGAAACACACAGAGACACTAACGCTGGATGAGCAGCTTGGATTCTCGGAAATCCTTGATGCTCCTCGGACTCCTTACTCGCCGGCAGAGAAATCCGTCGTGAAGGTGATACGAATCGAGAGATATATGCTCTTCTTTGTTTACTTCTTTCCCGTCGGCCCCGTCATTGGACTCTTCGCTGTCATAATCGACTTTCCAACGTAAATATTCGTGCCGGCTCGAAAAATATTCTATCGCGCTCACTCGAAGCACCGCAAGCTTTAATTCCTTGTGTCTGGCAACAGTGTGACGCTCAACGGTTGTGCACACAATGAGAAAAAAATATGTAATTGAATACACGAAATTCTTTATTTATTATGTATATAATTGTTTCGAGTATCTTCGTATTTGAAGCAAAAATTGAAGTTAAAATATCAATATATTATGTCGAATGAGCTACATAAAAGACACTACACGACACGACACGAAAGACACTAGACTTCCAACTATTTTTATGGAAAGAGCCAGTACAATCGAAGCAGCTAAACATTTATAATATGCTGCTAATATGTATTCGCATCAAAAGAACGATTTAGTTTATAAAACTATATTAATATTAATTTGGAAATCAATAAAATTTAACCAATGAGATATTAACGAGCTTGAAATAAATATTGTCCACATTGAAGCAAGTATCTTTTTTTTATTCAACGGTAAATTTAGTTGGTAGGAATGACGATATAATAACACGATATTGTCTGGCGTTTTCATGCGATAGTTTCTTTGAATCAACATAATATTTAGTTATGAAAAAAATGATTTCATTCAACAGAATAAGGAATTAAATATGTATAAACGGTTCGAATAACCCTTGAACTTGAATATTTTTAAATAAATGGTTAATTTTGAAATTTCGTGTACCCAATTATATTTTTCTCTCAGTGCAGTTACCGTAGCCAGCGATATTTTGGATAATGTAGTCAGTACGACAGCAGAATGGCCTGCTTTACGACGCAGCGGTTAATACAGTCTCTTACCCTGTACCTTGGCTCCCCAAATCTTTTTTTTTCCCAATTGTTGCACAGCGAGCGACACCCCAGGCTATACGAATGCGATGTCACGCTCAACCTGTGACGGTGTGCTCTGTTACCCTATAACACCGAACGTACTGTAGGTAGTATGCGTGTAATATACCTGAACCGTTACAATGACCGGTCGTCCTCGAGCAGTCCGCACGAACCTCAACCTCATATACTCTGTGTATATACACGGTTATGGCGTTGACGAAACGCCTCGGTATTTTCCGTCGAAAACTTGACGCCCTACGAGAAAAGCCTTGTGACTCACTTACGTACCTTTTTCCCTCGTCTCGATACCACCTGGAAGAATTTTCGTCAAACTTTCTCGGCGTAACGACTTCGTACGTACGATGGTATAACTAACGATATACGAGGGCTTGTAGGTATTTTTGTTTTTCTTTCTATTTGTACTACATGGGTTTTCTTCATACTTTTATAAATATTTCTCAACATTACAATGTAATTTACGACCATAGGTGACTGTTGACACTCTTCACTTCCTTATTACTGCATTGAAAAAGGTACCTTTTTAATTTATTTTTACAACATGTATCAAGAGTCGGTAACCTTTTTCGTCCAAACAAAAAAAGAGACAACTAGAATTGCCTGCGAGATCCGACCAGTCAATTTTGCAAATGCAACAAAAAGTATCACATATATTGATTAATAATAACGTAAAAAATGTAGCGTAAATGCCGTCCATTAATATTAATGGCTCAGGCTCTGTCAAGATTTTTCAAAAGCAGGGCACAATATAAAGCCGATAAGGGGGTTAATAAGGTGTGAATGAGAACAAACACGTGTGTATATCTAACTAGAGAAAATTTGGTCGCTGAGAGACAAGAATGGCAAGGTGGCTCGTCGGACGTTTGAGTTGCCCGCCGATATCGTGAAGGACAACGGGGGTGACAACGGACGTAGTTTGTTGGTCGATCGTTGCGTGGGCGTCCGAACTCCCGACGCTCTCGTTCTTTCTCTCTTACATATAGTTACACCTACGTACGCTCTGTACACCAATACACCACACTGTACACCCCGCACATATTGTATATTGCACATGCAAGTAAATGTGTTGGTTCGCGATGCCTTGAGTTACGTCAACAAAGACCAGCGAAGCAGGCCCCCCAATTTCTCCTTCGATGACGTCAAGCGACTTCATCCACACCTAAGTAGAAGTCCGTCGATGAGGATCTGCCGGCAGTCACTAAGCTGAATCAACTGATATGAAAATATGGATTAGGGGGAAGTTAATTTTATTTAGTCGATTGAACAAATATTTCTCCGATAGAATTAATCAAACATTTTCAACCCTAATATTCGATGTTATTAAAAAAAACGATTCCGCATAAATTATCATATCGGTTGGCAGAATTGTTATAATTAATTAATTACAAGCTTGATAGCCTGTCTATTTAATCCTACTTTAAAAAAATAGTCTAATCAAGTTCAATGTTCTCCAAGAAAATTCAAGGTTATGTTGCTTTCGCGTCAGGAGAAGAAGTGATCTGCACAATTAAATTTATCTATTTCAGGGAGAAAGTATAAATAGCGTGCTTTCGGTTCGCTGCAGTGAACCCCGAAATAAGCGGAATACTAAGAATATTAGCGAGCGGGTTGTGTATTGTTCTTCGCGTGCTCCGCAGCGTCGTCCGGCGACGTATTTTCGCCCTCGGGTCCCTCACCGTTGGGGGTGGGTGGAGTGCACACACTAACACAGTCGATTCGCGGGTAAAGTACGTAATACAGCGCCCTTACCGCCAACAGTTTGCGGTTCTATTATTAGCTCACTTTCTCATTGAAATACACATAAGAGTTACGCGAATGGACGACGTCGGGGTTGCGTGCTGGTCGCTCCGCTGGTTACCTGCAGTTTCGTCTCTCCCACTCTTTTTCCCTATAGCTTCACGTGTCTCGCAATAATCATGGAATTATATATATATCTGGCTTATATCGCACATTCCGCACACAAAATGGCATTAAACGCCAAGCGAATTTGAGATCATGGCAGCGCCTCCGATGCCTCAATGGCTCTATCGTCAATGGAAGTCTGCTGATGTCGACGGCTGTCTCTCGCGTCGTTTGTGCGTCGTTGCGACACGTCGACGCCGGGTGATGGAGCCCAATTGATAGCGCGCTATCGGGAGAAAAACGAACGGCTACCGGGTACTGAAGTATCGCGGTATGGAATTCGCTTGGCTATTCATATTTACCTCTGTATTTCAATATGCATAAGCCCAGTAGCAGCTCATTGTTCTTTGTAATGCATTAAACGTTTTGACTATATTTATGCACGTTGCAAAATATTAAAACTGTAAGCCGAAAAATACAGAGTTGTTTGACTCTGCAAAAATATAGATTATATATTTTACACATGATGATGATTTACGTTAAATAAATATTAAAGATATTTGGGTGAATTTGTCGATAACATATGTCCCATAGATTCTTGCAATATCGAAGATATCGTGGATTTATTTATTTTTTGTTGCATTTGTTTTACTTGAATAATGTTTCCATGGGAGTTTCATAGGATCCTCATCCTATGCATGCAAATGCAGTCACAATAGTCTTTGAAGTCGTTGGCACGCGAGTGCACTGCGAGAGCGCGTTGCCCCGTTCAGTGTGTGCGCTAGTAATGGAAAGCTGTGGGAATTGAGATTTCCGGCGTGAAACGGCGGCCCATCGCTGCCGTGAACCAGATTCTTATTCTTACTCTTAGTCTTCGTATTCTTTCATTCGTTATCGCCTCCGCGTACGAATAAACGTGGCTGAGTGTGCGAGTATCTTCGCGGGTTCGTTAAGCGCAGAAGAGATATATTCCTAATTGATACTCCGCCGGCGCGCGCTCTCCAAGAGTCACTCTCTCTCGCGCCTGATTTGCCGTTGCACTCGAGACGAATGTTATTATTGCTCGTCGCCGGCCTTTCTTTACCCTCCTCTTTCTCGTTTTACGGGCGTTCTTCTGCAGCAAGATAATGTTGGTGCTCAACAACAGCGAAGAATCGAAGATTCTGTAATAACAAGCATTAATACATTTTTTCACGGAGCGCTTAATAAATTTTTCGTAATTAAAAAAATACCGACTATTATTTTCAAAAATGTACACAAAAAAATCAATATAATCAGTGATAATATATACAAAATTCAATTTAACGTTATTTGTTATCAATCTGTGATTGAATATTTCTGATCATTCGCTATTTTGATCCCCACCCATTTTACTCAGATATAAGCCCTTAGGTAAGAACTTGGTATATAGAACAGTTCGGGTACGTTTGACGTTTAGCCCGTTAACCGTGGAAAACCATTGGTGCCGATCACGTGCTTCACGTCCGCCTTTCTCTGGGCTCTCAGATACTGTATCCCGCGATGGGTCTCTCCGCTCGGCGTTTCTGCGAGTGCATGGTCAGAGCCGCCACCGCGGCGTAGTCATTATAGTTGCTCGACAACTCGCATTACAATCCATTAGTCGAACGCCCACCGGCAATTTAGGACGTTGGAATCGGCGGCTGCAACTCGACTACACGCTCTCGTATGGCTCTAACAAACTATAGACTGTAACTATGTGTACCACACCCGTGCACAATACCGCTATGTGTACATTCGCTGGGCGAAGGCAACCTCGCCCGATCCTCTCTGACCGCGTTCTGGTTTCTCTAATACTCGCGTGCACATGTAGTTGGCACCAGAAACGATCCCTCATTATATTGACATATCCTATATCGAATCACTCCCCCAAACATTAAGGACATCCTCACCAAAACAAATTTACACTTCATTACAAGTCCAATTCTTTGTACAAAATTATTCCTAAATGTCTAATGCATTTGGCGGGAAAAAATGTTAGTCATATATTTTTCTAATAAAGCGGTCTTAACCCTTTGATTACCAAGAATTTTTCGATAGAAAAAAAAATGTCCTTATTGTTAGATAGGGTTATACACAAAAATATATATTGAATGACAAATTGTGAATAGTGATTCACAACTAATCAATCGGTACAGAAATTTCATTGAACAAGCTTTTCATAATTATTAATAGATTAATTGAGATCAAAGTAATATTCCTGGCGAAAAATGTAAAATTTTTCAATAGATACAGGTTAACGGTTTGCGTTAATGGACGATGCGAGTGACATTGATTACTTCTAACCCAACTCCCAACTAGTTCGAAAAATCAGTGCATTTCTCCGGGCAAATGAAACTAAGTAGCGGTTGAGTCGGGATTGAATGGTAAGGAGAGATCGAACTATCGTGTCTGAAAGAGGAAACCTCGTTGGAGAGTCTCCGAAGGCGTGAATTACGATGCCGCGCCTGACATAAAGAAATAGGGGAGAGCGAAGATCTGTTGGTGGTTTATCCATGTATAGAAATAAGCTGGGAAGAAGCGAGAATGGAGAGTCGATGGTACAGCGTAGTAGGTGCGAGCGGGTGTAGGTAAAAGGCGACACGCCGCTGCGGTCTCGTTCTCTGTTACACCTACGGAATCTCTCTCGTCGTGTGCTGTCTGCTGGTCGCGTCTGACGCGCCTCCAGCAGCACTGCTCACCGAATAGGTCTGCTCACCTTGGACGAGAAGTTGACAGGATCTCGCCAGGCGCGGGTGAGGGACAAGCGCTTCTCTCTTTCTCTCCCTCTCTCGATACGCGTGCGATTTGCATCACGTGGTGCATGGTACGAACTTTCAGGATTGGTCGGATTCACAGACGCCCAGAGATTCTCATTTCAAGGATCATCTTATGTAGATCGAATTTCATTATGTATTGTAACGAGGACGCGATCAAATGGAGAACCGAATATAAGACATTCCGTTGACAGACGTTTTTAAAAAATATTATAATTGTTTGGAAGAGAGACGCATTTTAAAAAAAATTTTAGAATCAAACCGGAAGTAAATCGTAGCCCGATAAGCCAATATCAGTCCACGGTGAAAATGAAAATAAGTAACAGGATAATCGATAATCGCATGGTATTTATTTTCCACGTCCATTTTTCTGGGTGATTTTGAAAAATCATCGCTCTCTGATGCTTGTATTGTTTTATGATATGAGCGATGAATTATTATTTTTTTTTTCTACAAAGAAAGATGGTAGCTGTGAAATGCATCGAGGGTAGAGAAGAGAAAGAGTGAATTACGTTAATTAGAGAAACGTTAATCTACCGAGAATGGGATTTACAAATGGGGCCATAAACTCGCGGCTCGTATAATTGTAACTGCGTTACGGGAGCAATATAAGTAAGGCGAGAAGGGGCGGAAGATGACGAGGGAGCCGGCGTCATCGTCGAGAGTCGTATAAACCGCGGGGAGCGTTCATGATTTTACGCCGAACTCGCTCGCGACGCGACGAGAACACTCGGCAGCAAAAGCAGCACGCGTGGCACGTCCGTCTCGCCTTCTGGGTGGTCAAGACCGAGTGAATTCCATCCGTCGTACAATGGCGTTCCGGAGACATTCCGCCGCTGAGTTAAGACCGGAGAAGCGAGTAATCGCCACGAAACTCTCCTGGGAGCAATAGATACGATATTATATTATTGGCTGATCGTAATTTTCGTACACCATCCAACGTAACCCTTTTTCTGTTTTTTTCCCTTCATTTCAAAATTAACGAATTCCTGAATCAGTCGATTGTCATAATCCTTCTTTCACCATTCCCCGGATTACTAACGAATTCTTGAAAAGGCTTATGAGAATCCGAGGTCAGGACACACTAGAGTCGAAATAAATGAATTAAACATTTTTCGGGCCCCAAAACGAACTGACGGTAAAATTCAATACGGATATGTCATCGATCGTCAGTGTGAACTTATATTGGGGCGATTTTTTGAAAGGGAATTTTAAAAAGTCAACAATACTCGTTTGAAGGGCAAACCGAGGTGCACAAAGTCGAAGCGAGCAGGAAATAACTTGTCGAACTCATCGGTTCATCTCCCATTCGTTATGCTGTAGACTCTAAGCTATCCCGTATCTTAGACATAAAATATATTGAGGATTTCGCCGGATGAGTGTATTAGCTCTTGTGGTCCGAGTTTTAGGTCGCGGCGATGGTGTATCCCGCCAGACCGAGGTCGGGAACGAAAATTACACTCTTCCACGAACGCACAGTGGTGCGGCGGTCCTCCTCGTCTCTCCGTGTGGGCAATAGAGGACTGATTCGCCGCCGGTAGATCCGCGAGTAGCATCACTCGATTCCAGTGCCGGTGATCGAGAACCGGTGGAAGAGACGAAGAAGGAAAGGACGAAGACTGAGAGATACAAACGCTCGTAGCTGTCGGTGGAAGAGCAGCGGGGGGCATACGACGATTTTGACCCGAGGCGACCGAATGTTGGCCGAATAATCTCTCCTTCCCGAACGCAACTCTGCGAGCGTCAGTCTCTTCAGCCAATGAACTAAATCGTCCCTCGAGCCTCCTTCGCGCTAAATAATTATTGTTTTCGCGCTGCGATCCCAAAGACGAAACGCACTTTCTTTTATTTTACACTCTCCGACATCGAACCATCGGCAGAGACGAAAGTCGCCGCTCACTCCTCAGCCTCACAATGTGGAAAGAGCCCGTCGGATTTTTCTACCGCAGCCAGACGGCGGGCGTTAAATTCCGGCTGCATGACGCACAGCACTCGAGAGCATTCTCCAAGCATCAATTCTTCGCTATCGTGTAGACAAACCGGCTGAGATTGACGCTTGTGGGGCAGTTTACTTTCCATTTGTACTGTTCAGAAGAATGCAGTCGTTAACGAAATGTATTTTGTTGAATATCATTTTAGCGCAGCGAAAGACAACAAAATAAAGTAATAAAGTAATCGAAAAACAAAAAATGTATGTAATCCCTTAGCTTGCCCTGCATCACTTTCCCTACCATCTTTTAAAAACAACAAGACAGAAGCAACCATACAATAATTTGATCTGACGACAGTATTTACCCCAAACATTTATGTCTGAATTAGCGGAAGCAGTCGCATAAAAAATGTCGAAAAGTTCGATTTTCCGTAGGATCGATAACAAAGCATTTTTCGGTGTTATTTGTGCGACGGTCCGATGACTCATCAGATATAAATACTGACTAATTTGTATCAATTGGCATGCTCCGCTGACTCTTCGCACCGATATCTTGCATATTTATATTTGCTTATGTTTTTACGAACGGTGACACAATGTTTTCCAAGTCCTTGTGAAATCTGTGTAGCCCTAATTTTCAATAGACCGAAGCCGACGGTTTACAAGCGCTCATAGGTGCACTTCAAGATGTGCAGGTCAGGGCGCTGTAACTCTAGAGAAAACGATGGTGGTGTTCCGCAAAAGCGCTTACAGTGTTTGCCGAGGGCACAGAGCGCCCACTCTGCCATGGGCCCAGGAGGATGGATATATATACGTGTGCGTGAACGCTCGCTCGCTCAGACAGCGCGAATGCGCGTATGCCTCGACAGCAGCAGCAGCAACAGCAGCAGCGGTCTGTGCGTCTCCAGCCGTCGTACCCGACATCGAGGATCGAGCTGTAGAGAGCGAACTAGCCGAGAGCCGAAGGAACGAGTGAGCTCTGCTCAGAGCGGCGCTGTTGCCACCTCCTCCCGTACGGCTCACGGAGTCCACGAAGTCTCAGCTGGGCGCACGCTACAGGAGCTCTCAACCGGGGGCTCGACTCGATCGTAACCCACTCTATAGACACATTACATATATCGTTTCACGAGGAGCTGCTCCGCAAGTGGCTCTGTAGGAGTAGGAGTAGCAGCAGCAGCAACGATTCAGAGCCAGTCCCGCGTTATTATCTCTCTTTGTCAGTCGTCCACGGACGAGAATACTTTGAACCGTGACGCCTTATCGTTTCAATAACCATCGCACGGAAGGTCCCACTAGTTTGCCTATGCTTTCGGTGAATTATGTTTTTACGCTAATTCTTAGGTTGTGCGATGGTTCATATGAGGGATTTGAAGAAATTGAGGAAATTGAAAAAAATAATGTACCGGTTGATTTTCAAGATAGATTTATGTACTAGAATTTTTCGGTTCTGTTTACATGTTTCGTATTAATGGTGGGAAATCTATCGACTGCGCTGTATGGAAACGCCGTGAGGGCATTTTTTCTTTTCTGATTTCTTTTCGCTCAACTACTTCCGCTCTTATCGAATGTTATCGTGACAAAACGATGAATGGCGATACAGGTACACCAGCGATGCGCGATTTGTCAAGTATCGCATAAACACATTCTGTGCAACACTCGACCGTTCGAACGGAGAGCCGTGCGCACAAGGAGGCCAGGCACACCGTCATACCACCGGCGCGACGACAGCGAGAGTGAAATCGGGAAGCGAACTTTACTCTTTAACAATGCTCGCGAACGGACTCCGGGGTTTATATACCTACAACTGCTTACAGTTGCTCGTGGAAGTCACGGCACGGAAATTTCCGTCAACTCTGTTTTCTTTGGCACTGTGTGCTTTACGTAACAATTGAATTTTAAGCGTACCGCGTAGCATCCAATAAACATTAACGCGCCGATTAGCTAACGAAATTCAACTATAACTCGGTCTATAATTTGTTTAATAATTATCATTTTGTCTATTCTAACTATTCTTCATTCTTCTAAACATTGCCAGTAATAACAAGAAGTTATGAAACAATGGCCATTCACAATTGTTACGAAGTGCGTAGTTTCCGGTATTTTTAATTTTCGTCATTTTTGACAGTCACTGTGCTTACGTAAAGTAAACGCATTTTAAGCGTGTAAAAATCCACTGCAGTGCTAAGGACACGACATAAACAAGCTTTCGTAACACACTTCGATCCACGATGCATCATTTCTCATGTTTTAATGATTTGTTACCAGGACATGATTCATCAATCTTTTATTGGCTAATGTTGTACCATTGAATTTTTCAATCTAACGAAAATTCACGATCCACGATGCATCATTTCTCATGTTTTAATGATTTGTTACCAGGACATGATTCATCAATCTTTTATTGGCTAATGTTGTACCATTGAATTTTTCAATCTAACGAAAATTGCATTGAATTGATAAAAAAAAATCAAAAATAATTGTTTTTAAAGGAATAATTATAGTAAACTATATTAATTGAGCATTCACTATTTTCCAATGCTTCACTTACTCGTTTTATCTCAATACAGGTGAGAAGATACGAATTATCAGTCACTGTAAATAACATGAATGACCAGGTGTTCGTGAAGCTTTTGGCAATAAAAGTAAATACGTAATCAATATTATTGGGCATCGAAATCGTCATTCTTCTATGACAATGATATTTCTATTTTGGTTAATGTCACAGCACGTGGTAACATAAATACTGATCCAGTCTGTCAGATTTCCGTTGCGCCTGTGCAAAATCGCTGGTTTTCCATAAACCGATGTGGCGAACTGCCGTTCTCATTATCAGCGTTATCGATTACGCAGAAATCAGACAACCGCGCGCGCTCGGCGTCATATCCCATTATTTCAAGGAACAGCCGCGCATTCTCCCTCTTTTTTCTCTCGCCGATACCAATTCTTTTCTCGAGACTCACGAGTACTCCAACGATATCGATGTGCCTCTCAGTTTTTTTATACCCTAACCAGCGCCAGAGTTTGTATTATTCGTAAAGTGTACCGGGTTCTCGCTGGAAACGAACGCAATTCATGCGCTTAGCTTGGCTAACGAGATTCTCAAGATGCTTTTTTCTCCATCGGGGTCTGGAACCTTTTTCTCAAGGGTTATTTTTTTCCACCGTACCCACAAAGACCATAACCAACATTCATTAGTATTATACCCTTCGGTTTAAAAAATATTTTTTAGTAAAAAAAAAATCTTATATTTTTCACTTTAACGTTGATAAAATGGGATATTTATTTTTCGTATAGTTCGATTAGAGACCGAGTCGTAAATGCAAGTGGGGAAAAGTTAAAAGCGACCTGCTTAAAAATATACTGGTGTAAAATTCAAACAGGTAATTAACGCTTTTGTAATGAAAGGAACAGATGACTGGTCCATGCTACAACCTGCGTTAGTATTGCTACCCGTTTCGATAATGTACCTCGTCACGCATAAATATTAAAGTGACAGGTGTTATGACGCAGCGTGGGCCAAGTATGCACACTACTTTCGCTGATTACTCGCGCGCGCCGATCGCGAATAACGTAGAAATGCAAAACAGTTTCGACTGGCCTTGGTTCGATTCGCTTGGAATCTCATCGAAACCTTACCGTGGGAAATATCTCCGTACTGTGTATTTTTACATGAAGATGACAATTTAGTTGATTCTCCTAATTCTGGGGTTGTGAGTAGCAAACTAAACATCTTCTCCATTGCAAACAATATTTATTCAAATACTCAGTGATTCTCACAAATCAACATGTATTTCTTCTATCCTAAAAATGCACAAAATCTGTCAAAATTTTATTTTTAAATAGTCCAAAAAATGCTTTATTTAGTGTGTAAAGAGTTTTTTAAAATGAACTTTAATATCTGCCGACGAATATTTCTGTTCTTAATTCGAGTCCCTTCGATTCTTATATAACAAGCTTTATTAGATCAATTTTCTATCGATAGTGATTACAGCTGAGGTTAATGAGATTGTGAAGAGCTTGGCAAGTGCAGTCCCGAAGAGGCCGCCTCCGAAGGTATTCATTGATTCAATGGGACGCTGCTGAGGCTCGCTCATAGTTATAGGCGCTCAGTGATGTAACAGCGATGGCGAGATTCAGAGAAGAGAACAACGCGGTGCGACCCAACGAGAGAGGCTACCGGCGTTCGCGTCCGAGGGTTGGGCGCCCGTTCACGGAAGTTGGGTGATCGATCTAACCCGAGAGTTGAACGGCTCTCGAGAATTCAAAGAGGTTAAACTTTGCAGCAGCGGAATGTGAAAGCAGTTGTAGATATTTATCTGACAAGAGCGAATCTACTATCCTAAAGTTCCAATTATTACGAGTGCTCAAGAGTCTCGTGAATCTATAATAAAGGAGACTTTTTGTGTGTTGCGTAGCTCGACCTTGAAGCCGTCGTAATGTTATTAGTTTTTCTCGGCGCCGATGGACAGCACATGGTCGTTCCATGCGCCAGTGTAACGCAGCAAACTGAAAACCGCTGAGAACATAAACGTAATAAGTAATAAGCTATTGTGTCTCCTCTTCGTAAACAAGTTGTTAATAAACTACCGACACTTATCTATAATTGTTCCGCCCATGATATAACGCTTGAAAAGAGATGCGCCGAGGCGCACGACGCTTGTATGCGCCGCGCAATCATTTATCATACGCGCTACTGCAGCAACAGATCACGACCTACTCGCATTCAAGTTACAAGCATAAAAATTTCCTAGGTAAAAATGGTATCGCGCTCCTGTCGAAAAGTGGTAATATTTTTTTTATCGACAGTTCATAGAATTCCCGAAAAACGGGTTTTCTACTGTATCTACGGAACGGACAGAATTTACCATTTGATTCGGTCGGAAAATTTATGTTGCGGCGTTAATTTTCTAGCGAAAAATGAACATTCGGCAAAAAAAATTTGTCTTTTTCTATCGTTTAATCTTTAATGCGAGAAAAAATGTTGTTTACATTGCCCGCTTGGTTCCACAAACTAATGTGTCATAGTCCTGTGCAAAGTCACGATTAAAATTAATTAAAATGGATTTGCGAAGTGACAGTATTATATTTAGTGTTTGTGTTATTTTTAATAAGAATGAACGCATACATTCGTGAATAAGTACATAATTCAACAAGTAGTATTCGTTTTGTAAATCAAACTAAAAAAATAACAAACCTATTTTCATTTTCGGTGTATCACTGCAATGAAATTCGGGGACTAAGATATTGCAGTATGAATATTGAAACTGCGACGCTGAAGGTCGAAGAGCAAAGAATTCTTAATCAAAGAAAGCGTTACTAAGTGCACTTTGATGACCAGGCCCGAAGCGCGCATTCGTCGAGCCATCGTCGACAAAAATATTTTGACGAACTCTATTCTCGGTGGCACAGCGTCATTCGCGAACAATTAGCGCCTCCGTGCGCTAAAGACGAGTCGATGGAACGAGCCACGAGGTTTATTCATAGGCTCGTGCCTCAGCGCAGGGTGCGCGCGCGATGCCGCGTCCGTGGTTCATAGGCACTATTAACCTTGGCTAGATTGCCCATGAGTGGACCAAAAGCATGGGCGATCGAAGATAATATCGCGGAAACATCCAATACTGATTGAGTTCCGTCCAGTCAATTCGCACGTTTTCACGAATCAATGATTAAGTGTCCAGGTCAAGTTAAGCCACATCATCGTGATAAACTGTTTTAATTTTTTTTTTCAAAGATTCATTAAAAATACGATTTTCCCTTCACTACCGATAATATGAAACTTAGGGTAAAGCGTCTCGAGAAAACTGTCCCTTATTTGAAAAAATCGCCGAGCATTCATCGAATACAAAGTGAGTGACGAAGAGGTCATCTGGATAAATGTGCGCGCGCGCGCAAGCGCAAGGTACACGAGTTTAGTTTGAGACCTGCTCTTGCGAGAATAGACATCGATGCGGCAAACACTCTTCATTCTCTATATAGAGCAGAGTAGTTGGCCATGCGCTGGTACAGCGCATACGAAGCCCCATTCCGTAGAGCGAGACGAAAATATGCCGATAACCGACGAGCGAGTATTCCGTAAAAGTGCCAAACACTGTGCCACAGCTTGTTAACAATTTCTTCGCGTTTACTGCCTGCAGAGATCCACTCCGGTGCGCGCCCGAACCGTTCCAACTTTTTATCCAACTCTTCCGCATTCTCGTTATCGTCCTTCCTTTGCGGCCCTTTTCTCCGAGCCCTCCTCCGTTACCTCGTATAAAAGCTTTATATCCAGATGCATTATACAGATGCATCTGGATAACAAATGGTTGATTGTACTCGAGATAGCGAGGATGCAGCGCGGAAATTTTGAAAGATGAGGGCGACGGGTTGAGAAGCACTGCGTGCAGGAGGCAGCTGAGCGGACAAAGAGCGAACGGTTATTGCAGGACGACAGTGTGGAATCGAGCTCTGCTCCGTGCTCAGCCGGAGTCCACCGGTGGCCCTGCGAGGAGTTTTGCTGCTGTTGCCGCTGCTACGCTGCTCCCCGTCGACGAGTTCGACCTATCCCTATGCCACAAGCACCTAACTTATATACCTGAGCATTCGAAGTTGTATACCGACGACTGCGTTAGGTGTACGAGGTGCACGACTCGTACACTGGCTCGAAGCAGGCTCTCGAATACCACGGGCACCGTAGTCGTCGCGCCGTAACTCGTAATGTCTCGAGCGCTTGCATATAATAATTGTGGGTACGAGTTGGGGACGGCGAGAGCGAAGCCACGGGCTTACAGCGTGCCCCGCGCGCGCCGTCACCTCTTCCTGTCATTCGATCGTCGAGAGACACAATCGCGCGAGCGCGCGCGCGCGCCCGAACCGCATGAAACATGTCGCCTTGAAAGCTACTCGATGGATTATTTCTGTATATAGCAAGATTACGACGATGAAAACAGTACAGCAACCGTGCGTACAGGGCATTCCGAACCGAGCTACTTGGCCGCGAATATTATTTCTTTAATATCGCGTTTCATTAAGAACTATTTATTACAATGATCGTATCAGAACAAAATTGCCGTGCCTATTCATTCATTTTCGCACTGTAGAAATTTTCATTATGGATAATAATCTACGTTTGTCGGAACTTTGTGTGTAAACCGGTATATTGAGTGCATTATACGAATATGATATTCGATTAATAAACTGGTTATTAAAGTCGTTAAAATTTCTGTGATATTATGCGTCATTTTGTATATTAAATTTCGTATATCGGATCATACATAAAAACTCTCGAGAAAATAATATATTCAGTTCCTGAACGTTTTTTTAAATAGTGTATGTAAATACGAAAATTGTTGTGATGATTCAACATTTTTTATACACAGAAGAGGTATATGTAACGGCTAGAATTCTTTGACTTGGAATCTCCCATATATGACAGTGCATAAACACATATATAATGGTGGCACTTGAAATAGAACACGATTATAGAGTATTCAAATACCATACAGCGTTCTCGTATTCTATAATGTAGTAGTATCTAATCTTCCGCTGAGTCGTTGAACAGAAACTGTGTTATTGGCAGTTTATAGACTAAAGAGTGCTGGATATTTCATGGATCTAGATTGTCTACGGTTCGTTTATAACAAGCTCTACTCGATTCGTCGTTTTCTAGAGAACCTTGTGCTTGCATTATTGCTAAACGTTTATCTACTTGTAATATTTACGCATGCAATTGCGTTTGTGACTAAATCAAGTGCATAGCTTACCACCTATTCGCAAGTATAGATAATCGTAACGCTCAACTCGACGTTTTAAAAAACGGTCTCCTTCGATATTACAAATTCCTTGATAATACCCAGCTCACCTGTTCAGCGTTCAAAATAATCGTACTCAGCATTTTACCTATATCGGAAATGCAACCATTCACCAAAACCTCTTCTTTAATGTTAATAAAATTTTTTTCCAAAATTTAATATTCAATTTTTTGTTAGATATGCATCGAAAATTTTAGTTGCACGAAAAATGGAATTTACAAGTAAAAAATTATAAGAGTGAATTTTCCAAAATTATTTTCATAATGTTAAATAAAAATTCTGACAGAAAATCAAATAATATATATTTATTGCAATTTCTTCACGCGTTTAATAATTATATTATCTGAACTGTGTGCATAATTATTCAAATATTCTATTACTAAGATAACTACCGTAAATTGTAATTGCGTGCACGCTTAGACTTCACGGACTGATGTGAATTCCGGATCAACAACCCGTAGTCGAGCCCACGACTTGCTATACTTTATGTATCGAAGGCAGCGCGCGCGCGTGTCGCCGCCTTTGGTACATAAGCGCAAGCACAGTGCAATACCAATCCGGGAATTTGCTCGAGCGTTACAAGTCCGGAGCCCTCCGCATTCTTTCCCCATCGTTCGGGGACACAGCCTCTCTCTTTCCCGTTTACTTTCACTACTGTCTCTCAAGCTGTAAACTATTGTATTTTAGTATACGTTAGAAAGACACTACGCATAGAGTGCTCACTATTTTCGAGAGTTTCGAGTGCCACTTTTTATTCTATACCAACGGATTGGGAATAATATTTGTCGAGTGGCGGAGAATATCACTAGCATGACGCAAATATGTACTCTTTTATTGACCATCGACAAATAAGCATACACTCATGAAAATATTTGAAAAACCATCATAGCCCGGAGGACATTTTTCTTTGCATTTTTTGGTCTATTACAATGAATTTAAGATACAAGTTAAAGAATTAATACACAATACTGAATAATAATGTCACGTTATATTTGTACATCAAATTTAATATACGCGGCATCTCTTAAAAATATCCTATGGCGTAATCATTTTTATGCATTATCAACTTCTAACAATTCATGCATGAGAAGAATCTTTTGAAATTTATTCCGTAGAGAAAAACGATGCGAGTTACAAAAAAATAACAAATTAATGACAGAGTGAAAGATTGATCACTCGGTACTGGGTCACGGGTGCAATAATTGCGACTACGCGTTGCGTATGTGCAACGTCTCGGCTTTAACCTTCTATCCGAGGGGTCCGTTCGACGGGTGTACGTGTGATCGAGAGAGCGAGACAGCGAAAAAGTCGGAGGATGGAGATCGATCGATAATCACCGGCAAAGCTAGACGCGTATAATGTGGCGTGATTAGGCAGAGGTAAAAGAGCGCGAAAGAGAGATAAAACGTAGCGAGAACGTGAGCAATGGTGCTGCCAAGCACGAGTTCCCGACTAGAAAGTAAGCGTGTAATCCGCGTCTTGTTACGCAATCGCGGCCGAGCTGTAGGCCCAGCGCAATTCTGATAATACCATAGCGCGAGATCTTCGTGGCTGCGCGCGCCCCTTCTCGACCGATTAACAAGGACTCAAGTGATGAGCTCACGTAGATCATAGACTCGAATTTTTCGTGGCATTGAGATTCATCGCCACGTTTTGTCATCACGTTTATACGTAATTTCATATTACGGCCCTCCGAGATGAAAGTTGTTTGTGCCCACAATGGAACTGGTGTCGCAAAAAGACAAACCATCCTCTTACCAATTCTGGCGGAGTTCATTTCTCTTTTAACCCTTTCAATAGGATACTCATCTTTAGTAGAATCGAATTATTATAGGCAATTTCCTGCAAATTCTTTTTTTTAATGCTAACATTTCAAGAATAATTTTCATCACATTTCACGGCAATAACGATCTACTTTGCAAAAATCTATCATTTTATTTTAATATAATTGTTAATTATGTTATTTACAATAGAGAAAATAATTTAAAAAATTGTATTCACTATTGTGAAAATTCGGGTTTAATATTTTCCTTCACGTAGAAATATAACGGGAACGTTAAACGGTTAAAATGAACGTATCGTCTAGACGCCAACGATAAATTCAATGGTTGCAACCATGAGATCCGCAAGTGTCTAATTTTTTGCCGAGGAACCAATGGGCGCGCTCGAGCGGTTCAAACCCCTTCCCACGAGTAAACTATTTCGATATTATAGAGTACAAGGCGAACCGGCACCGAGTGCACCGCGGTGAGCGCGTTGACCTCGAAATTGAAAACCGCAAGGTCTCCTTCCTCGAAATAAGCTACGGATCATTATTCTGAGGACTCTTTCCTTTATCGCGCGTCTGGATGTATGTATATATAATAGATGAATACAAGAAACCACGAAGATCAGCGGGAGATCCGGGACATGAGAATAATCAAGAATATAGCGATCGGTGCGCAAGCTTCGCTGCGATTTATTGTAGAGCTCAACTATAGTGTATGTACAGTATACTGTGGTGTATTATCTTCAGAAGCTGGCATTCTGGTGCCTACAAGGGGACAAGTGCTATTTACAGGTCAAGGGACTTCGAGGGTCACGAAAATCTGACAAAAGTTCCGGGTGCACCGAGGCACGTCATGAGGATTTTCATCCCCCTTGATAGTTACGCCAATGTTCGGATCTCGATTCTCATGTATATACACCATTACTATATATCGCACGGTTCTGCCTTCTCCTTTCTTTTTTGTGCATCTACACGTTTATTGTTCGAAATCGGTCGAGCTTAAACTGATAAATACTTAGTATTAAATTAATACTCACCCGTCAATGAATGATGGTGTCCATGGAAATTATGAGATTTTTTTGACAATGAAGAAAGCGTTTTCGAAATTGGCCTATTATCTTGCTATTATAATTATTTTTTAAAAGAACCGGAATTTGAATAAAATTTATTGATAGTCGGTTTATTAAATAAGAATTTTTCTTGAAAATGTGAAATTTGGAATTTTCGTTGTTGCTTAGGTCTATAAAAAAGTTGTATTTCAAATTTGGTGGATTTGACATCATAATTTGTTAAATCGTAGCATCATAGCAGTAATCATAGTTAAAATAGTGTTAAATGGGATAAGATCAGAAAAACTGTCACGCTATTTACTCATTTAATTACCGGCGCTGAGCATTTTTTTCCGTTCTTGTTACAGCCCGTGAGGTATTATCCGGTTATCAGTATTTAGCATTGCAGTGCCTTCTTAACAGTGAGAGCGGTAGCTGGATTTGTGACGTATTGCGAGCAGCGACGCGACGTTACAACATTAATTAGCAAAGCGAGCCGAAGACAACTGGTCGGCAAGGTCGTAGCCGGTTGCTTGCCCGCGCTGCGCTGCTCCTCTTCTGCGCTGGACACGTTCCCCGGCGTGTATATAGAGTGCGGCGGGCGATCGGTACGCGCGTCGTTCTGCTTCTGCTGCTCCGTTGGTGCTGCGCGCCGCCTCGTCGGTCCTCAACACGCGACAGCTGACAACTGATGTGCGCGAGCCAGACAGTACACGCCCGCCGGTTACTAATCGCTCCGCAAACATCGCTTTTACCGAGCTAAGGTTCTCAACTCGAGGATCTATGGAACCTCGATCTCTGCACTGAGCCTCCGTCCTTCTCTCTCTCTCTCTTTAGTTTCTTGTGATCTCGAGAGACTACGCGAAGCCGGCTGCTCTAATCTCATGAATGATTCAGTCACGTTCAGCAGCACCAACGACAGCATCAATGCGCTCTACCTAACTAATGCATTCACTAGCAGAGACTCGGTCATTCACCGAAACAATTCTTCAGAATCATCCATTTGACACAGTTGCATCGCATAGCCTAGTAGTTTCTGCTATATTACCGTTTTCGCTTCGCTCGCAACAGCGCAGCTTGTTATGCACTTCGTATTCCCACTTGATAATTGGGTCCATCGAAATATCCGCATTTAATTTCTCTCTCGCCTCGCGATAATACATTATAATCTAATACAGGGTGATAGTGTATGCTTTATCGGATTCTGTCTATTGTTGGTATATCACAGCCATGGATGTTGCGTAGGCTGCCTCTGTACACTTGATGCATTGATAATGAGTTACAATATATGTTTAATTTCGGAATACATCCGCGCGCGCGCGGGAATCACTCGCGGATTGGAACACACCGGACCGTTTTCTACTCGGCCGAGTGTGTAACAGCTAATTAGCTTTTACGCGGAGTGCATCCGTGAGCGCGTTTTCTCGCACTATTAAGTGAATTACGCGTAGGTGCGGACGGTATCCGAGTGCGCGCATTGCGTACGTGCAAGCGGTGGTCGTGACAGCGCGTCTGTATACATGTATATATGTACTACTCGGCGGAGCACATCAGGGTGCGTACGGTGCCATGAGGTTAAGCGTTGCGGTGCATCGATGCACTTTCATACCGAGCCCACTATGCTGCTTAATTTCATTTACCATTTATTGAATAAAATTGTAAAAAGTGCTCCAACCATTTTTTAATCTTCTCTACGAAAAATACAAAATTAAATCACTGCTATAATTTTTCTTTATTTCGTCAAATTGCAATTACGGTGAATTTTATTGAATAATTATATCAGAGCAATTCTCTGTAATTTGCTGAAAAGATTATGGACATTTTTTGTATCGATAAAAGAATATGACTTTCACAAAATTATGTAGAAACCTTAAACAAATAAGTATATATATATACATTATAAAAAGGATGCAAAGTAGAGTTTTGCACATTGCTTCCTCATTACATTTGAATGTTTACAATGCGACCTGTACGAGAAAATATGTTTATCTACTTTGGCTTCCTCATAGTGGACGCTTTGCAAACATTCAAATATAATCAGGAAGCAATATGCAAAGTTCTACTCTGCATCCTCATTTTATACAAGTAAATAAATGTTATAATTTCTTGCTCCCTGGCAGCACTTGAAACCCGAACCTATTTATTGATTCGTCCCAAATTCGATGCAGGTCGTCGCCCAGCATGGCTGATAAAATTTTTACGCCGTGAATTATTTTCGGAGACATACATTATTCCCAAACAATCGTGAGACACCGTGGCTTCCATGATTCTAAATCGTGCGGTATGTGTTTTTTTTTTTTTTCTTCCTTTCGTATTTCTCTCCTTTCTAGTTTTGTCGGGAGGGTGTGCGCAGGATGGGACGAGTGCGGCGTAGCGTCGGTGCTGCTGGCATGGTTAAGGGTCGCTTCGTGAGACGTATAGCGTATACGTGAGATGAAACGGAAGGGGACAGATTGATGCCCGAGGGGCGACAGACACAGGGAGTCTGCGGGCGAGGCAGAGAGGGGACGTGTACGTGTGTTGCGAGTGAGAGAAATACGAAACAGCTGTGAACGAGCGCGCGCTGTGTTCCGGTAAGGCTTGTAGTGGTGGTATGGAAGCAGAGCGCGAGAGGATAACGCGTAGACGCACACGTTTGGCCGCGCGCCTGGCGTTGTAGTTACATACAACTGTACGCGCTGACGTTGCGCGAGACCACCAGACCCTCTCTCCGTCCACGATATACATGCATGGTGCTATCGCATGGCTATAGGGTGGTGTAGTGGCAGCTAGTGTGTTTTGCTAAAGCTCGCGCGTACGTCCTACGTCGGAGTTACGCACCCCTCGCCTCGTAGGGGTTCTCAAATGATTTTTGACCTCGTGAGTGATTCACCCGTCCCCATGTCCTGGACATCCCTTATTTCGACGCGTCCCGACTACATTAGGAGACCCCTCGCGCGGCCATTACCAGTGTTTGCTCGTTAAATCAATTCATCCCCTAATATCGATGTCGAGTTTGTACAGGCTCGGTTCCATTGATATTAGATTCATTATCAAGAATAATAGTTTTTTTTTTGTTGCTTCTTCGCTGCTTGTTATTCAATCAGTTATGCGTTTGTAAATATGGTATTCATCGCACTCGCCGGGATTGTCCTTTGTTGGCTCATTATAATCATTTATCCTATAATTCAGACATTAATTTATATTATGTATATTATATTATATCATATTATATTATATTCATACGAGGATTCGTAATGAGGGGTTTATTAACAAAGTTTGAATAGAAGCAAATAAATTAGATTTGCATAATGAAATATTAAAAATTCGTTTTTAACATTATTAACATTTTTTTATGATAAATAATTGCAATGAAAAATTATTTATCATCTCTTTGAATACACATTTCTGAGGATGTCTAAGTTGATAGATTTTGGGGAAAATCGCAAAAATAGATTTGAATAAATTAACGTCGATATTTTGATAAACAATCAATGCGTGTGATATTAATGTTTCATCGGTGGTTACTTAAGTTGAGAGTCCACTACCACGCGCACGCGATCCACTCTTCGCAGGCGCAGGTTTTACTCCTTCTGTACGTTGAACAGTAGCAGCAAAGTGCCAGAGTACTGCCCGCATTGGACAACACAGTGGCCAGTTCTAATATTAGCTGGTGAATAATACCGTGGCTTGCTGGCCGCGGTCCGCCGCGGTCCACACTGGTACACCGCCGGTTCAGTGTTTCTGCTTCTATACTGTCATAAAGAGAATGAAAAGAGCTATTGCTGATGTGGAGTATAAAATGAGAAAAAAAGATCGACGTGCTTGCCCCACATACTCTTCAGCTATTTTTGGAAGAAACGTCCCTGCCGATAAACATGCATACAACAATAATAATATAATAAATAATTACCATGCTATTCCTGTTTTATTTGTAAAAAAAAAAAAAGGATTCTCATTTGTGAGACTGAGTCACCTGAAAAAAAATTTAATAAAATAGTGAATCCAAAAAAATGATTTTGTAAATAGAGTTTTCTTTCAAGTACACTTCAGTCAACTTCCGGTAAAGTTCAATTTTCTTTTATGGACCGAAGTAACTACTCAATTTTTCATAAATTTATTGGCTGATTTTTTTAGTATTGGTATTTATCAATATGCAACTTTATATGTGCAATAAAAATACTTCTGTTTACATAACTTTAAAATCACGCATATTTAATGGAATTAATATTTAAACGTATTGAATTATTTATTGTGTTACTTTTTTTAAAATATAATGCAAGTACCAGAAGAAGTATCGGTACACCAGTTTTACCATCGCGCTGACAATTTCCGTCGAGACGATTGTACCGTTACGCGAACTCGACCAGAGGTACCAGCAATAGCGGTGTGCAGGAACAAAAGCCTCGTCTTCCGTCCCCACCGTGATATACATATTCACCTTTGCGGCCTCCTTCATCACTCCTTTCTTTCTGACCCGCCGGGAAAAAACGATACTCCATATTAAATCTTGGATGATTGATAGCGAGGTAACGTTGAAAAATGTAGCTCGATTTATGTTTTAAAACAATATATCAAATTAAATGCTTCGAAGTAATAACATTGTAAAATACTCAACCTTAACTTTTTTTAAATCTTGAAAAACTCTAAGTATCCTAAAATCTGAAAACTTCCAACATTTCTCATAAAATTTGTTAGACAAATATGTAATATTCGTTAATTTACATAGCATTTTATGATTCGTTTACGTTTGTTCGAATTATGGCATTTTTAGTGATTACGAATAATTCGATTTTGAAAAAATCCGTCTAAAACCGAACAACTAAATCGTGTTCACTTTTTGGTAACCTCAATATTCTGAAAAAAGTAGGAACTTCAGTAATATCATAATTATACTTTTGTTTATTTTCAGGCTATTCAAATATAGCTGTTCTATTTATTGAAATCAGGATATTTCTTGAACAATAGTGTAAAAAATGTTGGGACGCGTGATGAGGTCAGGGTCAGCCATTTACTGAGTTCTCGAGAAATACCTCATGCGCAGACAAGAGTTAATATGCAGACAGGAATAATTTAATGCGCAAGTATATGCAGCGAGAGTTGGATCGAGAGTCCGTCGGTGCAGCAGGAATATCAGGGCTCGAAGGACTCGCGCGTCGTCGTCGTCGACGACGGCGGCGAGTATGTAATGGGCGCGGACATAGCCGCCGCGATAACTAGGATCGTATCGACCTCGGTGGCATTAACCTTGGCGATCCAAGGCGGAGTAACCAAGACAAGGATATGGCTTGGCTAACCGCGTTAGCGACTAGTACACTTAGAGATAGATAGAGAAAGAGTGATATTCTCACGAAGAAGAGACGCAAGGGAGGAAAGGGGGGCGAGAGAGAGAGAGAGAGAGAGCGGGAGATCGCGGTGATAGTAATAACGCGCGAGAGTATCTCCGCAGTGCGACCGTTAGGTATGGGATGCTGTACAGTACACTATGCTAGGTTGTAACAGACAGCCACTATATTCACTTCGCCAAGATCCTCTATGTATACTAAGTTGAAACTGGTGAAGTACAGACGCTGAAAGTTCCAACAACATTGCAACTCCGGCTGTAACTCGAGTTTAGATAACCTTGTTGAAGGTGTTCGAATGTTTAGCGCGATAGTTGTGCAACGACTTTACAATCGGTATTGAGTATCTTCAAGTGCACTTTATTGCAACCGAGTAACAACATGTGAAGTGAAACTCTATCCTATATCAATGACATTAACAGATTTTTTCGTTTTCGCTAAGATCTTCTTTGCAATCGTCAACAACGTGCGATAATTAGGTATTTATTAGTGCAATTAAAAATGAGAATGGAAATGTTTAGAGGGAGAGAGATACAGAAATATATTTGAAATTCATAGTAAGATTAGCTCAATGGTGCTGCTTGAGATATAAGTAAGACGATCAGAAGAGATGCGGTAATACATAGTGTACAGGTGGTGGCAATTCGTAGCTCGGTTTCGAGTTGCCTGCGAATAGAGGATTCTGTACCAACTTCACTTTACGGCATACCCGTGGAAGCTATAGTAATATTACTCGCGTACATTGTATACAGGGGAGTGCCCGCAGGTTGTTGATCCTTCTTACTCCCTTCTTCTTTGGTCTCCTTCGCCGTTGCGAGTGCCTTGTTCCTCTTCTTCGCGGGCGACGGTCCTCACGAGAACCAGCAGCCAGCCAGCGAGTTCACCCCTCTAACCGGCCGCTCATCGGTATCCCGTGCACATCGTACACCTTCGCAAGATTATTACTCACGGACGACAGGTAACGCACGCTCTGACCGCTCCAGCATGCACCGGCGGAATCCTTGTCTATACACTGGCAAGTTTCTACTGGTTCTCCTATATAACTGCTATACTCTGCGTCCTGCAGAGGAAAATGAGAGACCGGTATTCCCACGAGGTATGCATTTTTCTTTTTCTTCGAATCTCCTCCTATTCGTTTTCGTCTTTGCACTGTACAGAATAGGTCTCTTGAGATAATAGCGTATAGAAAATCCTCAAAAGAGAATTTACAAAAATTCTGATCATCCAAATGGACGTGGCTGCAATTATTAAACTACATTATTGTATATAATTCAACTTTATTTCATTCATTTCTGAACTTCTGAAGATTTAATAGTGAGTGAAATTCATGTCTAATATGAAGAAATTATATTTTATTAATTTACAAAAAAAAAAAATTCCAAGTCCGTTGCATTTTTTTTCAAGTTACCTTTCGGTTGTCATTGCCTTCTATGGCCACGCTCGTAACGTTACTTTATTCCACGCGCGAAATACTCAGCGTCCGCGGTCCACACAGACATCCTGGTGCGAATTGCCGCTTAAAGATCTTACACCTATCGTAACATCGAAGTAGACGTCAGAGAAGAACAGACAGCGGTGTGTTTGTAAAAGACGGTTGCGAGAGGCAGAGAGACAGAGTGTACGTCGCTAGACAGGGATTTTTATCTCGTAGAGTGTCGACCGGCTTGTGAATATATGCACACACAAACGTGTGCGCTAGTGTGAATGCTTACAGCCAAGTTAAGCACATAGGGGTGTGTTAAACAGTCTTGTTTAGCACGCTTTACGGATGATCTGTGTGTATATATGTCGGGCCTAAGCGGTCATTAACACCGATATATTCTTGTGTCGACTATATGAGCAGCGGGCGCGGAGACACGAATTGCATTTTATTCGTTAATTTGCGTTAACTGCTCACCAAGTGTACGTCGAGTTGACTGACGAGGGACGCTCGTATTTGACAATAATATTAACCAGATATTATGAATAATTCTTGATAAATAATCATCGAAATTTCCGAGTGAATTTTAACTCGAAGCCGGAGGGAACTGCATTGAATGTGCGCGGTGCGCACATTCGAGCTCTCTCTCTCTCTCTCTCTCTCTCTCTCTCTCTCTCGCTTGAGACGAGATCCTGCAGGACGTCTTGGCCGGAGCGGCAATCGCTCGGCAGCCTCCGTCGGTACTTAATTCTTGCCGGGAAGCCCTTAGCAGTCTTGGGAACGCCGACACGGTGACGGCTGTAATATGTTTGCAGCGGTACCGCAATTACTTTTCTACATATATATACGCTATACGTATCGAGGGGATCTCGAATGAGAGGGGGAGGGGAATTTATCGGGAGTCCGAGAGTCTACTCCTGAGCTGGGCTCGATAATTTTTGTTATTAACGTCCATTTATCGTCACTCGGCGCAGAGAGAAGCGGACGAACGTTCAGACGTTCATGTAAAGTCTATGCCGTTTGCACTGAGTCTGGCGCTTCGCAAATCTTCCAGAAACTCCAGCGACCAAACTACAGTTGATAATCTAAAACAGGTTCATCGAGCGAATAGCAGTGACACGATATATTAGCGTAATCTGCGAGCTGTTTACACTTGGCTAAATATATTATCGGCTAACTAAATTATTTTCCGTAACATGTGTCAGCAGACGCAACGGATAATGTTTTTCTCCTCACAGAAATCATTCCGATGACTGTTAAATAGGTCTTCGTGCACACTGACCACGGCTGAACAGTCGATCTTGAAATCGACAATTTACGACGTTCGTTGAAGCAGTCCTGCGCATATACCGATAAACCTTATCGTCGAGCGATCAGTAATAACCAGAGGACGAGGATCTCCCTGAGTCGACGAGTAGACCAAGGCGCGAATGCTAATACAACATCGTATAATGTAGGGGATCACTGTAACCAGTGCATTTATACGTAAATACGGCCGCTGACGAAGGACAGACGCGGCCGCGTTTATAAACGGGACGTATAAACGGGAATATCTTGGCGATCGTTTAACCGCCAGTAGTACCACGTCGGACAACCTGTTGGATATATATACTTAGTCTACTTTGCGCACCAACACTTTGTACAAATTCAATTATCAACCTACCATTAGCGTATGCATTTATATTTATATTGCTATTATAAACCGACGGAATTAATATTCTTCTTGTCGCTGACGGTTTATAAAAGCGGTGTTCGAATTTATTGTATGCCATAAAATTACGCGCTCGTAAACACGACGAGATTCCGCAACAATTGTTGCTGTGGCGGCAAGAAATAACGATACAATGTTGTCGATTATGGTAATGCGTGCGAAAAGGCGTCATTAATCTCTCATCGGCTATTTTAAGATGGGGATAATAGCGACAACGATCGTCTTCGAAGGGAAAAGGTTTTACAAGGTCAGGAAGCGCGCGCGCGAGTCTCCGTTCCTGCGGAATCCCACGAGGATCGATAAGTTGCCTAGTAACCTCGTGAGATGGTGGAATTCTCTCCCCGCCCTTCACAGTCTGACGTTCAACTGTACGCGGCAGTCCGATGAGGATACTACACTCCCGACACAGAAGACCCAAACCATTCAAGGACGATGCTTGTTTTGACCGAGAAAAATATGCTGTCGGGTTGCAGCGGATTAAGACACGAGATAGACAGGTATTTGTTCTATCCTGTAGGTCACTGAGACAACGTGGGGGAAAACAAACATCAGGGATGGAAGAAGATAAACTGAAAATAATACGAAGGCGAAGTGTATTTACACAATTCGCTTGGCCAAGTGCGTTTTTTTTCCTTTAAAAAATAGAACATGCCCGATAAATGAAATTACATATTTCTAATTATTACAATAATACTATCGAATAAGGTAAATTTCTGCACGTTTTTAAAATGGTCCTTTAAGAGATACAGAGAAAACTCCTCAGTCTCTGTTAGTGAGGCAGTGTCAAGCATTTTAAATCCCATTATCCTCTTTCGAATCCTAAATGCTAATTACATTTGTCATTGAGGTGATGCGCTACTTCTCGGCGTGAAAACATACAGTATTAGATGAAAGATTAGAAAGACGAACAGCATCTCACAATTCTGCAGCTCGCGGTTGCCATAATTTACCCAAAAGATCAAATGTGTCGTAGGAATTTGCAATCGTGCGGTTGAACCATCTTTCCCTATCTGCATCTTCGAAATTACACTGTGTAGTAAACATGGTCTAAGAACGCGGCAGAATTACATGGTAATTAAGATAGAGACGAAGGAAACTCGTTTCTTGCATAATTCAACCATAATCAAATTCCAGTATACATTTTAATTCGGTATGCATAAAATTGATTCTCACAGAATGTACATCGCTTGGAAAACATTCTCTCGCATTCGTTGCATCCCTTGTACGTTATTGCCGCGTCTTCCCGAAGCCCTTAGAGCATTAAAAAATCATACGATATGATTTAAGAAATCGTGTGCGTTATTTCCATTTGGCCCAGCGGGATTTCGGCTCTCGAGCGTTAATTTTTTCGCGCCCGGCTCTCGGCCCGTACGCTCTCTCGCGGCGGGTCAGCGTTGCCGTAACATTGAAGAGTGTAGGTATAATGGACCTTTGAGACTTTAACGTGCGGTGGGGCAACGCACTGTGTACAGCTCCAAGCGGCCATTGAGAACGAGTCGATAAATACGTCCGGCCTGCGTAAATCCACTTTGTCCAACCGCGCGCGTCTGGGCGAGATACGACCGGCACAATGTCGCGTTGCATATACGAGCATCGGAATCCGCTCAACCTTCCCTCTCTCTCTCCCTTTTTTTTCTCGTTCGTTTCGCGCATATACAGGATAGTCCCGTCGCTTCACGTTGGCGGCTCTTCAGGATCTTCAGAATCGGCGGCACTTGGGAATCCGACGAGGACGACCAGTGGAGTTCACCTCACGAATATTATGCCCCAGACGTGCAAATATGCCCACGTTTTACACCTACGCGTCGTTCTCATGCTTCGGTTTCAGCGAGAAACGCGCTGTATAATATGAAGCGGACGATGGGGGCCACCCGCAGTGAAAACTTTTACTTATCGTCAGGCCCCGGTTCAGCGGACAGTCCTGCGAATACACACTGTCGAGCCAAAAGTGCGGGAGAACGCTACGGAGAAAGATACGGCACTGAGTATAACGAGGATCGTCTCGAGAAATTCATAAACAAGATCCGTTCTTGAGGGTCTCGAGTACACACATGCAAGTTCAACCTATCTCAAAGTACTCTCGATTGAACTATCGAGTGATCCCCTCGCACCTGGTATGTAAAGTGCTCCTCGACTCAATCGATTCGAGAGCGCATTGTCAAGTGTATACCAGAGGCTTATTATCAGTGTACGAGACTGTAACCTTATTTTATACACCATAACTAGTACTGTGTATCTTTTGACTGGTTTCGTGAGTATACAATACCTCGAGTCGATAAGATAACTGTCGTCGTTGTCACTCGTGACAACGAAGAGTCACATGAATGGGATGATTAATCATTAATACTAAATAAATAAGAGTCGGGACGAAAGTAACAACTATTAACGACTGTTTTGATTTTCCTTAAAGCATTTCCTAAATTTGACAAATTCTTTCATTTTTTTCTCCTGATCGTATACGATTCCAGGATTATCGATTATTCCACACCTCAAAGGTCTCTTATCTCCCCGTTATCTTTTGTTTTCTCTCTCCTTCCGATTCCCATTTCTCCAGATTGACATAATAAATAAGTACTACAGTACTTGTAACAAGGTGTGACATTGAATTAATACGGAGGCATAATTGTTGTCGATTTTTCGTAATTCTCATTCATACTCGAAAGTAGCCAATAATTGTCTAATCTCTGTTCGATGCAGATACGGAGCTTCATAGCCCGAAGCATTGCGAATAACCGAACGAGGGAAGATCTCTAACGCGATTGTGGTAGCCCTGTATCAGTGTTATACACACGGCACGCCCCAGTCCTTCTGACGCTTGACTGTCGGCCGAGCGAGCGTTCATCCGGCGCGCTCTCTCACTCGACAAGTACGAATAATGATAATGGTAATCCGCGGAAAGCAAGTAAGTGTGGCAACCTCATCGTCATCGCCGTCGCCGTGGCCCCTCGCACTCGGCTTTGCCCGCTGCTCATCGCACACGGTTTCTGCTCTGCTCATTGCGCGCAGCACAATCAGCCGGCAATCGCTTCTCCCTACAGTCTATCCCCTCTCACGCATTGACCGAGGCTTCGACGTCGTCGCTGCCGCCGTATATATCCCTCCCCCGCTTTCCGCCCTTCCACGAATCTGGCTTCCCCACCGCGAGCACAGTCGGCGCGTCTCTCTATCCCCTCCAAACCTCCGACGAATATACCGCGCATGATGTCTCGCGTGCGAGTCAACCTGTTCCGACCCCCACTCCCGTGATTTCGAGCGCTCCGCTCGCGCGAGTTCGTTCTGTCTCTTCCCCCTCCTCCCAAAGCTGCTCTTGCTCTCGACTCGCCGACTGCGCTGCACCGTTGTTCGGCGCATGCGTTCGCTCGTCGGCATAAACTCGCCCTGCTCGCGTATACCATAGCTACATACTGTGTACTAACTATATATCGGTGTGCGCGTTCGTGTAATAATAATAAGAAGAGAGCAACTCTATGAGGAACCAACGGCCTCCGACCCGTTCACCCTATGCTAGGTGGAGCCGGTCTGATACTGTACCCTCAGCGACGCTCAACCTGGGGCTCCCAATTTTATTTTTTCACATTCTCACTCCTAGATGATTTTTCGAGGCTTCCTGGCACTTACCCAACGATCCCGATTGGTGAGTCAATCGATTAGGCTATTTATACATTAATCCTGCTGCTCTTATTATTCTACGGAGAGTTTCGTTGCTGGTGAATATGACATCGGCACTGGATGTATGAATATGTCAAAATTAATATGGAGCAAATGTTTTTGCATTTTTTATGTACCTTACGCTCAATTTACGCGTTAATGTATTTTTCAATACATTTTTCGGCTTATACTTCAAAGTGTACGAAGTACATACAATTTTTCGTAACAAGAAATATTTATGCGATAATATATTTTCGCATAAGTTTCTCATTAATTCTAATAAATATGTGTAAATACAGTGCCCGCAATAATTTCGAATATACAATATATGATCTATAGAATTTCCTGGTCCGACTTTCGATTTAATGTATGTTTAAACCATCTTTGCGCACATATCCAGGAAATTCTTCGTCTGGCAGCGACACCGGACATCCGGTGAAAAATGACATGTTAATTCGGTTGAGAACCGCCGCGGGTGTGACCGTGAACGAAGAGGCAGGAAAGCAAGCCAGAGAGTTGTGGAGAGCAGCAGTATCTCTCCACTGTTCTCTCTCTCCCGGTGGTTGCTGCTGCTGCTGCTGCTGGCCATGCTCATGCCATGCTTATACCATCGCTCCCGCCGACGACGAGGTGGACACTCGGCAAAGTGGCACCGGTGGGGCATCGGAGTGAAGCGGTGGGGGAAGCAGAGCCGATGCCGTCGTCCAGCCGGCGTCGTTCAGCCGGCTCTGCTGCTGCCGCTGCTGTTGATGACGATCGTGGTGTTAGTTCGGCGAGCCTCTGGTGGTGGGGATTTTGTCTGTGCGGGTTAGGCGAGGCTAGAAGCTAGCCTACGCTAAGCGGAACACCCTAACGATACGAAGGGAGAGTACGGGAGAGCTGAGGGAGGGAGGTCACTCGAGATATTGCCGAGAGATGACACCACCTCGCCCACACGATCCAATAGCCGTTGCGCTCACGCAGGTGTAACGTACCGTGGTGATACGCTTCGTCCTCCCCAACCTTTGCCATTTTACCCCTCTCACCCTTTTCTGCCCTCGCTCTGTGTCGACGTGCTACGAATGCCGACGACGACGACGACGACGACAACGACCACGACGATCCCGCCACTGCCACCCAGATATCCCACCCCAAACTGGCTTCCCCTCACGCGTCCTGCTCCCGCAACACTCCTATTCTCCGTGTGCAACGCTACACAGGCATTCGCGCCCGCACTTTCCCGCTATCCTTCTATTCATCGTCTCCCTTCCGTGCTCACAGTCACCGCTGTTTGTTTTAGGTGCATATGCGAACGCCCGCGTAATACCTGCATTTCTTCTGGCGAAGTGCAAAGAAAAGTCTCCCTCCTCAACCACATTCACATGCTTTAGGCTCTTGTAAAAAAAACTTCTCGGTGTGCGAATCACGCTGCATTATTATTCAACGCTTTCGCTTGGGATTTATCATTGATTAATGTAGAAATTGATGCGGGCCTTTTTTTTAATTAACATGGCAATTTATTTAGAGCGAGGTCGCAATTTGTGATGCAATTTAACGTTTTTTCTTCGTTGGTATATTTAAGCGATGACAGCTTTCGTGCGATGGAGTTAAATGCTGATTTAAAAGTCATATCGATCAGCCATCCTCGACGTAGGCACATGATCTTGGAATGGGGGGCTATTAATCGGCGTAGCAACTTCATCATCTTTGAAAAAGAGGCGCCAAGAGGCCACGATCATGCGAGTCGAGCCGGTGTTCTCTCACCCACTTTGCGCCCCGTTGACGGCGTATGCCGCATGCGTAATGCAAAATATATACGCGCGCGAGCGACGCGCGTGCACGTGTCACGCTCACGCGTCGTCCGAGCGATGATAGCATCAATTATTTCATTAAAATAATCGTCGGGCTGCGCTCGCACGCGTGATTACCAAGCAAGTCGATTTATTTTCCGTCACTTTCTTCTACTTTTGTCATCCCTACCACGTGCATTCGATATCTTAGATGTTTTCTCACAGTGCAAAAAAGAAATTCAATATTGATGCACGAACAAAACAATGTCAATGACTACGAGATTTTCGAGACTCTCGAGATAACTCGAGCCACCAACATTTTCGAAGAAAATTAATTATTATTATCAATTGTATTGTTGCGGGTTGAATTCGCAGAATGTTGCAATATTTCGGCCTCCAAAGCGTTCAACGCATTTGTGTTGGCCATGAGTAAATGAAAATCAATAAACCTTTAACAATCCATTCAGAATTATGACATGAATAAAATACAAAACGACCATTGAATTACATTCAAGCAAAACCTGATGAAAATTTGAGCAAATTGTCACCAGCAATTGAATACCGATCGTACGTACAGTCGTCAGCGGGAACTCATACTCACACTGCGTATGATTGATTTTCCATATTCCAATATTCAAAGTATGGTTATGAACTTGATTATGACATAATGTACAGGATTTTTATATTTACAAATAATGGATAAAGGAGCCTGTGCAATATGATGACACAACTAAATTTGACTTTCTGCGCTTACAATACAACCTTACACATTGAACTACTTGATTAGTTAATAAAATAAATAATACTTCCCTAGGTAAATTTAACAAACGATCGCTACTCTCGAATCAAGTTTAATTACATGAAAAACTTGTATCCAATTGTTTCGTATGAAAAATAAAAATTACAAACTCGACTGTTCAGCTGAAATACGTTATTATATTGTAATTTAAAGCAGTGCAATTACGGCAAGACTTTGAGTTAACGAAACCGGTGGTACTTGATCTAAATAATTGGCATAAAACCTAGAAATCCGAAAAAATAGAAAAATAATCATAAAATCGGTACTACACCAATTTCACTGTAACATTATCGTTTCGTTGATAGTTTTCCACGCGACAGAGAGTGGAAATAACGATAAAAGCCAGCGTGATCTTGAGCACACACCCAACTCCAACCTTTCTACTATCCGTTCAATGCTTTGACACAAAACACTCGACTTGGCTGGATAAACTTTCGCTAAGAAATCGAGAGCAGCCAATCACGCCTGCGGTGCTAGGTCATATTCTATGGTCCGCTGCAGTGTAGTACGAGACAGACGCACTATATAATAAACTTACAATTAATCCGACGTAAGCAGCTTTTAAGTACACCTGGTTAACAGCGTGTTTCAGAATAATAATTGTGCTCCGCTATTCTGGAGAACTCTTATTGAGAGTGTGAAGGGTAGAAAGGAGTTTGACTGGCTGTATATGGGGCAGTCCACGTCGATTTGACTTAGATCTGACCGTCGACCTCGTTTATGTTGCATTTTTTTAATGTAAAAAAAATTTCTTTTCATTTTTTATCCTTTATATTTTCAAATGCGCCGCAGGATGCTTAAATTTTTTTTTCAAATGTTCACAGTATGGCCAATACTGTTTTGTAAAAATAGTGATAAGTGAAAAATAATTTTTTATTTGGAAAAATTTTTATTATGAAAAATCACCGACTCGATCCGAGAGGTCGAGGATCAAACCCTAGTCGAATTGGTGCGGACTGCCTCTTACGCTCTCCCTCAAGAATCGCAGATGTCGTTGCACAAAATAGTGATAGTAAAAAATAATTTTTTATTTGGAAAAATTTTTATTATGAAAAATCACCGACTCGATCCGAGAGGTCGAGGTTCAAATCCAGGTCGAATTGGTGCGGACTGCCTCTTACGCTCTCCCTCGAGAATCGCAGATGTCGTTGCACAAAATAGTGATAAGTAAAAAATAATTTTTTATTTGGAAAAATTTTTATTATGAAAAATCACCGACTCGATCCGAGAGGTCGAGGATCAAACCCTAGTCGAATTGGTGCGGACTGCCTCTTACGCTCTCCCTCAAGAATCGCAGATGTCGTTGCACAAAATAGTGATAAGTAAAAAATAATTTTTTATTTGGAAAAATTTTTATTATGAAAAATCCCCGGCTCGATCCGAGAGGTCGAGGATCAAACCCAGGTCGAATTGGTGTGGACTGCCTCATACGCTCTCCCTCGAGAATCGCAGATGTCGTTGCACAACGAGCTTCACTGTGCGGAGCAGTAGTAGCTCTGTTGAGCTCTGGCACGGCTATAGTGCCACAGTGATATGATTCGGTGTAACCGATTAAGGCAACGCGTTATCATAGCCGACAATTCTTACACGATTTCATTTAGCAGCTCCGCTGCCTACGAGAGTGGGTGAAGGGAGAGAGAGAGAGAGAGAGGGGGAAGGAGCGGACAGGGAAAGTGGTGGGGAGGTTAATCAATTCGCGTGTATTCCACACATTCTCGCCATGCCTTCTCTATTTGTATTACTCCCACTACTAGTGCACTGTACCGGGGAAAGACCATCGCCGGAGCCAGAGAGGGTTGCAATGGTGGGGAAGCTGTACGCGTTCCAGTGCGCGCCTACAGAGGGGATAATTCCTCCCTGCCGGGAGGTGAACGCGCGAGGCCCTTGGCCTCGCGTAACGCGATATTAGCTTCCCGTGCTCGTTAAGGGATCATCCGAAACTTAACGCTACTCTGGTACTCTGCGCTCAACTCGTTTCGAGATTGTTCCGCGAACTTCAGTCCCGATAACTTGTAAAAATTCTTCAACATTTTATGGATCAAATTGTTATTATTAAGTTACGATTTATTATTTCGAGTAGCAGAGTGAAAGTCTGCACAAAATAAGTCAGATATTGGTAATCGGCAGAGTTGCAAATGGCCAATACTCCAATACTTTGCACCTTTGATAAGCGTAAATGGAAGGTTAGAAAAATTTCGACTAAATTTTTATTTATTTTTTTTCGATGGTGAGGGTGCTTATCAATCATCGACTGATTACATAATTTTGGGAACCGCTTGACACTTCCAACTGTGGAATTGATCGTATCAACAAACTTGATGGTTAGCACAGACAATTTTTCTGGTCGCACGAAAATTTATTGATCAGTTCGTTATAGCGGTACATTTTTTTTTTTTTTTTCTTAATATGAGGTGGTTGCATTTTCCGGTCCGATGAATCTTGAATTATTTTGGGTTCGTGTTACGTAATACTCCGGTCAGATTTAACAATGTACCTAGTATGATGTAACGCGCATATAGACATTTGCAGTGGCCACATATATGTAGATACTCCCGCGCTATTGGCCTCTCTGCCATGCACGATGCAAGGGCAATTCCAGCAGCCCTATCGCTGCGTACTGCCATATATACATGTACGCATACCTATGGCTGTGTTGGTCGATAGTTGCACCGAGGTGGATGGAGTGAACATAGGAAGCTAGGGCGGCCTAACGTTGCCCGTACAATTATGCTGTAATTAGCAAATTTGAGCACTGCGAGACTACGATCGATAGATGGTAAATTATTGGGATTGCATGGTTCGCTTAGGCGAGTAACGTATAGCACTCATGGCCGGGAATTGTGCGCTACAATTTCGAGCAAAATTTGCAATTTGTATTAATTATGTACAATAGGAAAAAAAAAAACAATGATATTGCCTAATATTTTCATGGAGTTCTGTTGACTTTTGTGTCCAATTTATTACCACTTACCCATGATTATCGAGAAATCATTTATTTTCTGTTAAATGACTTAATCGAGAAAATTTCAATTATATGTCAAGCTTCCTCGATCAACGATTAATCGACATTAGCAATATGGTTTCAATAAAATTCAGCGAGTCTTGGATATTGAATGTTTTTTTGACAATTTCTGTTTGAAACGTCGTGCAGCATGTTTTCCACGCTGGCTCTGTTTGTGAATCGGTCAGGCTGTCCGATAATTCGGAATGACTCGTGGTCTGGAGCGACGTTGCGCTCTGCGATCGTGAAAGCTCGCATACGTGGTTGTCGTTATAGTACTATCTCTACCGGGTACAACGGTGAGTTGCCATACATACCCGATAACAATTATTTTCGTCATTTCCTGGATTCCCCAGTGAGCGCTGTGCGACCACCATCAGTAGTAACAGCACAGGGACGGTGATCGATCCCGCAAAATTGTATAAGCCGAGAGTGTCACCCAGGGCTTTTCCGGCGAATTCAAAATAGATGTTCCCCCGTGGAGATGGGTGGGGCCGGTGCGGCGAATACATTCTGGAATTTGAGTGGGTATTCGCCAGGCAACAAGGCTCCGACCCAATCTAACGACATTTAAGCCCGTTTCGAATCGACGATTCAATCTTCCAACCCTTTTTTTCTGCAGGTTCATTCCCAACGAGCAAAGCCATCGTGCGCTGGCTTTTTCGATAATCGAAGTAGTAGTCAATGGATGCCGAGTGCGTGTTCGTTAATTTTTCCACCCGAACACTCAGCACAGAGAGTGAGAGAGAGAGAACAAAAAAAAACAAGAAAAAAAAAAATGTGCAAACCTTTTTCGAGAGCACGTTCGATTTTCGAGCAACGCCTTTCAAGCGGGACTCTCCAGAACTGTATACTTGTACACAAATGGCATACGCGAAAGCGTTTCGAGATCAAAGCGACTGTTCCAGTTGTATATCTGGTCCGCTCGCTGCTATTAGTATACTCTGTGCCAGGAGCAGTGAGAGTTTTTTAATTTTCAACCAGCGCAAACTTCGCGTCGTCCTCCTACACTGATGCTCTGGTGGATGGTCACGGGGACTCGCCACTCGGCGATATTGGAAAATGGAGCGAAGTGCTACCGGTTCTCCTGCTGCTGCTGCTGCTGCTGCTACTGGTGCAGCTACTGGAGTAGAGGATTTTTTTTTCATCTCTCTCACGATGCTGGCTTATATTCGGCTCCATATAGCTCAAATCCACCGTATAGTACGGATGAGGCTCGGCTTGGTATACATGCAGCTTGCAACTCGCTGTGCCGCACAGCATCGACGCGTTGGCCGCCAAAACCCCGTGTTTGTTCATGCTAACGCGGTACAAGCCGTAATATCAAGCCGCACGCTCCAATAGGATACTCTCCGGTGCTCTGTAGTTTGAACGCCCGAGCCTCCGGTTGCTCCAAGCCCGAAGGTCTCTTGGTAACAGTTGATCCGTGAATCCCGATAGGGCCACGAATATCTTCACGCAGTACACTGCGTTCGAAGGGAGGTCCGATAAGTAATTCCCGAGATTAAATACTGAATGACCGTATTACATTGATATTTAGTAAAACAAATATTGTGACAACTCTTTTCACTTTTACTAGAATACAATAAATATACCGCACATTTTAGATTTTTGTTTCATACTTTTAAACGAACCTTGCTTAGAGATCGACTTCATAATTATTGTCAATGATTTATTTTTGATTGAAAATGCTATCAAAATGGCCCACAATTTAACAGTCAGCGTTTTGCAACATTAGGATTAAAGTGAAACCTTCAAACCTCGCAGATTCGAGAACTGTCAAAATACATTAACAACAAGGATATTTCTGATTTTTTTACTGAAAAAAAAAAAAACATTTTTTTGAAAAGGGACCAGTGCAACTGAAATTATCATACCGAGGATAGAATTATTTTTGTAAAGAAATTAATAGTCGTAATTGATAGTTATAAATGTGGGTGAGGTTCAGAAAGAGAAAAAAGTATATGTCAGTGTTGTTTTGTTGTACTATACTCGCCAGCCACGCCTGGGATTTACTGACATTGTAGCGCTGTCGGCCGTTTCGTGGAGACCGGACTGACTCCATTCCTGCCAAGAGAGCCTCTTTGTCGGACAGTGACTTTGCACTTCGCCGAGTTCACGTTGCACTGATTAAATAATCCTTGGCCCTATGAAGGCTTATTTCGTGGCATCCTTTACAAAATTTCACTTGAATATCAAGTCTGGAGGTTGAAAGTATGGAAATTAAGGAGATACCAAAGAAGAAAAATATTCCTGTTCAAATATTAATGATTAAAAGAAAAAAAAAATAAAAAATACTACAATTCTGAGCTTACATTGATTACCTTGATTACGAGATACGTGTATTTATTATTTCGCGGTCGTTAGTCGTTACTATCAATTCCGCACTTGCTCAAAATTTGATTTATACTTTGCTAATAATGTAAATGTCTTTTTGTATTCCAGGTAAGTCAGCCTAACGGTATGCGACTACTGGGAGAACTGAGAGTAACCTGTGCGCGTGTTTCTCGTCTTAAACGCACACGACCACTGTCTTTACTTTGTGTGTACGTGAGTAAAGCCCACTTACAATCTTCCCTTCATGCGCTATAACTATATACACAGTTTCGTGGCTCGTGGTATATATACGTACATAGACGTCAGCAGGGAAACGTCGTGAAGTGCCAAAGCCGACGAACAGGAGGACTCTCCTCGGTCTTGAACCGGCCAGGGTAACGTGGTACAGTGGAACTACCGTTGAGGCGTCACTTTATCGAATTTCGCACGAGCGGAGCACCAGCCCGAACCTTCTACGTTTGTCTCACCGTCGCATCTTCCATCTCTCCGATGAACCGTGGAACCATGTTCTACGTGTCTCGCTCCGTCCTCACTGAGCGAGCAAGGACTGGCCAAAGTGTTGCCATCCTCAGTAGACCTTTTAGTATCTGACACACGTTGCAAACAATTACCATTGACTATGGTGTTGAGTTGGCAAACTATAAGTCCCATTTACCTAGGGGTTTCCATCTACTTTTTAAACTAATTCAACTTCTTTATTTAATCAAGAACATTGCTATTGTTGTTTGAAAATTCTTTACTAACATTAAACAGCCAGGTCTTACTGCTGTAAAAATCCAGAATCTTGAAATCACACATTTCTGCTTAAAAATAGTGCACAAATGTCATTAAAAAAAAAGAATTCCATTTTTATGTGCAAATCCATTTTTATTCATAAAACTCGAATCCAGAGTACATTGCTAAGGTTAATCAATAAAAATGTTATGATGAGAATGTGTGAATTTAAAAAATTGTTACTATTTTAGAAGATTTTCTGGCCCAGCGAAATGTTTTTTTTTTTTTTTTTTTCGGGTCGATAAATAAATAGGGTGCATTACGAAAATTATCATTACAGAATTATCATAAGAAAAATGTTATGGCAATTCAATAATTGGTACACGTTCTGCGGCGACCTCGGTGGACAACGAGCGAAGACAAAGTCTCCAGACGGCGGGAATAGCGTGCGCGTTCGAGCTCTTGCACCGTGAAATAGCCGTAGTATAGCGATCTTGGGTCTCGTCCGTCGCGACACTGCTTCGTTTCTACTCCCCCGCCTCAGTTTCTCTGGCGAAATGGCACGAGGAGACAACGACGACGACGACGACGAGCACAAGAAGAAGTATAGGACAACAAGGCGACGGTGAGAGTAGACATACAGTGAAGGCGAAGACAGAGACCCTTGGACGAAGAGGTGAACTAACAGGATCGCAACAAGTGACCGCCCAGCTAACTCGCCCTCCTCTTCGCCTATCTTTCTTCCACTCTGCTCTCTTAGCTTCTCCTTCTTCGCCTCTCGATGGATCTCTTCATGCGAACTGAAGATTTCCCTCCCACCGCCTCTCTCTCTTTTCATTTTCTTCTTGTTTTTCTCACTCCTCGACACTCTTGTCCCATCTTGAATCTCTATGCCCTGTTACACAGCACATATTTAATGTGTAACATAGCACCAAAGTCACGGACCATGAGAATCTGCAACGTTTTAACGATTTTGTGAGAAATAAAACATGTCTTCTTTGAAAGTTTATTATGAAACATTTTTAAAGCCCTCGAGGCTGTTGTACGTTGCTGGAGGAGAAAAATGATTAATCAATAAGAATTTTATTGGAGAAATCGAGATATGGAAAAAAATAAGTAAATACAGTTGTAATGAATGAAGTAGGACTCTAAGTATTGGTCCATGGTACAGCACTATATTATTCATATAGAAACACGTAGATACCACAAAAATAAGCTGGGGATTTTCCTTTTCTTCCACTGAAATCCCTCTCTCTCCTCGCAAGATACACAATGGCCATCGTACCTTATACCATTCGACCAACGGGATGTTACTCAGCCTTTAAGATACCTTTTGTATTTTCCTGAATAACCAATGGACAAAGATCTTACTCCCGTGATTCTTGTTCGTTCGAAAGTGCCTTTGCAACAATTCCCCTTTACTTGTCTTTTAATGTCTCCAGACTGTGCTTAAGGTTAACTTCCTCTCGTTGTAGCTGTCCCCGGAATACCAATTATGGGATGACGATTTTTTACCACATGGTTTATTCAATACCAACGGTTTTATAGAAATTCAACGTGTTGCAGTTTTCTATTAATTAACCAAAGAATTTAAGATGCATTCGGTTGAAAATTAGACATTTCATTTAAAGAGACAAGGTTATATTTGAATTTTTATAAATAATCATACAAATTTAACCATCTGAATACAATTATTAATATTTATCTAATTATCTAGCGGATGATTAACACCGATATTCAGAATTCCGGAACTCATAGAGTGACCTATCTTAGTAGATACGTATTATATACAATATACAGGTACTCTGTACAATTCCTTATGTACAATCTATGCACAATGCCGCGGGGTCCCTCGAGAAATTGCGCAATTTCACGGCCCGATTGTGGGTACTCAGCTACTATAGTATGTGCACACACAGTGCAGTACACGTGTACTCAAATTCACTGTATTGTGTATGTACTTGCGCACTGAGTTATACCACAGTTGTACATAGATACATAAGTATGTATTTATTTTCCTCGTGCCGGAGGAGAGTCATTGCGTAATAGTGTCATGTAATATAACGAAGAATCGACCTTCTCTCGGGAACTCGAGACAGAGCGAGTGAGAGAGCGGTACAACCGCCACCTATCGGCCTCTCGCTCTGTCTATATTGCTCTTAGTCTATGCCACGCTCTCCCCCTTCGTTCTAGAAAGCTATCGGCGTATCCTAGTAGTGCACAGCTACACGTTTCTCACTCCACGGAAACCTCAATGTCTCCTCTGACGTAGGTGGAGTTACGAGTCCCCCGGTTGTACCAGATTCATGCGTTCGAGTCCTGTTGACTGTGGAGGAAGCATTCGATTCTCTATTATTAGCATTAGCGAGCGGAGGGTCGAAGAATAGAAAAGAAAACCCGGACGAATAAGGTAAATGCATGCGCATCCTGATGCATATACACGAAGGAACGTCGCGTGTGTAACTATAGCAGCGCTCTGCATTCTGTGGCTATATAGGAGCTCTCCTCTCTTCGCCAACGACCCAGAACGGTGAGAGCGCGCCAAAGGCAGGTATATATACACTGAGATACCCTGGAACGGCGGAGATAAGCGAGGGATATGCCCTCTGAAATAAGAGAGTAACAGTCCGACGAGCGATATATACAGAAGAACGAAGAAGTAGGAGGAGACTGGTAATGGCTGGACGGCACAACCCCTCCCCCCTCGCGGTCTTCTTGATTTCTGTAATTTCCGCTAATCACCGTTCTTAACAATTGCGCGAACTTCCTCGTCTTATGCCAAGTCCCCCACTGTACGTACGCTCTGTTGGTACTGCTACTACGATATGAAATACCTCTTGGCGAATGGGAATTGACAGTGAAATCCAAAACCACTTTTATGAATAACTTTATAAGGTTGCCACGACTTGATGAAAAAAATCACATATATATGTATAATAAGGTTATTTATAAAATTGATTTTCATGATAACCATATTTTTTATTGTGATTATTTGAACCTGTAGAAAAATGTTGAATCGATTATGCAGAAAAATGTAAACAGGGTTGAAGTAAATGCTTCTGACAAAGACGAATAATTAAGTGTATTGTTGTATGTACGGCTGTACGGGCAGCGGCGAAGGATCACTCCGCTTCTATCGTGGTCGTCGTAGTCGCACGGTTATCCACCTCCTTCGCACCGGTTCGAAGTCGTGCCACCGCCGCCTCCTCGTTGGTGGAAGGCACATTCCAAGGTCCGGTGTTGCACCGAGTGGCCGGCCGCTCGGCAGCACCGTAACGACGCGATAAGTATAGCGAAGAGAGCAGAGCGAGAAGGCGACTCGGCTCTCTACGCGAGCTCAACTCTGGCGCGCTGTGAGCATCCACTGTACGACGTACAGTGAACGATTTGCCGGAGGTATACGCCTCCGGTAGAATGTACCGCATGTATGCCTATGCATCAGTCCATAAGATAGGCACTCGGTTACCTTCCAAGTTGCACACACACGGACATATGTGTATACACTACGTACTTGCCATTTGCACGTGCTTGGGAAACACGGAGAAAGGGTTAGTGATGCAGTTGGTGCTACTGTTGTTGCTGCTTAAATACATACATCGTATAAAGTTGCTCGAGTCTAGGGCATGGATTAAAGTCGCTCATCCCTTCCGCTTTTCACTAATCTTACTTCATACTTCTCGGCTGCACTTTCCACTGCAACCCTTTAACAGCGTAACGTTTTACTACGTTGAAAGAAAATATTCATGGAAACGTCTTTTATTTATTTATTCTTTCACAAGCTTTGGCATAATTTTAAAAAATTGCGAAATTCCGTTAGAAATGTTTTTTATATTTTCGTTAAAATGATTTTTCAAATGTACATTTTTTTTTACTTATTTTAAAACAATAAATGTCTAATAATAATTTATCAGTATTTTGCGATTCCTCATGTTCATATTTTCACAAAATTTCTCTGAACGCTATTAGTCGGGTAATTTTACATTCTGGTCGGCACAAATGACTGAGGCGCGTTCTGAAATTCTTATGTGTTCCTAAACTTCAGAGTTCGTTCACACGGCTCGGTAGTTGTTAATTATTCGGTAATTAATTAATTCACGATCTCCGCCTCGTGAAAAAGTACAATTCGGTTACGATTACAAATATAGTTACCGCTATTGAAAAATATAATTTGCATTTTCGAAAAACTATTGTTTATTACATTTCGACAAACATTCGCATCGATTGATCAAAATATATGTGACTGACATTTTGAATTGTACTCCCAAAATTTTCAATCGAATGTCGAAAAACTTAAATGTCGTCCATTTAACAATTTTTCTTACCAGATTGTGACCTTTCACGAGTAGATGATGTTAGGCCCGCAACTTCCACCAAATGAATGCTTATACTGCAGCGCACTTTGGAGCTCCATCTTGCCGTGAGTGCGTCAGCTTCCTGTATCGTGTGCATCGTAAACGAGATCCGCGATGAAGGCATATTGGTATTCCTGAAACGTTCTAGGCCGTCGTTCGTCTCGCTATACATATATATTACACCGTGACGTAGATATATCTTCTTTTCTCTATACGATATCATCGTATTCTCTGTGAGTTCTCTCGAGTTAGAATTGATCTACCCGCTTGGCGCGGTGGCCTCTTTGCCGTGCGCCTCAACATCAGGTTCATTCCTCTCGGAATTCATATAATATCAGGTATATTTTACGTGAGATCTGTCGGCAGCGGTGGCGGGATTTCCGGCGGGTAGCACGACAGTGTCGACAGTGAAAATCCACCGCATACAGGAAGTATTGCCGAAGTCAACCCAAAAGAGAGATATATGAAAGAAATTCCTCCGGGTTACGACCGACTTTCGGTGGCAGCCCTTTCGACTCAATAAACTTTTGATTCTGTATTTTCCTTGGACATCCAACCGGGTTTTAACTATTTTTTTTTTTTTTAAGTATTTATCTTCGACTCTCGAATTTAAGCAGAGAGAAAGTTGAGCTCTCGGCGCTGAAAGAGTATGGTTAATTATTCAGTGCTTCGTACCGTATGTATATGTGCAAGAACATCGGAATTAACTTTCCCGAGCACTACACGTGCACCGAGTTTAATAAACGAGCCACATTAAGCGCTTTCAATCGATTGTTCCCACCGCGCGTCAGCAATCCGCACCGCCTCGTCTTAATTAACTCGGGATGTCAATCACCGGTAATTATATATTTCGCTTTTCGTACTTTTACAGACCATGAGAAGAGTAAATATAGTGTTTTCGATCTAATAATATATGTTGTGTATACGCTTGTACCGAAACCGTCCGAGACCACAGATCTATCCTAATTAACTAAGTGTATACTATCCGTGGGCTACCAATTAGGGAAGACGGTCATCATCACGCTTTTTTCCGAATACCTTCGGCGGGTTCACGTGTAGTCGTTCAGGAGGAGTGTCCGACTGTTGCTTGAGCTGTACTACTGCGCTTTCAGTCTCGCGTCTAGAATGTACGTCGTTTAAAAATAAAACGATTGTATCCATACAAAACTAAATGCAGCGTTGCAGCTAATTACCTGGAATAATATTGACTTCTGAATCATAAAATAATTTCAATGAGTTGAAGGAATGGAATTTATTTCAATAAAACTTAGTTTGATGCATTTACCTTTATTTCACCAACCATTAAATAAGTAAAAAAAATTTCAAATGCCATAACTTATTTTTTCATATTTCTTGACTCACTGGATTTAATATTAATGAAATAGAATTTTTAAAAATTAATATGTCACATTCCTTTGTTTCGATGTATGAACAAGAATTATATTTACATTGTTCAAAAGAAAAATTGTCATTATTAGTGCATAACTTTTATTTAGTAATGTGAATGAATATCAAATGAAATGAAACGAAAAACGTATCTAGAAGCGTGCAATTTTTACCGTGATCTCGAGTAAGAGTTGAATTACAGTGAAACTGCAGCCGGTGTGTCGACTCAATTCGATATGAATGGAGAGTGGCGGCGCGTGCCGCAGAAGCAGAGACATTCGTCAGATTGCGACTCCGTCACGGTTTTCACTCGGCGAAGTTTCGCTGCCGCTCGGATTGGAAAGAGAACCCTGGACGAGGTCCGCCAGGCTCTTCAGCCTTTCGAAGGAAGACCCGCTCGGACTTGCGACACGAGCGTCTCGCTCGTCGACGACGAGATTGCGCGAGTTGCTTCCACGCAATAACAATGTCGCTTGGGCGCGTAGTCTGGCACACCGGACCAGCTAAAGTGCCGTGTAGTAAACCCGGCATTTAAAGATAATTGCCGTAACGCGTCTGGGAGACACGAAAAGAAAAAGTTTGCGGCTCAGAAATATAAATATTTTATTTTTCGAAAGATACAGTAGGAAAAATATGAAAACGTACACCATGAACAATAGAATACAGAGATCATATTCTTAAAAACTACAGAGAAAACAATGTTTGTTATGTCAAAAACCTTTGTCAATATGTTAATAGCCTAGCACCAAGATTTATTATTGTAGATTTAAACATCGTCTCCGCGTAATGAGACAAAAAATAAGACAACTCAAAATATCTCATTAGTTCACAAATTACTCTTACAGTATTTATCAGTATACACTTTATCTCTACCCATCGCTGAAGTTTAACTAACTTAAATTTATGTCATCGCTTCTCTCTCAATGATATTAAGAAATTTTATTTCCTTTTAAAAATTCAAAATTAAAAAAATCTCATTGATGTATTATCCTTGAATTGCATTATTTAAAAAAAATTGTATTCAATGAATCAATATTATTTTTTCCATCCATATTTGCAATGCAATTCCTACTATGATCTCCATGAAGTTTCAAGGAGCAGCGGCAGCAAATATTTTTAACAGCATTTTCTCACACGCTGTGTCGCATTTGCGTGCTAAGCACCTGTGTATACCTGTATTATCCGTCGTGGAGTGCAGGGCGGTGCAAGATCGGATGCTCTCAGCCTCGTCCAGAGTTCATAAATTATTATAGCCGACGTATGCATTTTCATAATACAGCAGGGCCGATGCGACGCGAAAGCACCAGACGAGAGCAAGCCTGACTACGATGAGGACGAGCGTGCGATATACATGCCGCATTTCTAATACACCAAAAGCACACCGCGGATATTTTATGCCAACCCATGCTTCCTTTACGATGAGCATCCATGTTTCTCGGTGATCAAACGCGGGCACCGAGGGACCCGCGATTTGTACTCCAAGTTACGATCTAATACTTTCTCTTCCATCACACTTTGTGCCTTTAATCACGCCTAGCCTTACGCAATGTCCTTTTTTTTTCATTTCTCCATTTGTGCGCTAACCCGCGAAATTTGTTCGAGGAGGTCAGGTCAAAATCGTGAAAACTTTGAGCATCAACGTCAGGTGTGGAAAATACATCACTGAAAATGGTTAGTGCAATTTTTTAAAAATGCTACATCAAATTTGTGTGTTTTTCAAAAATCAAAACTGTTGGCAATTTTCTTTTTTTAATCAAATTTTTATATTTTTTACGCAAAATTCGGATCCGATTTAACAATGTGAGTCTTCAAAAATATGCATTCCAGGAAGGCAACAAAATATGCTGCGGTTGGCAAATATTTTTTTTTCATCAAATTTTTATATTTTTTACGCAAAATTCGGATCCCATATAACAATGTGAGTCTTCAAAAATATGCATTCCAGGAAGGCAACAAAATATACTGCGGTTGGCAAATATTTTTTTTTCATCAAATTTTTATATTTTTTACGCAAAATTCGGATCCGATATAACAATGTGAGTCTTTAAAAATATACATTCCAGGAATGCAACAAAATATGCTGCGTTCTCCGTTGAAGGGTTAAGCAGCATTTCATTCTGCCAGTACTTCGACAGATAAGCGATTAGTCCCGTACTGGCTGGGGTATCGAGTCGTTGAGTGGGATTCCATTTTTTTCAAGTCTGATTATTCGCTGTGGGATTACCAGAGATTGTCGAGGGATCGATTGTATCTTCCGCAGCTTCCCTGTGCATGTGCAGCCGAGTCGGTTGCAGAAAAAGCAGAAAGGTCAAACGCTAGAACGCAACAAATCTACAGATGAAAAAAAATATTGCTGTCTAATATTTTTACATAAGCAAATTATTTATTTATCCATCGTAGATCATGGAGCCAAACCTTTTGCACATATCGGTAATTTGTGGAAAATGGTTTTGCGAAAATTGATATTAGTGTTTGCTTCGCAATAATACATTACGACAATTTGCAACTGCAATTTTCGAAATGTTGGATGAGTTAACCCCTTGATATTCGCAAACGCGGCATATCCACTGGTCATTGCCATATATTCGATTTTTTATTGTCCTCCCACATGTATATGAGCTTTGTTTTAGCGAGTCGGTATCGCATTGAGTCGGACGTGTAAATCGACGCATCCAGCCTAGCGCGGTTATAATTTAGCGGCTGGTTCGTGCGATGTTTGCGCTTATGAACTCCTCGCGCATTCGGAAAGCTCGACGGGGCGCGCGCGCGGCTCTCGATTCTCGGCAGCTGCTGTGCGTAATCCGATAATGCAGGTGCAGCAACACGGGCGCGGTGCACAGGCGTCACAGGCAATATTAATAATTCGAAATAGCTCCACACTCTGGCTGCAGCAGCCTCGTTCGACATCATTGCTTTTCGTTTTTGCGTCCAAGGTATACCATGAATTTGCACTGGCTGGAAGGTCAACCGATAAATAATACGAATAATTTAATCGACAAGTTGAATTTCACCTGCGCCGATACCCTCATTAGCACGGCCACTATTTCGCATCATAAAACCTCCGCGAAATGACATTTTCACCGAAATTTATACAAAAGACACAAAAAATGGCTAATCGAATTCGCAGTTAATTATTGCCCCTGAAGACGAAAAAAATACTGGACTCCATCGATTACTAATTCCTTGAAATTAAGTTTTTTTTTCTTCAGTCTTTGCTGTATAATATTTCATTCATTTTGTTCAATAATTGGTAGATTTATTTTTTAGACTATATCTCAAGATTTGAAAAACCTTCTAGATTCTGGAAATTCCATGGAAGCTTCGAAGACCCTTTAAATTAAAATTTGGGCTTTCTTTTCGATTTTTATTATTTTTCGTACGCCAATTGGGCACCTGCCTACATTTAAATATCGTATTCTTGGGACATTTTTTTTTTCAAGCGAATAATAAGCGATGTCGAGGAGAGGTACGGGCGGGAATTGGATCCGCGATGTCGTGAGTTACAGTCTAGCGCACTAGTTAGAAAACCACTCCGGTTCCCTCATTCCGGTGCATAGCATGTGAAACTGGTGCGGAGTACGCATAGTCAGCCTGTCGTGTGCGCACCTCGGCGCACGTCTCTCGCAATTATATTCTTCTTTTTGTCTCGTCGGTTCCTCTCCTGCAGCCCATCAGCGCGGCGTAGGGCCGTCGACTGCTCGGTTCTATCCAGCGGCAGGGGCAGGCCTCCCATGGCGGCCCACCGAATCTGCGCGGCCTCGTGCGCTATGCGGGGAAAAAGGAGCAGCGGCGACAAAGCAAAGACTCTCGCTCGCTCGCTCGGCTCTCCCCATCGCAGCGCGGCCGAGAGATGGAGCAAAGAGAAAAGGAAAGGAAGGGTAAAGAGAAGAAAAAAAAAAAAACGGAGGATTCGCGTGGCTCGATACTCGAAAGTCCGCAGCGGTAGTAGGTACTCGCCACTCTGGCTCGCCTTTGCCCCAGCCACTCTTTTTCCATCCTCGGCTCTTCCGGCGTTTCCATCGTACCCACACCGTCCATTATGTACAGTATCCGACGCGTTCAACGTTCGACACATCTAAGTCCTCCGTATTTATGGCCAGGGAAAAAAGAACTGCTGAATTTATACACTGGCCCTACATACATCAGATACTAAAACCCTTTTTCTCCATCTCAATCACGAACAATTGAAAAACCATAAATTTTTCATGAAATAATAGATAATTATAAGTGAAATAAATACTTGAATGTAAATAAACAATTTTAAACCGGTTGTACCAACTGGGGCAATAATTCAAACTTTAACAGAGGTCAGTACATGCACATAGCGTACATAGACAATGTATGTACATCGAAGACTTGAGTTACCATATACCTAAACTGTATTACATATTACGCGCTTATGTCTACGTACCCGGAGTTGCACGTCGGCTACAGAGGCGTAGCTCGAGGCGCGACGCCAACTTCAGAATAGTACGCCGCTGCTGCCGTGGAAGCCAGGCAAAGGCTAGAGCTTTTCTCTCCCGGCTCACTGTCGGTTCCTCTACTCGTGGCTGCTAGGCCCCCAGCAGCACGCCTAGCGAGCAGCGAGTACACACCCACACGTATGTACATGTACACCTGCTTCGTAGCTTTGTACTCGTGTGTATACGAGCTGGTATTCATCACGTGCTATACCGACACGCGATACGGAACTACAGAGTGTATAAGGGCGTGTGTATAGTGGTACGCTGGCGGTGAAACTCACGTACAAGCGGAGAATCTACCAAAGTAACTCGCCATACTCTGATGTTGGTCTGCTTCTGCTGTACCTGATCTGCGTACATGTATATCGAAGTTGGTCGGTAATACTGCACGCTGCCCGACTTCTATCCAACACAGTCGCGCGTACAGCCTCTAACGTCCACACGTACCGTATGACGACGTACATAGACATTAGTGTGTGCTAGGTACCGAGGTACATACATGGCTATCCTGTACGTCCCCACCCACGTGATTCAGCTATGCTGCTGCCTCTCGTCGTGCACCTACCTCATCCCTACCTCTCTACCCACATCGGACGAGTATAGAGCGGAAATTATTCCAGAGAGGGAGTAAAGCCGAAAGGAGAGTACCACCAACCGAACGCTCCGGTGGCGTCAGTGGTGGCGGTAGCCAGTGGGTTAGAGGGCGTGTCGTTGCTCCTGCTGCTGCTGCTGCTGCTGCATGCTGCAACACACGGCACCACGTTGCATTACCCTCTTCTCAGGTACCAAGACCAGGCAGCACCATCAGACTTCGTACAAATACGACAACAAAAATATTGTACTGCGAGAAAGCTTGAAGAGAAACTTCACGCACGTTAATCGGTAGTACTTGTTTAGTATGATTGCGAGACTAGCCGATTTTCTTTCTTCATTAGGGATGATATTGTTGAAAATTGCTCCCGCTGTTTATGGAGAAATTTTCGTACTCTCAGTAAAATTCTGATTAATTTCGGTTTTCCGGCCATAAACGCGTTTAATTTGAATTGTTGATTTTTATCAGTGGAATAATAATTGATGTAAATCATTTCATGACTCAAGTAATTTTTCGGGTATGAAAATCGGGTACAAAATAATAACTTTTGATTTTACTTAATTTACTGACCTTTACTTAATTTGGCATAACACGTAAATGGGGATCTACGAAAATAGAATCTCGACACGATATTCTACTGTTAAACATGTCACATCGAGAACACATGGTTTCTCTAATTTGCCAAATTTGATTCTCCGAATGAATAAATCATTATGTTAATTGTTACATATATAAAACATCTATTTTCGTATGACATCGAGTAAAACTTCTCAGAGGGACATGGATAGTTAATCAGTTCTCCCGAGTACCCGATTCCGTGTAATCGGAGTTTCACAGTTATTTCTGTGTGGAGATTTAAAAAAAATTACGTTCCATGAAAGATACGAGATGAACGTGCGCATACAATTGAATCCTGAGTCGTTAAAATTCGATATACCGAAACGAATGATCGGCAATTTTTCGAAAACAGCAACAACGTACATAGGGTCATTTATTTTCGTCACGTACGTCCTATATGTCTCAGCGAGAGAGTGGGCGAATCTGTAAATTTAGTACAGAAGCAATGTACCAGTGGCAATTACGTCCTGCAGCTCTCGAGGTAACAAGGGTTGTTGCTCTTGGTATTCTCAGTGGCTGTGAGTCTCCACACTCTCTGTAAGCAACTAACACGGGCTTGCGAGCTTCGAGCAATTTTGGCTTTGTAATGCTAATCTTTGGCGCGCAGCATCCCACCGCAAAATAACACATGCGCATTGCCGGGCGGTTTGAACGTGGGCATTACATTCGCGTAATTTTGGGTGAGTTAATCGCGTACCCAAAAGGTCTATGGAATGTGCGAGGTTGTGCAAAATCGCCATCGAAAAAAAAAAAAAAAAAGAAAAGTACGAGAATATCAATTATTTATTGGAAACGTGCACGCAAACGTTTCTCGTCTTCTCTTGGTTTTGTGCGACGAGAACGAATACAACATTGTTGCAGCAGTAGCAACAGCAGCAGACTTGTGCAGTCGCGATGCATGCGTGCGTGCACTACATCGGCGCCACTCAGTTGTGTATAGATATTTAACTACTACTATGCCCGGGGCACACGCCTCTCACCATTATGAAACCGCGACAGGAGCCACTATACCTCGAGCCGCTGCATAACACAGCTATACACGTCGTTTGATAGTGTTAAGCACTGCGTATATATGCACGTACGTTCCTCGCCTCTTCTACTGTAATCCGTGACTCGTGAGAGCCGTCCATGCACCGCGTGTATATGACCTCGCTCATTCCCTTTTTTTTTCTTTCTTTTATCCCTCCATCTCGCTCTCTCGTCTCTCTTCGTTGAGGTTCGACATAACCGACTCATTTCCAGCTCCGCTCGTCTGCTTCGCGTTTATACGCACGAGCGACAACGGAAATGTAAGCACATGGCACATACAAAAAGCGGAGCTCCGCAGTAGTGACAAATTTTATTATTTGTTCATTTATTTATTTATTTATTATGCATATATATGGGGCACTCCACACCAACTCGACGTGGGTTTCATCCTCACAGTGACGAATGAAAATAAATCTAAAAAAAACTTTGCATATGTTTATGTAATTAGTTGGTTTTACCTTCTCCCGTATTTTCGTCAACAGTTACAAAGGACCACACCGGCAGCATACACAAATTAATTGTGTAAAATATCCGAATCGTCGGCACGAATATCTCGCGGCGAAAGTGAAACGCACCACTGAGAAAATCTAACCGTACCTACGACTGTACTATATATATATATATATATACGTGTAATCCGACGGTGTTTATGTTGCTGCGGAGCTCGAGTGCACGACGATGAAATTTCGATTGTACAAACTCGTCACCTTTCTCCGGGAGATTTCCAGTCTCCGGTAGATTGGAAGCTTGTTTCTTTCATTTCCTTTTTTTCTGATGTATCTGCTGCCGGTCTACATTTCTGACTTATCTCACACCGGCGTCTTTCGAATTTCCTTTCTTTGGCGTAATCCCGGTTGGAGAAAGAGTTGTCGGATACGCGGTGCTGTCTTCGTCGTCGTTATCGGTGCTACAGGACCGGAAGATCTCGTCACGAATTCCTCATTGTCCGATTTCCCTTACCGCGTACCGAGTGACGCCTCTGTACACAACATTACGTACCGCTATAATACATCTACTTTATTCTCGTGTCGCATTTTCTTTTTCCGACGCGTAGCACGATGTGCATCGTATACGACGCAACCGGGCTGTACCATCCGGGCTTCCCGCGCTCCGCAGTGTGTATATTTGCATAACGCAAGCCACTAAAGTTTCGCAAGATCTCGCTCTCTGTGCTTGGCTCCATCGTGCCCGGTGTGTAACGAAACCTTCGCAGGTTCTCTCGTCTCCTTTCGTTGTTGCAAAATTCCGGGGAAACCTCCTACTGCGCTGCAACATCGCCTATAGCGCACTTAGCACAATATAGCCTCTCGCTTCGGACAATGTTTATCCGGACGTCTGAGATACTTAGGCGTGGTGCGGCCCATGAATCATTTCCCTGCTCATCCGGTCTGGTCACCGATGGGTGTAGACGCGCTGTTCCTCAATGGTTTTGCAAACTTTCACGCACCAATTGTTCGACGCTGCCCGACTCCTGAAGGACCTCCAGTGTTCCGCATTTATTGTTTTAAAAAAGTAATTCGCAAAATTGAAACGTTACTCTAATTATTTGCTTCGGGCGAAACAAAAAAATCATTTAAGTAAATGAAAACATGAAACTGTGATAATTAAATTGCTAAATTGAAGAAATTATATAATAATATGAAAAGTGCAGTTTTTTTTTCCGTGTTGGTTCAGAAACTTACAAATGCAAGAGTCCTTAAAGAAAATGGTGATTTAAAATAAAAGGTATAACTTGGTTGATTAATTATTCGACAGAATAAAGTGAATTTTTAGTTTGCATTTTTGTCAATAAATATCTGTTCAATCGATCCCGAGGGAGACATTTTTTTTTTTTTTCCCCGCAATCCTGATGACTGGTTGTGTGCAACAGCGATCAAGTTTATATCGTCCAATATTGCACTGAAACATAAATTGAAGCTCGTTCAATCAGAAGCGTATGGTTAATTAGTGAGAGGTGCGGTCATTTATATTTACGAGTAATCTTGCGATTATAACACAGGATTTCACTCCCAGCAGCAGCAGCAGCGGCATCAGCTTCAGTAACAGCAGGAGAGCACTTCGGAGTTTACATGTGTATACGTATCTGTGCGTTTCAACCCCGAATAATAACGTCTCGTCCATCGCGATAGAGTACGCCACAGCGAGATGACTCGATAGGCGCCTCTCCCGCTCATCGTAGGACGTACACGCGAAATTACGCAGGGCCCAGGCTGTGTACGTAATTACAAAGTGATTAAGTCTCCGCGCTGCGGTGATTGAGCATGATGCCCACACGATTTGTCTGGCGCACTGGCTGACGTCCTGCTTCGGACCCGTGTCCTTTTTCTCCTCCTACTTTCCTGCCCACGGGGCTTATGAATTGTCCGATGAACCACAAAACTTTTCGATTTCCGCTAATCGATTCGTTTAATGAATATCCGATTACATTTATTATCTGTGTACATTGTAGTTCATTAATAATAATACCAGTTTCGATACTGTTTATCCTGCTTTCATATCATTTATATATTGACCGTCATGAAAAAGTGCCATCACAAAAAAAAATAACTCAGTGTTATTACCTATTATCGATACTAATCAAAAAGTTGATAGACATATTTTTTTATAATTTTTTTATTTAATCATAATGTGATTTTTTTCACATTTCGTATTGGTAATATCAGGTATTACCTAAGGATTCATTATTGATTTTTCAAGACTCGAGTGTTCCTGATTTCGTTAAGAGCGATTAATCGAATTAGTCCCACGCAACGATATCGACGGTACGTCGATTATTCTTGACGTACACGCGGCTCCGACATCACGAGCCCATCTCCTACGCCCACCCGACTGAGGACCATTCTCATTGTCCTGGATATCGTCGTTGTTCGGTTCACGTCCAAGAGAGATACGAGACGCGCGGCGAACGTCGAAACGCCGGAAAGTAATAATTGCCCACGGCCTCCACGGATGGTTCTCGACTTAATTACACCTGGGGCCAGACGCTGAACCGACCGTTCGATCGAAGGAGTCCTTGTACGCTGCTGAGATCTGGGAATCCTGTTCCGGGAATATACATGCACATTGTGAGCTACGAAACGATCACTGAAGGGTACAACATCAAGAGCGGCTCGCGATTGAAATCGCGATGGGCTTCCTGCCGCAGGCAAATCGATTCGAGTTAAGGATCCACTCACTATGACTGTTTCCGTCAGCCCGACTAAGCCTTTAATCGCCAAGTTCTTGCGTGATGACATTTTTTTGTTAATCACTTTTGCATATTTTACCAAATTAAAGTAATTAAAAGGTAGTTTCGAAAAATGCATTTAAAAAAGTTGTGAATAAGAGTTGCGTTTATATTCCATGTAAATAAATGTTGGGTTGAAATGGTAATAAAAGGTTACTTGATAAAATTCTGACGAGTTTTGTGACTAAAATTTAAAAAGATGTTTTCAAAAATAGCTGACGACTATTGGGGGCATAAATAAAAGGGTTATCCCCCAGAGTAACGAATATTTTACATAGCCGGCTGTTGAAGCCTGGAAATTTATTTCTGGAAATGCAATTGCGTCACGAGTGATGGAAACCGAAATTAGAAATGGCGCTCGATATATTTAATACGAACGCTCTACGCGTTCCCATGCGTTGACATATTTCGACTGTGACGAAGGAATTTCTCCGGGGAACGCGCGATGATGAAGCGCCGCACATTGATTCTTTAATTGCCATTGGACTTTCCGTCACAATTATCCGCGTGTCCTTACATCCTAGATTTCGAAATTTCGCAAGGCGAGTCATTGCGACTGTCACTGGTTACAATGCAGAAATACTTTTAGAGTTTCTTCTTCCTGCGATTACGAACCGGCGGAAAATCCAAGATGACGTCTCACGGAGATAATTGACTTTACAAGGCTTTATTAATTTGACATTTTTTTTTTTTTTTTCATTCGTAATCCTGGAGTCCATGGATAAAATTTGACAGTTTTTCGTGACGAAGCCGTTTAACTCACGCAAAATGGGAAATTTAACGGTACGTAAAACCGATAACGGGGTGCTACCAACCAGCGAAAGCCCATCTGGGCAGCACTCTCGCGTTTTCGTTACATCTTTTTTTCACGGCATTTTAACAGTGTGTCTATATGAATTTACTCCCTAGCGCGTTAAACGCCGCATTACCATGGTCGTTGATGTTCCTCTCTCTTGCCGTCGCGAGTACCGCGGCCGCCGTCGACGAGAATGTCGCGATGCGAAAAGGGTTTGTTCTCTCAGCAACGCTACAACGTGCCGAAGTTACTTCGAGGAGAGCCGCAGACACCCGAGCCTGATAATTACCAATTAGCGATTATCTCTTGTGTTCCCAGTGTACATAAAGCTCTGAAGTTTTCAGAACGGCTCTTTTTCCGGGCGACCTTAACGCCCGTGTTACATTCGGTAGAAGGCATTGCATGGCTCTTATAGGCGTAAAACCATAACTTTTTATTCGCAACTTTTTAATATTACAATAAAAATAAAAATGACACTATATTCTATGGAGCTGTGACAGAACTATTTCGCGTATCTCAGTTACTCAAATTATAGTTGTTGAACAGTTTGTATTTATTGCCTATGAGTAAATACCACGAGCGTATTTGTTGGCCTAACAAATAACAATTGTTGGACCAGGAGAATAAATGTTGTTGGGGTAAAAAATTTTTTTTTGCTTGGTCCAACACTGCAGCTGGAGATTATTTCGGTCAAGTAATATGCGCGGATTTTTTTTTTCATGGTCCGAATAATTTTTTTTTTTTTTTGTAGAAACGTTGCCTAGTCCCAAAACGCGTTAATAAATAAAGCATTAATTTTTGTTTCTATTCTCCCTGTCGGCCATTTTATAATTCATTGAATAGTAATATCTTTCCTACGTAGACGCCGGCTACTCGTTAATATTTTATTAGACATTCATACCACGAACACATAACTTTTATTACAAAAGCAGAATGAACTAACGCAAGATCTTTTTTTTCTCCTGTTTCAGGTAAGTTCCTGGTTCATGCATCAAATCCATACGGCCAACTTTTTAATAAGGTACGCCGTGCGCAAGCGACGAGGGTCGATCCTTTTTCTTGCTCATTTTTTGTAATTCCTGACTACATACACGCGGGACCCGAGCGCGGCGGATCCTGAAACTCGAGATGATCTCGCGACGTTGTATGGCACCACTCGTGAATAAAACGACAGCATCGCATTTCCAGTTTCCCAGGACGGCGAGCATTTCTCGTGATGCGAACGGCATTTTTCGGGCGTTTGTAGGCTCTGCGCAGTGGCAGCTTGTTACGCATAATTGGGTTTAGATACGAGAGACGATGGCGAGGAAAATGTGCATATATATGTATAATACTCTTTAGTACAAGTGTATATATGCTTATATATATACGTTTCTCGGGCGCAGATCTCGCGATATATGACGTTGATGCTACAGGGTTGAGAGATGCGTGTACGGTCGCCACCCGGTGCACAGCAGCACGGCGCATTCACCCGCGGTAATAGGTACGGTAATATACAACTCCCTGTTCCCGCGCGCTTGCGGAGCTGGGGTAACGCCTGATTTATAGACACCTCGAGAAGCGCGAGCGCCAGAACGTCGACGCTCGTGCTGCTGGTGCTGCTGTGACTCTACTCGCTCGTTCATGTCGCACTACCACTTTTCGCTATACGTACGATATTATCGTGCTATATATACCAACTCAGATGCGAACACGTATGCCCATTCTTCGCGTATGATTTATGAAAAATTCTCCCCGCGAACTCGCTTGATTCGCACATTTTTCTCCGATCTCCGAATGCGTGCCCTTCTCGTACGTGTACATGCGTCCTTGTCGCCGAGCCATCGTCGGTCTCGAGCAATTCCATAATTTCTCGCTTGCAAATTTCGCAAACCTTCAAATAACACAAATCTCTCACCGAGAAAGTAAAAATCTTGTGACGAAAATTTGTTTTTAACATAACGAAACAATGTACCGACCAAAATTACAATGAACAACTAATATCCGCCTCCCGGAAAAAATGTTTGTCGATTTGTTTACCTGCACTCGATCATTACGTTGTGATATCTTTTTTTTTCATTCGTTTTTTAAGCTGACTTCGAATTCAATATCGTATTGAAATATGTTTTTGGGGCTTTTGTGTGATTGCCACACAATATGTTCCGGATCGTATGCACGATGTCAGTCTGGGCTAAGCGGAGAACCAAAATTCCGCAGGCTCTCGTTACGACTCATCGCTGCAATGCCAGCGGCCACAGCGAGAGAAAGAGCCACTAGCTCCCGCTCCGAACCCGGCAGGGCTTTATCCTCTGACTCCACTCGATGGCTCTCGATTGCGATTCCGGGCTTCCTTCAATGACGGCCATCGTGATTTATCGACAGGTCGTGTCACGAGAGACTCACTCGTGGATTTACGAATCCGAGAGGAGAGAGGACACGAGAGAGAGAGAGAGAGAGACGGAGAGGGACGCGTAATAGAGGAAAGAGAAAGAGAAGAGCGGTAGAAGAGAACGCATGGAGGATATCATCAGAGGGTGGTACACCGCGGAGGGTACACACAACCCACACCCGACCAATGCGACGACCTTCCTACACGTCCAGCACCGCACTCGTTCGTGATAGAACCTTCACGTTCCTCCAGTCTCTCTTTTCCCTCCTACCCGCACTTTTTTCAGTCGTTTCCTTCATATTCACAAATCCAAGGCAGCCTGAATATCCACGGTAATTTTCGGTTTTCCGAATACTCTGTTGGAAATAATAGGAAAATTCGCCATTTTAATGCAGGGCTCTAATATCCACCATTTGCCTAGCAAGCATTTAATTGTATATTTCGAAACGAGGGAAATTTTTTTTTTTTCATCTTCAGTGAGACCTTGAGACACACGATCCACACCCAACCCATGCGACGACCCTCCCACACGACCAACATCTCGTTCGTGATGGAACCTTCACGTTTCTCTATTCTCCTTTTTTCCTCCTGCGTATAGTTTTTTTCAGTGGTTTCGTCCATATTTACAGATCCAAGACCATTTTTTCCCAAGGCTTTACTCGGGTATTTAAGTTTCGTTTGGCACGTTTTTTAAAAGTATATTTTAACACTAAGTAAAAAAAACGTTTTTGAAAGGTTTACCCCCTGCAACTTTTCCGGAAGGTGTACACAAATATGTTGAGAGCAAAAAATTCAATTAATATTCTTATGTCATTATTCAACAATTCATTCCGAATATTTTTTTGTTTTCATTTCACGAATATGATCTCAAGTATTTTTAGCTGAGAAGGTTATACGATAGGCGATTGTCGAGACGAGAGGGAGAGTCGAATATTATTTCGGAAAATGCTGATGGCTTTCGATACGATATATAATTAGAAATTACGATTCTAATTCGTTAGGGTACGAAGTAGTCGATTGTATACACTCATTTTCTCGCAGTCTGCAGCGCGCAATTTCGTATAGAATTAGGTTATATACTCGTTTAACCGAAGGAAGCAGTCTGTTAAGCCTTCGCATAATTATTCGACCAGGAGAACACGAGATGGTTTAGGATATTGAAGAGGGTCACCACCCCTCGGCGTAGCGAATCCGCCAGGCAGAAGCAGAAGCAGAAGCTGCGAACATCGTCAGGGTGGGGATTACCTGATCAGATAGCTTGACTATATCTCGCTTCTCCGCTTTCGAAACTCTGTGTCTCTCCCTCTTCATCCCTGGGCCTCTCGATCGCTCGCCACCGTCGCCTCTTTGCCTCTCGCTTACACTATACTCTATATACAGACACGGGAGACCCAACCTCCCTCTTTCGGGGGCGTATATTCGGAATGGAGTATTGATTCCGTATAAAAGCTTATGTAAACCAACATTACGTTCTGCTGTACCTTCTCTTCATTTGACAAAGGCGTCAATCTCGACGCTTTATCCTTCGATCTCACTTTCTTGCGGCGCAATATCCCGAGATCAACTCTGTGTATTATCAGCTATTTACTCTCCGATATCCGACGTAACAAGAAAATTAGAGATACATTGCCTGAATTTTTTTTTATGGTCATGACTTAATTTAAAAAATGAATAGACCAACAAAAACATCTGACACGTGTTATATTTGTTTGTTTGTTTTTTTTTCGCACACGAAAATGGGCATTTTATCGACAATGCCACGCGATTCCAATTAACCATAAAGATTTTTATCATTTAAAATAACATAGTCGAGGTCATAAAATATAGCAACAGATACAATGGAGTTGAATTTCATTTTTGTTTCAACTTCTGAAAATTAACGTTTTAAAAATTTCCAGTGAAATATAAGGGAATAAAATTTTGTGGAATTTTTGGAAAAATGGGTAGAAACTAATTTTCAAGGCGTGTTATTTTACATCATTTTCTTATGATTCGCAGAATCGTTGCATCGTTGATTATGAAAAAAATAAAAACAAAAAATGAATATTGAGATCGAGGTGAAATTCACTTTCGTTTTAAATCCAATATCAGTGAAACTTCCCAGGAAATACGGGAGAATACAATTTCCAAGTAATTTTGAAAAAATATGTAAAGATTCGCCGTCAGATCTCAGTACAACCGGCAATGTCATCGGATAGAGTTGCGGAGGCAGGTAGCCTCGAGACTTCCGGCAGTCGCGGAGAAAGTTCGCGACACTGTGGAGAGAACATTTCCCCTCTCTCTTTTGCTCTTCGGCTCGCGGGCAAAATCCTTTTCTCAAAGAAAGTGGAAGCCTATGAATCTCGCAATGCCGGCAGAATCGCGATCGTCCTCAACGTTTTGTCGCTTGTGTTTATATGAGATCGCAGCACACCGAGAAGAAATGAGCGGCTGTAATGTGCGCGCAGCTCCGGAACAATGGCAGAAAGAAAGAGAGAGAGAGAGAGAGAGAGCGAGAGAGAGTGAGTGGATACTCCACGACCTAAGAATCGCGTCCTCCCTCTCCACCGTGAAAGTTTCGCGCTCTTGTGCCAGTCTCTCCCGCGTACTTTACTTATTGTGATTGGCTCGATTCGGCTCGATGACGCGCGGCATTCTTTCTTTTATTCTCCCGACGCGTGCGTGCATACTAATTCACCTATGTAAACACTGCGCTTCGGGATTGTGCGGCCTAAATAAAAGAGAATAAATAAAATAAAAGTAGAAACATAGTCTTTGACTTACACTTAAATTAAAAAATTATGAAAATCATATGCTATATCGGAAGATTTTCTGCAGATCCAGTGTATAACAAATTAAATTTGCAATGAGTGTGTAAAATTAATAAAATAATCCATTAAAATTTGCATCAATCACAGGTGTGCACATTTTGATATTTTAATCAAAGTCTAATTCTCCCACTACTATATCCAATTTATCGTTGCAACTGGTTCAACGTCGTCGGAGCTTTTCGAAAACAATAATTATTTTTAAAATTCCGATCAAACAACAATTGAATATTAATTCGAAAGTAGCGGTAGGTGCTCGACTGTGACGAGAAGAAAACAGCCAATCGAAGAACACGGGAAAACAAGTGAGCGTCGTCGCGGCTATGAGTGGATAAGTCGGCCACTGCGCTAACGTATCCTGCGGCTTGCAATGAGACAATCTCGCGGTATGCTTCGTAGGCGGATGTGGCGTATACTGTATCACATACTGTGCTATCCACTTTAGTATACCGACTATATTTACCATACTTATTCCATACTGTAATACACCCGTCGTCGCGGTGCATAAAGAGTTGCGTACACGTCGAGTATTGAGGCACATTGTATATATATATATATATTGCGAGAAGCTAAAAAACTTCGGAACGCTGAAAACAGGTTGCGCACACCGCAACCTGGCGCCGCCTGACCTGTGCTTTAGATAAGCTACAAAAACGTCATCTACACAGTGATTGGCCTAGAAAAGTCGTTGCACAGAAGGAGACGGAGTTGCGCCAATAACTGTGCGATTTATTCTACCTACGATCCACCCGAGCGGACCGTGCAGCATGATATATGGTCTCCAGGATTCTCCGGAGCTTAGTATAGCTATACGAAGTGGTGGGTGGGTATATTTTCATGTTGGAAGATAGCGGTGGCAACATCGTCGTCCTCTTGCGTCTTGGTCGTCTCGGCGGTGGCGTAGTAATAAGGGGCGGCTCAGCCGACAGATTGCCTTCTCATCCCCCGTTCGCACTTTGCCAAGAGTCTTCTTATTTTTCCTTCTGGCCTCGACGACCTCACCATCAGCTTTCTTCGCGCTCTTTCTTTCATATCCCACGAGGGACACTGTCGCCTCAATATACCCTTTCGCCAAGGATCTTCTTTGCAACATACGAGACGTCCCATATGAATGTCGTCACCAAAAAAAATTTGCAACCTTTTTCTAAACATTGGATTTGGTGGCGTCAAAAAATCCACCGGATTTCAAATTTATTTTTTTACTTCTGAAATGTGGTCCATTTACTGATACAATCGAACTCGATTTTTAGGAAAGGTTTAGGATTTTTTTGTTCTCGCCGAGAAATTTATATGGAATGCCTTTTCTTCACGACACATTTTTCTTGTCGCCCTTTTTCACTCTCGACTCATTTTTGTCGGTATGCATCGACGAAGCTGTGGAGAATATGTTGCGAGATAGCCGCTCGCACCGAATACATCAGGTAGCGAGAACCAATCGTCGTTTTAGTACTGCAGTCGTTGGGTACGAGACTCCAAAGATCGTTCTCTGATAGGGAACTATTTTCAGGTATAACAGTTCTGTACACGTGTTCCTTGATCTATGGCTCTTAAATTGTTGTGCACGCTTTTTAAACGTCAGATATTGTAGTGTTTCCCAGATAGTAGGACGCCCTTTATTTATCTGTTAATATTCGATGCTAATTAATAATATTTTTATGATACGAGTTGGACATGCAATTTGTTTCTACTCGATTATAAACATAATCTAATAAACCCTTTCTCAATTTTTATAAAACAGAATCACCTTTTTTATTTATCAGTAAAATAGCAAGAAAAATAATTTTTGAAAATTTTCCAGGCCCAGATTTCAACCTCAAATCAAAGAGTACATCTTTCTTTAAGTTATCTAAGAAAATAGCCGGTCCATTGCCGCAGCATCCCTCAAAAACTCATTTTTTCCACATTAAACTTACTCAAGTTTCTATTAAATATTATTTCTTAATTTCTCCGGGAGATCCAGTGAAATTGCCGTTTAATTAATCAATCTAAAACTGAACGATCTTTATTTAAATTAACCTATATTTAATATCTTCCACAAAAGTGTATTTCTCTCGAGTTCTTCGATCGCCTCATATACACCGCAAAAAGTGTAATCCCAGCTACTGTAACTATCGCTGCCGAGCGATCTATCTCCTACTATCGCGTAGCTATGCGGATAATCTAACGGGGTTTATGCAGCGGGGCGCGGGGTATTTATTTGCGGAGGCTGCAGGAGAGGGAGTCATGCGCGCGAGCGGCTAATATGCGGGAAGGGATATAAGGCAAATCATCGGGGTCGCTACGCGAGAGACTATAGTGGCGAAGGTCCTTGACTGTCCGTTGAGGGAACTAGGAAAGTATTGGCAAAACCAAGTGGGTAAAGTAGAAGGGATCTGACAGTAAGGTGCAGCGATATAGTCTCTATACACACACACACACACACACACACACAGAGATACACACACATATATATACAGTGCATGCGCTAAACGAGAGGCGCGCAACTCCTCTACTTTCTCGACGACGGCCCAGGCCGAAACTCGGGCGCCCAAGCGTTTCTCCTCTCCATAGCCGTCACTGCCGCCGCTGCTGCCGTTGCCGCTTCTGCTGCTGCTGGTGCTGCTTCGCCGGCTACGTGCAGGGTTGTTCTTACGCCACTGGGATCGATATCCCGGGAGGCCAAACAGTAAACAGCCGGTTGGTCAGGATAGTGCCGGTGGTGGGGCGTTTGGCGTGGGGTGGTTGCACCCCGCGCGGCGTGAAGGCACCTTTATCCACCTTTAGCCACATCTTTGTTCCTCTTTTCCTTCCTTATCCCATCGTCGCTCTTCTCTTACGAACGTACGTACGTATGTATGTGTATATATGTATATATATATATTCTCTCGGCACTAGCGTCACGGGCTGTGGGTTTTGGTGAGAGCACAGCGAAGCACGGAGTAGTTGCGGGGGCGGTTGGGCACCATCAGCCGACACGCGCCGCAAGCGCGCTCACTCGCGGGAGAAGGGTGGCTTCTGCCAAAGTGGTCTTTTCTCTCTCTCCGCGCTCCCTTTTCCTTCGAGCGACGTCGACGACCCGAAGAGAAGAAGATTCTTGCGGCTGGCACTGCCGGATATCGCTAATGCTTCGCGCGATGTGGAATCAGATGTACACACTAACCTCCGACGGTTTGCCAAGCTTCTGCGTGTGTGTGTGTTTTCATTTTATTTATTTTTTTTCACGTATTTAATCCTTTGGATGGAAAAGCTTCGCTTCAAAAACTCTACGGGTTTATGTATAAGGATAATGAAAATAATGAAAGAGCGAAGAGCGAACTGTGGGTGACCGAGGGAAGCCTCAAGGGTGAAAGAGCTTGACTAGAGAATCTGTGGGAAAAAAAGGAAGCGACGAGTCTGAAGGAACTCGGGGAGAGAATCCGAAGGAAAAATCGCGCGGAGGAGGCGAAACTCTTCTTGAATGCTCGAACGCTCAAGAGGGCGAGAAAAGATGTGGAGTCGATCGGGAGAGGGTTGCGAGGTGCGTTGCCGCGCGCGCTTGTGGCTGTGTGAGCGAGCGGGATGAAAGCAAGTTCGCACGACGACGTCGAGGAGTGAATCTGGCGAGAGCGAGAGAGATTATACGCTCAGCGGAAAAGGTTTGCGAAAAGGGGGGCGGGGGCCCGGGGGGGGGGGGGGTAAAGGGAGAAAGAGTGCAAAATAAGAGACTGAGCGTCTGCGAGGTGGAGTAACGATGAGGAAGCCACCACTCGTCGGGTGGGGCGGAGGGAGAAGCGCCGAGGAGGAGAAGTGAAAATACGGTTAAAGGACGGAGCGAGAGCGGAAACTAACGAAATGACGGAGAGAAAGCGCTCGTGGGGAAACGAGAAGCGAGTTGAGAACGAGCGAGTGAGTGTCCCCCTCCGGAAACGGCGGAAGAAGGACGGAGATAAAGGACGCTCCAAGCGCGAAAGAGAATGAGAGTGGGAGTAGTATAGAGTTCGGCGTCGGCTTACGAAATAAATTGAGACGACTTCGTCGCGGTGCTGCCGCGCTGTTGCTGCTGGTTGTGCTGCTGCTGCCGCTGCCGCTGCTGCTGCTGTTGTTGCTGATGCTGATGCTTATACGTTGCCGAGCGCGGGCGCGCTCAGCCTCTCTTTTCTTCTGTGTTACTGATCTCACTTCTGTTGCGCGCCCGAGAGTAAACACTGCTACGCCACTGGCTGCACAAAGGGAATGCGGCTCAGTTCCAGTGCCGCTCAACCCGATCATCTATCTACCCTTCGTCTCTTCGCGCTAACGTCGTCATCGGCGTGACGAACTTTTACCACACGGACGTTTACGCCCTTGTCGGTAGATTTCCGTCTCTGTATTTATCCCCCGATTATTCCGAATCTTTGATCTCGTCTGCATCGTCTGAAGAGCCGAGAACGTTTTATGCGTCCAAGCCTCTTTCTCATGCTACACTTGTTATGTATCGAATCGATTTTTAACTCTTTAAAGCACAAACGATAAAACTTTTCCTGTTATGTGCTTAAAGGTATAAATAATTATATACCCTCCTTCTCTGTACTTAATCGTATTCCCTCAATCGGAACACAATGGTTTTTGCCTTCTCATGAAAATTTTTTTATTACCGAAACAAACGAAAATTACTGTGAAATTTCGATGTGTAAATAGCGAAAAATAATGAGGAAGCAATGTGCAAGGTTCTACTTTGCGCTTTTTCTTTTCGGCAACCGGACAGCCAATCGGAGAACGACTAACTCGACAAGACTACTCATATCGAAAATGCGAAATGTTTTAGCCGACGATTTTTTGAAGAGGAAACGTAGGCGCGCGTCATTTAATAAATCCACAGTGGGAGCTCGCAGTGATCTCCCGAACGGACGAACCAACCAACTCGACCTTCAACCTTTATTCGACCTCCAACCTTCGCTGGCTACTAAATCCACTGGCGCTCGTGCACTCTCTTTTTTTATCGTCATTCGGGCTACTCTGCTCTATGCTTTCCATACTTGCGGTGGTTCTTCGTACTCCCGAGTGCGAACGCCTGCTCCTCGTCGCCACCCTCGCTGCCATATACATATACCGCACACTACTAGTTTCACCCTCTTGCTGGGCATATATATCTCACCTTCGTTTAATAATGCAGCAGACCCCCAGCAGGTCGACAACAGGCTATATACGCTGGCGTCACAACAGCCCAACCCGCCACACAGAAAGTCTATCGATTTTTTTTTCGCACTTTTCCGCTCGGCTCTCGCGAGAGAATTTAAAACTCGGATTTTCCGTCACTCGGCTCGGGCATACGGATGTTTGTCGCGATCGAAGTACCAACGCATACAATCTCACGCTCTGTAGCATAATCCTCATATGGAGAGTATCTCCCTTACTCTCTCTCTCTCTCTCTCTCTCTCGATTCGATATTATTCGAAGGATCGATAGGCAACTGGAGGTCGCTAATGCATTGGCCCTCGCGACCGTTTGAATCATGTAGAACTAATAAACGGTCTGTACATTTAATTCAAAAAAGTTCTACCTGTATATATGTATATATGTGTGTGCATCATTGTTCTCTGAAAGAAAAATAGATGTAGAAGAAATTTAATTATAATTTATTTATAACAGTCCACGCAGTAAAAACTGAATTGCATTTTGGAAAGGAAAATGCTTGTCCACAAATATTCACAACAGACTTTTGTTAATTTCACAGGAATTTCAATGAATTTCCTTTTTTTCAGTTGAGATTATTTATTTATTTATTTTTTATATTAGCAAACTATGTTCTGTGTGTCACTGGAAAATCGTTTATTTGTCTATTTACGTTTTTCTTGGCGACACTAACAATGTATTCTTTGTCGTCGGTAAATTTATCGTATATACCGTAACCCAGACACAATTAATGATCGTTCATTCGTCAGAATGTGATACAAACACACTCTTCACAAAGTTTTTATGTTTTTTTTTTTTCTTTCTTGAGTGCGAGTTGACTGTATATTTTGGTATAGCTCGAATTGTGGCTTCGCCGGTCATGTGACTAGTCCAATAACAGCGCGACGCCTGTGTACAAATGGTGGAGGAGTAGGAGGGCGACGCCGGAGTGGCATGGTCTGGTTTCTGGGATCATCGATGGCGCGCGCGTTTGCCCAGAGACCCCTCGAGTGTAAACACTGTTGCACGACGCCCCAAGACCCTCTTCTTCTTCTTCGTCTTCGTCTTTCCCTCTCCCTTCTTCTTCTTCTACTTCGCCTTGTCCCACTGCCTTGGCCGTCCCGCTTTCTTTCGCTCTGTTACTCCTTCACCTTCTTCGGATTCGTCTCCTCCCCGCTTTCTCTATCTTCCTTCCTAACTGCCCCTACTTTTAAACCACTCGAGGCAATGATTCACGGCCATTTGGCGTTCCTTACCACTCTCCGGCCGGCTCGAGACTCGTTCCCGATCTGCTTCTCCATCTCTCTTCGCTCCTCTTCTTCTGCTTCGCTTTCATTTCTCGTCGTCTCGAACTTCGCCCAGAATGTGGGAGTTTGTACGCACATATTTATGGTGCAGTTATATCTGCGACCGAGCGCCGATATAACCGGAGCCAGAAAATTATATCGCGCGAGCAGCCCGAGCAGCTTTGCAATCTTTGAACATTTTTCAGGGACAAAGCTGTAGAAAAGTTTCTTTTTTTTTTTTTTTCAAGTGCGAGTCAATCCAATATGTCGTTCAATCTGTTGGATACATTCCTAAGTTAAATTAGTCCATTTGTCACTTCTTCAATCATCAAGACTTTTTTAAATCACTGTCAATGTCTGTGATTTTTGTTTAATCGAACGAATAAATAAAGCGCTTTGAATTTCGTTGACAGATTTTTAAATGCCGGTGATAAAAATAATTTATATGATAAATATATGGCTAAAATAAAATCGTATCGTTAGTGTTCAAGGAAATAAATTTATCAATGGCTGCGATAATAGGATTTATTTATTGTAAATGAATGTAACTTGATTAAATGAAAAATTAATTAATGACAATTAAATGTTTTTTTTTTTTCTTCAAATTAACCTATTACACAGTTTTCTATGGCTACATTAATTCAGGAAGAGTTTATAATAGTGCCGCTGGAATTACGCGCTGATGCCGATTTAACATTAGGCGAGTGTAGCAAGTAGATTGACATCGGTGCTTTGCACGGCCGTCGTTATGTTGACTGCCGGAGCTGTATACGGAACTTGATTACGCATCGCTTATCTCGCTACTGAGAATCATAATTCTAAGAGGAAATATCGCGAATACCAACAGAGTAGGAGAGTAAGAACTATCAATGGTATATGACCGGGAGTCCAGATAAGCAGCGGTAAATAAATTCAATTATATATTTACATATATATAATTATATATACTATCAGAGGAAACAGTGCTTTCATTTTCATCTGTAAGACCCGCGAGAGTCGAGACATGTCTTTTATGTGCAGCATACCAACAATCTGTCGGCCAATTGTTTAATTAATAATGAGATTACTGTCAATTCAATTCGGTCATTAAGGAATGACAGCTCGGAAAAAATTGCTTAGTTTCCAAATTTCGTTGTCGGTTCTTCACAATAATAAATATTAAGAGCAAAATGAAGTGGCCGAAAAATTCGAGAAAGTTTCATAAAATTGGCTTTTTACTTTGTTTATTATCGACTTCTATTGCTGCTGTGATTATGTTCGCTGTTTTTGTTCGTTGATAATGAAGTCTTTCAATTTTGCTGATAAATACAAGTACGAGATGGAACGCCTGCGTTGAGACGTGGTTTAGATGTTAGACAATGGTCAGTGACGTCACGACGCTCACTTATCGACTCACCCGGCGTTCTGCTGGCGCCCAATGAGAGAACATCTCGGCTACCTCTCATCGCACGTAGGCTCGTCTATATTCATATTCTCATCTAAAATTAATGTTCTTTTGTGGTGGGAGCGGCCGCTGCATTTATATTACAGCATTGTAACGCGTCGCTCGTGTCCACTCATCCCAGAAATCGTTCATCAATTAGCTAATCGGAGGAGGACTCAAGAATATACGTCTCGAGTGAAGCATGTATTCATCTCTTCCAATTGGATACAAAGAAAAATTATCGAGGCCTCTATTTAAAGCCGGAAGGGTTAAAATAATTCGCTGGAACATAACTAAATAAAAAATCAAAGATCTTCATCTTTTTGCCAACCAACAAATTTTTTTCACAATATGCTCCATCCCAACTTGAACCAAAATTTCACACAATTTTTAAATTTAATCCGTTTCGCAGTGGGTCATCAATAAAAAAAAATGTCACCACGTTTGTCATCAAGTACAATAGACAAACTTTCAATGATTAAATAAATAAACGGGAGATTTCAGCCATTGGAATATCGGTTACAAGAACGTCGCAAGTAGTACGACCTACGTTTAGTCAGACGAGTGTCGCGCGGTGCCCTGAAATTCATAGAGTAGAAGGTTGAGCAGCACTGTGAGACTCGCAAGACTGCGAAGTATGTATAAGCACTGGTACAGATGCGTCGTCGTCGTCGTCGGTTGCTCGCTCGTTTGCTCGCGTCTCGCGAGTCTAACGAATCCGGACGCACCGTGAAATCGTGCGATGATGCAACAGACTCTCCGGTGCTCCGTCGGAGTAGCGGCGAGAGAGAGGGAGAGAGAGAGAGGAGTGCGCAACGTTGTGCATGTCGCTGCGTCCTGCTCACCGGGGATCATTCTGTATGTTTATACAAGCTCGCAAGTGCAGTCGGACGTCGCGGGAGACTTATGAAGCCGCGGTCTGAACTCTGCATCATGATTATATTAATTCCAGGAGGTTAACCTTCGATTGAATAAAGATATTAATTTAGTGCTCTCATTCATTTCGATAATTGACCGATGCCTTTACGGTAATTCACCCGCGGATTTCCGAAGTTTTCAATAATCAATATTCACTCGCATTAATCAAGTGATTAACGCATTTATAATTATAATAAACGCTGCAGGCCATAATCTCTGGTTTAATTAACTTTTTTTTAGCACGCCAATTAATTTTTATAATTTATCGAGGCCTCGATGTTTTTTCGCCTTTTCGAATATCTCTTCAATATTGCATATAATCAAAGACGCATTTACGTACTGGCATTGAGTATTGGAAAAGAATTTGACACACATAACATAAAATATTTATGGAAAAATGTATATTTAGTTATTGAATGTATAATATACGCAGAAAGACTATTAAGAAAATTCTGTTTAAAATATGCGAAACGAAACAAGGGTCGTTATTGTCGAAGAAATTTACAGAAACCTCTGACATCGCAAGCGTTACGCGGTAGTGAGCTCGCACTTTGTGCTCTTATCGCTAGACGGTTGCAGCGCTCTTCTCTCCTTTCGCCAGCGTAAAAAAAGGAATTTATTTCCCCTCACTCTTCGCCACTGTGTGTCTGGCGAATATTTTACGGGTTCTCAAATCGTACGTGCATCAATAACGCAGTACTGTACTTTTCTCGTATACGCCGCTCTCGGTATGAATGCAATTCTCGAGGCCCTCGCGCTGCAGTGGCAATAGTTGGATCGTCGTTGCCGTGGCCCCTCGTGCGCCGGATATTCCGAGCTTTACGAAGCGCGAACAACGTACGTACCACGTCGCTCTTTACGACTCTCTCGGCGTTCTACTGATGCCGTCTTCTCTTTAGCTCCTTCCCCTCTCCCTATTTTATTTTCCGACAACGAGCTAATCCTCTTAGTCGGAGCAACGCGCGTGCATAAGATTGCTCGTCCCTGGAGCCTCTCCGCCCACGTGGAGATGCGAACTTTCCGCGCCATTGTATGTTCCTTCCGCGCTTACTTACTGCAAATAAGACACCTCTTAGCTCCCGAGCTACTAACCCTTTCGCTGAAAGCCAGTAACGGCCGATACCATCAACCAGTTTTAGCGGCACTTCCGCCAAGTCCGTATATTGTCCTGGACACTTTTCAAGTAGGTATTTTGCAGAGCGTGCGATAATGAAGCAAATCGCATTAACGAATCGACTACGCCGACGTTCGCGTTGATCCGCTTCACGTATGTGCATATATATGTGTGTGTGTATACCTAGCGGCGCATTATGCGTAACGTACAGCTAACGTAGATTGCGGTATACCTATAGCGGAGAAATACACCCGGTCTCTCGGTAGCAACCCATGCTGCACGGAGATGATGCGCGTTGCACTATACCAACCTATACGTACGTACGGATATACATGCTCGAGGGTGTATGTCGCGTATGCGTCGATCCTCAGGGTCCCTGTGTTCTCGTCTTTATCTATCTCACTCGGTTTCGCACTGGCGTACGTGACTAGAAGCTGCTACGGACTCAGCGACGAAGTGTAGGTGGCTATCGTATATATACGTTGGATATACCACGTACAGTAGACTCCCTCATAAGACACTATGTAAATTGGACTTCTGAATTTTCGTAAATTTTTTCGCGTTGTTGCCCTTTGTTTTCGCTGGAGAAAAATAATTACGAAGATCGCAATTCTTGGCCCTCTTATCGCTGGCGTAAACTCGTAATATCTCCAACAGCTGTTTAATCATCATTTTCAGTAAATCTTTCAGTATTCTTACAGAAAAATGGGAATAATTGTACTATGAATTACACTGAATAACATACTGAAAGATATGCACTTTTGATGAAACATTTTTGTCACAAATGTTCACAGGAATTAATTTTATAAAAAAATAAGTATTGACATTTTTTAAGTGTGTTTTTATTCAACAAAATACTTCTCATATTTTGAACCAAAAAAAGATGTAATTTTGCGTAATTTTATTTGTTGCTTTCAATTTTAGCAAGAAAAATCGTCTGCATTCGTAATTGTCACTTTAATTCGCTCATGCGAACTTGGCGTGGAACGGCCGATATAAAAGTTTCAACGCTGTGGAGTATTTCATTGCGATGCGTCAATGAGTGGCACTGGTGGTTTTAAAAGTTTCGAAAACAGATAGCGCACATACCGATCGCATATGGGGTTGAAAAATGGCTTACGAAGGGGTTCACTGTAGTGTACCCTCGCGCTGTACATACACTATGTACGCTACATCATACTGTAGTACCGCTCTAAAGGGGTTGGGTGGGCGGTCGGGTTTGGTACGAAACTGTGGTACCCACCGACGGACTGTGGAGCCGAGTGCGTGGATACGAGAGAGTCTTCGGGAAGGAACTGCGGCCTGCCGAGGAGTGGATAGAGAAAGAGTGAAGAATGGAAGAGCAAGGGAGAAGGTACGGATGGAATGCGCGGAAATGACAGAGAAACGAAGAATCGCAGACGATGGTCGACTGGTAGGTAGCCCGGCATAGCACAGCGCGAACGCTTGGGAGTGAACGAGCCGAGTCGAGAGAGGCCGAGGCGAGACGAGTCGACGCGAGGCTCGCCGTTTCGTGCCGCCGTAGAGTCAGTGGCTGACGACTCCTCGAGGCGTCAGGATCGTCGTGCCAGGGTAGACTGTCGCTCCTCCCCACTCCGAATGGCCGTATACCCACGACCACGTGCGCCGCGTGACAGCTGATAACCACGCTCGGCCCGCCGTAGAACCGCGTTTGTAATTCAACACCGTTACAGCGACAATAGTAACGCGCCGGTGGTCGATTTATCCCAACGAAGACGAGAAAAACGATAAAGAAGAAAAAAAAAAAAAAGAGAAAAATGCTGTCAGCATTAAATCGCGAGGCCATTGATTCGTGTAAGCGAAAAAAATCCCAATTATGTTATCTCGGTGGGAGTCGGATTCGCGGCCCCTGAAGTGTCAGTGACCGGTTTATTTTGTGAATAGAAGAAAGAAACGAATAATTTCGGTAAAGAAGAAAACTTTTTGTTTGTTAATTCGCGAACGGAAACTGTTTAATGTGCGTCTTCGATATCGTCTTCCCCGATTGAAATTTTTGATTGACAGCGACGTGCATAAATACGAAAAGTGTTCGGAGAAAGCGACGCTAATTCGACGAGTATCGCAGCCTGCTGTCGGCGACTCTTATCGCGCTACGAGAATAACTTAGCTCAGTGTAAACATTATGCGAGTGCAACATAACCGTGAGTTTCCGTAATATCGATAAATAACAGCTACGCCGGTTTGCCAATCGCTATTGCATTTACTCACCAAGAAAATCTAGCGATTAGTCGAATCTCGCGGAAAAAGGAACAAACGAGGGAATAAAGTTACATTCAGCAGAGGTGAATGACCCAGTTCGCCGCGCGATAAGGAAATACATTTTTAATCATCGAACCAAAAATACTTAGTGGCTGAATATTTTAATTAGCGCATCAACGACACACCAGAAGCATTCTCCGCTGATTAATTAATCTCTGTTCGAATATCGATGCCCATCGATAGACCGATTGTCAAGTGTTTTCTTCCAAGTGTGCGCGGCGCGTTATCTGGACTCCGAACCGTTCTCTGTATACACTCGGTTGTTTATGCAAACGCGTGCTGCGGTAACGTAACACTGCGATAAGTCGAGCCAGGGTCGTCCGAGCCGAGAGAAATAATAATATATTAATACACAGGAATACATAGGAAAGTAAAGAAAAATCGCAAGTCGAAAGCTGAAGAATATAGAGGAAACAGGAGGGGAAAGCATAAGGAGCGAGTGAGAAATGTAAGAAGTCACGGGCAAGTTCTTCGGCTTTGTGTACGTGTGCATCTCTACAGTATTATTCGCGAGTCGCTCGGTGGCCATCGACATTGGTAGTCCACAGAGGGTGGCGAAAGAGAGCGAGCGAGACAAAAGGCCCGAGGTGCAAGAGAGAAAGGACGCCATATAACAGCGAGAGAGAGAGAGAGAGAGTGAGAAGCGAGAACGAAGATTTCTGGGCACGCGCACTCCACCTGCTAGTGTGTAGTGGCACGCGCCATCCTCCTCGCCCTCTCGCGTGCCCTCGGTGTGTTCGGCTGCTGCTGGTCCCCCACTCCGTCCTCCCTACCGCGGGAATCCTCCACCCGCCCTCCCCACCCGTTCTTCCCTCACGCGTGCCACGGCCGTGCGCCGGGACGCGCGGGAGTCAATCGCTCGCGGACTTGGACAGGGCGAGCTCGTCGTCCTCTCTCTCTGAATTTTTTCTTCCCTCTTGTTAATACATTTAACAATAATACACTAACCTCCGCAGTAACCATCTACTGTCCTAAACACTGTAACACATTCGCACGAAATATAATCGTCGATTTATCAGAGAAAGTAGATATTTCAAAAACAAAATTAATAATATACAGTAATTATTAAAATGAAGGAAAATAAGCAGGAGACAATGTACTTTGAGATTTATCTCACCGAGAGATAAAGCGCAAACCGCAAGGAGGCTGTCGCTAATAATTGAGATAAGAAAGTGCTTTTCTTCAATGTCCAACGCAGAAATGCACGCTCGCCGTTTTCGCAAAATCCTGGCGACGAAACTCTCGGTCGACTATGGTAAAGACGGCGGAGAAATTGAGACAACGGGTGACAGAGAAAGAGAGTAAAGATCTTTAGAGAGGGGAAATATACAGCGCGACTGTATAGAGGAGAGCGGGGGAGGGATAAAGAGATCGGGAAAGGGAGCGGGCGAGAGGGTACACAACGTGAACAGCAGAGCCCGAGCGTAAATACAGTACGGTCGGGAGAGAAATACGCGAGTGATCGCGTGCCGTTGCTGTCGCCGCTGCTGCTGCTGCTGTTGTTGCCGGTGCTGTAGCTACCGCGCGACAGAAATAGTCCAAGTGAGCCACGAAAGAGAGCGAAGGCTTTCGCTAAAGCGCCGCGGCAATATCGCTTCTCCAAAACCGCGCCACGTTTATTAGCGAATGTGGCGAGACGCTCGAGTGTTGATCCGCACAAGTGGAGAGGGAGAAAGAAAACGAGAGCTGTACGGGCTTCCGAGAGACATAGAAACTCGTTGTACGTCACAACGTGTACCGATACCAATATCACCTCGCACGATTGTCAAATAATTCCACGGCATCGAACTTTTGTCTACCAAATGTTACGAACAACAAAAAAGTATGTACCTATGCCTGTGATTAACTGAGGCACGAGAAGAAGTTCACAATCGCTGCAACTCGCACGGTGACATTGAAGGAAGTGTCGATATCGCCGATCAGCTGATCGTGAGAAAAAACGGACTTAAAGTGTTCGTAGCGATTTTACAATCACCATCGAGCCACCGCGAGAGCTGCGTTACAACGTAAACTCACTGTGAAGTGAAGAATTAACCGGAAGTGCGATGTGCAAGTGTCTCGCAGCAGCGTCGTAACAGAACGAGCCTGCGAGAGAGCCTCCGAGTATACGGATGACGGTTGCGAACCACCTGTTGACAATTTACGAGAGGAAAATTGACGTTCCCTCCGGTAGTTGCTTTCTGCAACTGAAACTGTAGTGTGTGCTATATCGATCCCTTCCTCGTGCACGTTTTTTTTTCTGCTCTCCACGTTTCTTTCACCGACTCGTGACAGCTCGTCGTGTGAAGTCGAGGACCTCGTGTCAGTTTTTTCCGTGTCTTCGGCTGTCCATGAAATCAAGGAGAACAGCAAGTTGCGCTAAACTCCCTGGCGAAGGGATTATTCGTGAATATTCATTGATGGTAGCGCGAAAGCTTTCGAGTGGAAAAACTATCGAGAGAAAAAGCGGAAAAAAATAATCTCCCACTATCGTAATACTCCTGAAGTGGAATGTCAAACGCACCGGTGACACATAGTTCGTGGAACGTCGAGTGTTCCGACCACTGTGAATAACGCACGAGAGCAAGAGCGAAACAGATTGTGCGTGTGTGCGTGTGTGTGAGTACGTTGTGTGCTTATGAGTGCCCGAAGCGTCAGGCAGCGGTGGCATAGCACAGTATTGCCGCGTATAATGCTCTCGACATGACGAGAGGTTCACCGAGCGTTATCGACTCTCGTCAACGACGCGCGTTATCGTTCTAACGCATCGGGAACCGCGCGCGCGGCTTCAATACACGAGAGCGCCGCAGCAGAGTTCGAGGCAACTCGGTGAAAAAGCGAATCGTATATGGAACTACCGCTGTCGGTGGTACCCGCCAGTTCAAGAGTTAACGTGTGAGCGTGACGAATTTGTTCGTGCTTCGCGCTTCGTACATCCACTGCAAGAGTTCTCTCGCTCACTCTCTCTCTCTCTCTCTCTCTCTCTGTGTGTCCACGCGCGCCCGCGCGTTCCATATCCGTGCGAAGAGAAGAGAGAATTGGGTCTCTCGATAACCGCGCGTTTCTCTCACAAGAGCTCGATGAGCCGGCGGCGCGTCGACCTCCTTCACGAAAATAAATCGAGACTATATGACACGACAGTTAAAAGTGTGATTTTACGCGACCGCGACAATTTACGCACCCAGCAAAACTGTCAAAATATTTATTTCGACATATTTTATGATATATATATATGAAAAAAAAAAAACAAATATTAAATAAAGTGGGAAAGAAACTTTTTTTTGGCAAGCAATATGAAAATGCTGGTAAACTGTGAGACAGTCGAGTCTGTCATTGTAACGACGTGCTGGACTATCGTCAGCTTCTGACTGTCATCAGTGAGTTTTTGAAATATTTCCACCGTAAGTGCCGCGTAATTCGTGTGCACTTGTAAAATGACGTTCAAGTTTCGCTGATCTCGAGACATCGGGAGGTACATCGCGCGTCATATATTATCGTGAGACGGAAAGCGTAACGCGAAAGGAGGCAAGTCTTTCGTTACCAACGAGAGGATAGCCTAGAGGAGTGGTGTGAAGGATTCGAGTGGAGATAGAGACGAAGGAAAAAGTGGTTGGTGAGGTGGATGATGGGATCCCCTCGGTCGGAGGGCCGTTATCAGGCCCGAGTCAGGCCGGCCCTGTGAGGAACAAGTCTACCTCGCCAATCGCGCGACTGCAGATCACCTGGAATGATGGTACGTTCTATATATACAAGATAATACGATAAATTATTCTCTCGCCTTTAAAACATGTAAAATCGAGAAAATTATTTAAAAAAAAACAAAAATTCACATTTCTTACACACGCACGTAACAGACTGTCGCTTTAAGATGCGAATACACCGCATAAGATATAACACGAGAGAGTTTCGCCTCGCGACTTCGCTGCTTCTAGTCACTTTGTAATTGGATTGAACCCGATATGTAAGTGCGGTTACATATAATCTAATCTATCCCTGGGGTTCTGGCGTACCAGTCTTTGAGACATAATCGAATTATCACGGAGACGCGAGAAGCCGGTTCCTCTATATACTGTCAAACCGAGGCAATGCTTAGAAATCCCCGGGGTTCGCGGTTCCCTCGGTTTCTAACAATAATATACGAAAAGCCGAATAATCTCGTTGGAATGAAGCATTGGTAGAGATATTCGGGGTTACGAGAGCGTAGGTATATTATTTCAATAATTGGTATCTCGAATGGACTAGGAAAGCACGTATTAGATGTTCGAGGGGGGGCTCTCGAATTCAGAAGTAGTATGGATATACGTATGGCTTCATAGCACTACACACGGTTCGTCGATGATGATGGAATTAATGTGTGGCCGTAGCGCGGAGGGTCCCCCTTCGGTTAAGTCGCGAGGCCGTGCTTCCGGCGCGCGCATAGCAGCCTTGCCGTTAGTGCGTATGCAACGCGCTCTTACTGTTGCAGCCGCTGCTTCTGCTGCTGGTACTTCTTCTTCTGCTACTGCGGTCGCTCTGCAGCTCGCTGGAGGCTCTCTCTTTACCCGACAATGGATCGGGCTCCGGCTAACGGCATTCTAACGGCCGGTACACTGTACCGATAACAGGGGCAGGCAGGCAAGTCACTATGCCGCTATACGGCTCCACGGACATTCCCCGTCGTCTCCGAGTCTGGCGCATCGGTTCCGTTGCACTAATGACCGGTTCGCTGTTTACGAAGCGTTATACCCGAGGATTGAACTATCGGGGACCACTGCGAAGTTTATTCAACTGGCCACTCTAATTCTCAGGTGCACTTAAGTAGCTGCTCGAAATTCAAGTAAAACATCAATGTTGTTGTGTATTCGAAGAGCAGATTATGGTTAGCGATAATATCATCAAGCACGGCCGTACCGCGTTCTATAAATATTTTTTTATTGCGTAATAAATATATCCAATATGCTAAATATCCTCACTGTTTATTTCCCCGGAGGCGATAACATAATACTGTTAAATACTGACGCGTTTTGAAAATGAGAAATCCAATAGAAATTGCAATTTTTATAATTACATATTTTAAATAAAAAAATTTTTTCTTCATCTCTGAAACAATGTGATCTTTTTGTTAGTGCGGTTCCCACAAATATACGTGGTTCAGAAATCTTCCTGGGCGAAGATTTAACTGTAAACGTGTGTTATCTTGCTCGTGTGTACATACATTCTTGTGAATTCATAAATTCATCAACATAAAATTTGTTCTATTTAATTTTAACACTATTAAACGAAAGTAGACTATAAAGCAAAACTTGCGGCTCTAGAAATTATGTAGCCTCATGTTTCATCACTCTCTCGTTAAAGTCGTGGGTGATGCGCCGCTGTGGCGGAGCTATAGCGCGTTGTGCTATAAGAGAAGGGTGGAAGAGGTTCACGAGAAAACGGCGGTTTTCCTTCTAAATTCGTGGTTCGGCGTAGAGCAGCTCAGGGTCGCGAGCGTCCCGAAATTATTAATACCTCTCGATTATATCGCCGAGTGAGTTTTGCCGAGAATCACCGAGATCGGCCGATTTTGTCGGGAGAGAAAACGCGAACTCGTGCGAATTGTGTTTTGCAATTTATACGCTTCATTTCGGTCGCTTAGAAAATTCGAAGAAAACGTCCACGCGAAGAATGTAAACAACAAATATTGAAAAAAATGTAAAACGCCCGCTTACAAACTTATCTCCCAAGAATTAGCATTTGCAAAGTAATTTATAACACCTCCGTAGCACGAGGTCGACAAAACTCAACAAGTCTGCAACTAAAGCACAACAACTTAATGAAAAGTCGTGTACAGTTACGCGGGATCCTGCAAACAATCAAGCGGAGCCGAGCGTCTCGGCCCGCCGAGAGCGAAGACCCACGCGTGGCCTTCTTTGTTTCCATTCCTCGGAGCGATCGATAATGGAAGCGCGCGTAGAAAGTTGTGAGCCTTGACTGACCGATACGCGGCCGCGCGACACTGCATTCGAAGCCCGAGAGTCTAAACCGGCGAGTTTCTCGTACTATTTACGTATACGCCGCGCTAGATCATCGCTGGTAGTCATATAGTGCCGCGCGCCTCTTACAATGCTCGCCGCCCGACAAAGAGAGACGAATTAATTACGCGAAATTTATAAGATACGAAAGGAAAAAAAAAGCAAAAAACGAAGAAGAAGAAGAAGAAAAAAAAAGAGTTTAAAACCAGTAATCTGGAGGCTCGGTTGCCACATCGCGTCATTAGGCTCGAGTCGTCGTGATTCGAAAAGAGAGTGCCATCCGTAATGAGAAACTTGTATACTTCGGAGCTCTCTTCGATTGTGTGTGATGGGCGGCGCGTATGCCTTTGCGGGTTCCCGCAAGCCTTTCGATACTCTTCTCGTGACTCCTCGCTCTTTTCACTTCTCTCTACACTCCCTCTCTCCGTGGAGCGACGCGCGGGTTCGCGGTGCGCTTGGTATATTTAGCCGCGTGACGGAGATCGCTCGTGCGGAGGACGTCCGAAATAATCGCTATTCGTGACTTGCACGTACTACCTCTATATGCTGTAGCGCGGTGTGTATACGTTGTGCGCGCAGCACAGAGCTCTGCTCTCGCGGTCATGAAGACATCGGCGCAGTCCCGTACCCCACACTCGGTTTCGCACACTGCGACTACTCTCCACACATAGACCATGTACAATGTACGAGTCAACTGTATATACGTATATATATATATATCTGAATTTCTGTATGCATGCATGCACGCACAAAACGCATAGGCATACCACAAGACGAGCTCATGAAAGCGACGCCACTTTTTGTTCGGCTTTCTTCAACTTCTCTACATTCGCATCGAAGCCCCCTCGTTTTGTATTTACGATTCGTCGAACGTTTCCCACGTTAAGGCCGTCGCACAATTGAAAATATGTAAGAAGCAGTCGAAAGACAATCCGTATTTCAGTGACATTGTATCTTGTTTCTACGTCCTTTGTGTTTCTTCTTTATATATATATATATATTTTTTTTTTTGGCTTATGGCCTTTGGGATCCAGAGACAAATTGCAATTTATCGGCGCGACCTCGATGTAGAAATTGACGAAGAAAAGTGTGAATCCTTCTGTCGTCTATATCAACTATACTACTACCGTTCTACCCAGGCGAGCGTATATTAGGTAGCACATAATGTACAGGGCTTGACCGTGCGACATTAGCCGTGTCGTGGTGGGGCAAGACCTTTTCACGCGGCGAGGTGGATCCGGAGAGGCCACTCAGAGCAGCAGCGGCGGCGGCAGCGACGAAATAAGGATCAATCCCCGCGCGCCCCTCCTCCAGAGTCTACGAGCGCACGGGTGTTAAATTGGAAGTTTACGGGACGCGGTGATGTTCCTTCGCATCTCCTTTTCGCACTGCTACGGGAGCGAGGTCGCCGGGTCTCTCTCGCGGTCTTGAAGCCGGGATTCGCGCTCGGTGTTGCCTCTTTTAGCGCTCTCCTTCGCTCGATGTGAAATCGTAAAAACGTGCTAGATGTCTCGTTTCTTCTCCCTCATAGAGAACGAGACGTAGGCGTCCTATTTCTCTATCCTCTTATTTCGTTATCTTTTTATTTCTTTTCTTTAAAAAGGGGGGGGGGGGCGCTTTGAGCCTGCCGATTGAGGACTCGTCTCGGCGTCTCACCTTCTCGCGCGAGGATTTCTCAACTGGCGTAGCCCGAGGGTGGCTGTGTGAGTCTGAACGGCAGCAGTGAGTAGCGGTAGAGCGACTGCAGGAGAGGCGGCACGGAACACCGCGTGCGCGGGGCAAGGGCGTGTAAAACCTCTCGCCGCGGATCGATAGAAAGGCCGAAGGTGACGGTGCGCGGGGGTGTGAGTGTATACGTCCGTTGGACTCCGGGGTAGCCCCTCGCGCGCTCACTCACGCTCGCTCCGCTCGTTGTATCTATCCCGCTCTATATAGTATATCCGTCTCTCGTTTCGCGAGTGAGTTCTGTGTGTACACTTGGGTGTATATCCACGTACCCATCGGGTTCGCGTCCGGTCGTCGAGTTACACGCGTTCGCCACACTGTTGGCCTCATTGCCCGCCACTCTGGCACTTTGCAAAATGTATTACGCTTCATTATTCGCTCGCGCGAGTTTACCGCCGCGCATCAAAGAATCAAAGCCGCACGGGCTTCTGATTATTGCCAAATTTTGTATGATTCATTTTCCAACCACATGGGAAAAATCTGCCGACTATTTTACAGTGCATCGAAAATTTCGACGATTTGGAACGATTCGAAGAGATTAATCTTTGATATGCTGAATTTTGGTTTTATTGTTACTGGAAAAAATATATTTTCCTTTTACGACTGTGAATTGAAATAATAATTTTGTATTTTTAAATATAGATTTTAACAATCGATAAAGTTAAATTTACAAGGTCAAGATTCACTATAAATGCCACTTTATGTAACGTATCCACTGAGAAAATATATATAATTGCGTTGACTAAATCGGAGTTGACGGTTGCTCAAATAAACGTTTAGTTAGAACAACAAAAATATTGATTGTCTCGTAATTATTATCGTCGAGTGAAGCGAATATTTGTCGAGCAAACTAATCTTTTAATGGGACTCATGAAAAATTTAGTCGAACTCCCTTGAGCATCGATTCATTCAGCGAAACTGCATTTCTTTCTAGTTTTCATTTCTTTCCTCGTTTTTATTCTCCACAAATTGACAAAAGAATTTTTTGTTGGTGAAAAAATTATTCTTAAAACAAGAAACTGACAAATTTTCCTGTTGGATACTTTTTGACCACGGTCCACAAATTTCGAATTTTATTTTTATTCCGCAATTGCTTCATAATCGATTTCAGGAAATAAATTGTCCCGTAAAGTGGTTGAAATCGTGAAATGACTGTACGTATCATTTAAGTGACGGCAGTTTTTATTTTATTTTATTGTATTTGTAGAGATTGAATTTTCAATTGACATTGAACGTGTGTGGCAAACATATAATCACCTATAAAATCGCCAATAACATAGATAAAAAACGTGGTGCTGAATTCGGGAAGAGTTCGTTGCCTCGGGCCTGGATAATCTATCGGCCGGTGCTCTCATTTGCTCGATAGAAGCGCGGCACGTTTCACAAGTACATATATAAAATATATTCATATGTATATATGTATATTTATATATATACACCACACGTTACGCCCGTTCTCACTGGAACACGGAGGCATGCACGGGAGCGTACGATACCGTATTATCGATCAAGTGTAGTACGGAAGCCTTAGCAGTGTGTTATAACGCTGTCCCTCCACCGTTGCGACTTGGCACTGCCTTGCGGTAATTAGCCACGCGCGAGCGTGCGGTCTTCGCGAAACCAAGTCCTCCGCTCTCTCGTTTGTTCGACTATATACGAGCGCGCGTTGTCGACTCGTTAAAATCATTCAACGGTTCTGATTAGCTCAGTGAGATATCACTTACGATGTACATACCTACACATAAATATATAACATACACACGGCTACATATGTGAAGTATTTCACACGATTCCAAGCGCTCAAAAAACCGATCATCCCTAATACTTCTGAAACTTCGTTATCATTTAATGTTGGATAAAAGGCGAATATTCGATTGTTTTCGGAATTTTATCCGCAACCCGTTATCGAGTTACGATTAAATTGAAATAAAAGCTCCAATTTTTTACGGCTGTTTATTGGAAAATATGGAATTTTCGAAAAAATGTGTACTGCGGAAAATTCTTCGTTCCGAATGGAATGTCGAGAGTATATTTCACATTTTTTGTTGACGTAATTGAATAACAACGAAAATCTACTATTTCAAACGATATCTCACGTGAATGCATTTTCAAAAAATGTAAAAAAATAATTCTCTCAAAAGTCCATTCAAAATAACAATTTTTAGGTAGTACACATTTTTTTCGAGAATCCAATATTTTCCAATACACAGCCAAAAAAAATTGTCTCTCTTTCTCAATGGAATCGTTTTCGAAAAACGGTAACGGATAAAAATTTGAAAGAAAATCGGATATTGGGCTTTGATGCAACATTCACGCGATATCGAAGTTTCCAAAATATCGGGAGTGCAGGTAGTGCCTCGTATGCGTATAAACCTTCTAAGGGATAAGTTATCGCTCGCCAGCTTCGCCAATCTACGACCTAAGATCGCCAGTGGTTCTAGAACCTTTGATGTGTATCCAAATTCGCTCATCACGCTCATAACTCAAGCAATTCGGCTCAAAGCCGGAGGTTCTAACCCTTTGGGACGCGCGGCTAAGGGAGCGACGAGGAATGGGATGCTGCAGTACTTGGGCTTCGGTGCGCCCGCGTCAAGTTTCTTTGGCTGATGACCCGTTGAGGGTAGTTATACGTCGCGGTGGCTCTTCGGGAACGGCAACGTCCACGCGTATTCGATGCAGACGCGGAGTACGAGGAGTCGCTTCTCGGCCGAAGTTCGGAGCTCTCTCGGATAAGCGGCTGACTGGCTCTCGGTGGATGCTGGAGGTCTTCTCTCCTCCTTCCGCGAAGCTTTCACGAAGCGACGTGCGCCGCCACCGTGACTGCAATCCCGCGCGCATCGCCCACCGATGGAGAGTCACTACTATCATGCAAACGCGCTACTGCTCGTAGAGCGCCAGTGGTAGTAGTGCTTCTGCTGCCCACCCAACAGCCACCCACCCTCGGAGGCGCGCGTTTGAGGGTGGCGTGAGAAGGCCGCCGCCACCGCCGCCGTGCGCTGAGGGCGGAATCGATACCTTCTCACCGCGCTCCTCTGGCACTGCTGCTGCTACTGCTGGTGCTGCTGGTGGTGCGCTCACTGCGACGCCTGAGTCGGGCGATCGTGTCGCACCGAACGCACACTCCGCTTAACCCTTCATCGTCGCCCCGTGAACCGTGAAACCTCGTACTTTCGTCAGCGCATCTTTCGATTCTCACACTGACGATATCAGCGCTACGAAGAAATAATATCGTTATCCGTGAGATCCTTTAATCCGGACACTTTTAGATGCGAAACCTTTGAGGGCTTTTTTCCCATCATTAATAAATTTAATTTTTATTACAGGTGGGCTTTCGACTGGTGCACTGTGGGTTTAATATTCCCATCATTTTTTATTAGTAATCTTTAATTAGATCACTGATAATAATGACACAGATATTTCCATGCTCGCTTATCAATTTTATAATAGCAATGATTTTTTAAGGGCTGCAGTGCGTCGAAAATATGATTCGGAAAGTTTGACAAATAGTCAATTGATGCTCTGCGGAAAAAGAAGCCGCGAATTTTGCATGACGAGTTAATTAGAGCATAATATGTTGTGACGTCTGCTCGTTGATTTGATGATTTTGCGTTGAAATATAGTAAACGCGAAAATGAATTCCTTAAAGACCTGGGAGAATTTTGTAATTCGCTATCACGAGTGCGAAACGCTTATGCTCTTCACGCGAGAACACACACCCGAAATGACGGCTGAGTAGCCAGAGCACAACTCGGTTCGACCAAAAATAGGACTGTGTGTGGCATTCGTAAATAGTCCGTCGCCGTAAGTCACTCGTCGTGGGACCGTGAATGTGTTCTCTCCGAGCTTGCACGTTTCGACGACGAGATGAGCGTGTAGCTACTTCTCGCGCACTCTGTTGCCTCGAGCCTCGAGCCTCGGCATCGTCTTATTCCTATTCTTTGCTTTGGTCTCCCCGACAGCGTATAGCCGTGATCCGAAGTCACTCTTTGCGGTTAAATGCACCGAAGGACCTCGTCTTCCTCAGTTTGATCAATAACTCAAGGCTCTTTCATATGTTTTCAGCTGAATTTTGGCAGTTTGACTTCAGATTGGAAAAGCACCGAAATGTCACTTAGGAAAAAATGATATTGTTGCTAACATTGTTGGTAAAAAAATATATTGCAAGTCTCCAAATAAATGTTTGGTCGACACAACACGATTTTTTTCCACCTCAAATATACATTTTTTTCGTCTCCTCAATCCACTGGCTATTAAACTCCTTCGCTGCTGAAGATTGTAGAATTGAACGAAGATCTAATATTATTTGACTGCAGATAATCCCGAAATGAGGTATATATACAAATAATTTTACACAAATTGAAGAATCGCTTTTTTGTATGCAAAAATGTTGATAAAATAATACTGAAATCCATGATCAGCTGAGATTTACGTTACTGGAATGGAATTTCTAAATTAATAATTTTTTTTCAACGACTATACAGAGCAGAGACCTTAATCCTGCAGAATCGACCCGAAATATTCGAAGATTGCGAAATCGATTTGAATCTCCTTCGCTGTTGTATCTCGTCGAATTTAGCAAATGTCAGCGGCGGCAAAGACGGCGTGTTTCGAGATTATTTCGGGCGAGAGCATTTGGTAGGTTGAAATAAGCGGCTGCAACTTCGATACAGAGGAGTTTTCGCCACGGGCGCCTTGCTCGGTCGATTCGTCGCGACCCTTTCCATCTCTTCGCGCGCGCGTCCCGGATTCAACATTGAGTCGAGTACCAGTACCACAGCCGGCACTGGGAATACGTGTAGCACGCTTGTTTGTTCAATAATCAATTCGACGCCCGCAACGGGAGTCGTGCCAAGGTGCTGAAATATTTTGCACGAAGGCCCGCGACGACTCAACGCCAACGATCACCAAGCCGATTGCGCGTTGTTGCTCGCGCGGTCGTCGATCGTTCGCATCGGGTCTTTATCGCCTGATGAGAATGCACGCTCAATATCCAGAAATATACCATCCCACAGCAAACACCACGAAATTTTCTCACTAACTATTCGTAGTTCCATAACGATCAAACAAACGTCCGGTGAAAAAAAAAAAAAACTTCAATCTGAAATTAAACATCGCTTTTCAATTGGATCTTTCCAAGAAATGTTGATTTCTTTTTGTTAAATCAAACGAAACAACTTCATCAAGTCAACGTCGAATTCTTTAAAGCAAAGTATCGATTTACATTTAATTAAAATAAATAAATTATCTTGATAAACATTCATCTGAGTACACTGTAATAATCATAATTATATCTTTATTGGAACAACATAATTCCACGAGAATATGATCTTTATTCAAACCATATTTTCAAACGTAAATAATTCAATGTGTCTAGAGAAAATCTCGGAAAATTCATCCGAAAAACTTGTTGTTCACCTTTTCGAGTCGTGACGTCAAGAAAATATGAGATTCTGTATTAGGAATTCAACCAATCAGTGAAATCTCTGTATAGGTATCTTATGCATAAAATTTTGAAGGTTGCTCCTGCTTTGAGCGCGCTTATCTCAGCTCATCGCTTGCATATATATATATTTACATATATACATACATACATATACATATAATATACATAGGCGAACATAACGCTTCGGGGCGTCCGATGCTACTGCAGAATACACAAAACCGTCATACCTCAATATCTTCCGCTTGAATTAGCATCAGGTATTGTGACGTGTTTGACTGTACGAGCGGCCATTGTCGCGAGCTCGGCGTCGTGAAGAAATGTACGTATTCCGGGTGCTGAAGTTCAAGGGTGCAGCGACTGGCTACAATGACGGCAGATCGCGCGCATCATACTTTATTGTAAAAGGAAAAAAAAAAAACACAACGTGGAAGAGAAGGTATGAGATGGCAGAACGGAGAAGGACACTAGCATCCAATCAAACTTTTTATTGTCGCCGCGCCGAGACCTTCTCCTTTTTGCATAATCGTATTTTTCCCGATAGCGAGGTCAATGACGCATCGATAAAAAGCCTCACGAATTGGTATTGCCCTGTACTGGCAAGTAAAATAACTCAATCGCATAATTGCATCAGAAAAAAATCAGTGGCCAATTTCTAAAGCGATTCAAATAAAAGGCAACACTCGTGCAATGGCCACACTCAGTTCCAGACTGGAAACAAGCTGTGTGCATGCCCACGCCTTGTTTTCACTTTCTCGCGAGCTTATCAAACTGCGTGGCTTGCACGCGGCGCACTTACACATGCATATTTCGCCACAGCATTATTGACATTCGTGCTTGATCGACGATTGCGCGTCTGGAATAATTGATATTAATTTTTTTTTTTTTCCACATACGAAGAGTCGAGACGCTGTCGCTTCTTTGCTACGATTTGTGCTTATTGCGAGTTACCACAAGTGCCATGTCTGCGATGTTTTCATATTCCTTAACTGCTCCACTGAGGAAATCTAACTGTAATAATTCTTCACATCTTATCTTCAAATTTGCTAAACTGCTTTTCCCGACGTTTTCGATGGATGTGCTGATATGAAAGTATTAAAAAAAAAATGAAAACGAAGCTTATTCTATAGGAAACCAAAAATATATGAAATACGTTCGATATCGTGAGTTTAATGTCGTAGTTAAAAAATTTTTTATGCATTGTCAGAAAAATTCTTCACGGATTCAGATGAGAGTCGAGATGTAAGATAACACCAGTCTTTGGTTGTGTAACCGCGTATTCCTTAAGGCGGCAGAGGTGACAAGCGTTACGACAATGGAGAAGGCTAATACGGCTGTATAATGACCGAACACGCGCGCAGAAAAGGAGAATGACGTGTGGGGATGAGCGGGAAGACCGAAGACGCAGGGAAATGATGCTCGTTGATTTCTCTGGTTTTTCTTCGCCTTTTTAAGACATGATGCGCGGATCGCCGCCGGTGACAAAACCCTGGTCTCGTTTCTCTCGTTATTCTTGTCCATGATCCTTCTCGCAATCGAACGAAAAAGAAACTCGTGGCGACCGTGAAATATAAAAACACCAGAAAACATAGGGATTTTTAATGCGATGAACTGGATTAATATTCAAAGTGTCCATAATCATTATCGTCACTTTTACGATATAGATACAAATAAATTGTGCATCACGTATTAAACATTCTTTTTGCGCTCTTCGTTTTTTCGTTGTAACGAATTTTAAAAAAATGAACATGATATTTAACATATATGAATGTGGTATAAATATTAATAAATCATGCATTACGTATAAAATATTCGCCTTACGCTGTCAGTTCTTTTTTTTGCGAGAAATTTAATTAAAAAAATTATTATGTCATTCAATATATAAACGAGGTATAGATACAAGATATTACGCATTATGTGACAAATATCGTACCATCTCAATTGGCATAACATATTAATCGAAATCCAGAAAAAAAAACAATTCGTATTGCGTAACTTACGGGTTTGAACACTCGTTTAATTATAGCGTACTCTTCTGCCATCGTCTCTTATTACGCGATGCATGTTTCACGTGTCTCCTGTGTCTCTTTGCGGATAACTCTGTCGCATAATCATCGATGTCGGTGAACCACCAAAGTCACCCGCACGTTTGATAGCCGTGAAGAATCTGACGCAGACCGTGACGGGGATATTTCATCGTCATCGTTGGCCGAAGTAGAGGAAGCTGGTTAGCTTTAACGAGGGAGATCGGAGAGTCCAGAGTCTCTCGACCCGCTGAATGAACCCGACTGGTGTGGTCTCGAGGGTTGGCAAACGGTGGACCCTTGGACAGCTACGATTGGGAGGGTCAGTCGAGTGAACGAGGGTGCACAAGGACCTGTATACTTGCTCGAAACGGGCGAAACTCTCGGGAAACGCAGGGGAAATGGATATTGTACATATAATACAGAAGAGCTGACAGTAGATTGGCCTGAATTGATCCGATGCTCAAGTTCCTTCGCCGGCAAAATTTTCGAGCTATCACCCTGCGATTGGACACTTAACCGTGAGATTTGTGACTATTGGCTTCGGAGATTGGCTCTATCGCATTAATCCTCTCGCATTGCTCGACGGTATGACTAAAAAACACAGGCTGCGCACTCGCCGCACTTAGACTCAATGCCATATAGTCGAGTTATCACGTGATCGTCGTGTGTTCTCCTCGAGCCTGAATTTGTTATTATAATTATTTCGATTTACATGTCAAGGGAAGTGCGTCTGGAAGTTCGAGAGCGAGTTCTGGCTATCGACCGCCCAACGATGTCAACGTCGCCATCTATTTTATGAACTTCAAGTTTGTAGATTGAACTCTCTGCCCGATATGACAAAAAAAAGCGTTTACTCCCCAGATTTCTGAGGTATGACTTTGAAAATCTTGACGAATGCGAGATAATATGGGGACAAGATTACGGTGTATATTACCAATCATAATCCAATGTCTTGGCGAACGGAATTATGAATTCAATATTGTACATCATAACTCACTGAAATTTTTTTCACGATTATCGTAATCGAATTTTTAAAAAATTTGACTCCTGATCAGCATAAACGCGGAATAAATTGCACGTTATTTACCATTGCCGCGAAGTCGTAGTAAAAAGTTCCGACGTACCGTTTATCGTGTGTGGTCGTCAAAATGAATATAACAACACCTTTAAACAAAATTGTGAATCTACTGTGACAAGAGATATGAAAAACTGTAAAATTAACAATGGCAGAATAAAGTTTCACATTTTACGTGAAGATAAAAAAGTATTTTTACGAAAATTATTACATTTTTAAAATTGTAGAATCAGAGTTAACTCAATTTCAAGTTATTTCAATCGAGTTCATTTTTGTAACGATATATTTAATGGAGAGAAACAATAAGCATATTATTGGATCGAGGGATTGATGATGGGAGCTCTTTTGACGACTCCACACGTTACACCGAACGCTCGAGCACTGATCAGACGCATATGATTGACCCCGCGGTCTCTCGACAATGTCGTGAAGCTCGCCTAGTCTCGCAAATTGAACGTCAGGAAGCACGCATGTGTTGTTGTATATCTACGGTGTCGGCTGTCGCAGCTCAGTGCGTTCTGAAAAGTAGAGGCAGTAGCTCGCTCGCTAAAAGTCCTGCGTCCATATCTGTGTGACGGAGCATTTGCCGCGTCGAGAGGACAACAACCGTAAGCGAATAACGCTCCCGAGCGAGCAACCGTAAACAGTTACTACGCAGATACCTGCATTATCCATCGCTTCTAAGATATGGACATTACGCAAAAGCCCCCCCCCCCCCTCCCCGGTACTTAACGCTTGGGGAGCAAGGGCAGGGGTTCTCCTTTTGACGTCTGATGTAGTACAGACTCATACTACTTCAGGTATTCTTTTACTCTTTGATTCCGCCACAATACTCTCAATATTGGTTCCGTACTCGGATCCAATAAATTGTTTCACTGACCATTTTACACTTGAAGCATTCTCTGTCAATTTAAAAAAAAAATTGTTCGCTTCTTTGATAAACAATCATTGTTACCGAAACGTGAACATGAATAAAAAAGGTTCCGTTCGAGAGTTAACAAAAATAAAAAAAGGACATGTCGTGAAAAATTGGATTTCACAATATCGAAAAATATCCAAATAGAGTGTATTTTGGTGATACTTTGATATAATCAATTGTGGGACAGACTTGAGATGTCAGAAACAAAAAGGTGGCTGAATTGACAGAGAAATGATTCATGTTGATCGAGTGACTTAATATTGATTGAGTGGAGTTCCTAGGTTCGTTTTGCCAGGAGGGAAAGCCGCGGCGATAGACAACTATTTTAGCGGTGCCACGTGCTCACGTCGTGGGGCTTGGACATTCGTCAGGTCGCGTACAGAGTTCTCGTGTCGCAAGTAGCAAAGAAGTGAAGTGTCGAGTACGCGGTGTGCAAAATATCAACTCGCTCTACATGCACGAGATCATTAGTTACGTTTTAACGCGCACCTGAGTTAATCTTTCAGGCTTACATCCAAATTTTTACTGACGCACGAGACAGTCGATCCGCGGAATACGCTTATTTATTTTCTCCACCCGAGAGCACAAATTAACTCGCGCCTGAATATCCACTTGAGAAGCCGGGGCCGGAAACGAGATCCACAATTTTCTGGCAATGAATGAGCAGCGAAAGTATGCGCGCCGTCACTCTGAAAATAGTGCGCTGATTCAGAATCTAGGTGCACGCGCCACTCGAAGTCAATGCGGATAAACGGAAAACGTCGCCAAAACGTCAACGGTTCACCGAACTCGCGGCTTCCTCGTAGCCAGCTCAGCGCACAATGCGAACTAGAAATTCGCCGTTGACCGCAACACGTGTACACAATCGAGGACGTTCCTGTAAAGCGTTTAAGCAACAAAACAAAAACACAGAATATTTTCCGCATTTTCACGAGAACACGTAATACACGTAATCAAATTGACATTATGACATGTGCAGGAAAATAAATATTTTATTGACTCCCTATCTTCAAATTTGTGTCAAACTAATATTTCTCACTCTAAATATTAATTCACAAACCACTCAGGAAATACCTAAAGTGTATAACGAAATTAAAAAAAAAATCTCCAACAATTTAGCACCGAGAAATTCTTGAGTAACAACGTGCATAAATCCTCTTAACTTCATTGTAACTCTAGAATGGATGAACAATTGAAACATCATCCAAGCAATTTCTTGGATTCTCTCGCATTTCCGCGTTCCCGGCCAATCGTTGATAGTTACACTCTACATATCTGTGCTTTTCCGTTTCATATCTCTGTACATACATAAGCTCAGATTATAAATCGGCTGGGCGTAAGGTGCTAATGAATAGTCGCCTCAACGCTGTAACCGGTTGAGAGATTAATGTAACGAAACAAATAACGTATGTACGCACGCGCGAAGATATGAGTTAATGTAATACAGTGAGCGTGGCTGGCAGCACAAGTTCCAGGCGAGTCCCCGAGCCCAACGTCGACGCGGTATATCGCTAAATCCGCGGAGCTCACGCGGACATAAGCTCGCGAGCCTCGGCGAGTCGCTTTATTTAACGGCGATTCATTTGTCGAGATTTATGCGACCCGTTGCCGCACCGATGTGGGATGCGTTGCTATCGGCGAGGCGATGGGGAAGGTGGAACACATCAGGCTGTCCAGGACCGGAGAGCTTTGCTCGAGCGACTGCGCAAAACACTTAACTTACCAGTCAGCGCGAGCCGTTGATCGACGATCTCGCGACGCTTCAACGCCATTCCAACGGCGTCGGAAACCTCCGAGCGTGACAAAAAGCTCCCTTGCATCGACAACACTAGTGAGAAATTGTCCGGGTTAATTACAAAAAATATGGGATTCCGCGACAACGCTGAGAGACTAAAGACATTTGCCCGACCATCGAGAGAGTCGATTACAATTGTCCCAAAGAAATATGTCGTCTGTTAGTTACATGTAGTATGTAAATTATGCTAGTTTATGTGTGAACACTTGTTTCATTTGTTTATAGACCAGTTTGCAGACCAATTTGTATTTATTTGTACAGCACGAAGGCTGTGAAGCTTCATGGACATTTATGCAACTTTAGTTGCACTCTGGTTACCCTTTATTAAAGCATGTATTTTGTCTTGGGTACTAAAATTGAGCGTTATACTTTTAGTGTTGAAATTAATGTGTTGCGCTTAAAGACAGCGTTTAAAAAAGTAACAACTTTGGAAAATCTAGTTTAGCTAACCAGACGGTTAAGATTTATGATACCATTAAACTTACGAGCAACACGATTATGGCAGAGGTCGTTGAGCAATTTTCATGTTGTTAATCGTGAAAAATTGATGTCTTTGTTTCAGCAGCAGAAATTTCTGAAGAGAACGGCCGAGGACTTGGAGCCAAGCGGCGGAGGCGCGGGTGACGGTGGTTTTGGCGAGCCACCGGTGAAGTTGCAATGTACTCAGGGTCAGCACCAGCATCAGCAGGCGTCTTCGGGTGCGGGCGGTGGTTCGCATCACGGTCACGGTCAGCATCCGTCGGGGAACGGTGCGAATGCGGGTCCGGGTCCTCAGGGCGGTGGAAACGGGGGCGGGAATGGCGGAGGCGGAGGGAACGGCGGAAACGAAGGCCTCACGAAATTTTCCGTTGAAATCGTGCAGCAACTCGAGTTCACGACGTCGGCGGCGAATTCCCAGGCTCAGCAGATATCGACGAATGTCACGGTGAAAGCCCTGACGAATGCGTCGGTGAAGAGTGATCTCGTTAACTCGTCGTCCTCGCCGAAATCGGGACCGGATACGACACCAACGCCCGCGACGTCGCGGACGCAGTCGAGTGGTCAAGGTGGCGGCGGAGCTGGAGGAGGCGGTGGAATAGGTTGCGTTGACATCGGCAATCTAGTGGAATGCAAACAGGAGCCGGACAATGAATTCGTGGATCTCGAACAGTGCGCGGCGGCATTGGAGAAAGATGCGGCGGCGAACGGTGCCGGGTTTCCTGGATTATCGGATTTTATTGGCGACGATACCGGAGACGAGATAATCACATCCGACGCCTTCAAGGATCTCATATCCGAAATATCCGACTTCCATCCTGAGTTCATGAGAGACTTTGATTTCGAGGACAAGAGTGTTGACACACTCGGTGTGGGAGCTACCGGTAACGGAGCTGGAACGGGAAATGGCGTTGGTGGTAACGCTCCGGGAAACGGTAATCCCACGAACAATGGTCAAATTAAGATCGAGGATGACAAAGATGCCGTTCATCAGCATACGAACAACAGTGCGGCGAGCAACGGAGCCAGCGGTAACAACGGCGCCGGTATCGGCTCCAACTCTAGTCCCGGTGCTCTTGGTTCGTCGCAATATTCCCCGGCAAGATTGCCCTATTCCGGTCTCGATTTCAAGTCTGAAATGAGCCCTGCTGCTCAGACACTCAAGCAAATGGCCGAACAACATCAGCACAAGAGCCAACAGCTCGGACTCGGTGGATTCAATCCGACAGCCGCTGCTGCCGCTGCTGCGAGAGGACCGACCGCGCGATCACCCTACGCCGAATTTCCACAGTTCGGCAATACCAACGACTATCTCGGCAGTCCAGGGAGCAATGGACCACCCGGGAATCAAAATCAATCTGCACCTAACGCCGCCTCCTATCACAAGAATAATGGCACGCCAGGTGGATTCCAAGGACAACAGACCAACGATATGTTTACGACGCAAAATCAATTCCCCAGCTTGGCAGACATGAAGAGGCCACAGCAGACTGGTGGCAAACCAAACATGCTAGGACCCACTGGCGCTTACAAGCAACAGTACTCACCCTATGGCAGCCCTGGTTCGATGCCCAATCACGGCAGTCCAGGATATCCCTTACCACCGAGAGGCTCACAGGCCGCCGGTCCGAATCAGTCGGGATCGCAGGGACCTTTCACCAGCTCGACACCACCGAGACCACCCTCGGGACCAGGTACCTCTACCCTCCAGATCAATCAGGCGCAGCAACTTCACATTAGCAACCCCGGACATCAGATACAGGTAAGATTTAACTTTTATTTACATTTCTCCGCGACAATTATCCGAAAACTGCATACTTTACTTGTGCATCCTTTCTCATAGACTCATCGTATTTATAAGCATGAAAAAAACCATTACTCCTTGCAATTTTCTCCGGGAAATTTTAACGAATTGTCGCTTCTGTCCTCCTTACTAGTCATTGATATTCGTCTTACTACATTCTAGTCATTTTGCTGTTAGGTACAAAATTACCCAAAACCGGAACTCATTCGAGTTTTCTGCAGTTTATGAATCAGTTTACTAACTAATCAAGTAATGTAATAAATAAATGGTGTCAATATCAGTTGATGAAAAGTAAGTTGGTTTTGATGCTGTTTCGAGTCGGCGAATGCGAAACGCGAAGCGTTAAAATCGCCACCCGGATTTTTTTTTTTTCCAGTAGCGTATCTTGGCGTTGAGAAATAAAATAGTTTCGATAATTGAGGCGCGATCGGTCGATTCAGAAGTATTTGTGTAACTTCATAAAGGTCAGTTATGCCCAACGGCGACTACGTGTGGTACGTTATTCGTTCGTCAATTAGATTCTTTTGAAGTGGATTGCGAGTTTGACGTAGCCACAAGTTGGTAAATCAAGTGGAATGTAGGTGAAGCGTGCGGTGCACGAGTTTGGTGATCTCTTTCTTTCTCTTTCTCGCGAGGCGAATGATATCTGTTGCGTCGCGACGACGCGTCTATTTTTGTCGGGGCGGGTGAGAGCGCGCGCCCTGCGGTCGACGAGGAGTCGCCGTAGCTCGTTGCGGGGCGCCGCGTTCCGAGCAACAAGTAGTTTTCCCTCCATTCCTCTTGTCTCCCGTACTTTCTCACTCGTATTCGCTCGCGCTAGATTTTCCCACCCATCGCGTGCTCCTTCTGTCCTGCTCGTGCGCGCCAACCCCCGTCAACTCAGCCGCCCACTCTCGGTAGCTATACACCGAGCAACATCGATATGATAGAGCGAAACCGCGACCCTCCGCCCGACGAACCAGGCGCGCGCCTCGTCGCCCACCCTGCGATGTCGACGTCGCGACGCCACCGTCTGCTCGATTTAACCGCGTTCTCTATGTATTACTACCAGGAGCTCCAATGTTTTCTTGTACCCACGCGTTCGTCAATAGGCGTCGAAATAATCGACGTCCACTATGCGTCGACTGTTGGACTCGATATATAACGTCTTATAGATATCGACGGAAAAATATATAACAATTACAGCTGTAACTCTCACTTTCATAACGTAATTATCACATAATTAAATTTTTTAAGATTTGATTTAGCTCCGGGCTCATACGCAGTGGTTCCAGGGTTTGATTCCCAGCCAAGCGCAAATTCATTTTTTCTATGTGCTTTCTGTGATCCCGGTTGTTCGGTACCCACCATAAAAATAGTATGTCCAAAGTAAAAGGCCAGCTGATGGCAAAACGGACGAGGATTTAGCTCGGGCTATAGGATGTTATAAACTGCGACTATAGTTGTATGTCCGAGGCCGACACCTGGCGGGGCGCGACGCAGCTCCAGACCCAAGAACCGAACCGGTGACAACGGATCATGTAAATAAAAAGTGACCGATACTATAGGAAAAAACAATATTTCAATTTTTCGCTATAATTTTGTTGAGAGAAATGGGAATATATAGTAAAAGCATTAAAAAATAAATCGAAGATACGAGAAACTTTCGTCGCCGCTGTTCCTACCGAGTAAGTAAAACGTTCAAACCGAAGGAATATATACCTGGTATTTCGTCGCGTACCTCCGGAGACCTCTCGTAGCGCATTGTAGTCGCACCAGCGGCGGACGCTCGGCTGGCGAGGATCAACATAAGATCCTATCTGTTGTTGGCCCGCACGCCTCTTCGTAAAACGCTTCTGAACGTCGCGCGGCGCCGTTCGTTCGCCGCCGCCGCCGCGCCTGACGCGTTCACAGTCCTCGTAAATCACCGCGCGCGCGCATTTGCATTTCAATGCGCGCGAACGCAACGCTCAATCTCTCGTAGCTACTCGATCGGTTTCATTTCTCTCTTGTCCGTGCTTTACGTTGATTCCCCCTTTTTTTTTTTTCATACACCAAAACCCGAGGCACACAAGAAACGGAGGCATACAAGGCGATTGCCCGAACTCGTAAACAGATAATTGAATGTTATTTTATCGTTGTGACGTCGGGGCCTTGAAATAAATTTTGGGAATATCTTCCCATACGAATTATCGTGAGGCTATGGTGACATACACACGAAATTGTATAGCGAGTGGTCTCTTTTATCGCAGACAGGAAGTACCGAAAACGTTTCATGCCCCGAACGATTTCACCAATGCGATTGCGAACTCGTCCTCGTCGCTCCAGTTCACGCCGCTTACTCTTCGTCTTTTCATTTCGGGTTCACGCCGCGAGCGCTTAAAACGTAGCGTCGAGCTCACCATATATACACCGCGTAACTATAGAATTGGCTGTGGCGACGTTTCGCTCTCGGATGCAAATGTCCTCTGATTACCGAACGACCAACGGACAGTTCTTTGTATTTACGATTTTATGTAAATCCGCTTCCGCGCCCGGCCACCGCTCCTTTAACACAGGAAGTCGACGAAGACGGCGGCTCGATGAGTATACACGCTTTGTCCTCTCTAACATTGCCGACTCCTTCTGTCAGAGGTCAATACCGTTCAGAGGTTAATATCGCGTCTCTTTCAATAACGATCCTTGATTTTTCGTCCACGATAAGCTTCTTAGCTCTACGAATATTCGAGGGGACCAGACCGAACGCTAATGGAATTACACGTTAATTAATTATTCACATGCAGAAACGTGAAAGCTCTTCAGGACAGAAAAAAAAAAACAAAAAATTCTAGTTGAGACAACTACCATTTTATGAGTTGGCTATAAATGAGTTGGTAGAACGATTCACTTAGTGCCTATAACCATTTCGTGAACTGAGATAACGAATAAGTGGTTGTCCCAGCTCACAAACGACTGGTTATATGAACTAACGAGAAGTGAGTTCGTGCAACTTTTTCAGTGTGCCCAACTCGCTTCTTTTTTTCGATATTTTTCGTTAGTGTTGCGAATTTATTGAGAACATAACCGGTGAAATAAACTTTCATAATTACCGTTATTATCGAGAACTTTTGTTATTGTTAATACTATCCTTATCGGCGCCAATATTTTTACTCTTTATTGACAATATGCGGTTGCTCACCGGATATTAATCGGCCTCGCGGTTTCCGCTTAGATATGTGTGTTTTATTTCGTTTGCATGGAAATTTTTAATATCACGAAGAGCTGTATGAAATTATTGAAACCTTCATGAGTAGCCTGCACTTTTTAGCGCGAGTGAAACGAGCTGTTCCGGTCGATTCTATCTTTATAGGTATTTGTAATGCAAGATATTTGGACTCTTGCGAGATACTGTGACGCGAGAGAAAAAATAAATAAAAAATAAGCATTTGACGTGTTCGTTGGTAACCCCATGGCTCACCTATGTAAATCAGGGCATAGACTTAATTGACGAAATATTCAAATCTCTCTCTCTCTCTCTCCCGAACACGACGATCGAGTGAAGTGTGCATTCTGTAAAAATAAGCTGAAGCCTCGAAGGATATTCGAATGATAATCAGGCGATGGATACCATCGAAACCCGCCTCAAATCGCTTGGCGTCCTGACTACGATTGTTATATTATACAAAGGAGCCTCGAAAGCGAGAATAATTCGGTTAACCGAAACGAAAGCTGGCGTTGATCTGATCAAATCGATTTGTCCACGTGCATCGGAGGATGTCAGCAGTCATTATTACCATTCTCAAACGAGAGCGCGCTGCTATTTATGGATTCACTCGAACTCTGGGATCAAACCGACCATCAATAAGAGGAAATACTAGCCCCGGCTTTCGTATCTGCATTTTTTCGTCCAGTCATTATAATATCTTCACAAACTACCTGATAAACATTCTTGGATAATAAATAACTAAATTTTGCTATTCCAAAAGTTTCCTCGTGAAGCGACTAAAGCCACACAAAAATAAAAACGCAACTTTAAACATTTTTGCCCCTATGCAAAATTGTACATTGTCGAGTGTCCTTTTCAATTTTTTCATCACATAAAAATTTTATAATAAAATTAAGTATTGTCAAAAAAATGTATTTAACTGCCAGATTGTGATTATACAAATGCCGATCTTTTTTTCGTGGTAAAAAGGGTTAATGAATATTTCTCATTGCATTCCCTCTAATTCGTGAGGTTGTAATGACTTGTATAAGTAAATAAATGCACAATATTATAACGGACATCGTTCGATGTAAAAAGAAAATAAGTAGGGTGAAAATAAGAAGTCGGGAGTCGACGCGGTGCTTATATTAACGCTATCACAGCAAAGAAGCGGGCTGCGCGACGTTACAGCGCGCGCACTCTTCAAAGTTGGCCCCTCTCTCGCTAACGTGGACGCTAACTTACGACAACTTATCGCTGCTTACTCCGCACAAACGTCGCTCGAGACTGCGATATATATCCCTACCACGCGAGGCTACACGGTGCGCTTCGGATCACGCACGCTAGCCTCCTATCCACACTATAGTGTGGCATAGCATACAACGACCTGAAGGAGACGAGCGAAGAATCGTTCGTACGCGAGGCGTAATGCCCCGCTCGTTGCCGGGCGTTGGTGTACATTGTATCCGTCCCTCCGTTCGTCCCGTCGTCGTGAGGCATTATGTATAAGACACATTCCACAATGCTCATGTATATACCGCGTTGAAATCGATATCCAGGTTCTTCCGTTTGTAACCTACATCGTGTCGCCCGACGAGAGACTGCCTCGTACAGTCGTTGTCAAAAAAAATATATATATATATAAGTATATATATCGCGCTGGTGTAAAATGGTTCGTTCATTACAAATTTATCATGGATCTATCCAGAAAATTCCGATAAAACATATCCATTGGAAAACAGAATACATATTTCGTGTGAATTAACGGACTTTGCATAAATGTAACCAAATATGGTACAAGGACACATTTCTCCAGTTTATATTAATTTTTCCTCATGCCTGCATAAGATGCAGCATTATATAAGATTTTGTATTTCGTTTGTACGATGAATTAAATTGTGCACTCGGGTTCACACAATCATTTACTTTGCGTCCTAATTCGATTTTTTTTGTCGGTCGCAATGCTTTTTTATTTGATTAAAAAAAATTATTTTACGAATACTTTCATAAAATGCCAATGTTTTATTTTTTATGCGCGCATAGAGTATAATTTTGTCGCATAGCAACGAATAAAATCAATTTCCTTGATCCCTTAATCTTTTCGTCGAAGCTAGTAGCTCGAGAATTCTCGGTTGCAGGCTCGGCAGTCGGCACGACTTCGCCGTTCCGCCAATCCGGTCGCCTCGCTAATTTTAGCTCGACCGTGACATCCCACCGGCGCTTCGCTGCCCCCCGAGACTCATGCGAGTGCACCCGCGCTCGCGATTGTTTTCGGAACTGCACAGGTGTCCCTCTCGAGCTCGAGCTCGCAGCTCGCCAACGAGTTTCTCGAGCCGGTAGATTGATTTTCATCGTTGTAGTTTGACGAATTATCGATTCGATCCTAGAGCTCGTAAATTCGAGTGACTAAGAGTTCGTTGTATTAATTGTTTCGTCCCAATTCACACGTTCGATGCGCCGTCTTACGGTAATATCACGAAAACGTCGATGCGCCTGATGACTTCGCGCTTTTCCGTTCGAGTAACTTTGCCGAGTGAACGTGTGCCCGCGTGAAACACGATCGGTGCTCTCTAGGTATACAGTAACCGTGAAAGTACCGAGAAAGTCGGGCCACCGCTACACACAGCTTCAATTACAAATTCGAGACGTATTTATACATGTATTCCCCTTGCAATGCCGCGCAATGAGAGACACTTAATGATCGTTTATAGGCGGAGTCTTGTTTTCATACTTTCAATGAAAGTTTCCGAGGTGCGCTGTCAGTAGTTCTGAACTTACGGAATTACCCTCTACATTAACATACGATAATTGAAATTTATAATCATCATCTCGTTATCGTGTCTCCTCATAATTTTATTATAATTGTATACAGCATTTTGTACAGCACTGTTAAAAATACAATGAAAATATTTCAACAAACGAATTATAGTAAATAACTGTACATACATATTTTGTACATTTTAATATACACATGTATATTACAGGAATTATATTTTAGCGGTAACAGGTCAAAAATCGCCTAAACCAAACAAACAATAATAGTCACGGAGTGACAACATATTTTTTGGGGGCTCGCCTAAAAAATTGCTGTGGCGATAGCAATTTTGTTGGTACAGCAAACGATATGCTATCACTAGTCGGTTATTTTTTTCCACGCAAACGCCAACAATTGTTTTTATATTTGGACTGTAGAACTTTAAAATAAAATTGAATTGGAACAGAAACTTATATATATATATATATATTTTTAGGTTGTTACATGATTGTTTTATTGCGACATGCAGTCGATAAAAATGTTCGTTTGTCTATTATCTCCTAAACCACACATCAGGGTTTCGTGAAACTCATTTCACATAATGATATTTATGATGCCCTATATTTTTTGAAAGATAGCAGACCCTTAACGAAAAGCTTGGCGCGAGAGCAGTCGAGTAGTAAAACACGCGCCGCTGGAGTAAGTTTTCTGCGATAAAAGAGTAAATTCGAGCGAGAAGTATATTTAGAAATTATTGGCCATCTATTTCATATCACATCCTATAGAACTTTTGAGACACTATAAGTAGGTATGCGCTACTAGTTACTACAGTTTCTTTCTCGCTTCTTCGTGGAACTATCGGCCGCCTTCTGGAACTCATAACTATATACTTGATCCAGGCCAGATAAACAGAACATGGTGTATTCGAAAATAGTCACTCGCACTCACTCGATGTGCTGCAGCGTATACAACGCCAAGCTACAAAATATATACATACATACGCACACAAAGAGAGAGAGAGAGAGAGAGACAGAGGCCGAGAGACTTCGATATTAGTCGCGTGGCGACGAGAGCCTCATTCCTCTCGTCCGCAACGTTCCGTCCTCGACTGGAAACGATATGGTGAACCTTCGCGAGCGTCTCGTATGTTTACGCGCGCGAGGCAGAAAATCCGAATGCCACGAGTACACTTATACATCACGTTCGTTCCACGAAAGTCTTGGCTTTGTATGTAAGTTTAAACTCGTCGCGAGCTTAACATTCGTCAAATAAACGTTTTGCTGAATCGTCTAGCACACTTTACACGTGTGCGTCGCGTCTCATATTCGATATAATAATTGCATAAGCTTCTGACAGTCTCGTTCGCGCAACGCTTAAGGTAAATGGAAAAATTAAAGCAGCCAGTGTGTGGCGAAAATATATATATATATATTTGGAAAATTAAATTCGCGCCAGACGTTGAATTCGACAGTTCTATATTTAGAAATCCTTCGAGACACTACGCTACTACGGTCGTCCAGAACGAAGCATCGGAGACTCTCCGCTTGCATGCCATTCTCAAGAGCGAGTATGCGGTGGCGAGCGCTGAGCGAGGGAGGGAGCGAGACTCTCCGAGAGTCGAGATATTTAGCGTTGAAGCAGTTTATAGCATTGCGAGAGCGCGCTTCGCCACGCTCCAGCAGCATCGGCAACAGCCCACTGCAACGTTCGCAGCGGTGAGAGCTCGAGCAATATGCTATCACGTCGGGCGCCCGCGCCCCCGATGACTCTTCTCACCAGCAACGCGCGCATCTTTGGCTTTGCAACAAAAACAGAGCTCTTCGCTGATCTTCTCGCATCTCCATACATCCGCGCAGGCCTTAAATAACGCGTGTATATGATTATCATGAGTTGTGAATGCGCTCGAGCGGCAGCCTACGTCACCTCGCCTACGTTTTCTTCATAATTCTGTCCTTACTATGTATAGCATTGTGGTACTTGCTCTCAATTTTACGAAATCCATCGCTTCTTCTCATTTATATCATAAATTATCATAATCAATTATCAATGTTGAGAATTTCCCATTAATAATTTTTTTTCATAAAGTAAATCAACTCTGATTTAAAAAATCTTCGTTCGCTAATTTTTCCGCTACTCTCTTATTTTATGATTTGGCATATTATTTCGATTTAATAAATATTCCGAGTTAAAGAACGACGACCCACAAAAATGGTCGCGTGCGTTGCTAAAAAAAATCGTTCCGTAGTACTGTGTTTGAGAATTGGGTGAGTGATTTTTCTGAGGAAGAGTGAGCAGATTGACTGGCACCTCCCAGCGATGAGTTCGTTTGGATAAGTCACGAAGATAAAAGTTTTCAGGTCACCGGAAATCGCCGGGTGTAAGAACTTACGTATCAGGCGAGGCGAGCAGACGCTGCTATAGCTATAGCCATACGGGGTACCTATTTATATGAACGCGTTCGCGTTCCGATACACTCGGTGTTGTTCGTACGGCGTGATTGCGATGTAGGCCCCGCGTAGAATTTCTCACAAAGCCCGAGACCAGTGAGAAGCGAAGGGACTTGTTGACCACCCGATTGTCAACGCGCACGTCGTACCATCGGGACAATAAAAATTCGAGGCGGTGGCGGCGTCCAAGTGGCGAGCACGGCGTTGGACCAAGCGCTGCGGGTACGAGTGATAGTCACTTCCGTTCCAATTACAAATCGGGGGATTTGACTGAGGCGCGGCTCATCGGGCTCGTCTTAATAATTTCTCGTGCACGAGCGTCGAATCTCTTTCCCTTCATTCTTCAAATTCTCTACGAAATTGAATCGACAGAAATGGCCGATCATAATAATAATTATATCTCGTAGGACTTTGAGGGTTCATATAGTATTTTTTAACGGAATTAATATAGCATTTATACGGTTTCAAAAATGGCAATTTTTTTTAAATCTCAGACACTCTATCGACTTCTTTGGCAGCTGAGTAAACAGTCGATGACCAATTGACCTTGCTCAATATTCGTTGTTATTACTATATTAACCGAGGAAATTGAGGATTCGGCGAGTTGTAAAATACAATTGTCATTTTCTGCGGTGCGCAGAATAGCCAAGCGGTACACTACGGCCAAACGTGTGTAACTGCATCAGCAGCAGCAAACCAAGTCTTTCTTAGCGGAGTAGAGAATTACGTACCATCTCGGTTACCTTCGTGAGCGTAACATAATACTCCAGTCTCCGCTACTGCGTCCTTACCGGGAAGCAAAAGGCGGCGACGACGACTACGGCGACGAGAGGGCAACCCGCGCGCACTGCGCAGCGAGAGACAAGCACATATACATGTATATATAGATATATGAAGTTGCTAGACGACTGCATGCGTCCGTATGTACTATCGCGCAACGAGGTGTACGTGCTCGGGAACACATAGCGGTGCAAACGAGTGAGGGAAAAAGACGCTAAAGCAGAACGAGTGAGAGTTGAAGAAAATGGGGGAGGAAACCTAAAACACACAACAATATCAAGCCACCTTCAAAAGTATTCCTCTTTCAACATAACAGAAGCTTTGCAAGAACATAAATGCAAATAAATCTAGAGAAACGAAAGTCATAACTGAGACACGTAATATCACCCCGAAGTCGCAATTTTGACATTGTCATTAATTCAAACCAAACAAAAAAATGTTTTTCTTCGCCAGGATCTATTAATACACCGACAGCTAATATTTTTCGCTGGACTTGCTAAATTTTTCTCCTCAGTCCACAAATACATTTCCCAGATTCACAGATAATTCCCACAGATAGTTTCCCCGGCAAAAAATATTTGGCTATGGATAACAAATGATTTTTCTTCCGGGTTTATATTCACGATTAGAAGGACGAGGATGGAAATATTTTTAAAACCCTATATAACGGTTGGTAAATATATCTTCGAGCAGTACTAAATATGATTTCACGGCTCACAGCGTTTGCGAAAATTATTTTGGTCCCTTCGTGGTTTCTAGCATGAATGAGTAAATCGTTAGTGCCCAATAATGTTTTTTTCAACCACCCTAATTTTGGATTAAATAGAAGGGAAGATGGAGAAATGAGAGTCGTAAATAAGTTGGCGACGTTAGTGATACTGATGTACAGAATCTACGCATTATATATATATATATATATATATACAACGCTGCACAGTGTATCTGATATACACAGTATGCACCATACCTACAGTTATAACGCCGACGATGATAATTAGGAGTGCTTGGTGGTGAGCGTCAAGATGCTCTCGATGATACCGTGACTGTTCTCCCTGTTTAGCATGACGTAAGCGCGAGCTCGTATGTTAATCTTGTACGTGTTATTCGCGCATAAAGCTTCCTCGGATCGTCCATCACCTATAGTAGTCGCGCGCCCGTTCGCTATAGACCCGGCTATATTCACGTGACACACTCGACGTCAACTAGCCGCGAGTTATACATACGGAATGGCCAAGGCGGACGTCTCTCCAGCGGGTATTAAAGCGACGTAAATACGTACACTGTGTGTATACGCTCGGCGGGCGCAAAGTACACAAATAATTCTTAGAATAATCGCGATAATACGACGAGAGCCCAGTGAGCTAGTGAAATAGAATTTCCAATGTAAGTGTATCAGAGTATATAACGTCTGCAGAGCTTCGAAGTAATATTAATCAATTGTTCGTACTTGCAACGTTTGATAATATTGTAATTCGTCTTCGTTGTTAAAAATATTTTTTATCATTCCGTTTATCACTGGATTTGATTCGTTATCTGACATGTCACATTCGCTGTAAGACGCGTTCGTGTGTCCCCCTGAAAGAAATAAACGACGGATCGTAGAACGTACCGAGCGCCGCGTCGACAACGCGAATCGGTCGAGGCGCGGGCACGGCTTTCCATCGAAATTCAACGGGGAATGCGCGAGATTGTACGAAACTGTATATTAGCGCCGCTCGTGTATACGCACAGTGGTGCGCGACAACTACCGTTGCATAAGCATATCTCGGCTCGCAAATTCCACGCTGTTGCTGCTGTTTTGCTACTGCTGCAGCCTTATCGCTTATCGTTTGGCTTAGTTTTCTTGCTTTTTTTTCTTCTTCTCTCTCTCTCTCTCTCTCTCTCTCTTTTGCTGTTTTTACGATTCACGTGCTCTCTTGATGGTCACGGTGAACAACGAACTATTAGCTTATTGTGCGCAGCAACTATCCGGAAAAATTTAAGCATAGAATGTAATAGGAAAATCATTGACAGCTGTCAAATGTGCGTATTATTGTTTATTCGATTATTTTTTCTTGCTGTATTTTAGGGCTAATATTAATAATACTTGAAGGTGAATGGTGTGAATGAAATTTTTTTTTATCGCCCTTGATGATTTTATCGTAATAAAGTTTTTAATTTAATTCCATAGAAATCGTTTGTTCTATGGTTTTCAAGTATGTGAATATTAACTATTAATTGGAGATTCGAAACATACACTGAAAACGGTGGAGATATCGTTGCACAGATTAAGGAGTTGAAGGGCGGATTAAATCCTTATAAAACTCCGTGCCGGTCTTAAAGTATTTATCTTCTGTCGGACAGAACGAAGCCGAATATCTGCTATTCGCAAAACTATACTGTAATATCGTTCGGCATAGCATCATCCGTTTTAATTCCCAACTAACCGAGGATACAAGTTTTAGCGTTACATCCGACGATCATCAGGGTTTGCAGTTTGTAAGGGCACATATGGCTTCCTGACGGTACCTTAACAAAATCTGTGCATCCCGGCAAAAATAAGTTTTCTTACCTCGAGTACCTGCTAAATTATTTCAGAGAAGCCCTTACACGTGTACTATTTTAATCTTCGAATTTCGCCATTTTTTTATAAGCAGTGAATAAAATCTATAAAACTATGAAAATTCGTGGTTATGGGTGAAGCGGAAATATCAATTTTTTTTAAATCGAGAAAACAACCCTCCGCCCTTACATGATATTTTGAACGCATGGAATTCTTTGTTTGGTTTTCCTTGTAGTTTATTGTCCTTCTCGCCCTATCGATTTTTCAGACTTCGGGATGGGTATGGTACAAAAAAAAAAAAGACGACGCACACCAACGCAAATTCATGGGAGCCGTTCTTCACTTCGTGTAGGGGAACGAGAATATAAACGTTCTTTCGCGGAGGGCGGTTCGGCGTTGAGGGTCAGCCAGGACCGAAAGGTTACGTGTCGAGGCTCGCGCGTAGAGTCTCTTCTATTTCGTCAGCTTTGGTACGTGCAAAACGCTGCTAGAGATCGATCGAGACGGCGGCTCACTCCACCCGCTCATCACTTATTTACGCCTTCATTACTGTAAACAATACAACTCGCCCGCGCCCTCTGCCCGACTGTCTCGTGCAGACCTAGGGTATCTCAGGTTTCATGTCTTTTTCTTTCACCCCCAATGTACGTACTGAGCCACAACGACAAGAACCGCTCCCCCTTCCCTCGCTCTCGTTTCGCACGCTCATAAAGCGTCGTTCACCGAGGGAGCTCATCGTTTCGAGCCGAGTTTCATCCAGCTAACCACCCGGTAGCATCTAGCCATTCAATATCTTTATACACACACACACACACATATATATATACCATACATACGTCTGCATACATATGACTACAGACTTATGTGTACTTAACGAAAAAGGCTCTTCATTGCCTTCATTCATCTCCCAGTGTATAGCGCACCCACAAAAAAAAAAAAAATACCACGATAAATCGTTCCGACCGATTTATTTGAATGAAATATACGATTTTTCCGTAATAAATACAATTTTACTTTCAACAAATAAATATCTAAAGTTGATACGATTCTTTTGTTGGCATTAGATTTGATCGAAATAAAATTCTATTAGTGATTAAATAAATTCATTATTCGAATGCTATAGCAAAACAGGATTTCCTTTAGATGATCAATTCATTTTATGCAAATATATCGTGAATCGTTTAGAATAAGTTTTATTTCACAGGTGTAAAATTTTATTGGTTTTTAATAGCTTCCGTATTCGATTCGAGTTAATTTATCAAGCCGATTTCTTTGGTTTTTTTTTTTTAATGGTCTCATTTGATAGATCGTTAGTTTGGATTTTTACTTCATCGAGGATATCTTGTTTTCCGGAATCTCACGGGGGGATATCCTGTACAGAGGCGACTAGCTTAGCGGGGAATATTCAAGCACGACGGCGACGTGCAGCTATCACTCGCAAAGAGTGCGCCCGAATCTCGACTCGTGAAATCGAGCCGAGCGTATGGAAGTCGCGTGAAAGCCACCTGACTAGGCCGTAGCATGCCACACAGTGGTGCCGCGGTGGTATATATAACCAAAGGTGGGTTAGGTGGGTAGGTAACGTTTTCAATTAAAACGCTGACATCGCCGCATTGCAGCATTCGTTGGCTTATGTGCAGCGTCTCCACATTCCCCAGGCTCGCCACCACGAGAAAGCGCGAGAGAGAGAGAGAGAGAGAGTGTGTGTGTATCCGGGCGTAGTGGTACCTCTGCTCTGTCTCTATATCCTCGTCGTTCTCGCACGCTACATGTACCCTACCAGCAGCATACACATCCCCGTCCTTCTCGTTCTCCATCACGAGGCTTTGTCTCCCCGTGCTTTCCCTCTTCCCCGCTTTCCTCTTCGGTTTCCCCTAACGTCCCTTTCCTTTCCTTTCGTTTTCTCCGCGCTCCCTCCGCTCAACGTTGCATACACTAGTGCTATACTTTCTGAAACGTCGTCGGCGCCGACGACGACGACGACGACGCCATCGCCTCAACCCTATTGAAAACGATGAGTAGAAACTCCGCACGCACGAACCCATGAGAATCGATCGTTTCATGCAGGAATATATGTTCTTCTTTGGATCCTAACGCAACGTACGGCGCGGCTATTCGAGGAAATAACTTTTTTTTTTTCCTTAGTTTGAAAAATAAATAAAAATGTTTTTATAATTCTATGTAAACCATACGACGTTTAACAGAGCGGTCGAGTTATAGCTCGTTGCGGTCTCGGGGCAGCGCTGCGTTACTCAAATACTCTCGCGACGCCGTTGAACAACGCGCACATGCATATCTACGTACGCGCTGCGTGACCAACACCATACGCACATGGAGCATGGCGCGGAGACAGTACCGACTGCTTCGTATGCCACGGAACCGGAAGTGGTCACGACTCCGCTTCCGCTCTCGCTGCACGGACCCACGAGAAACTATCCAACCCAGCCCTGGTCCCCGACTGGACGATCAGACAAACGCTCAGACCTCAGACACAGAAGGTTTTGATAACCTTCATTGATGCCGAGCCCAGGACTATGTGAAAATACTCTGACTTTTCTGCAGTTACGTTTTACCGGCATTCCTTTGATTTAGCATTTTGCATGAGTCAATATAGCTCGTCGTGAGAAAACTTTCTCCGGGGCTTTGAGTAAAAACTGCGGCAAAAAGTTGATTATCAACTCTGCGTTGTATATTCTGCATATAGAATTAATGACAAAACTTTTCGAATCACTTTTTCTTTTAGCATCGACTATTGGAATAATTTTAACAGGTTCTATAAGAGAAGTTTGTAAGATCGCATCCAAAAAAAAATGAAATTAGGTAATTCACCTCAATGCCCATAGGGATTTTTTTTTTTTTTTTTCGCGAATAGTTTCACAAATGAACAATAGCGCCGATTTCTACCTCAGCATTAACGCCGGCCTCTGTGCAGAGTCACGAATGTGAGAGGCGGCTATTTTCTCGAGACAGTTGCATCCACGCCAAGTCCTAATGTATTTTACATCTTATTTCTGCTGAAGGCTCGACCCGTACGTTCTCTTACAATGTAAAGGAGAGTGTCACGGTTCGTTGATCTCTCGCTACGGTTCGAGTCGGAAATGTGTAGTGCCTCCTCCCGGTTTCCTCGCAGTATCCATTGCGTGCACAATGTTGCCAACACGTGAAGCATAAATGAGTATGTAGAGACTACTCGTTGCTTCGCCATCGATTATTCCAAAGCACCGAGCGTTGACATTGTTGCACAGTGATCTTATAGCGCGCGGGCTGAAGAGAGGGAAAATTAATCGATTTCCCCTAACTAGCTTTTCTAAATATGTTTGCCTTGTAATTAGATCATCTTCCGAGCGCTGTTACCAATACTCGTTACAACATTGTCGCTCGGTGCTTCTGAGAATAATCTCGCGTGCATTCTGCGACGGCCTTTATACCAGTGCTTTTGCTTCCGGTGTCGTGACGTAGGTAGGTATCTTCTAGCTAGCCCGTATGGCCACGGGCTATGTGTCACGAGGCCGGAGAACCATCACCGGAGAGACCCACCTTCTTATATTGTATATTCACTCAGAAAAGAGCGCAGTGTCTTTTGTTCCCTCTCCTTTTCATTCTTCTTCTTCTTTTTAACCTCTGTATGCCTCATGTAAATGAACGAGTAGAATGTCGTACAAACTCATCTCCGAATTGGGTTATGGAATGGCCGGTTGTTTTTCAAGAACAGTCGAACGTATATGTTCGGCAATTGAAATTGCCATGTTGAAATAATATTTCAAAGAGCAATTTGCAAAAACACAATTGCTCGTACTCGTAATATTGAAATTTGTTGTCCAAAACACGTCGCGCCGTTGATTTCGTGCCCAGGACTGCACTGACTTTGGCAGATTAAACCTGATATTACATACAGTTTTTTGGTGTTGCTGCAAATTGAAATTCCGATCACGCCGAGCCATCAGCAGTGGTAACAGCAACCCGGCGTATAGGTAATAGCTCGCAGCATTCATCCGCCACAAATTTGGACAGAGTAGTGGGATTATTCAAACACAATTCTCCTGATTCATAGACAGCGTATAACGGAGTGGTTTGAGCTCGATTTTCGAACGGATATATAATACTGTGCTCTGGTCTATAGCTATCTAGTTACAGTCGGTATGCTTGTACAAACAATGTGTCAATATATAGTGTTCTCGTATAATCATAAATCGACGCATTAACTCTCGCATCGGCGTCGATACGCGGATAGGCGTATACAGAATATACTACCGTAATGCATTATGTGCACACAAATACACCTGTGCGTAGGTTATTGGCATCTCCACCTCGATGGGCTTTCTCGGTACCATTACTTTACGATATTCCATGAATAAATTAACACAATTTCAAACGGCAATACAACATTTTACGCAGCGCTCTTTTTTTTTTTGTTGTTTAGATTACAATTTTTTATTTCAACTCGTACCACAACTGTCTACAATTTGATGACATTTTGAGCCTTCTTTCTAAATGCAACAGCTCTTCTCAGGAAATCTAAATGAATTTTTTATTTTTCTTCAAATTAAAAGGCATGATGTGATTGTTTAAATCATTTTTTACACCTCGTAAATTATTAGAACTTGTTTTAGATGTAAATCATATCGCGAGAAGGGAGAATAGATTGATTAAAAAAATGTTTAAAGTTAAAAATAAAAAAAGGTTAGATAGATCGGTGGCCTCGGTGAGATAGAGCGGACGGGCCGATTCCTTTGGGACCATCGAGTCCGCGCGTCGACCGCGAAATGGGGTTGAACACGCCAGGGCTGCTGGATCGTTCCACAGAGGCAAGGAGAACGGGAGCGGTGAAAGAGGCGGCGGGCTCTAGCGTGGGATAGATATAGAAGGGGTAGTCAGGTGGTTTATAGCTCGCGCGGATGGTACGGTTATATGGAACACGGTAAAAGAGACGGCGAGGACGAGGACGATGAGACGTGGAATGGAGGAAGCCCGGAGGACGTAGGGCACCTCGACGCCTCGCTAATGCAACGTGACGCGATACCATGGCAAACGACCGACGCCCAGCACATCGTGTCAGTACAGCCGAGTCCTTGCTCGCTCTCTCTCTCTCTCTCTCTCTCTCTCTCTCTCTCTCTCTCTCTCTCTCTCTCTCTTTGTCCCTTGCGCATACCTTGAAAAACGTGGAAAAATCCAACACCAACAGAGACGAAGAAGAGAAAGATGGAGCGAAAGCCACCAGCAGGCCACTATCCAGCAGAGTTGGCTGGAAAATTTTAACCAATATAAGAGCGGAGAGCCAGCAGCGAAAACCCGGTGGAAATTCACCTCGTGTATCTCGATAACCGACGACGACGACGGCGACGACGCGGACGTTATCCAGCCAACGTCGTTCCACTCCCTTGTCATCTCGTTCTCTCAGTCTTTTCGTTTCTCACCTCGTCCTACAGATTTTCAAGAGGAAAAGCTCAGTAACTGAAACTAATTTACACTCGACTGGTTTAATTATGGCTTTTTTTTTCGCCCGCATGTTTGTGCTTCTATGTGTTATGTTATAGCGAATCGAAAATCTAAATTAAGCACAATGCAATAGCCGGCGAATACAGAAAACCCAAAGTTTGCTTAGATGAAAAAGTGTTATTAAGTCATGAAATTGTACTGCGCATGCGCGATTTGAGGTTCGTCGCGCATGCCTATTCGTCATTAACTAAAAATCGGTCAGATCGCTCTCACATTGCAAGCCCATAATCGGCCCATTTCAGCGAAGACGAAAAAAAAAAATCGATTCCATTTTTTATTACTCTGTAGTTGCAACTATTCGCTCGACAAAAAACGTTTCGACGATAGATCCAAATTTTGAAATTATATTTTTCCAAATCCAATATTAATTTCATACAATACGCTTATCATAAAAAATGGAAAAGTATAATTTTCCCCGAAAAGTATCGTATTTAAAAAAATCGGCGTACAAATAAAAAACAACTTAAATTCTTCGCAACAAAAATCATGGTTGCCATTCAAATATGATTTTCGATTGACCCGAAAATTTGCTACTGATCCAATAAACACTAATGCATATGCTAATGCCTGCGGTGGTTTTCATCAATAGCAACATTTTTTTCTGGTGATCGAAAGGACAAGCTAGCGAAGGTGGAGCTGTCGGTAGATATTCGAAAAGGTGCGATCATGGCGGAAGGTATTGACTTTCCCGAAGGGGGTTGCGCGCGGTCCACCGTCTTTCCTTCTCACTCCCTCCTTCTCGATTCTCGGGGGGTAGCGTGATGATGAGATCTCTCGGGGCGCGCGCGGACTGCCTACTCTGCCGTATACCCTGGCTCCGGTATACCTACTGCGGACCAGCTCGCTGCTTGAGAAGGATGTAGTAGGTGTAGTAGGCATCACCGATCTCGCGCTTCGAATGTAGGTGTCGTCGTAGGACGCTTGCGGTCGGTGAGTGCGTCAGCTGTCTCACTCGGTTCAGAGCCAGAGCCTCGCTCTCGTGGCGCGAATAAAACCGGGGGTGGATTGCCGAGCTTGCTTCTAGAGGTGGAGTAAAGCTATCCGGAGACATCAGTGTTGGCAAGCTGGATGAGTGTGTGTATGGGGCGAGGGGTGAGGAAAGAGGGTGTGGGGAGGCTGATGGGTTTGTAGTAAAGTTGTAGGAAGGTCTGCCAAGCCCCAGATCCTGCAGAGCCTCTTGCTATCAGCAAGGCTGCTGGTCGCTGACGCAAATCCTGGACGACTTTTCCGCAAGCTTGTTTAAACGTTGAATATTATATAGTTTTTTTTGTTTTTTCTACTCCGAGGAATCGAATTACACTGAGCTCACTGTAACGTCCGAGAGGAATTCACAAAAGTTGTCTTTTCATTTTTCACTGTTTTTGAAGAATCCGCCAACGTGTTTCACACAGGAAATGACAGTCAAAAAATTAGGATGCTGCGGGAAAAAGTTGGCTGGAAGAATTCCAAAACATTTATGGTTTGTCCGTCAAAAATTGAACTGGATATATACCAGCTGGCAGCTTTGAGAAATATAACTTTCGGGGTGAACTCGTATGTCACTGAAAAATTGGGTCCACGTGTCCTGATCCTATCTTCCCATAAACTGCTATTTTCAAGATTTTCATTTTGAACATCTCATCCGGAGATTCATTCTCTCTCCGTCTCTGTTCTTTCATTTATTTCGTAAAAATAGAGACACACCATTAGGTTCTTACAGACCCTGGCTTAAATTTAAGTTGGAACCTGCGGATGAAATGACCTATGAAATTCGATATTAAGTGCGAACTTCGGGTCAAACTTGGGAGTGGACAAATTCGAGCCTCAGGTGCACTTATTATAGCGTTTACCCGCAAATAGAACCACAATAGGCCATCCAGAAGTAAGGACTGTATGGCGAATGGATATGACTTTCCATCCTCATCTCAAGAGAAGACGCAAGAACCGACAGAGCGACCCATAAACTCCATCAGTTTACTGGCGGCACGATGGCTTCGTGTCATGGCGTATGCCATGGGTGTGTACCAACACCAGAGAGAATAACATATCCCTCTGCGGTATATCTCTCGTTCTCTCTCCCTCTCCCCCACCCCTTCGATTCTCATCCTCTCTCGTGGGCAATGGCGTCGAGAACCCGACGACCCCGAGGCGCGAGAAGAGCCATCGAACTTCCGCATTCTCCCCGCTTGCCACTCCGTTCCATACCTCGTTCAAAAGCTACTATACGCCATACGCTATTTTCCTATATATATATATATACACACACTTCTTCCCAAGCTCTAAGAATACTAGCAGTGTGGTACATATGCGCATCGTTCACTTGAAAGTCTTCAATCTCCACTGGTGCTCGTTTATACGTTATCCGTATGGGCTGCTGGCAAAAGTACAAAAAGACGAAGAAATTCCATAGCGAGAAGCTCCGAGAAACTCGGCGTTGGTGCATCAGAGCAAGAGCGGCGGGCACTATAATACGCGGAGCGCGCAAACGAACCTCCGAGACTCTCCAGTGGCGAGTTCCTCGAGGGCAGTAGTAGTAGTAACGGACGATACGTTAGTTCGTAGTCAGCCAGAGGCGGATAAGTCACAAGCGAGTGAAGAATCTGCGGGGGAACGGGAGAGAGAGGAGCGGCGCGGCGCGCGCGTGCGGCAGTCTATCCACTCTTGACTGGAAGCAGAGTGAAGGGCTGCTGTGTTCTTTCGCGGGCGCCCAACGCTTCTCTTCTCTCACCGGTATCTCAGCGCGCACCAGCAGCAGAAGCACCGGCTATGGTGCGGCGCAGAGAGACGCTCGTGATCAATGCTGCGGCAGCGCTAATTAATTAACATTCCCTCACCCGTAGGCTTCGCTCGGCACGGACACGCCTACGTGAATAACCCTCTCGTGACTTTAACGGCTAGCGTTAGTTACATGGGCTCTTCGTGCTGAGAACAGAACGGAAAGTCCTCGCTGTGTCCTCGTCACGAGAATATTATCCACCTCTCACGGTTATTCTCTTTTCTCCTTTGTACTAACAACCGCGCGACTAGCTTCTCTCTCTCTCTCTCTCTCTCGCGGCTCATGCCACCAGCAGACCAATGATCGTAATTTCAACTGCTGTTACGTATATCGGAGTTACTGGGGAGCCAGCGAACCGAACGAAAAGTCCCGTATCCCGCATTCCTCACGGATAGATGAATCTGCAATGGTTGCACATGGAAATGGGACGATTTTTCACCAACCTCGGCAATCTGCCGACGCCCCGAGCTTTGTAAACCTCGGCGTTTTTTTTTCGGCTGTTTACTGAATTTTTTCACTCAACACATTGGCAAAATATTCATGCAAATAAGGTATTCAGAAATGTAATAGAATGAAGTCGGCGTGTAAACCGCGCGAATGCTTGATACTATTTGTATATCTCTCGTATAAATGCTTCGATAAATGTGCCGATAAATGTCCGTCACCCGTGCATAAAAATGTTGTTGATTTTATTCCACACCATTTTTTTTTCTCCGATTTTGCTATGGTACATTATCTTACCATTCGAAATGTGTAAAATTGTCGAGGTATTCAAAGTGCATTCCAAATAAATTTCAATTATATTTTTATATCATTTTTTCCATGACATTAACCTTGATTTTTTTTTTTTTACTGTAATCTTGTACCCATGACAGTTAGTCATCGATCGAAACGCAAAACGCCGCACCGTAGTTGCATCTATATCATAATAAAATTCAAGCACAAAATCAGACCAGAATTTGCTCTACTTGCTCTCTTCGCGCAGTCTCTGTATAACTATTTCACTAAGCAATCCCTTTTCGCACCGGGTGATATGGGCCTCTTTCGCTCTCTCCGTCTCTGGTCTGAGCTCCCGCGACCACCCACCTCTCGTCCACCCCCGTAGACATCCACTCCCGAACCCCTCGCCGCACCCACGAAAGATTAGATCGCGCGGCCCATCCACCGCGTTTGTCGCACTCGCTCGCTTGTTCCTCTCTCTGTTCTTCGGTCGATATCCAACTCGACTCCCCAAGGAGGACCGTTGACCAGCAGCCGAAGAGGAAACCAGCAAACTTTGTTGTAAGGATACGAGTTCACGTTTCTCTTCACCCTGCACCCTATCCTGCACACACTCAGATACAAACGCGCACACGCACACGTCTACCCGTGAACACATTTCATACCTACGTCTTCTCCTGAAACATCCTGAGTCGAAACAATTTATTCCCGTGCCCACGAAGCGGAAATAAATTTTAGACGTGAGCATATATTCATATATACTCATATCATTTTGCCGAAAAATAATTGACAATCAACAATGTATTCAAGATTTTCATTATCCATCGCGAATTAATATAACAATTTTTTAAATCAATCTCAACTCTATAATAGTTAACTTTGATATAAATTCTATTATTTTACTTTATTACCAACTTCATTGTTTCTTTTGTTTCTTTTTTTAAATTGTGAAAAGTGTAAAAATATAAAAATGAATATTGTGGGTGGAAATCTAGAATAAAAAATAGCCGGATGCCCCTAGGCAAAAAATCTGTGTTTACGGGTCAGCGGCTCATTTTTTTTTTTTTTTTCATAGAATATCAGAATTCAAATAGTTGCGAATGTGAACTTATGCAAAAGATATTGCATTGATAAAGTTAAATCACAACTTTGTTGTTTTTTTTTACCCAGCGCCTTTTTCTACTTTGCGTAACCGAGTTTGACGGATTCTGCGATACACGATCCAGCCAGCAGTGCAGTGCAGATATGCAGATATGATGCAAGAGACCAAGTGGAGTGTATAGGAAGAGGGAGAGTTATAGAACTGATCGATCGCCGGGTGGCGAGCGTGGCGTACAGACGGCGGCGCGTGCATTGTTCGACGAAGCGTTTGGCGTAGGGTGGTTTTACTAATTGGCGCCGAGCATCGATTACCGCGCCAAGTCCCGACCGAGAGTACTCCCGTTCAACCCCTTCGTCACCGATCCCCTTCGTCCCGCCACGGTCTATATCACGGTGAACCCGATTAAAGCAACCGTACAATATTAGTTCGACGTTGGAGTCGCGGTGCGCGTAAACAAATTAACGACAACCGCTACGGTAGGTAAACCGCAGTCGTCTAATCAAAGAAAATACGGTGAAACAGACACGCCAGTAGAAATCACCACCGAGGCCATTTGGATCAATTTTGACACTTCACTTTTCAACAATTTAGTGAATGCATGTACATCAATGGAATATTTTTTTTTCTTCACTCTAATGGATTAACCATGTGTTTCGCCAATCCAATCACGTTAACGGGAAAGAATTCCTTTTCGGGCGAAATCGACAAAATAATTTTTTCGTTTCAACTTTGAGCATTTTCGTTAGATTAAAAAATATAAAAAGTAAAAGAGGCTTTGATTGCTCTCATGACATGAATTCAATATTGAATTCACAGAACATTATAGAAAATTTATTAGAGATCATGTATTAGCAAGGGACGAAGGTAAGAAAGTATTTGATTGAGAGAAAAAAAAAGTTTTTGGAGGTGTGATCCAACGAGCCCCGGTCTCTCTGTCGATATAGGTCAAAGAGGAAAAGAAGGTCAAATTTCCATCGCCTTTTCCGTTTGAGGTAATAATTGCCTTGAATCCAATGTTCTATCGTCAATGTTTGAGCGCAGTGTATCATGGGAGTTGAGAGCTATTGCGTTATCGTCCAAGATTAACGTGACGGGAGAGGCTTAAGGGTGAAACCGAACAGTAGGTCGAACTCATCATCGGTGCACCGTGGCGTTTAACGATTGTACATAGCGCACTGACGGAAACGCGCTATCGCTCGCGGCTACGGCGGCACAGAGCATGCCATAGCAAAGTCATTGTTTGTCGACTCGTCTCCGTTCGCATCGCTTGACTCGTCCTTCCTTCTCCCCCGTGCTCGAAACTGGGGCAAGTTTGCACGTCCGTCGTAACGGCGTCAGTGGTGGGCGGACCTTGTGTACGGCAGAAGTAGAAGCAGCAGCAGCAGCAGCAGCATAGCGGCCGTAGTAGTGGAGAAGGAAGAGGAAGGAAGGAAGGTAGAAAGGGCCGCGGGTCGATGGTCCGGCATTCATAATCATGAGCTCCTCGAGGCGCGCACAAGGGGTGCGGTCTTCCCCACCTCGGTTTTCTCGTCGTCTTTCGTCTCAGGCCGACTCCTTTACCCTGTTGCCGACCAAGAAGCCTCCCCCTGCACTCGTTGGCCTCCGTAAGCTTAGGGTGGTCGTTTCCGGACATAATACAACATAGCCAAAGGCGCTATTCACACTACACACTGATGCAGTTCACCGTTGACAATCTCTCCCTCAGTTTCGCTGTCCTCACCGGAACATAACGTCAACCACTACTTCCCTGTGTACCTCGGTGCACACACATATACGTATACACACTAACGAACGTCGAGAGCGTAAACAAAAGCTGCACCAACCGAGCCACAGCAGTAATTAATACACAGGGCGGCGTTGGCCTCGGTCGAAGCTGCTCAGGATGAAGCTGAGACTGGTCCGGAGCAGGTTACAACGTGGATAAGCTGTATGCGCGCGGCCCTGGGATATATGCAGGCTTGAGCTGGAGGGATAGTCGTTCTCGAAGTCAGATTTGATTAATGAGGAGTTTACCGGCGCCTCCGGCATTGTGTTGGCTAATTACGACCGAGTACATCAACTCTTGCTCGATCCTCATCCACGCTTGAGGACCCGCGTCATGCTTCCTCACTGGAATACTGCGGGCTGAAGTTCACGTTGCAACCGCAAACTAATAAACTATTTTATATCGGGTCTGCAATATTTTTACGAAGAGACTCAGAATTATTCAAACATAACAGCGCGACGGTGCCTTAGTAGGACCCGATCACGTGAAGGGTCATCGAATCTGACTGACGATTAGCCAAAGTTCGATGCCTAAGTTCGCAACACTGACATATGTGTTGAAAATTCGTGACCCCAGTTTCGGATAATAAGAGCGGCTGGATATTGTCATCGAATTTTGGTTCTGCGATGGATTATCAAGAACGACCAGCAAATGGTCGACCCTGTGAACCCATCATATTTGCATAGGTCAAGCGGAGGTGCCAGTGTTCGACCGATAATCGGTCGCCGCCGATTTTCAGTCAGAATTCAATAAAAATGTTAATGAGCAATATTAATATCGATGCGCACAAAATTTCAATGCTTCGTCGTCATCATCCCGGATTACCGTATTTTCGAATTTTCACCCTGATACATTGGAAGTCGCGTTATGAATTTCACATAACTTCTGTATCATTAGCTCTGCGCTCCGAGAGAACAAAAATACGGAATCTTCATTAGTGATGCCGGATGTAGAGTTGCAATTATTATACCGCAGTCTCCGATTTGATAATAAAATTACAAATAATTTGAAGAAATACAAGAACCCTTGAGCTTCTTGGCTCATTGTTCCTTTCTGTCTTTATATACGCTGACATGTCCAACCTTATCTCATTATCATCTCTTACAATGCAATGTCTCTTGCATAAAGCATTGACGTTTAGAGGATCTGTGTTATAGAAATCCTTCGTACGTACCTCGCGAAACCTTATATACTTTATACTGCAGCATATACAAGCATGCACCCTCTTGACTGCAATTTGCAGTGGGCCTGTACACCGCACCACCAGCAACGTCGGTCGGTTCCACTATCACGAATATGTATATATACGTCGTTGCGCGTATCAGACACGTATGGGAGCAGACAGAATATACAGAGCACTAAATGCCGCTATCGGAAATCGATATCGGAGAGCCGCAGCCAGTGCAGCCACTCTTCGTCGTTCCCGTTGGCTCTCTCACCCACGCTGCAGCCCCATCTGTATACTCATATCTCTGTCTATCGCTGAACGCCACTCTGTCCTCCTGCAGCACAGTAGCACTATATTTCCGTGTGGATTTGCGTGTGGAGCACACCTGAAGCTGATTGTGTGCCTATGTGCCGCCATCCACTCTCCCATACGTCTGCGTGCATTTGCACCTCCGTGTTACACACCCCGATGGACTTTCATAGATGAAAATGGATTTTTGGAAAAAAAAAAAAATCCGTCGTCGCGTACCTTTTTTTAAACGGCGCCTCTCGAGAGCGCTGCATCAGGTTTATTACTCTCGAACGCGCTTTTCTCTGCCCTTCTGACGCCGAATATATTTTCTTTATTCCCCCTCCCCTTTCTCTATTGTTTTTATAAAAATAAACGGAGAAATTTAGTACTCGAATTAAAGTGCCGAGGATGGAGAGTGTTTATTTTTATTTTTGACCCACTGAAAGCGCTTCGGGCAAAACGGATCAATACGATCCTTCGGAATTCACGTAGTCAATGCATTATTACCAGTATTGTCCTTCCTGTTTATTTCGTTTGTTCGGCACTCTGTGGAAACTCCATGAAAATCACGTGGCTATAGAATCTGGTCCAGATTCGTGAGGGTTTACCATAGCGTACGCATCGACAACGAGATTTGCGAACACACTGACTAGTCAACTAGTATATTGATCGACCCCGGTGCACGCAGCATCCACCCTCGTATAAACACTTGCTGAGGGGATAACGGGAGAGGATAGGGCAAGAGGGGTAGCCAAAGAGAAAGAGATCCGACGTTAGAATCGAGGCGAACACTCGGATAGGGTCACGGGCCATCGAACTGGTTTGAAATTTATGGAACATCGTTGAACGCTTTTTGTACTAAAAGTGTTTATGGCTTCCATCTGTCGATTGCTGTGAAATAATTTTGTTCAATCGTTGAAGAAATTCCATAAAATTTGATAATCATCACGAAATCGGTGGTTGTTTTGTTAGGAACTTTGATATTCGGGTAATCAATAATAGTGATCAGGACAAAGGCACATCGTGGTTTACTATATTGTATATACCGTAACATTCTCAAGCTTTCAAGCCCCTGCATGACATTCTCTAATAACCCTTTTGCCACGCGCCCTTTGTGTACGTCCGACCAAGAGACGCGCGAGACCCTCACGTTTACGCGCGCCGGCTTTGCTTCTCGTTCCAATTACGCTTAAGTACACACCGCTCGCTACAGTCAACCAAGATCGAGTCGACGTGTCTGACGAGCCGTAACTTAACTTCGACACTTATGAAAAAGGAAGTTCACTTCGCTGTAAATCTGCTAATAGCTCCGGTTATACACAAGAATCGATTCTCCGCGCATTCTATTATTTACAAACCCAGCAGATTGAACCATTCGCATAATTCAAAATGCAAATGAAAATGTAAATAATATTCCCGGTTATTCTTTAATCGTTTTATAATTAATCACAATAATTTTTTTTTTTTCTAAATTATACATCTTTTTATGCTGAGTTATGGTTGACATTTGATATCATCTTCAATTAAAATATCCGAATATAAATATTAAAAAAAAAAAAGTAACGAAATAGCTTTGGTATTGAATTTGTGCTAAAACAAGCCCGCAAAGTAGAATCTCGCAAATTGTAATCGGCAGATTAATCTCAAATCGTAAATATGTCGTGCGTTGTTGACATTTTTCACCGCTATTATCTTATGAACGATAATAGTGGGCTCGTAACTTTTGTCTCGTTGCACTTATACAAATATAGTATCACCCGAGGTTATAGACAGCCCGAAGTCGGCGAAACTCGTGCAACTCCATTGACGCTGGACGTACCATCGGCTCGCGGTGTACGACAATCGATCTTGGGTCGTGACACGCATTGTCCGCAGGTCAGAGGCAACGATCGTAGCGATGGTGCTCACCACTAGACGCACAGTAGTACAGTAGGCGAGCGGTGTGTGCTGGTGTACATACACATACGTATATACAGACCCACACACACACACGCGCTTATAATATATATACACATACGTGTAGAAAGTAAGCGAGCGTCGCTCGCCGGTTTGTCAGGCTTGCTAATCATCGAGTTACACGATACGCATCTGTCCGACGTTTGCAGCAATATCGGGCGAACAGAGTGAACATAGCTAGCGAGCCGACTAGTCGTCGGTGGGTAGGTATGTACATATATATGTACATATGTGTGTATATATAACAGGAGAGTGAGCGCGACGATATGCCATCGTGAACACGTAATATCGACCGGAAAGCCAACGTGTGTGCCACCCCTCTGAGAACATGACGCCTGTCAACCGTAAATCCATCTGCCTGCTCGTGCTCTCCTCTATGCTATACTATATCTGCGTGCATACATAACGGAGAGCAACGAAATACATACCTGGCCCTGGTAGTAGGCGCAGCAAACTTTCTCACAGACTATTGCGGACGGACGGAAGCGTTTCCACCCTCGCATGCGAAATAATTTCCTTTTTTTCTCTCCTTTACCCAAGGGTGCGCAGTGAAAATGATGTTTTAACGAAATATATGGGACGTTGTGTAATGCGGGGAGAGAAAGAGCGCCCTTATTGTGCGTACGTTTGCTTTGTAAATGAGCGCGTCTGACCGCATCGTTGGCTGTACTACTGGACATTTTCTACTCACCCTTTTTCCGGAAGATCCTCCGCGGTGGGATTTTCGCGTTTCGGAAAAATTACTTCTCCCTGTAAAGATAAAACTTTTCACCTGTAAAGCAATCCGGCCCGGGAGGAAAGAGCACCGAGAAGGAGCTACCATAAGCCATGTGCAATTATGCCACGTAGTCGTCTCTGGGTCGAGTGCCGTCAGTTACGAGAGAACAAAAAGGGCGTTGTGCGGTTTAAACGCGTTCTCTCGTCCTCGCTCGCCGCTTAGCTTTACTCCTTTACTTCCTGCTGTGGGCCACGTATTACTCGCGGTACTTTTGCTGATGCACGTCCACCGCGCAGCCCTGGCTCTCCGCGGCTCTCCTCTTCTCTCCTCGTTCGTTGTCGGCTCGCCTTGACTGCCGTATGGGGTCGTCTTACACAGAACACGCTCTGCATGCCTCTTATCCTGACTACATCGTCCACCGGACTCTATCCGGACTCGTTTTCGCAGGTGCACAATATTACCGACCAGTGTAATCCGTATACTTTGGGTTTACGCGAGTGGAAAACTAGAATGGGAATTAACTAACATTAAAAGTCGTCATTTGCGCAGCCGTAACACTCAACGCCTCGGTTTTCATGCTGCTGTATCAAATGACACGATTTTGCTGTTGTCATTGCTCTCTCATCTCCTTTGGATTTAATCGCAGGACGAAAATTATCCGGTGATAAGAAACAGGTGCGATATCGGTGATACGCGCCGGCAGTGCTCGAAAAATTAATCAATACAAAGTTGGCGAACGATTTTTCTCGCCCTAGCCTATCACGTTGTAACTTATCACCCCGACTGATAGCGGATTTATAAATTTCTTTGCTTGAAACCTTTTCTTCTTTTCAAAGTTCTAATAAGAATGTACGCCATCCTAATGAAAGTCATTTTTAAGACTCTTCAAAATAAAATTTTTATTTATTGCTGTTTAACGTTAATTCTTAATCGAAAAGGCTTTTTGCTTTATTCCTCAAAATGCACAATTTGACCAGCGGTAAAGATGAATGAAATAAATGAAAAAATGCAGACGTTTAATCTTTCTTCAGTGATTTCGTCCCGAGTTACATTTAATTGTAGGACTTTTGTGAGAAAATGTATTGTTGCCAGCAAGACTGAAACCGCTGATGCACTTAACCATCAACGTTGGATGAAACGGTTGAACAAAAAAAAATAATAATCCGAAGAGATTTACAAACAGTTGAAGGAAACGTTGTGTTGCAACGAGGTCGCTTTCGCTACAGTGGAAGTGTCGAGTCGTTGTAGCATAAGCACCCAGCAGCGTCGGAGGCGCGCGGACACTTGCTCCGCGAGAAGGAGTCTCCCTCTAGATATACATGAACACCCGAGCGGGGTGGGGGCGGAGGTCAGCGGCCTGGGAGTCTCGCGCAACTTGCCTCCGCAACGTCCTCGACTCGGAGCTCTCGCTCTCGGGCATTATACTTCACTTCTTCGCCCTGCTGCTAGTTGCAAACGCGACTACGGGTCATTCCATGTTCTCGAGTTCATTCTCATAGGCTTCGCTTCAATTTCGTTGTGCAGCTCGTGGAGCTAAATGCGAAGAAGTCAATTTAAATAAAAAATCGATAAGATGTATCATACGTAATTTTTTTTTTAACATCGATAATGCGAAAACTATTAAAAGTATGTCCATCGTTTTTTTTTCCACGACATTTCAATAATTTTCCAAAAAAATTAAATTCCATTTTTTTTTTGTGGGAAAAAAATATTTTTCGTGTGGTAGAAAAATCTTTTTTAATTGTTAGGTTATTCGAGAGGTTATCTGATGATAAATGGCTCAACTGACAGTATAATTCATATTGAGGCATAAAATATCCATATCGTGAGCAGTGCAAGTGACACATTTGTTCACAGTCATCGGCGTATCGAACAAAACGCGGGGCGATGGAATCGCAACGCTGGTGTGTAACAGTAGCGACGGGAAGCGACGAGCTCTATATGCATGCACTGAGCGCTATGATTAGCGATTGCGCAGCATCGCGATATTAGCCACAATGCAATCACCACATGCTCCAGGCGTACGATACACAGGCCAAGTGAACGAGCAAATGTGTGCGCTCTCCGCGTGCCTGACAGTCCGTTCAATCAGCCCCCTCAACCCCGTCCGCCTTCGCTTGTGTACGTATTATGTTAATAACGTTGGATTCACAGTTTGCTACGCTCACGTCGTACCTACCGCGCTACGCCAGCACTTCAGCTCTATTATCTGCATGGCAGCTACAGCTTCGACGAACTCAAACCTTCATTATCCGGATGCCGATAGATTTTACGCGAATCATTGGCTTTTATGATATACATATATACTGCAGTGTAAATCCGTTTATATATACTTATTCGAAGTAAACTTAAGAAATAAATGGTCCGCAAAGAAGACACCCCGAATTCCCAGCGTCTTCAAGAAAATTCCCTCGGAATTAATCGGAAATTCGATTCGCGTCAATTGACAGTGAGATCATCAATACATTCCGAAATACTTAAAAACGCTGCGATATTCAGAACACGAATTGGTTAATTAATTTTTCACTAAATTATTTATAGTTTCGCTCGGTCGAACAATTTTTGGGTGCTACGATTAGGTAATTCAGAATACTCGCTTCTTGATGGAGAATTCCATCGATTCCGATTTCAAATAGAACGTCCCTTTTAGGGTAACCCGAGTAAATTCTGACATGATAAGCTGTCATCCCGTGATGCGATCTATTCCAGATCTATTCGGGTTTCAAGGTGGATAACCCATTTGAGAAGACTCGAGTCAATCGCCTCCAGGTTTGAGTCTCAAACTGGGACTTCCAGACAGTTGGGTGTCAATAACAATATAGAACGTAAGATTATAGCGCCTCTCGAATGCCGGAAACTAACAAGACACGTGCTGTACAGATGTCGCGCATCCGAGAGGTCCCCGCGGGTTTGCCACTGCCACCGCTGTGTGATTTGGGGTAATTATGCGAGCAGGGCCTTCGGCGAGCAGGTACTATACCACCTATGCGGCCAACTATGCCGTTCTCAAGCTCGTGAGGGGCTGTACAGTTGGTACTGTGCAATGCTACTACGCTATGCACCGTAACTATGCGATCTGTGACGGTTAGGTGCACATGTGTCTAAGGGCTTCCACATACATAGTCGATGTAGGGTGGATGTGTCTTTATCTCAGTCTCCAGGTACGCTCCAGATCCAGCGCAGCACTCCGAGCACTGTGCTTCCCAGTAGGTACTCACGTATGGATGTAGCATAGCTCCTCCAGACACGCTTGAGATAACCTTCGCTCTCTCTCCCAGCGCTGGACCAGCCTGGTTTAGACACACCTGCATCCACTAACACAACATTGAATTATTCGTGACGCGATCCTAGCCTCTCAGCCTGATGAACATTATCGTTGAATTGCTCCTGCATTAATAATATCGAGAGGTCTCTCATGATCGTCACTCTGCGGATGACGGAAACACATGTATCACCTTAAACATTCATTCTCGGCTTCGCGCCCGCCAGACATTAAGCGGATTCAACTCATGCAAGACCCCTTGTGCACGTACTCGGCACACCGCATATTAGCCACGTCTCGGAGACGGAGATAACGACTCGAAATTGAAATTGTGGACGCATCTGGATTAGTATTCTGACATTTGCTTTAAGGACCGTAATCCCACTCTTCTACGGCACAATACACGGATAAAAATTCAGGAAGTCAAATACTGAACGAAACTTAAAAAATATTGGGGTATATTAGTATTTTAGTAATATCCATAGTGTTTTTTTTTATTTTCGCAAGGGGGGAAAACAAATTAATTCACACTTTTGATGCACGTGCAAAAAATATTTGAAAAAAAGCGGTGCTTTTAGTACAAAGATTATTATAATTTTATTTTCGTTTCATTTACACGACGAACAATGATGGAATAGTGCAATCATTGGCAAGGATAGCGGTGAAACAGCTCAATCAGTTTGAGTATAAATTCGTAATGATATAATATGCATTTTGACAGCGGGTGGTCGCCGCCCCTTCAATCTCCGCATCGTGTACGATCGATCATTCCGTTGTATAATGTATCTCATTTTCCAATTGCAGGTGTCGGCGGGTCAGCATATGCAGCTCACGGGAGATCTGAAGCCTGGTGTATCGGTGGCGGCTCAGCAGGGCATGTACTTCAATCAGCAACAGGCCCAGAATCAGACGGGACCGAGCGGTCAACAGACCGACACGTATTGCTCGGTATCGCAGTCGCAGACGATAAACTTTACGCAGCAGACCATAAGACAGCGGGCGGCCGCTGCTGCGGCTGGTGGTGTTCCCCAACCTGGAGGAGGCGGCGCGGGTGCCCGTGGGCATCCGCAGCAGGTTCCACCGGGTCAGGTCGATCAGCATCACGCGAAGCTACTTCAACAACAGCAGATAATGCGTGCCCAGCAGGTCAGTCTTCAACTCTCACCTCTCATTACTCTTATCTCGGTGTACTCTTCGAATTGATACAAATTGAATAATCATTCTATCAAATCATTTTTCGATGCTCGTCCTTAGTATAGTTTTGCACAGTGATCAATTGTTTGCTAAACTTGTTTTATTGCTTCACAGAAAATTTCATTGAGTCGACGTGACAAAAGTTGGCTTAAGCTCAGGGTGAGCTTAGATATACCGGAACTCGCGGTCTATTCGAATCATTGACTCTGTGATATTAAACGTATTTTCCTTTTTCGCACATGATCTAGACTCCCGGCTATCTGCTCCGATGGTTTCGCTATTTAAGTAGTATTTCGTGTGACCATTACTCGGACGAGTGAACCCATAACCGAGCATTGGCTGATGCATCGAATCGCCAACCGTGAGGTTATTTTTCTGGAGACCGGAGATGCGCCGAGAGAACACCACTATTTGCTTAGGGGACAGACATTATATTTCCCCAGATCGCATGTGCGAATATGCAAAAAAAACGAAAGAAAATATCGCACCACGATGATAGAGTATCAGAAAAGAAAAGAGCATCTTTTATTCATTGTACGCTTCATTTAAATACACGTATGTTCGAGAGTCAAAAACGTGATATGAAAATTTTGTAAAATTCCGCGAGCTCGCATACCTAATTTCGTTGAGACAAGCTTAAATCTAGGAGCATAATCCTTGAACCGGAAAAACGATGGTACGGAGAGAACGCGTGGGATTTATGCCGGAGCGAAGCGACAAAAATCCCACCTCACCCCCACAGAGCGGAGAGTGCAACGCGCTGGCTGTCGCGCATTATCCGCGACATTAAGTAATTCGGTAGTCGGTAGTCGGTGGTTTAGGGGAGGTGACGGAAAGACGCGGTCTTTCGTACACTATCGCGGTAGCGAGTCGCCTCTTTCTCGCTTTCTTGTCGCGTTACGTGTAACGTTCCTTTCCTGCCTACGCAACAGGTATCTCCTTCTGTTACTTCGTGTCGCTCGACTCTGCGGCGCAACTTTTGTTCGGTTCTGCTCGGCGGAAGAAGAAAATGTAGGAGGGTCGGGTTAGCGCGACTTGAGCACGGCTGAAAGAATAGCTTCTTAGCGCAGCTATATACGACGAACGCGGACGGATCGTCTCCGTCGTCATCTTCCACTTCCACCATCTGCAACGGAGGAGAAGAAAACGACTGTAGTCGTTGGGCGTTCGCTTCACAATGAATGGAAACTTTTTGCGAGGCTAGGTCCTGCATTCGAACGAGTTTCTGACCGCGGGGATTGAACTTTCCAGCGAGTCGTCATGTATGAATCGATTCAACGCGGATCACAATACTTCCTTTCCATCATGGGCTTCCCATCGCTTTTTCGTTCACCTTCCGTCATCTCAGCGGTTTCTTCCTCCGAACTGTGACGGCAAAAGAGATTCACGAGTAATAAACGATCGCATCGGAATCGTATTGACAGATCTTCTCACCTACATATTATCCTTGCCGCCAGCTTTTACCATCCACGAATCCGCTACTCAGTTATTAGCGGATGACTCAGTTAACGCGATAGTTATCTCGATAATACCGAGGTTCCGAGTCACGCTGGTGCCTCTGCTCCAGTTACTGATTGCACGTTTCGCGCAATTGGTTAGTCATCCTCGTCTCTCGGATACGACAGCTCTTGTCGACAGGCACCTCGTAACGCTGAGAGGATCCGAACACGCGTCGTTAATCGAGGTCGACTCTCTTTCAGTTACGGAGCTTATTAAAATATGAGGTAGTTTGACGTCCGAATCACGTCGTGTGAGCAGTTCCGTCAGGTCCTGTTCGCGACAAAGTAGTGCAGTCCGATACGCGAACCGCCAATTTGAGAGTAGCGAGTACTCCAAAGATAGATTGTGAAGCAAAAAGACAAGTGTCAGACTTTACTGCGAGGCGATATGCTCGATCGGGGCCACTGGCCGACGGCGGAGCAACGCAACCGAACTCATCGCCAGTACTTGTGTACATACACAGTACACCAAACACACTTCCCTCGGCTAGAATATAACTCTCGCGAGAATCAATTGGCGTGCTCTCTCTGAGGGCCTGTTCCGCGAAATTGCCGCATGCATGGCTTTCGAGAATCGCTTCCTGCTGTTCGAAACACCCACCCGCGAGGGAAGAACCCCGTTTTCCGCTGACCGATGCACGCGGGCCATTCGCTCGGGAGCGTTGCTCGCCTAATCATGGGTTACGTCTCTCCGTACCTGCGAGAGAGTTGCAGCGGTTGCGAGAGCTTCGGAGCCATAGAGAAAGAGAGAGGTTCGAGAAGTGCTGCAATGACAACGCCGAAGAGCAAAAGAGTAACGTTAATTTTGTTGCACTGTGGCGAAATAATGCACGACGTCCACACTGAGAAAAAATGATGGTATTCGTAACTGCAAAGTGGCAATTTGTTATTTTTAGTACGTGTGATTATTTTTTTAATAGTCACTACAATTAGCAAATAGTTACAGCAACCGTAAAATTGTCGTCGTAACTATGAACCTAATTGCACGGACTGATAATGAATAGTTATCGCTTTATCGTTGACTGGACCACGACGATTTCTCTGAATCCAACTGCACAGTTATGTCCTCCGGCTCGTTTCATCTTTGCATTCATATCGTCGTTGCACTTTCGACTTATTGTCGTTTCTCTGTCCCGAGCGTAACACCAGGAAGTTGAAACACTAGCCGTATCTACAATTGTGCAATGTATACAGATACACGAGCATCTGACTGAACCTTCCACACCGCGACTCAGCTTCATGTCGATGAACTGTAATTTGTAACTGCTATTATGTCCCGATTTGCACGGAAATTATCAGCTCCTAGGTAGTTAAATGATATTATTCAAAGTGATTTAGAAAGTAGATGGTGAGAAAATCTACCATAATTTACATTAAAAAATGTTGTAAAGCTCAAACTCTCGCGTTATTGCAATTTGTCGCTTCTTTCCGTGTATCAATGAGAAGCCAATTGTTGACCACGCAGAGCAAACAGTATTGTCTCGTTGACATTAAAGAGGCGTGTGCCCCATGAATAATAATTTTGCAATTTGTCGAGTTTACCTTAATCTCTCCGTGTTTTCGAATACATTTTATTTGTTACACAGGATAATCGTCATTTGTTTAATCACACGAGTTCTTCTTTTATTCAAGGTGATGCAACAGCAGCACATGGCTAGTGGAATGGGCGGAGTAAGGCCACCACCCCCGGAGTACAAAGCCGCTGCACAGGCGCAAATGATGCATGCCGGTATCGGGATGGGTCAGCAGGCGAGGTTTCCAAATACGGGTCCCATGCGTCGGGTCACGCAGCAGCCAATGCCACCTTCGGGTAATTATCATCAGTGTTAAACATTACGTCAGTGTAAAAGCTTCTGAGCCGCGTTGAATTATCCGATGCTCTTCATCGAGTATGAATTTGTTGTTGGGATGCAATGCGGCATCGGTGATTCTTCTACATTTGCTAGCTGTTGGAAAATATATACGCGGCATGTACCTCCGTGACTTTCATGTGCATTGGCGCCGGGCCAAAGTTAAGGGGCACTCAAAGTAATGAGAATACGTCGGCGTATCGATTCTTTCATCTTCGCGTTGGAGGCCCTTGGTTCGCTCGAGGCTGACTAGCTTCGGTTCATTCTTGCAGAATGCTAACCTGTAGAATTTTCACAAGACCCTATCGTTACTAATTCTTCAGCAACGCGGAATTAAAAATAATTCAACCTCTTGTTTCCATTCCGTGCGATGCTCGGCGAGGTTCCGAGTTTACTTGGAAAATCAATCTCCGCTTGAGTTTTTAGTGGTCAGACCGTAACGAGGCGCATTAATTATTCTCGACAGGTCCGATGATGAGGCCGCAAATGGCGCAGCAGCAACAGCAACAGGCTCTTCATGCGGCTGGTGGTAATATGTACGTAGGTGTAAACGTAACCTGCGCGCGTACCGGCGGCAGTATGGGAGCGATAGGCGGGATGCATCAGATGCATCAGAGACTGGGATATCCAAGAACGAACAATCAGCGGCCGCCGAACGTCAGCGTCGGTCCTCCGGACGGTATGGGTAACAGCATTGCCGGACGTGGCACTCAGCAAGAGTGGCGTCATATTCTCATGCAGCAGCAGGGCTTTCAAGCCCAGATGCGACCGCAATTCAACCAGCAGGGTCATCAAGGTGAGAATTCGATTAATTTGAGAAAAAAAAAAACCATTGCTTAAATTATTACGAAACCCATGAAAAATAACTGAACTTCTGAAAATTTATTTTCCAGGTGGCTTTGGCATGGGAGGCGCTGGAGGAATGCAGATGACGGCGGCACAGATGCAACACCAACAGCTCATTCGATCGCAGAGCGGTGGAATGGCTGGCGCTGGAATGGCAAACAGTTCCCAAATGCAGCAGTTACTCTCGCAGCAGCATCAACAGCAAACCCTCGCGATGCAACAGGGAAATAATCAAATGTCTATGCAGATGCAAATGTCGCAGTCCTCGTCTGTTAATTCGGTTTCGACCACTGGCACTGGTAAGTTGGCTTCTGATTTTGAGTCGTATAATTTCATGGTATAATTCGTTAATATTTCACTGGACGATATTTCATTATTCTATTTTACAGGATCACCGTTGCATCCGCATCAACAGTACGGCGCCGGAAGTCCCGGGGTTCGAAATATGCCGCAGCAGCAACAACAGCAGCAGCACAGCCAACCACCTTCGTCGGGGCCCGATCCTTCGGTCGCCACGGCGGCGGATTTCAGTCTCGAGTTCCTGGAGAATCTCCCCGCGGGTGACACGTCGAATTTCAGTGCCCAAGAGCTTCTGAATTCGCTGGACTCGACGGCGGGCTTCAATCTCGACATTCTGTAAGGCTGTGAATCACCGCGTGACGGTCCGTCATTTTATTTCCGTCTAACGGAATCGCTCGCTTGCGATACCGACTTAAAGTGTGCACTGCGTGGGATTGATCCCCCGGGCATATCGAAGCTTCTTCCAGCATCGGAACGACGACGATTGTATCCCGACCGGGTGTTTTATCCTCTCTCATCGATCTCAAGTGATAAAACCAGCAGGATCAGTGGGACAATCGCGTTCCTCGAGAATCCTTGACCGCATGGAATGTCGTCAATGATCACCGAAACAGTATCGTCTTACTTCCGATGAACTTAAAGAGACTCGTCCGTACATAAAACAGTGCTGACGGTCTCCGGGAAGAGCTCGTCTTCTAGGCAATCATGTTTTAGTCAAATTTTCTACCGTAACGAACACAGAGAGCAAGGAAGACAGTAGTGACACGCGGCTTCGAAGTTACCGGTATCAAAGAAACGCGAGGTCATAGCTTGATCGTATTTTCGGTTATATCCAGAGTAACGCGTTCAAATCGCTGCTTCCTCTCTCTCTGTCTCTCGAGTGCTCTCGTCGACGTCGACACTGTTACTTCGACGAGCACTCCAACCGTAAACTCGATCTTCCTCGCTCGATCCTTCGTATAAAGCTTATGCAACACACATGACCGTATGTGGGATCGAGTTAAATACAGTTACTTATGAATTAGTTGAAAGCTTTTTATTTCGAAGCTAAGGTACGTTCGACTCGCGATAATTTCTGGCAGCGATTGATAAGCAGTCCAATGTTGAGGAATTAACGCGAGTCGAGCGTGTTACCTTATTCTCGATCCGAAGAATGTGTGGAGAATGCGCGGAAGGTCGATTCTCAAAGTGTTAACGAGTGATCGACGCGACGTGCGCTCGTGCGCCATTGAGTCGCGGCTTTGGGTTAAGGTTATACTGTAATATTAATTAGTTTAGTGTATTTAATTATGCGTACGCCCGTACGCCGCGACGGCGCAATCTACTATTAAGATAAAGTCAATTATTGCAAACATTCGAGTTAACGAGAAGAGAGTTTTCGAAGATTTGGAGAGCCACGGTCAGTGTGACCGAGGGTCGAGCCCGAAAATCATCGAGATGTTGGCGTCAAACGTGAACGCTTTAACTTGGCGAAGAGTGAACCCCCTCCGACACTATACCATGCGGATATGCACGCACTACGTACACGCAGAAACACAGACACGTGCTTCACGTGTACACGCAGATCTAACGGTTAAGCCAATTGAACTTTCATTGTAAATAGGTATAGTATATTATGTAGCAGGAATGTTCGAGCGAAGCACCCAAAATTCAAGTTAAGACGAATGAACTTGAGGTCTTTCGGCGGCGTCGTCTTTTCAGGAAATATTCCTCACAGTGTTACAAGAGTTTACAAAAACAAATTATTTGATTATTTTTATCCCATAATCGTACTTATTTTTAACACACTTCTGCGCCCAAAATTTTCACCAATTCATTTTTTATGTCGTCCAATTTGTTAAACTGTATTAAATTTATCTGTTTTCGAATGAGTAAAGAACGAAAAAAAATTTCTATCGAAATACATGCTGCTGAATTACCTCAAGAATCCTACGGCATAGATAATTATTATAACGCGATAATGTATCGAGAGAGAAGCGCGCGAAGTTGAGGCTAGCGATACAGTGCAATCAACGAACCATTGCACGGCTCGAATGCACTATCTCGTAATCTCAATTGTAGCCGGCGGCTATATTCGCGTTAGAGCAGTTCCCGCTCTCGGCACAACGAACAAATTCCACCTAGTGTCTCACGTAGCCCAGAAGGATACGATGGAAACGCCGTGTGATATCCGCAAACCGTATGAAATTTAGTCGACAAAAAGAAAGAAATACAGTAAAAATACGGTATCTTTTTCGGCAGTATCGAAACGTTAAGCCGTTTCGGAAACATTCTCTCTATCCCCTCTTCTCTCAGTCAAATACGAGGTTCTCTTCCCCCTTCCGTCGATAACTATGCGTTTTCACGAGCGCGATTCCAGTTCAATGTCGCTGAGAAAAGGATCTGCGAACGGCTAATCTTCCAAATAGTGATACATTCCATAGATAAAAAAAAATGAAAAGAAATGAATAATAATCTTCGTCGGTTCTCCAATCAAAAAAAAATCGTTCTGAAATAGTAAGGAGACGAGAAGAAGATGCGAAAGACCGCGAAAAGTTTACGAGGGCTGAGGTCTTGGACGACGTAGCCTTGAAGAGAAGCAAAGTCCTTGCCTATCTGTAGTTGAGCGTGAAAGCTCACAACTCGATTGGCCGATAATTCGCCGAAATGCAAAAAAAAAAAAAATGAAACCAATAGAAATGAAGGTTGGACGGAAAATCTTTTCGGAACAGGTCCTTCCTGGCTCCAAAAAATTCAGTTTCCGCTTATATTGTTTTTAATTATATTGTAATTCGACAAAGAGATATTCGATGAACGTTTCTATACCGGACGATTGTGACATTTATTGTCTTGTAAAATATTGGGGCCACGAAACATAATCTATCGACGATAAACTTTTTTTGAGGTGAAAAAAAAAACAACAAAAAAACAAAAAAAAACGAAACCGAGGATCAAGGAGACAGGTGCTCTGATTCTCAACGTCAATATAACCTATGTAAATCAAAAGAATAGAATTAATATTAATGAAGAAAAAAAAGAACTACAACAACAAAGCAAAAGATAGGTCGCCACGTATAAACGTTATTTCGTTTTTCTACGTTTCGCACGAACGCAAAGTATGGAGTATTACAGTTTTGAAAAATAAAGGGTGGGCCAGAGAGAAAGAGAGAGAGTGTTGAAAAAGCACAAGGGACCAACGAAAGAGAGGCAGGTGCTTAGTGCCGAATGTCACAGTGGATCGTTGCGCTTGTATTCGTTAAATCGGAGGAGCAATTGCGATTTCGTCGGCACCTCGTTGCTCGGGATGCGCGTGTGAATAATCGTTAAAGTTCGCCTTGACCGTTTGTGTCTCGTTCACAGAACGAGGTCCGGATTCGTTAATCTTTAAAGAAAACAAAAAGTAAGAGTCCTCACGAGGACTCATATATACCTAATTATTTATAATATTTATAATTTTATAATAACTGGGCATTCGTATAGAATAGACATGTTGAACTTCAAACTGTTATTAATAAATGCGTTGAGTTCCTACGTACATTTCTTTACTTCGAAGTATATAATCGCTACGAGACTAAAAGAAGTAACAAGATTTTAAACAAAAGTACATAACGTCAGTTTGTCGACAAACCGGCATATACTCTCGTCGTTAAAACTTTAAAGGGAGTTTGCCACGCCTATGCCGCGAAAATACGTCGATCGCAAGACTGTCGAGGCTCGCGTACTGCGAGGTGCTGCACTATGGCTATTTAACGGATGGACAGAGTCACTGAATTTCAGGGGTTTCTATAAACGGTGCTGTAACGTTGAAAGATCAACGTCAGCCGCCATACGGCAATACCGTGAACACTAGACTGCCTAAAAAAAAATTTCTTCTACTTGCCACATAAAAAAACTATAATCTGGACCCTCATAATTTTCCCATTTCATTAGCACGTACGATACAAAATTTTCCTTTAGACGGACATTATTATTTTTGTACACGGTGGATGCTGCTACGCAAAATAGTATTTGATAGCTTTGATGATTACGTTCAATTTCGTGTATCGTAAAACATTTTAGACCGCATAGAATCCAAGATATTCAACTTTGCAGAAACAGATGTTTTTCTATCATGCATAGCACCGTACATCGTGCGCAAAAGTGATGATATCCGTCCAAATAAAAGACTTGATTTTCTACGTGTTAATCAAAAGGGAAATCGTAAAGGCAGTTGGCCACCACCAAAAAAATTTCTGCAAAGCTTTGTTTTTTGACGAGGGTCAATATTAGTGTAGAGACTATAGGTTTTTGGTGTCGCAAAGAAGAGTAAAAAAAAACAAAATTCGCAGTACGGTAATTACAACGAGTCTCGATCGCGTCCCGTGCGCATTCGCGAAGGAAAGTTGCGATAGATGCGAGTGCTCGTTCGAATTGAGCGACGGTACGAACAAGTCAGCTGCGTTAAACGTTGCTGATTTTATGAACCGACGAACCGATACGATATATCGAATGGGGCAGCATTTCAAAGAAACGATTGAGTGCTTTGAATCGAAATCAGTTTGTCCTGAGGCACGATGCGCATATCCCAAGAGCGTTGAAGCTCCGACATTAGGTCGTGGACGGTGGCAACAGCCCTCCGCAAAAGCGGAGCCAGGAGAGGAGGATCAATATCGCGGTGAGGGAGAAACCAGCCTGAGAATAGAGGAGCGTGCGTAGGAGTGAGCGCCAAGGGCCGAGGATTACGTGCAGGGGCTGCTCCGAAAATTTCAACTCCTCACGCGACAGCTCAATACCGAAGTCTGCGACTGAGAATTGTGGACGCGAGTTTTGGTTCACTCTCGTTGACCTAAAACAATCGTTGCGCAACTGTCGGTTACGTATCGCAAATCACGTTGATTTCCCACATGGCAGCTAATCAAGTAGACAGGATGATTAAAATAAAAACGATGTGACACCGCTCAGACCGTTTATAATATAGCCACTGTAATTAGAATCCTCGGTACTACGCGACAGTCACACCTTGATACTGCAGCGATCCACTGTACAGCATTGATGCTTCCGCGGTCGCGATGTAACAATGACTGGTGATATATGTATTGTAAAACGTGTTACAAATCTCGTAACCTCCGTGATAAAAATTAATAGTAAATTTATCGAAACACAACCGCAGGACGATTTGCAACTTTCGTTTTATTGTCGAGTCCTTTTAATGGGATACCATTTGATGAACTTTTATTACCACACGCCTGATTGGAAGTAACGCCCGTCCGCGATTACCGAGGTCGTCGTCTTTTTTGTGACACGTTGATGATCAACAGTCATTTGGCACGTCTTCGCGCTCTGCGCTCTTGTTGAAATCATCGAGCGAACTCTCCGTGGGCAGTGTCTCGACGGTTCAAAGCGCAGACGTTGAATAATGAATGAAAGGAGGTAACGGGTGTGCACTTATTTGGGTACTTCTTATATCGATGATCCGATGACCGTCAATGGCCGAATGTTGGAATCAATCAATTTTTTCACCGACGACCTCTTTGGTATTGACGTGCGTGTATCTCGCGCGACGAAATTTTGATAACGAAATAACAAGACACGTGTGCAACCGTCGTTCATACTTTTTCTTTTGTACACTGTAAATAATGATCGATAGTAAGCGGCGCGAAAAATAGGAGAGAGAGAGAAAGAGAGAGAGAGAGCGAGAAAGGTTCACGTGATCGTAATTTTAACGAGCGCTGTATGAACAACGGCTTTGGATAGAGCTGATACAAATAAAAGATACAAAAATATGCAGTTATGAAAATCATTGCACTGTTAAGAGAGACTTTTGGCTAATAAAATTTTGCCACGGCGCGGTCCCGCTGGTACTCATCAAGGGTTTATTAAAGAAAACAAAAATCAACAATTTTATTCTTAATGATTGTGATATAGTCGTAAAACTAATGATAGAGGTAGTCCTATCCCGATGAGCGTTTTGCTGGGAATTCACCGATCCTTTCAAGTGAGTTTTCGTGGGACCACGCGGAATATAACAAATGTTCACAAATCAGATAGCTTTCGCTCGATCTGTCGTTCATGCCGTTAAATTTACGAGCTCGTGCAACCGAACGTATTAATTGGTAGCACGAGACAGCAATAAAATGTTGTATCGAATAGAAGGTCTGTATATAACAGCGTTGCGTTATTATTTATGTTGCTATTGAATATAGTAATAATGACATATGGTAATAAATCATAATTTAAAATGAAAATCATAAACACACAACGTGTATATATAAACTATGGCTATATCTCCCGTGGTAAAAGGATAGTTTCGGATAGTTATTTTTATTACTATTATTATTACGAAGTACATATGATTTTCTAGGATAATAATTATCATTGTTATTATTTGGCCAATGATCTCACCCCGAAAAAATTGTCATTTGGATCAGTCTACAAGCCGCGATAATTGGCATTTTTTAATTTCACTTTTTTCTGTTTTTTTTTATTCTTTTTTTTTTTTTAAGGCTACTCACAATGGAACATGTACCCTCGACCGATATCGAACGACACTTATCTTTGGTTCTACTCTCTGACCGAGTTCGACGTCTTTTTCGAGTCATACTTTGTTAACTGTAATTTATGTCTGAAGTACAGCGCATTCCAAAAAGTGGTTTTTCAGTTTTAATTCTTGTTTTTCTTCGCGTAGTTTTAATTTCCCAGAAGCGAAAATCGTGTACTCGATACATGATTAATGAAATACTAATGATTACAAGGCCTCAAGGTCCTTCTGCTCTACATGACTAGGTTTAAGATGTACGTATTAGTAACGAACATGTTTCGAAGTAAAATGACTAATTGATAATCATCTGAAAATTTCGCAGAAAAAAATAGAAGCAAAAAAGAGAGGTCGGGGAGGTATACATTTTTTTTGGTGAATTCGTTTATTTATCATTTATCAGTATAGTTCTATTTACTTTCGTATCCCATCCAAAGGCCTGAGAATATCTAGGCCCGGAGTATCCGTTGCTTTACTATAAATTATTCAAATTAATTTGTGGTTGTTCATTAAAAAACGCCCTTCAAAATAAAAGAATGAAGTTAAACCTTAATCACTCGTAAATAGATAACTTAATGAAGTAATATCGGTACGGGCCAGGTGCCGAATCACAAAGGAAAAAAAAATAAAAAAAATCTAATTAGTTAAATTTGGTTATAATTGACGATGTAACGATGATAAATTATTCATGAACATGTTTTATTGTATGAGAGTCGAGACATTTTTTCATGTCTTTGTATATTTTTATGCAATGTTGTAGAATGATATTGTTTCAAATATATTATACAGATAATAATGATAATAAACAAATTTATATGCTAGATTATCGTTATTTATTGAGCCCGATCATGAATTACCCACTTCCTGCTTGTACCTATTGCCTTTTTGATTCCGCCCTGAGTCAAAATTTGTAGCTTTTCATTAAGCTATGCGGGGCATAGGTCATTCGAATATATACTCCAGATTATATGACGAAACCGGATTGCTCAATACAATCCGTAGTTCCAGAAGAAACCACGCGCTTTCGGCAGTCGACAGTCGACAGTCGGCAAAATGGCAGCGGCGTTTAGATTGCAGCATGCGATCAAATTCGGTAAATTTCTTTCCAGGCCGATTAGCCTCAGCTACAAGATATTTCCCGTTGAAAGAAGATGCAGGCCACTTACAGGTTTGTCCACAAAAACTCTTACGATGCTGTCATCTCATTGTAATAAATGTACGTCCGAAAGAAGTTCCGATTTTTAGGTTATAGCAACAGAATTGAGTTTTTGAAAATCGCAATAAAATGTTAAGATAACAAGTAATCCAACTTAATATTTTATTTTATTTATGAATTTTCAGTTTTATGTCAGCAACATGCAAGATTGCTGTCTTCTCAAGCTGCGGCAGAAAGTACTCCGGAAACTGACTATCACAATATCATAAAAGATACCGAAAAGTCAACAGGTAATCATTTTAGATTTAATTCTCGCATTGTTTATTTTGTGGAATACTGATTGCAATAATCTGTTTGGAATTTAGGTGAAGGCGCTAAGCATGAATTTCAATCTGAGACACGTATGCTTTTAGAGATTGTTGCTAAATCTCTATACTCGGACAAGGAGGTAATATCTTTGATACTCGAGAATACCCAATAAAGCGATATTCTTTATTGCATTAAATTCGACGATGAATTTTTCTAGGTTTTTGTGAGAGAGTTAATTTCTAATGCCAGTGACGCTCTTGAAAAACTGAGGTACCTTCGCTTGACTGAGAATCTTGATGCGGAAGCAGGAGGTGATCGAAGTCTGGAAATTCACATAGCTACGGACAAACAGAACCGGCTTCTGACGATTCAGGACACTGGTGTTGGTATGACGAGAGAAGAATTGATTTCCAATCTGGGTACCATTGCCCGCTCTGGATCTAAGGTAGCAATTTTATCTGTATGAAAATAGTTTCTAGTATTTGGTGGCTTTGTATTTGTAAAAAGGATTTGTTTATGTCGGAAAACGATGAAAGAAATAATATAAATTATATCTACATTTTTTAGGCTTTCCTAGAGCAGTTGAAAAATAAACAAGAAGCAGGCGATCCATCAAAAATCATAGGCCAGTTTGGAGTAGGATTTTACAGTGCATTTATGGTTGCCGATAAAGTCGAGGTATACACAAAATCATACAAGAAAGATGCCGAAGGACTGCGCTGGTCGTATGACGGGTAATTTCAGTTTTATGAACTTATCGGTTATTCATTATCAAGGATTTTACTCATGAACACGTTTCTCTAATTCTCGAGCACTGGTTCGTATGAAATATCTAACGCGGAAGGAGTCCAACCAGGAACCAAAATTATCCTGCATTTGCGAACCGACAATCGTGAATTCAGCGACGATAATACTATAAACAGTAAGAGTTTTTACAGCTGTCATTTTACGTCCATTTAGAGCGCTTTAGTCAAATACTTAACGTTAATTAAGACGAATTTACACCTGAGAAAAAAATCAGCATAGGAAATCTATCTCTTAATACTTCAAACTCTATTTCTTATTATTCCTTGCAGATATTATCCAAAAGTACAGCAATTTTGTAGGCAGCCCAATCTTTGTAAATGGTAAAAGGGTGAACGTGATTCAGGTATGTGTAATTACTCACAAATCTAACATTTATTAAACAGAAAAGTGGAATTTGGGTACTTTGTCGCTGAGAAAATCGTCTTGCAGTTTTCGTTACCGACTGAGTCGTAGTTTGCTACATTTTTTTCGAACCTATTTTTAACGAGCAATGTTATTTTTCATCAGTGAAGGTGTTAAATGTATTTGAATAACCAAGCAACTTCAATTTTACAATTTTAGCCACTATGGATGCTCGATCCGAAAGAGGTTACACCTCAACAGCACACAGAGTTCTATCGGTACATAGGAAACTCCTATGATGCACCGCGATTCACACTTCACTATTCTACCGACGTTCCACTGAGTATCAGAGCACTCTTATACTTTCCCGAGGAAAAACCAGCCCTGTTTGAAATGAGTAGAGATACGTCCATTGGAATTTCGTTGTATAGTCGAAAAGTGCTTATTAAGAGTAACGCGGACAACATTTTGCCAAAATGGTTGCGTTTCGTCAAGGGTGTCGTTGACTCCGAGGATATCCCTCTCAATTTGAGTAGAGAATTGTTGCAGAACAGCGCGCTCATAGGGTAAGCCCATTGTTTACGCCAATGTCATATTTATTTTCGATTCTCATGATCGTCACATCTAATGAAAAAAGTACATTACAGAAAACTGAGGAATGTTTTGACAACTCGAGTCTTGAGGTTCCTGCATGACAAATCTGTGAAACAGCCCGAGGAGTTCACCAAATTTTACAAAGAATATGGTCTATTTTTGAAAGAAGGAATAGTCACGAGTCAAATTCAATCTGAGAAGGAGGAAATTGGTAAACTTCTCAGGTTTGAATCGTCTACAAAACCCGCGGGAGAACTCGTCAGTCTTCCTCAATACATCAGCGGATTGTCAGCTGAACAGAAAGATATCTATTACCTGGCAGCTCCAAGGTATGCCATATGCATTTATAGTGCTTTATTAACGTTTTATGTGCTCGGTTACTTAGAATTTTGACTTTACGTATTTCAATTTACAGTCGAGCTCTTGCTGAACAATCACCCTACTATGAATCCTTCAAGAAACGTAATTTCGAAGTCCTTTTCTGTTACGAACCCTACGATGAGTTAGTTCTCATGCAGCTGGGACAGTACAATTCACGATTCCTTACCTCGGTGGAAAAAGAAATGCGACAGGACAACGAAACCAATAAAGACGATGACTTCCGTATGCACCTCCATTTTTCATTTTATCTGAAGTCTTGCGAAGAAATGTTCAACCATGACTAACATATAATTCTGATCCTTTCAGCGTCGATTAACAGGGAAGAAATCGATCAACTTTTGGGGCATATGAAGAAGGTTTTATCGAACAAAGCGTATGAGGTTAAAACTACGAAACGTCTTGAAAGTCACCCATGCGTAATTACAGTTAACGACATGGCGAGTGCAAGACACTTTGTTCGCACACAGAGTAACCAATTAAATGAAGAAAACCGGTATATGTTACTTCAACCTCGCTTGGAGATAAATCCAAACCATCCGATTATAAAGAAGTTATCAAAGTTGATAACCTCGGATCCAAAACTGGCAGAACTTCTCACGCAACAGGTACGATGAAAACAATAGAAAATTTCATAACAACAGCAATTTTTCATAATCAATGCTCTTAAGGTTTCGTAAATAGAAAACGATCATTCGCAAGATAATAAATACACACGTCCGATAAAGTCTCGGACCAGGACACAAAACGTCATGTCCCTGAACACGGAGTAATTTATTACTCTGTAAAACTCACTACAAAGCTATCGGAAGACATAGCTGCATTTTCTGTCGCAATAAACAAAACTTCTGTTGATTGATGCAAATAATTGTCACAGCAAATCAATGTACATTCAGTGTAGCTACCGAGCCGATCCATTAACTGTTTTTTTCGTGCACCCACATATATCTATTATTTGTTACTCACAAACGCGAGTTCAATGGGTTCAGGTGATTCATGATAAATGTACTTTTACAACAGTCGCCGCCTTTCACAATGCAATGTATATCGTTTTTGTTTATTTCCGGCAATTAAAGTATCATTTACCTAAATCATTCGTTTACTATAATAAAACATAAGAAATTATTGCAAAAATAAAACTGAAACAAATAAAATATTCGTTTTATTTTTCAGTTGTTCACAGGCGCAATGGTCGGCGCTGGGCTCGTGGAGGATCCTCGTGTTTTGTTGACATCTATGAATGAATTGTTGAGTCTTGCGCTCGAGAAGCACTAACACGTGCTATTAGGACTAGGGTTCACAAACAGCTCCATAATCTGTAAATATTCGTTGTAATAAATTTCCATTTGTGAAAACACATTTGGCTGTTGGTCACAGTTGAGATCAGAATATCCTTATCCTCAATAATCCGCATGATCAAACAATTAAGCGGGTATGTAAGCTTTTTATCGGAATTCTTATGAAATCGAAATCATTCATTATTATTGATGTTGGAATTTCCCCTCTCATTCCAGTTATTCCGAGAAAAACTCCGGAAATACAGTATTTCAATGTTGAACAGTTTGCGGAAATTTACACTACATTACGTATTAATGAATAGGGTTTTTGAAAACACGTGAATACGTTAACAATATGGTATGAAAGATGGTTATGCCAATAACACGTGCGAATCCAGTCGTACAAGATAACGCGAAATATCAATCAATATTTTTTATTTGATTGTGGGCTACTTTTTCATTTTCGACAATCCATTAGCTTGACGTTTTCATGGATTCAAAATAACGTACAACATATATAAAAGCAATACCTACTGTGCTGTATGTTAGTTTAAATGGAATCTCGAGAAGAGCTAAGCGGAATGAAGGTTTAAAAATCGTCTCAATATGAGTACAGAGACAATTATACTATTGCTGGTTTTCAGCGTTTTTACCGTAATAGTGCAGACCAAGGGAGCTCGTGATCCGGGTAAGACAAGAAGCAAAACTTGTAACTTGCAAAATTGTGATAAATTATTCCGAAATATGAATTGCAAATTCGCGCATGTTATTTTCCTCGTCCGTCAGAAGTTCATTATATGTTTGTTTTTCTTAAAGAATGCTCGCTACCTTTGGAGACGGGTCTCTGTCGAGCTCGTATGCCTCGATGGGGTTTTGATACTGCGAAACAAAGATGTAGAGAATTCGTATGGGGAGGCTGCGGAAAATATGGCAACAGCTTTGAAACTGAAGAGGAATGCAACGCAAAATGTGGAGACAGATTAAACTCTGTAGAAGCTGAGAGAGATTATGTTACCGTGACTGGTACTTGCAATTGCCAATGCCCCAAATGTGAAAAGTGAGTGACCCTCTAAATTACGAAAATTGACGGTATAAATATAAAACATCATTTTAATGTTTGTACAGAATTCCGCACATCGAACGAACAGGAAGAGGATTTCCGTTATTTTTATCGAGGTTTTTTAACTAAGGAATTGAGATTATTGTAACAATATTACTGACTTGAATGTTAAAAAATGTTCACAACTCATACATTTAAATTTTTCGTCGAACAATATTTGCTTTGTTATGCTATAAAAAGAAATAAATATATTTAGTAATGCAACCTTGAAAAACTGTAATCTAATGCCTTGTGCTTAATGCTAATGCATTAGTCACACCTCGTAGAAAAATCAACAGACGATGTTAGTTGTGTAGGTCCATATTTCCGCGTGTAGCACGGAGATTTGTAAAGTACATGAGCAAACTAGAGTCCAAGGCTGAATAGCACATAGCGTCCATTGTAAAGTCCGGTTTTTTCCGTGCTTTAAAAGCCGCAGATCGTCTATCGGCGGCAGTCGAGCCGTGAACCTGAGCTACATTATACACTACGATTTCTTCACCAGAGGAGGTAAAACTATTATATTTCTCAATGTCGGATAAAAACGTGGTGTGATTAGCTTCGGTGAGACTAATCAATCACTGGAATGTCATCAATTTTTCAGTTTCATAAACTTTGAACGTTGCTTGTTTATTCGTTTTATTTGATTAATTTATTCTTTGCTAAGATAAAATACTTTGCCAGAGAAAAAAATGAGGAAGCAATTGAAGAAACAATCGAATTATATCTTACGATAATAAACATTACCGACTTTTTTATTTTCCTTCAGACAATACTATTCGATTAACTCGAGTAAAGCATTGAAATTATTGTCACAATGAATACGAAAGTTATTGGATTGCTGATTGTTGGCGTTTTCGCTGTGATGTCAAATACCGTGGAAGGCGTCGAAGACAATGAACCTAGTAAGTTATCAATGCGTTCCATATTTAGGATGTTAAGACGTTATTAACAACTGTGTCTCAAAAATACTAATTACTTTCTCTTGAAGATTCCTGTGACTTGCCACTTGAAGCTGGACCTTGCCGAGCAAGTATACCACGTTGGGGCTACAAGTCCGAAGACCAAAAGTGTGTAAGTTTTACATATGGTGGATGTAACTCGAATGGAAATAACTACGAAACGGAAGAGGCCTGTAAGAAAGCCTGTATTTCATAATTCGGTAAGTTTCATAGCCCGTTGAGTGAGTACAACACGTTTTGGTGAAGCTTCCGATCTAAGCTGTGTTAATGCCTTAATATCAACCCATACAAGCTGTAAATTAATTTTAAATGTTGCAGGTGATCCAAATGTCGGAATCAATGACAAGATACATCGGTTATCCTGTCCGATCTCTAATAAACTACTGAAACAGAATCTACTTTGCTGAAGCCTGAATTCATGGAAAAGTACTGGCGGTTATCATCGATATTAAATTTTTTCTAAATAATGTAAATGTATCGAATTTTTCAATTAAGTACCCATTGTGGTATATGCATAATGTGATTGTCGAGCAAATAAATTAGATTACCGAAAAAGTTTTGTACTCCTATTCTATATATGTACGTTGGAAATAAATATAATTAACTCACTACGGCCATGGACGTTTTATGGTTTCTATGAATATACCCATATTCATGAAAAATATCACACTGTAGTCGAGAATAATAGATACTTTGACCGTAACAGAAGGATAAAAGATTGAATATTATTACTCCCAACCAACTGTGTAATGAAGCGATTTCGCACGTCGTCTTGCAATAAAACAAATAAACGCATTTATACTTGTTTTTAAAGTGGTATTATTCCGAACGCTTTATCATTGAGTTGTTTAAAATGCAAACAATATTTGTTGAGCAACAATCAGAGCTTTCTCGATTTATAAGAACGCAGACCAGCTATCGACTGCAGTTTCTCAAAAGAGAACCCAATTCGCACAGTACAATAATACATTGTCCTGCAAGTAGGAACTTTAGTATCAAACTTTATTCACATAACTCACCTGGAAAGGAAATAAAATTATTTTGCGAGATGGGTTCAAAAATCATCGCATTGCTTATCATCTGTACTCTCGCTTCAATGTTGATAATCGCAGTTGCCGCAATTCCGTGTAAGTAATCAACAGGTTTTTCGGTACAAATTTAAATGAGTTCGTTGCAGTATGATTTCGGTTAACAAAAAATGTATCACTGTTTAAGGTGCATGCAAATTGCCTCATGAAACTGGACCGTGCAGAGCAGCTATACTACGATGGGCTTATAACTTAGCAACCGGTGAATGTGAGTTGTTTACATACGGTGGATGTCGAGGAAACGCCAACAACTTCGAAACTCAATCCCAGTGCGAAGATTTTTGTAACTACTAGAGCTTGTGGGAAATAGCGAGTTTCACACAAAATATTTTGCAGCTTATATAACTTTTGTCGCCAAATAAATTAGCTGCAAACGTAAATATATTTTTATGCAAATAAATGTTTTTAAAAGAGTATGAATAATAATGAGAGTCTTGGAGTAAATAAGGAAAGGTGACATGTGTCATGTTTTATAGGAAAACTGTGGTCTCCATACGTCGGTATATATTTTAAAAAATGAATGTATCTTTTGACTTTAGATAAAGCTAGCTAAGCCACGAATAAAATGTTTAAATTAAGTGTGTTGACCTTGTCTTCGACATACGAAAATCAATTACATTCGAACGCAAGAATCGTGTAATATCGATCTACAATTTAATAAAAATAATTGAGCATTTATTGACACAGGTTTGCATATAAACGGATTGAATCCAATTAATTTGCATGATGCAAAATTCGTATTCATATAATTACTATGAAATATAAATTCGGAATTGTGCAAATAAATTTGTTCCGGGTAAATTTGAATTCTTTCCGTTTAGCTGAGCCTAAAATAGTAAATAATTTAATCGTCACAATTATTTTGTTTATTTGTGACATGTGAAATCGCGCGGCTTGTTCGTATTTCACGCAAATTGGAAATGTAAGTGAGACTTCCGAAACAATAACAATGTTATCAAACTGTGCGCCGAAGTGTGCACATTAGCGTGGAATGTAATTACATCAGAATCACGGCCACCCTAATTTTCCTGTTATATTTAAACGTTCTGCACACCGTATCGCTAAGTTATTCTAGATATATTGGTCACTTGGAGCCTAATCGCTAGATTGGAACTTATCAGTTCGAAAGCCTTATCTACTCAGCGTGTTGGCGTTTAAATGGGCGCAGACCGGATATCGATGTCATTCGATCGAACATTTTTCAAGTGTGCTCTAAACTAATTGCCGATTATAAAGTAAGTTTATTAATTCATAACGTGTAGAAGAACAACAAAACTTGGTGGAATTGTTTACCAATAACCACAACATTGTTTTCAACCTCTCATAGATTTTAATCAGCCTCCGAAAATTTGGAAAAGTTGCTCCAGAATAATTCCAAGATGAACTCAAAAGTTATTGCGTTACTCATCGTCTGCTTATTCGCATTGACAGTTGCGGAAGCCAAACGTTCCAGTGAGTTATTACACAAATTGTTGAATCATTCATTGCCGAGGAAAGTCGAGATTGTTTTCCCAAATGTTTGCGCTTGTTTTTCGTATTTCCAGGTTTCTGTGACCAACCACTTGAAACTGGACCATGCCGTGCATCAATACCACGTTGGGGATTTGATAAGTCGCTTGGAAAATGTGTACAGTTCATATATGGCGGATGTGGTGCGACTGAGAACAACTTCCGTGATGGAAGGACATGTCAGACGGAGTGCGAATAATACCTGAAATCTGAAAAAACACCTCGACCAGTCGATTATGGATTGAGCATACGGAAGTGAAACATATGCGCATCTCACATAAAAATAAAAAAAATTAAGATGTCGTATTCTACAAATCCAAAATAGTTAATAAAATTAAATCGCCTCCTAAAAAACTGGAAAAATTTCTAATGGACCATGTGAATTCTCCCTCAATAACAAAAATATACATTAATTTTCGATGACGCAGCTTGGATTGTTTTTTTATCGGAATATCGTTCTTCCGACAATCGCTGTTATCAGTGATAATCTCTGATTGAAAGTGTCGTCGGGAATGATTGTAATCTCAACATTGTTTGACTGCGTATACGTCGGTCCGAATGTGAGGTAGGAACTTGCAAAGCCAGGTACAAAATTATTTGAATGCGCAAAAGTTATTTTATTTATTACAAATCATTTTTACAGTCTATCAAATAAATGTAATTCGTCCTGAGAAATGTTTAGCCCACAGAAACAAAAATAGCCCGTAAGATAATTATATGAACCACATACATTTGATAAATCGATATATTTAGCTTTACGAAGTTGAGAGAAGGACCAAGGGGGCCGGATCTGCGAGAGAGGCGCATGATTCGCAACGTCTGTCCGTCCTCGTGTCTGTCTCAGCGAGCATGCAGGTTAATGTATTCTAGGAGTAATCATTGCGGTGCCTTGTTGTATGTAAATCGGCGAGAGCTCGTGGCAGCAGAAACGATCGTTTCAGGCGGCTTGTTCGATCGGGTCCTGGCATTGCCTCTTGGAAATAGATTTCTCTGGAACGAATGCCTATCCGGCTACATTGGCCGCAGCTTCCGAAGAGAGTTCGATGCGGTACGTGAAAAATGACGTAATCGATATACCCACAGACTTCTGTTTTGCCAAGAAATTTCTCTGGGTTCTTGGGAATTGAGGTCGCCCAAGATTGCCGACATTTTCGCAGCGATTTTTCTTTTCGTCTTCCTCCGCAGAAGGGTAAATATGCAAGATGTAACTGAACGGAGTGGAGTGATTCGATGTAATTGTTGGCGAGTTTTTGCCATGTATGGGAAGGATTCGAACTACCGATAGTTAGTTTAGCGACTGAAGCTACTACGGGCATGGGATATTATGTGTCGAGAGGCGCATAGCCGATTCCAGATTATTACAGGTTGCACTTTGCGTAACGATGTTGGGAGCCCTCCCGTACAAGAGCTGCTCGCAATAACGGCGGTTAACGATCGCTACAAATTTGTTCGTATAATTCCTTATTATCTTTCTTATATACCAAGGGAAACCGAACTCCCGACTAATGCTGAATAGAAATTGCTGCATTACTATCAGGGATACATTCTAAGCATTTTCTAATGCCACCCACGAGCTGGGGCTCTTGTCGTGTGTCAGATTGCAAAATCTGTTACACGATTGGCAGGGCAATATAGTTTTGTGGCACTGTATACGTGGTCCGGTAATACCTACGTCGATGATACTTACAAGCAGGTACATAAGTATCTGTTACACATGGGCGACATAAGGAGAAGCCACATACGCGTTTCGTGCGGTGTTACGCTTGATTGGTTAGTGGTCGAAGCGTGACTTTACGTCCAGATACGTAATAAGCTCCCTGAAGGCCAGCATCCACTTCTGCCCATGTCGTTTTCTCAGGTTTCTCACAACTTGACATGGTAATAACGTCTTCTCCGTGCACATATGTTCAGAACGATGATCTATTGTGCTTCCAGAGATCCTGCGAATTTAACGAAAGAGCGGGTTAGCCGAAATATGGAGATTCCATGTCATTTTCATCGTGGGATTGGAGATCTCTTGGATGACTTACTTGGTAGTCGGATTTCTTGTGGTCAGTGCATAGATATTCACACATGTGGCAACCGAAGATCTCATCTATTCGGCCTATCTTAAGCAGTGAGAGACACGCGGGCTTCCGTACAGAACGCTGCGAGGCCATTGCCACACACGTGGCTGATGCTCCGTGCGATTTCCCTTGTGGTAACGAGCTGTAATTGCTCGAGCTCACACATTTTTTTCACCTACATTGGCGACGAGCTCTGCAACTTGTTCTCAGCCTCTTTCTCTTTTCCCCTGGAGCTGTTTCGTCCTTACGGATCAAGACGTTCTCCTGTCGAAAGATAAATGTTCTCGAATTTATTCTCAGCGCACACACTTGTGTTGAGTTACACGATAGAAGAGCTTTTTAAGCCCGGAAAATAGACTAATCCGAAAATGCTGTGGAAGTCATAATTTCATTTTTTAGGACTGCAATCGCTTGTAACCCCTTTCTACGATGGATCAAAAAGTAGTTGCGATATGAATAAAATTACCACGTTACAAATTAATGACAATATATTTTCAGGCTTTCGACGGGCATACATGAATATTGCATCGTGGAGATTACCGTTTATCATTTTACTTTGCATTGATTTGTCGAAAAAGCATTAAGCCTGCAGATTTTCGCTGATCTATTTACTCTTGTCATTAAATGCATACGTTACATGCATAAATGTATACATTGACGGTGGAGATTAATTACTCTAATATATGCGGAGTAAATAAATTATCAGATAAATGAAAGTAGGTATGAAGTCAAATGGTACAACTGCACAGTATTGGGTACCGGCAAATCGGATTACTCGCGAAAGGTGCGATGAAATATAAACCGTTCTAATTGATATTTAGTCTACACCGAGAGAAATAATAGTAACGTTAACTTCATGAACTCTAGACATTTTATCAGACTAGTTTATACAGTTTATTATGAATATGATCTCTTATACTCTTCATTCAGTAATTGAGCCATGCTTTATTTTTGTTTTAGTTTCCTCATCGTGAGCTTATGCCCCCATAACTCATTCCTATAAACCACTTGGAGCAAATATTCAGATAAAAGCTTTTAATTTAAAAAATAGATTATGTATCTATTTTTTTTTGTTTTTATTTTGAATGCAACGTAATCCAAAAACTGCAATAATATCGAGTTTCATAGTTATTAAACTCACTCAGCGAATTCGCATTACAAGATTATTTATACGACGCCCAATTGACTGTCCAAGATCCGGAAAGGACTCTTACGAGGATAAAAGTGCGAAGCTCAGGATTTAACGTTCTGCGAAATAATCGGCTGTTGTCCAGCCTCAGAACTGCTGTAGAGGCCGAAATAAAAGAGCGAAAAGTCAGGAAATTTCTCGTTCCAACGGTTCTGCGAGCGCACTAAATTACAAGCTTGTGGTGCGATGCTACACGGGATTCTCCATTTCACGGACAATTAACTTGAAACTCCGGTATTCGGCCCGGCTGGACGAAACAAAAAGCTTCAAAGAAACGCTTTGCAATTTCTTATGTCTTAATGTACTTGCCCCGTGTTGCCCTTCTTCGCGCATTACAGAGGAAAATGAAAACAGTTTAATCCCTGTTCGAAATAATGTATTATATATGGCCAATCCAACTTTAAACCTCAAAATTAACTTTGTCAACTGTAATGCCCACTGCCCACGACTATGAGTGTATGAAAACAAGGATGTCGACTCGCCAAGCATAAAATCTTAACTAACGCATGAAATATGTTACAATAATTACCACAGATGTATGGAGACATGAATGAATTATCATCAGAACTTTGGTGATTTTTATTTTCACTCATATTATAGAAAAATCCCCAAAGCCCTCCTAATTTTCGGTTTCCTAAAATAGTTGTACTCTTCAATTCAGCTTTCAACAACGAAGCATGAGTTGACAATAGATTCTAGTACCTCGTTTTTGGTTCTCATGATTAATTAGCCGCAGAGTTAGTGGCTTATGAGCGAAGCGTTACCACGTGAAAATTACGACACCTCAGGTTTCCGTTATTCCCGGGCGATATATTCCGCCGCAACGCGAGAATGCTCTTACGAGACTCGCGATACCCTCCGAGAGTAAACGAGACGACTGCTTCTCGGGTTTCAGCAGACAGTCGTAATATTGCGCCCAGTCGGAGCCAAAGTGACGATGAAAATGTCCGACAATAGCTAGTCAAATTTCTCCATCTTCAAACTTATTTATCACATTGAATGCCACTGTAGATCTGGATAATCGCCTGGCATCGCCTTCAGAGGCACTCGAGGCGAAAAGGTGATAGCGACGGAGAAGAATCATCACAATTTGTCGGAGAATTTATACGCAGGACGAAATGACGTTTCCTTACATCCGACTTTGCATAGTGCGATTGTAAGATTAGGAGGATATACTGGAGACAGTAAGTTCGTGACTCTCCCACTCACATGTACAGCGGCATTGCCAAGAACCCATTGCTCGCTCGAGTTACACCGCAAGATTCGCCATGTGCGCACCATTGCTATACTCTTTTAACGCGATCGCGTGAGATAGCTGAGTGTACGCCGTGAACTGTGCTATGGAAGATCATAACGCTCGAGCAATTTCTGAGATAAAATCCTCCCGGCCACACGGCAGGAAGGAAGAAGCACTTACGCGTAAGTAGGGTGGACCGACTTGCAGTGCGCGCAACGTGCATCGGAACGCTGCCACTGGCACTGATATTGGCCACTCATGGCAAGTTAAACACAATACTACAGTTAGCCGGTTAAATAAAAACATTGGATAAAGGAATGTGTTGGAATAATGCGTAAAATAATGAAGCATTCAAAGTAGAGCGAGAAAGCAATGTTATGATTGTTTCGATTTGCCATAATTTAATGTAGGAAATGAGGTAAATCGTAAACGAGGTGATCGAACATCTATCGATATCACGATTGAAATTTTATTTCTCTGTACACTAAAAAAAATCGCACAGTGACAACTATTCGGTTTTAGTTCATGCAACTGTTGTAATAGTTTTACGGTAACTGACCAACGATTGTTTTTCATAGCCAAACACTGTGTGACGTTTAGAGCGGTCAGCGTCTACGCTTCTTGGGCGGAGCTGCCGAGGGAGTCGAGAGTCGGGCATGAACGAAAAATCCCCCGGCGCCGGAGAGGACAGGTGCAATTTTTCGCCCGCCGCTCAAGGTGAACCGGTGGCCACCTGTTTCATTCGTGAATGCCCGGTCTCGGGAGAGATCGCTTGAAAATCGTATCCCACGAGCGAGCGAAGCCACGTCACAACATCTTTCCAGGACGAGAAGATCCTTCGGTGCGCACCCCGTGACGCTTAATCCGGCGCCATTGCACCGAACGAACGACGCCTCCGCAATATTTTCCATCGCGAAAACTCAATGTTACTGCGATTCTCATTCCAGAAGCAACCGGACGCTCTACGATAGCCACAGGATTTAATTAACCACGGGAGCGCAGGGGCATATCGTATATCTCATGTTTTACGCCAAGGACATACATTCCGGTTTCCCATAACCGTGCGGCAGATTAGTGTGACCTTTGACTCGAACAGGTTTAGGAAAATCATTGCCAAATCGTAAAAAAAAATTTGCGAGCTTCTGCAATTGATATAGGATTTGTTGAACAGTCGATTGCATTCGCACATGACATTGATGCGTATGAAAAGTCATAGTCATTACCATTTACTGCAAATGTGATTCTAACGCATGGAGAATTAAGGCTAAACGTTTTTCTTCGATGACCTTATCGTTCATGTAACCCTGGACAAATCATCAACAGCTGATTGTATATTTGCAAAGTATCAAAAAAGTTCTGTGTGGATTTTCAAGAGAAAGATCGTCATTCCCATAAAGTCGTTGTTTGCCTCTCTGGAGTGTCGAGTCCAAGAAATGGCGCGGGTTGGTCCCGTGACTCTTCCTGATGGGATTTCATGCAGACGTCGTCTAACGGTACAGCAGCTAACGTTAAGGGGCCGGCAATAGCGGGCTTTCGTTACTCGTTCTCGATACCCTCACAGATACCTCGTAAATGTTTTGTGAAGATGGTACACTCGATATATACCAGCGAGCGTAGTCTTGACCGCTCCCGTAAGACGGACGGACTAACGGCGGCTCGTTAAAACCTCCATTGAAATTCGCTTTGCGGTTCAAGCTCCGCAATGAATAATGAATATCGAAATTTGGGCTATGTGGAAAATTCATTCGAGGCAGCGAGTGCGGAGATCGAGGATGGATATGCATGTTGGTAAACGATGGCGAATAACCAAAATGTACACCGGTGATGCCCTACGCATGTAGTGGCTATGGAAGATTCACTAGGTAACATCAAACACACCGGAGGCGATACAACGAGCGCGCACCAGTGAAATACCATCCTATTGTTCAGGCACATTACTAATTGGGCGATTGATCATTAATGAGATACCAACATATCGAATAACTAAATAGCATGCACGCCAGTAATAATACCGACCGATTTCTCGGTGGAATAATTTGCAATTGCCTTCAATATCATCAGTGCCTTGATCAATGCATCTCGGAAATCTATAGTAATATTACATGAATTTTCCAATGCAACGAGACTTAATTGAAATTACTAATACCAATATTTATCATGAAGAACTAAACGGTCATTCGGTTACTTATTTTCTATGAAAACTCGTTGACGATGGTATTGAATTTTATGAAACCCGATCGAACTGATCAAATTCAATGGATCATAAAAACTGCAGAGCGTGAAAAGAAAAAGTATTTTCTATTAGTATCGATATATTCACTCATAGCTGGAGACTTGCGTATCTATCGAACAATCGTATCGAATAGTGCAGTGCGTCAGGTGTGCAGATCTTCCGCACATATAACGGAAGATTCCCAGACTACACACACACACACACGATTTACGTTGAGGCGTATTCTGTCTCGTTGAGATCTCCCTCACTCAGATGACCGATAGCAAAGCAGCAGAATATCGGATCGAGTGCAACGATACTTGTGCACTTCCGTGCCGCCAGCGACACGTAATGTTACCTGAATCTCTCGTTTCTGATTTCAAAGGCCGCCCACAAACGCCCGCGGGCCTGTCATTCGGTTATGCAATCTCTAATGTTTCGGAATGCGCAGTATCAATGGCTGCGCAGCTAATAGTGTCTGTATATACCGCAAGCTGATAGTGCATCCCGAATACTAATTCATACGTACGTAAATGTATGTCCATTGCTACCGCAGTTTACGTATCGGTATCTTGATACTGGGCCATTCGACCCTATTCTATAATGGACCACACTGCTGCACGATACGCCGTCAACTTCACATAACGCAAGTATCTCTCTCTCTCTCTCTCTTTGCACATCCAGGTGCATGAGCATCGCGCACGCTCTTCGAGAGCTTTCACCGGCTCCAACGCCGTTCCATTTAATTAAGTTTGCATTGTGCACAAGTACGTCGCGAAAGATCGTTATCGAGACCTTCCGCCACCGACGCTGCGGCGTGCGGCGCGCGCGAGATATGATGGAGCTGCTTCAGGGCTCTCCCTTATCGCGTACGATCGCGGGAGGTAAATGAACGCTTTCTGTGAGCGGGCTCTATGCTTTGCGCTTCGCCATGCATGCCGCTTTGAGTTCCTCTACCCGGCGCGCACTAACGAGTTCCAAGCTCTCTGTCCGTCTCTCGTGTGCTCTATTCCGCCCTCTCTATGGTCTCTATGCAGTCGGAGAAGTCGACGTGCGCGGTTCCTACGAGGCTCGATAAGACGAACGAGAACGTTGCTACAAATCGTGGCTCCTTCTCGCTCTCGCGCGTTGCCACGACACATCGGTCTGGCCGGCAGGCCCGGAAGAGACCTCCTTCCTAGTTACTATACGTCAAGCGGAGAGAAGTCCTATCGCAAGGTAGTGGAAGCGCGCAGTACCTTTCCGATTGGAAGATGTCCGTTCGCGATGTACGATATGGAGCGAACACTCATTAGAACCGCGGCCGCGATTGGTATTTGTCTCTCTCGAAAAAATAGAGAAGTTTCTTATTTATAATAATGTACATTGATTTTCCGATCACTCTTCGGTGGATTAATTTTGTTGTTGTTGTTAAAAGCGATCGGTCTTGTTTTGCGATTGGGTTTGGGTAGGAATGTTTCAGCATCTTACACTAGCTTACACTAGCACTAATTGGACCGTTTACCTTATAACTCGGAACAATAAGTTTCCGTCTCGTTCAATAAATAACGTGCAAATCAGTGCACGTTTAAACGGTTGCCCATCCAAATACTGGCGTCACACGAAATGCTGCATGAGAGGCCGCAAAAACCGCGCACGAAGCTCGCGTTCGCAGCGGCAATAAATATAATATGCGTCGGGTTTGAATGAATGCCAGGATCGCCACCGTGCATTTTTCGCAGTGAATTAGTTAAACGCACGGCGAGAATCAGCGAGGCGGAGGCCACTCGTATATTAGTTCTGGGCGATAAGCGTGTTTAGTGTTAATCTATTATAATATGCGCATCAATTTCCTGTCAAACGCATTCCCGACTCGAATGCATATACACGTACGTACACAAGGCCTGACAGTATGAGCTCAGTGAGGCGTCTGCACACGCGACGAAACATTCGCGCTGCCCTCTGTGCGGATGGCAGATTATTGCGAGTGATTTCACGCCGGCCACGCGATATTTATGCTCGCCATTTATCGGTAGAAAATATTACGGTGAAAACGTGCGAGCGCTGTATGAGTTTAACCGAGTGGCCGATTTGTCCGGGCATTTGGTACGTCAAAACTGCAGCTTCGCTTGCTCGTTCACCGATCGTACCAATTTTCATTTTTACTTTTACCCCTGTAATACCGATTTTTTACATTTTTTAATTTTTTTTCGACGTATTTACCAAGCAGAGATTGAATATTGATCAACTATCGTCGTAACAGGTCCCAAAAGCCCGCGAGCGTCGCTTTTTCGAAATATATATCAGATTTTATGTACCATGAGTAACGATTAAATTCGCGTGATTTATTAGTCGCAACATGACGGTCTCAAGATCGTCATCCCGTAACATAGAAACTACGGCTCATCCGCGTACGATGTTTTCAGTGCTCTCGTTACATTAATGGATTCAGCTGAAGTTTAAGCCACGATGAGTCTTCCCGCGACACACTGCGATGTTCCTCGTTTCTCATCCTCGTCTTCTCGTATCCACGCGTCACGGCACTCAAACCTGCGGGGAATCGCACCGTATGACACGTGCATTTTATCGTCGTTTGCCTTCCTGAGTAATATGCATGCGCGTCCTGGCACCGCTATATGCACCGCAGCTTTACGACACCGCCGTAAGTCTAAGGAACGACTTTTCCGCGCAAATAGTGGAACATTGGAGTAAGCTGCGCACACCCGTTCCATCAAGAGCACCCTTTAGATATTCAGTAATGTTCGTACAGCTACGTTTCCGGCGTTTTTTAAAGTGAATTTGATAGTCTTATAGTAACACATAATGGCACGGATAAGATATAACTCAGGGGAATTTGTTCGTCCAGCAAAACATTTTCTTCCGTGGTTCTGTATTTTTGGCAAAAAAATAATCAATGATAAGTTATTTCGCCTCAAATTCATCGAATAATTAAATCGATTCAAATCCATCATTTATGATATTCATAATCGATTTTTATTTACAGACAAACCAATAGATCTCAAGTTCGATGCTCTTTGAAATCGTTGAATTTTCACGAACCAAGACAGTTAAAAACAACGTATTGTCTCATAATTCACCGGGTTGTATATATTCGGCGACATGTATTTTATCATGGAAAACTTTTCAGGTTGTCATTTGATACGGTTTCTTGTGTACGAGCTGTCCGAGAGTTGTGTGCGAGACGACAAGAAAAAGAGTCGCCCGAGAGTTGTGTATAGGACAGCAGGAAAGTAAAAACGTCGAAAAAGGGCCGCAATGAAAATGCGAATCTGCGGAAGCGATGCTCGCCTGCATTTCTCGCGTCCTTCGTGAGATATATTACCCAGTGAAACTTGGGCTCTTCTTATTGTGTCGTTGGTTATTGTGGAGAGCGACGAGGGAAACAGTACTTGCCGGACTCGAATTCGCTCTCTTCACGTTTTCCGGATGTTGTAGGGAACATCCCCCTTCACCTTTCGGGGCGGAAGCGCGTTCTCGTTGTAAAAACTTGTCTACGAAGAGAATCGCCGTGACGAGCCAACTGAGTTGTGTAGTAAATGCGCAAAACACGACTTTCCTACCGGTATGTCCAGCACTTTTCACGTTTATTGCATCTAGTGATTTTCATCACAAAAGCAGTTGCGGGAATCCCTTATCTCTGTAAGCAACGGAGCAACAATGCCGACGAATAAAAATAAAACAAATCACGTTATCGGACGTCTTGTCAGAAATTGCAGACGCAAGCTCGTGTGCAGCACACGATGTCTTTAACGGCAGGCTCGAAATGCGAAAAAATGTGATGCAGGTTGGATTTCGAAAATCCAACCAGCATCACACGGCGCAAGGGGTCACCACGGGTTCACCAAGCGTGTGTTCCACGGACGTTAATCCTGGGATTCACTTATCTATTACGCAGCGTCTCTTATAATTTCATCTCCATAAGTTAAATCCCGTGTGGGTCGCTCAAAAGAAACAGTTTTCAAGACGCAATGCGAGAAAATAATCGATTTGCATAGTAATATTAAAAATTTCTCGTGCACCAAACGAATTTATGGCCCGGCCTGCCGAGGCTTCTCACATACTTTTCACATTTTATTGGGCATCTTATGCAGGCAGGTTAGATATCGGTGCAGGAAACGTCTATTTATAGTGTTTATATCCTTGCAGGGTGCAAATTCGACGCGACGAATCCGCAGAATCTCAGCCGTCCGTGACCTCGCCGTGGTAGAGTCGAGAAATGAACGTCGAACCGCCGCTGCCACGACGAATGTATGTACCGTAGAGCGAGAAAGACGAATGACCGTGTCGTGGGTGCATCGTGTGACTGAGAATCGTATATAGTCGTTCTCCTCATCCTCCTTCGCCTCCTTCTCCACCTACACGTCGATTTTTTATCGAATCTACATGGAAGTGGGTCGCGAATATCTTCCGGAACGATAACCATCGCTTCGCACGACACTCCCCGGTGACCCGCCATATATTAATTAAGCGGGGGTCGCGCTAGAGTTCTCGCGGTGGAGCGTGTCTCTCTGGCTCTGGCTCTGCTGATGCTGCGGCCGTGAAGAGACGCTTGCTTTTCTGCTTCGGTTGCACCGCAGCTGCATTGCAACCACGGCTATGGAGGATGGAGGTAAGATTCTCGGGCTATGGTGCACGAATGTACAACATGGTAGACTATCAACTCGAGGCGAACGGGGCGCCGGAGAAAGATGGACGAAAAGGAGAAACCGAGAGGCAACGAAGCGAGCCCGATAGACCGAGAATTTAAGAGTGAGAGAACCACAAGACAGATCGCAGAAGTCACTTCGCGGTCTTATTACATCGTAAATTTTCTCCCCGTGATGGATAACATTAAGCGATCGAAAACGACAAATTACTTAACTCCGGCATCGCCATTCGGGCGAGTCGAAAGATCCTTCCTCGTATACCTCGGACTTCGATCGATAGGAATCGATCACCAAAAGGGCCAAATGGTACCTCGTAATAGAGTTTGCTAGCTTCCATTACTTTTTGAGATAAAGATTGATGAGAGAATCGGTTTCATAACAATGTCCTTCTGTCGTTGTAAAAATGGCTTAGAGCTTTGACTGCAATAAAAATTCATTCTCGATCAAATTGTGAGAATCAATGTGACGAAATGCAGTTGTATTAAGGACACATAGTCACCTGAAAAAAAAAACAATTTATTGATGATACCCTTCTCCTAAAGTAACTCTACGATGTACAGCAAATTACCATGAACATCGATAGTTTCCGCACACAGCCTCTTGAAAACTGTTTCTTTGGATCAACACACACGGGATTTAAATCGTCGAGATGAAATTATAAGAGACGCTGCGTAATAGATAAGTGAGTCCCAAGATTAACGTCCGTGGAACACACGTCTGGTGAACCCGTGATGACCCCTAGCGTCGTGTGGTGCAGGTTGCTCGAGAGCCGAGAGAGGCCCGAGAACTAGCTGCGGGGAAAAGTCTCGTCGCGGTTTAGCGGGCGCGATTTCCGAGGTCGGCGCCAGCCTCGAAGTAGGATCATCGTCAGGGTTTAGCTGCTGGTGGTGCTGCTGTTGCTGGTAACGAGCAATTATGCAACGCGACGTGCCGGTGTCGCACGAAATACGAGTATGCACGTGAGGGAAGCGCTCGGGCGGGAAGAAGAATGCGAGAGAAGATAAATACTTCTCTTCTCGGTCCTCCCCACTCCTTTACCCTTTCTCTTGTTCCGAAGTGGAGATATACAGTATGTTGCAAGTAGCACGGTTGTCCCACTTGTCGTTCTCCTCTTCCCTTCACCGCGCGTATGTACGTTTCGCTTCTATATGTATACACGTTCAACTTCCGCGTCATGTTTCCCTATCACCGTGCATCTTGCCGTTCATGCCGCTGTGCTCGCCTCCAAAGACGACGATGTACCACCCGGTATCCAAACTTTTACCATTATCACGCATAAATTCCCCATCGCGCTCTGCGTACATGAAAACCGGGACAGTTGTGAGCAATTGATTTTGCTGGAAATATCGAAATACCGATGATCCCGACGTTGGACGCAACAGTGAAAAAATGTTATTGCCTGCCGAGGTTGAATTCAGAAAAATCTGAAATACGATAAGTGTAAGGCAAAATGTTAAAAAATTAATTGTTCAGGTTATTATGCATTGGGATGAGTAAAAGATTTGTAATTTTTTTAATTGCGGGCTTTATCTTTTCGCAAATTGTCGTTAAATTGATAAGAGAATTATTGTTATTCTACATAATTATTTTTGTACAACTTCGTCTTGTGTTTTTTCTTTTTTTTTTTCGTTTATCTTTTACTTGACTAGGCCTCGTTATTACTGACACGGTTGATTTGAGCGTAGCTTCGAAGCAATTATGCGGCCAGTCGGGCTGAACGTAAGGAGCATTAGAGGAATCCCTGCAGAAAAGATGAGCATTGAACTCACGACAGTCATCCACCTACAGTACTGAGTACATCAGTTCTGATATCGCTGAGTGGTAGCCAAGCTCTGTGTACGGCAGCGCGAGGAGCGGGTCGATGATCGTTAGATCGCTCACGGCGATCTCGCTGCTCGGCGATGACCGCAGGCTACCGCCGTCTCCTCGCCAGCGAAACAGACACTAGACACGTGGATGATCATTAGGGGTACAGCTGGAAAGAGTGCGAGCGGAGAAATGCTAGATGCGCTTTGCTCCCTCCTATACCACATAGGGGGCATCCACACGAATTCAATCTGGGTCTCCACCTCGACCTCGTGGACCTGTGGATGTTTGTAATGTGCCGAAGGATTTTAAAGAATTTTATCCAATTTCTACATTAGCCAAGACTTTTTTTTCAGCACATACGCGCGCTTATCCAGTTCTTATTACATTAGACAACTGGAATTTCATTTTCTCAGTTTTTTTCCGAATGTTTTAATTATGATATTCTTGTGCACCAAATGATTGCAGCCTACAGCCAATCAGAGAACGAATAACTCGACAACAATAGTTGTATCGAAAAAGTCAAATATTTGACCTACCTATTTTTTGAAGAGGAAAAGAGTTACAGGTTAAATAAATGTTTTGAGAAATCTAATACAATTCGCATTTTCTTTTAGAGTTGTCGACCACATAAACAATGGTCGAGCAGATTCGAAAGGTCGGGAGTCAGACCCAGATCGAATTGGTGTGGATTACCCCGTAGATATTCATTGTCGTATAGTCTTTTCTATATCTCGTTCCGCAGGACAATGAGAATGCAGTGCACTATAGCAGCTTCCCCGAGGCTGTCAACGAGCCTCGCTGTATTTTCACACACGCGTCATACGCGTCTCTGGCTAGATTTAGCTCATGTTCGGAGCACTCTGGTATCGCTCGCGGGTACATAGACGCGGTGCCGTAGACCATGTGTGTCTTTGCAATATGCGTCGGCTTCATAGCTCACGGAATGAAGCCAATGATGTTTCGCGATGAAGTAATGCCTAAGGGAAGACGAGAGGAGCAGTCGGCGGTGCGTCAGCGTCTATATGTCGTCGCATGCAATGGCTGCTACTCGAGCACATACACTAGAGGGCCATTATTGCATGCTACACTGGCTGCTTGCCTGTATCTCGTTAACTCAGTTCTACTATTACAAACCCGTGATTGTCGTACGCAGCTACTTATGGGTGCACCAGCGTACAAGTTATACGAAACTCATCCGTGGGATAAGGGTTCGTGTGACATGATGCTCCACTTTTTTAATGATATCCGTGCCGATCCTGTAATACGCTGAGGAAATGGATAAATCTGCACGACAAAGGAGAATCTCTTGTTAAGATTGTTTTGAAATTTTCCAATTTCTCTTTCCGTGTGAAGAATAGAATGTACCGAAGGGTAACGTCGTTTTATATTACAAATTTATATCAAACGTTCCTTATTTTCTTTGAAAATGACACCTGTTTATTCTCTATGGAAAAGTGTGAGACAAATGACACCCTATATACACGTAGGATCGAGTGGGCTAGTTTCACACGAGACGAGCAACATTCGACTTGCAGTGTTTTTCTCGTAGCTCGCCTGCTGTTATACTGGCACGAGATCCCATCGATAACGACGCTGACCACGTCGGTCGATGGGCGAGAAACGTACGGAACACCATGCTACAATGCTCTTCGGTGTGCTCTTCCTTGTCGTTGAGTCGTATACCGCCGTGTGACTGCTGAGCTTCCACTGTGCGATGCCGAAGAGGGAGAAAGAGAGGCATAGAAAGGCGTGCGCACCACACGAATGCGATCGACTGACATTTATTGCCGGTGTAGAACAATGCGGAATAATCGGGTTGCTCAGATCGAGGCGCGCATCAAGGCAGCTACTGTTATTGCTGAGCTATTAACGACATCGTTGGGCTTCGACTGTACCGATCCCTCGTTCGATCTCTCAACGCGGGAGTTTACGGGCCGGGGCGCAAACCCGTTTTAACGGGGTGATGGCATGCGAGTACCGGTAACATACACCGCTCGAGGTGAGAATCGTCGTATAATGAATGAAAAAAATCTGGCAGGCCATGGTAAATGTATGCATGGATAGATAAAAACATGTAATTACCTCTAAATGAACAAGACTTGAAATCAAAGTGAAACGAATCTGAATTTACGAGCGAAAGATGTATTCCCTTTTTGCATTCGCTAGTTTTTAGGGTTGATTAAAGTTGTTTCGGGAAGGGGAAGCTTCGATCAGCGCTGCTTTTTCAAGAATCTCGATGCTCACGACGCTTTGGAAAAGTCTATCCTTGTGCAGTAATAATTCGTGATGCGCGAGACGAGAATTCCGTAGCGAAGCTGCCGTCAAGAAAGCGAGTAGCGAGAAGGTAGAGGCAGAGCAACAGAGTCAGGACGAATAACTCTCACTTTGATCCTAAGTGATCCCGAGGTTTACTGACGAGAACGACCACTCGAGTCGATGAGTTACCATTAGTGTCAGCACGATAGGGTTAAAGGCTCGGGAGCGTGACAAATGAAGAAGTATGCGAAACCCACCCAGGCCGATGGTTTCCAATGGACCGTTCGAAAAATCACGTGGCATTCATAGAATATTATTATCTAATCGTAGATAAACGTTCTCATCGATATTATCCAACGACTTAGGGTCACTAATGTTTTCATTAGTCGTCTATGCGCTGCAATCTTTGTACGACTGCATCAGCCGTTCGTCTCCTCGCTACGTTCGCGGGTCAGCTGAGTTAATAACAACGGATCAAAGGTGCACAGTTATATATTTCTTGTGCAGTGTGTGCAGGGACTTTCTCCGATGCGTCTCTTAACTCCGAGGCTCTTGTCGTGAAGCTGTCAATGAGTTACTCAACACCCAACGCAAGCGCATCGATATGGGTTGACCCCGCCGCAAATCCACCTTTGCATCATTATTATGCAACGGACCGCAACGAAGCCGCTATAAATTGATTCGGCACAAATTATCTACACGAGTTAAAAGAGTCGACGGAGGCGAGTATATAGATATATAGATGCATTTATTGGGACGTTCTTTGCTCTGGGCGATCATGAAGCTCGGCTAGAAACGTCTTACTCGTCCGCAATCTTTATGGGATGGCACGAGTAGTAAAGATAACGCGCCAAAATACTACCCACCTATCTATAGCTTCAACCCTCGGCGTGAATATCGGCGTCTTTATATAGTTCGACACGTAAAATGTATATTCACTTTGGCGAAAAGCAAACATGGCTTCATTTTACCCATTCTTGAACAATGTGTATACAGCATCACTCACATTTTTCTCACTTTTGTATGATCATGCAATGATGAATCTTAGCGACGTGCAGCATATTTACTGCCAATGAAGCATCAGCTCAGAATCGATTAATTACTGATTTGAATTTTTACAAATATATATATTTTTCTTTTCAGTATCCTCCAGTGTCGATGCTTTCTTACGCCGAATGTGGCCAAAACACCTCAGAACACAGGACATTTGGTGTCCACTTGATGCTCCATGGTTGGAATAAAATAATTCCGACTTGAGGCAATACGCGAAGCCCTAAAATGGGCCGAGCCGTAAAACACGTGTGAGTGAAATCGTGCCTTGTGTGTATTTGTAGCATCGCCGTGTAGACGTCGTAGTTGCTATTTCGTGTCAACTCGTAAATATTGTACGTTTTCTTGTGGCTCACGTTTGTCCCCTTGTGCTGAGTTCGGTTCTTGCATTTACGGCGTCGCTGCCGCGTTACATATTCGCCAGTCTGGCGAATAGCTAAGCCATGCGAACTGGACCATCGCTGCATTTGTCGGACGAGCCGAAACGAGAAAAGGTAAAAATCGTTCTCTCCGACTGTGCACATCTGAAAGCTTATACTGCCAAGACTCTCGCTCACTGGATTTTTCGCCAACACCTCGAAGACCCTTTCACCGTTGCTACCGCACTGCAGCGGTACTTTTACTTCGTTGCATTTTCGAGCTTTTGTGGAAGCTTCGCCGCCTTGGGAACCTAACTGCTACCATGGTGATGCGCCGTGGAAAACTCCACCACGATTTCCACTCGGTATACGCACCCTGCTCGAAGTTTAAATTATTACGTGGAAATGTCGTACAGAGCGATGCAAAATATCAGGGCATTTTTATCTTCAACTTTTCAGCTTATGTACACGTTTCCATGGCTGTAAGCAAACAATTTTCAGTAAATATGTATCTCATTAATTGGAAATACTTTGTTTATTCATTTTTGCTCGAACACAAATGCTGGGGGGGTCTTAAGGTGGAGTGGGAGAATTCAACATATGATGGGTATGATTATTTTCACCGTAAATGCATACAGAGTGATGCAGAGTTAGATAATAAATTATTAGTATACTCGTGGAAGTATACTGACAATTGTTTTTTAATTTTGCATTACCCTGTATGCGTTTCCTCCTCGAACACCTCGGTAGTTTCGAATTGTTGTGAGCATCCGATAAATACTAGCGAGCGACGATGTTCGCTGCTGTAAGCCGCACATTCAAGCATTCTCGTACGTTGATGAAGAACGTTGTCCCTTTGCCATCGTCGAAGCTGAAGAATGATGCATCAGACGCAAATCTACGAATCATTTTAACGTAGAGCATTTTATCGACGTATGTTATGTGCACATCGATTTTATTAAATTGTAATACTTCCTCTTTTCACATATTCTGAATATTACGTGGAAATGAAAATTTATATGGTGATAAATATCGTTTGAAGTTCATCCTCGCAGAATTACTAGGAAATACCTCACGTGCGTGAGAGATTCCATGACATCAGGGTAGAAGCTTGTTTCCACCGTGTTTTCGGGGGTTAAAACAATCCGGAGCACTACACGTGTAGCTTGCAACGCGAGTTATGCTGAGGAATAGCCACCTCTGAGCATCTCTGAGCCGCTCGTCGTGGTTGTCCGTACATAACCTGAGGATTGCCATCCAGTAGGAGCTGTTGGATCTCCAACGACGCCAAGGATTCGCTAGCGGTGAACTTCCAAAAATCGTTGAAAGTTTACTCCCGAGTACGAGAAATAATTTCGTGTAATTAAGCGCTCGAGGTACATCAAAAAATGAGGTTTATTAGATGTAAATAAAATTTAGTTAAAATAAGCAAAGCTTCTTATTCCGGGAGCCTCATAGTATTTAATATGAAATTGATATTTTTATATACGCTGATGCTATCTTTGATTCAAATATCATAAGTATTTCATTCGAAGTGATATTGGATTCTAAAAAATCTTTGAAAAATTCTGTTTTCCTTTTAGACTTGGAACAATAACACAAAAAATCGTGGTCCAGATCCGAGAGGTCGAAGGTCAGACCCAGATAGAATTGCTGTATGGACTGCGATAATTGATGCAAAGCTACCCTGAATTAATATTCCAACCATATCATCTCATTATTAAAACAATCCAACGCCACGGTAACTGCGACATTGTAAATTCCCAGGATACTTACCAAAGAATTTCCATAACTCGCGTAACACGGTAAAAATAAGTTATTGTCTGTCACCGAGAAGGAAAAAGAGAGGGCGCTAGGCGAGGATCAGTTGTAAAACACACAGAAAAAGGTGGGACGGTATAAAAGGATTAAATGGAGAGACAAGAGAGAGGAGAGTTGGCTTTTAAGCGCGCCATGCATTAAGAGTCGCGAGACCGGCAGAATTCACAAAGGGTGGTCCCGTGTCGAGCCGGAATTTTTCGTGAAAGTTCAGCCTCGAAAATTACTTTTTACCTACCTACGAAAGCCACGTTCCGACAGCAACCGTGGAGAAGTCGGTACCTCAGTCACGGAAGTATACGTAAGTAAAGCTTTGATGCTTTATTTCTTCCGACACGGTATAGTTTTCGACGCAGATGCTTTTCGCCCACTCTTAAGAATGAAATTCTCTGTGCAACTACAGTTTGGGATACTAATTTCTGGTCTGGCACAAAAGCTCAGTGAAATCGTCTTCCAACCCTTTGATCAACTCGCACTCACACACGCCACGATTTATATGTTAATAGCACCAAAGACATAACAATTACAAATGAGAATTAATTGCATTCCAGCTTAACGAATCGTTTCGGATGGGAACTGAACGAGTCATTACAACCGCAAAACGCGTGCAGATTCCACACAATTTGACAGAGTGTATATGAGACATTCCACCTCGTTACACTCTGTGTTTGACCCTTTCGATTGGGCCTGCGATTTTTCATACGATTGACATAACTCTAAAAACCACTAATTAATTGTAATTTTTTTCTTCCGTAAAAAGCTTGAAACCAGATGGAATACATAATATCTGTATGTATAGGAGCTTCATTCTTACCCATTTTCCCATACTCCCACTTAATACTACCGGCACATATAACGATCGCGTCGGGTAAAGAGGTTTCTGTGAAAAAGCAAATGAACCATTCGCAATTACGAGGGGGTTAGCGCAGCGTAATACACAGCAATCGTGCAAATCGTGCATATATGGAAGCGGATAGGTACACAGACGGTGAGAGGCAAATGGTGTGCAACATCATATCCTCTCATCCTCGTCCACAATCTAAATCTTAGTTACGACTTGGAATAGTTGTTATATGGTCAGCCTCGACGGATAATTACAATTACTGTAATAACGTTTCTCACTACTTTGATAACTGTTGTTATTATAATACACGCCTATGCACACGTGTGTCCGGAGTCGCTTCAATGAGCTCCAGCTAAATTCAGAGTGTAGGATGCAATGTCGAGAAGACCGGTTCATTATTTATTAGTGAAATTGTTATCGAATCATTTCGCGCTTATTTGTTGCCTTTTACTTTTCGAATATGAAACCCCAGAATACAATTAAGACTTTAACACCGTAGAACAATAATTGTGAATTCGATATAACGATATTTAATTGGTGGGATATAATGGTATTTAATGCTGATTAATTAGTTTCGGAATTTCAACTGGAAATCCATGATGATAAAATTCATGAAAAATTAATGCTCATCATAATATTCATCATGCATTAACGGTTTCCGATAAAATCTATAGCCGCAATTTCGCCGGTTATTCGCGGCAAATATGGTTTTGCAGATTTCATAACCCTGAAAGAATATTATTATTTTCTGCTAACTACGCTCATCTCATAGCATTTCGAGGCTGGTATAATAATTCAATATATCTCGAGTGTCCCATACACCCTCGGAGTAGAGCGAATGAATTCCCGCGTTGAGAGCAGTGATCTCGCCTTTCACGATGATCGAGGGAGTGCCGGTTCCCTACTCGGCGAAAATGCTCAAGGTTCGCCGACCCAAAGCCCCCAAAAGCTTTACATCTTTTCCCCTCGAAACATAAGCAGCGGTAGCAGCTTCGTGGCCAAAGCAAATAACGCTGACATGGGTTTTGAAACTTGAAAGAGAGACGATGGGTGACGACAACGAGGAAAGCAGAGCGGAAAGTTTTTCGAACCGAGATTGCGGGTTTCGGAGATGAGGAGAGCAAGGCATCCCTAAAACCCTCGGGATACTTCAACGTCCGGGATCATGCGGTCAGCACAATCCGGTCGTCATTAAAATACTTTCATTGGGGAAAAGTTTCTGAGGTTGGAAAGCCGAACTCGCTTTCGCTTATTACTCTCTTTAATCAGTCGTTCATCGTACGCAGTCCCTTTCTGCAAATGAAAATACTGTGTCGAAGAATTTTGCAGATTAAATGGAAGTTCGAGGACTTATTGGGCCTTACATGGTTCAGTGAGTGTATAAGAATTAATAATATATTCAACTAGATCCTGTGTAGTGAGATTTTTTTTCATAGTAATACGTCATCTCTATATTTCGAGAAATTGTACTTTGCTCGGCGTTCGCTGGTATTATAATTAGTGCGAAGATCTTGCGCGTGTAACGCAATCACGTTGACCAGTTGAGTCGAGGCTATGCAGCATTCTGGATGCTTGGCTGGCTTAGGCTGACTGGATGCTGAGGTTCGCTCGACGCACTCGGCGCATCGGGCACCGCGAGTGAATATAGGTATGTCAGCGCAATTAGACTCAGCCGTAAATCTTGTAGCGTACTGTGGCGTATCATTTTGTCTCGTGAGAGATTAGGCATCGCGCGCCGTTCGTTTAGCACATGCCGACTGCACACATCTCCCGTGCCATAAAGTACACGCATAGGGATACGTTCTATGGGTTTGCGCGCTCATCGCTCCTACGAATTTGCATAACGGTCAGTTTCATTCTCACGGAGTCTCAACGCCGATGCGTTACGGGTCTCCATTTGGGAACCCGCGCGAATCTACAACGCCGCTGCAAAGTGCAATGCGTCTGTTTGTCGAACAAGTTTTTGCGTCCGAACGAGGTCGATGCCTAAGCTAACGCTCCGCGCAATATCAAAACCGTTACTGAGAATGTACTGTTATATAATAGACATGTTCAAATAACGACAATTATCCAAATGACCGTTCTTCAGCATCTGACGTACTTGCATCTCTGAAATTATGGGGAGACTACGATGATTTTTTAAGTTTTAGAATTACGATTCTTTCAATTGATTTGTACCTTTTTATGTTGTTTGCCCTTGAATTTATTGTATATTTTAATATAAGAATAATAAAAATTTCGCTTCGTGCATCTTGCTTGAAAATTTCGTTTGAAAATTAGTTTATGGTTTGGATTAAGGGAATTTTCACTTGATTGAGAAATATTTTGTATAGTTGTAAACGTTGACAATTTTTCTTCTGTTTTCATCGACTACATCTTTGTGGGACTTTAGGAAGCAAAAGTAAGTCCCCTTATTGCGGAACTCCATGCTCTTCAGGGCGCGGCTTCGACGTAAGGCCGGCTGTTCACTACAGCATATAATATGCTGTACGCTCGCGCACCCTCTTCGCCTTCGCTCCAACTCCAAGTTTCAAGACGACGAGGGAGGACGTCGAGAGTCACGAAGTATCGGTTACAAACTCTCCTTATCAAGAGGTTGAGGCACGAGGGAGATACGGGAGCGGGCGTGCCCTTCTAGTATGCTCGCAAAAGAATATGAGCCGCGCAGGCCAGAATGCCAAGTACTATAGTACTTGTATATAAGCGTCTACGTAAAACTGTACGTGCATTTTGTGGCTCACGGGCGTCCGCTAAACCTAAAACCGTATAATATCGTTGCTACTTATAACGGGACGAGAGAAAGTATGAAAAAAAAATCACGAAGTCATGCAGGAATACTCCATAAATTTTTCTACCAAAAAAATATATCCGTTTATGGATAAACAAATAGTTCCCCTATTTCTTATAGAAAATTATTATTATTATTTATTAGAAGGCTAAAAAAAATTGGATGCGAAGAAGCTTTTTTCAGGAATCGTAAGTTTTCACTACTAAAAAAAAATGGCTTCGCATAAAATATTATTCGTATAATATTGGCTTCGTATAATAACGTTGCTACTTATAACGGGACGAGAGAAAGTATGAAAAAAAAATCATGAAGTCATGCAGGAATACTCCATAAATTTTTCTACCAAAAAAATATATCCGTTTATGGATAAACAAATAGTTCGTCTATTTCGTATAGAAAATAATAATTATTAATTCTTAGACGGCTAAAAAAAATTGGATGCGAAGAAGCTTTTTTCAGGAATCCTAAGTTTTCGCTACTAAAAAAAAAATGGCTTCGCATAATATATTATATGGAAGGTATTTGGAAAGTTTGTTGGGCACCTGCGCAATAACGAGTGAATAACATAAAATCAAGATGATATTTTGTGATATAATGTAATATAATTAGTACGATATTGCTTTTTTATTGCGCGATAAATATGTCGACGCATTATCGGACTTGGTTACCTGTATTATCGTAAATCACTGATCATTGAAGCGAGAACGAAATGCATATTATTGCCCGTTACGCAACGCGCGAAATAGCGATAACGGCAACATACGAACCATCGTTTTGATTCGTAAACTGCGGTCAGTTTCTCTCCGCATCGCACTGGTAGAAATGGATAAGACCCTGAAGACGAGTACGCGCTGTAACTGTCGATGTACGGTCACGAAGAGAGAGATCTCAAGCTCGTAAACGCTCGACTCACAGCGCAGTCCAAGATCCAACTAAAAGCTGTTCTCGACGCTGTATCACCTCAGAAATGGCTGAACGTACGCACGTTGTACGATAGAGAGTACGGGAGGAAAAAGAGAATTGGATAGCGCGAAGCGTGGATGAGAAAGAAGAGCACGCGCTCGAGCGAGTACGTGTAACGGCAATCCGAAGCCCCTAGACGCCTATTAGAAGCAATTATCCATTAGTCTATAACACTGGCGTGTGTCTTTGTGTCGTCTGCACACCTGAGACTCCGACTCGACGACGAATGCTCCGCTGACCCGATCACCACACGATTTCTACTTCCAGTCGTGATTGAATTAGGCAAAACCAGTTCTTTACGTATTTTATATCGACCTCCGTTCTCCAAAGGATTCTTTGCTGTGTGACCTGGTCTGATTGAAGGAAATGGTTGGGTCAAATAAATTTCTCCAGATCATTGGAAAAAATGACGACGGGCTAGAATGTGTATCGAAAGATTTCTGTTTTATTTTGTTTTGTTTTGTTTTGTGAATAACTATTTTTGAAAGTGTAATAAGCAGGGCAATATACTGTGTTCATCGGTAATCACGATGCATAAATCATCGAGGGAAGTTCGTGCGAGAGAAATAGAGTCAGCGCATTTATGCTCGCCGCTATACTACTTGAACAGCATGATTTACTACCTGATCCGAAAGCGGGTGTGTAAGCATCTGGCGCAAAGAAATTTACTGGTATACTTATAATAGCGACAGAGGAACATCCTGTACGTACAGTTTATGCTAATTATCAATGGGTACTCGATGATTGTTGGAAAATATAATACTGATCAAATAAAGATAACCCCTTGATAGTCAGCCGGAAGCGGACGGCGTTTCACGGGCTGTGCAGACCGAGAGACGATCACGAGTGACGAATTTTATTTATTTTTTTCATTTTTATTAGACACATATCGTTTAAGTCATCGATCGAAAGGGAATCGACATGAAATTAAAAGTGAATTTGTGAAGATTTATGTTCAGTTGTACTAAAGGACCAGCGGATGACACTTTTTTTTCTTATTTTTGTTTCCAACAGCCGGACTTCCGAGTTTCGGAGAGCAACTTCTTTTTTTTTCTCAAGGCTTCGAGGTATTGAAATCATGATATTGTTCAGATCAGGACATTCTTTCAGTGAGTGTGCGCTACGTAAAACTTCGCTTCGCAGCAGCGAAGAGTAGGGAAGTAGCAAAAGCAGAGCCGACAAGAACTGGGTGGAAGATCTGCTGCTTTTCTTGGAATCTATACGTTCTACGGCTGCAGAAAGGAACTGTGAAGGAAGAAGATTTCCAAGGAGTTTGCCGTCACGAAGTCTTGATAATTGAAAAACCATTAACTCTATTCAAACCAAGAAAGTTCATCGTATATGTATAGCTCGCACTCATTCTCTTTAGTGTCTTCAGTTCTCTCTTCCTCCCCGGCGAAAAGTTTATGAATATGAAACCAGGCGATTCAAGCGCATTTGCCTCATTGAGGAAAAATATGTAGGCTAAGAGACGGCAAGGGATTAAACGAGCTGGAAAGCTCATTTTATGACACAATTACTCTAACCGGAAAAGCGCAGTCCTTTGTGCGCAACCCTTTATGCGCAACTCTCTGTGCGCTTTCCAGAAATTTTCCGAAGAACAAATGGCTAATAGAAGGCAAAACGGAACGTCAGTAGACCAAAAAAATAATAAAAATGTCATTGATTCAAAAACAATTAGTTTCCAGGCCGCCAAAAACAAACGTGCGATCAATTAAGCTGTACTTCGAATTCCCATAATTTCATATGAAATTGAAAGAATACAAAAGATCGATTCATTTGACAAAATAATAGAAAAAACAATCCACCATTTATTGATTCCAATTTGACTGGCCGAGAGCTTATGTGAGCACTTGCAAAAGATATTAGATATTTCTCGCGGATTATGTTCCGTGAAAGTTTAATGAAAACAATTTGAAGAGAACTTAATAAATTTTCCGATATCCAACGAATCCGGCGCTTTTAGTGTGCGATGCAGCTCTGCGAGGTGAGAATAGCAATCTAGTGTTGGGGGTTGGTAAGTATAACGCAATTCGCCAGAAAAAGTAATACCATGAAACCACTAGTTTCGCAGCGGTACGCTCCAAGTGCGAGTGAAATGCGTGGCTCGGTTCGAGGCTGCGGAATATGAAACTGTGAAAAGAAAGAGTGTGCGAGAGGACAAAACAAGTTGAGGCAAAGAAAAAAGAAGGTAGAGAGCAGGCGAGAGTTCACGAGCCTAGGCGCACGGGGCGCACGCAGTTCTCATTATCTCGGACGGTTTTAATCTTCTCCGGGTGGAGGGGCAGCGATACTTATAATCCGTGAGCGAGGAGAGCCAGTGAAAGAGAAAAAGTGAGACAAAGCTAGTGGCAGTAAGGTATACACTATCGTACTCTACTGTGATGTAGTGAGAACCTGATACACTGCGCACGCTCCACTACCGCCGTAACGGAAAGAAAAAAAAAAAAAATAACAAATTACTTGCTCGCGGTTTGTGATAAGCTCGCTGTTCTCCGTGTCGCCTATTTTTATTGCGCTTTCGTAGTTAGTAATGATAAAGAACAGGGAGTGCGAGAGTCATTTAGATGTTTGTAGTGGTGCCGGCACATTTAAAGCTTCACCGCTTAACAGAAAACAATTTAACTGCTTATCGTGATTGAAAATGATTTTAACATATTGCAATCATGACAGATTATGTAATTGCCATATTATATGCTGCGACGAAAAGACCCCCTTATTTTTACCACCAGTAGAATCCCTCGTTTAAAAAGTTCATGTGTAACGGAAAGCATTGTTAGCAGTTTATTCGAGTTGTGATTGGCTGAGACCCTCAGACCGAGCCGATGTTCATTTGTCTTCGTTAACTTTGACAGTTCTGTCAAATATCGGTTTTTTAAACCCCCTAACATAGGTCAGAAATTGATACTTCCGAAAAATAATTATCGTGACTCCGTTTTAGCCTTATAGGCTTAGTAAGATCACGCAATAGTGTCGCAGTCACGAGCCTAGTTGTAGCGTTAGAATCTGCGACTGGCCTTAGCTAAGATACCAATACAGTTACTAATAATAATTATTTTCTGGTGATTCAGTATCGAAACTCATATCTGTAATGTAAACGGATATAAATATCGCATTGATTGTGGACGGAGTAGAAAATATTTCTTTGATAAAAACGATTTTTCAGTTTCAACATCTATTTATTTTATAAACGGGGTGTAATTATCAGGGACGATCTAAAGCGATTTAGAATCCACATCTGAATAAATGTAAGTGAAAACTGTGTAACTATAGCTGTACCAAAGACTTACAAAGTTGACATTGGAAACGCGGATGTCTTCTCGGAGACGGAAGTCTCCTTATTTTGCATTCCTTCTGTCGCAATCGTTTCGCGTTCTCTCATTTCCTTCTATTAATTATCATAATGCCCGTCTGACTGATTCGCTAAGCACAGTGAAATATATTGCTTTTTCCTCGAACACGAGAAATGAGAAGCACTCGAGAAGCAGGGAATTAATATGAAGACTATGGAAATAGACTGAGCGAAGGAGTCGTCGATTAAAAGGGACACGAAGCTTAAGAGGACGGATAAAAAATGTGCAGAAGAAAAGGAGATGAAAAGTGGGGAAAATCAATGCGCAGGATAGAGCCATTATTAATATTGGAACTCAACGAGAACAAAATTTTTCAATCGATCGCAAAACTTTTCGATTAGTGATAGATTAATGAAACGTTGTCCTTATAGAAAATTCTGTTCATTATCTCCTATAACTAAGCGGAGTCGTATTAGCAAATAGATTATTTCAATGTTATTGGGAAATTGTATCAGACCATATTTTCTTCGTAAACATTAAATATAGACTAAGTGGTTCTCTCGTTCCATTGGGAGATTGCGTTGATCATCTCCTGCCGAAGGAAATACATTATACCCGACGGGCGAATGATGATAGGGCAACCGTTGGTTTCGATCGCCTAATATAATAGGTTCAGAAGTCGTGGCGAGGTAGAAGTTGAAGTGGGAGGGCATACCACAGTTCGAGGGCGATGAGTTTATATCTCATCGTTCCCCATAGTCTAGTGGAACCCCGCGTTTGTGTGTTTTTCGTAGCCGCAGGATGCCTCGAGGCACACCGGCTGTTTAGACACGATAACTTGGAACGAATGAGCAAACTATAAGGGAATTGGTAAAGCCATGTCGATTAGTTCAGAGGAGTGCCAATCAAGCGTGAATCCACCGTTCTATTCTGCGGTGAACTGCGATGGAGACTTTGGAAACCATTCAGAAACACAGTATCTGTAACTGTCTTGAATTGCAAGGGAATCAGGGCAATTGATTGTGTCAACTAATTTTTGGGTCAGTTCATTTCTTCACATAGCAATTGTACTGCCAAATGAACGTTTTATCGAATACATACGAAAATATGAGTAGGTTGTACATATTTTGGCATAGAAAATCGTATCGCGGTTGGTTCTGAATGTCGAGCGGATGTGCAAGGAATTTCAAATGTGCAACATGTGTGCATTACGGTAAAAGCGACTGTGCTATATGTATCAACTTGTCGGACGGAAAGGACGAAAAAAATAAAAATAAAAATAAAAACAAAAAAGTTAAAGCACCTCGAGGTATTGCAGCGATTTTATTGTGAATAAAACGAGAGGCTCCTTGATCCCGGCTAGATCTCGTTCAGTCTTAAGAGGTACGGAACGGCGTACGGTAAGAATAAATAAAAAAGCTCTTGGAAACGAGTTTGAAGCGAGTTTGTGAGTACTATTCTACTAACACCGCGCGGCTCTAAATAAATCACGAGGAACGTGGAGCCTATTAGTGGAACAACCTGCTGTCTACGTGGGTCTCAGGCGCTATGCTCCAGCACCATCACCGGCACAACCATGAGCTCCGGACTAGCGCGAGGCAGTCTGTATTCTCCTATAAACGGCGTATTGTACACAACAAGCAAATACGAGCAAGGATTTGACGAGAGTATGGCGTACGTACTCGTTTCGTGTACTACGCGTTCTCCGACGTTGAGTGCAGTACGTGGCGTAGTACCTGAACCATTCGACACGGTTTTCATGAAGACCATCACGTCTCGGAAACAAAACTCTCGGCGCTACGTACGGCTGGGTTTTCTCGGCATACACACTTGTCGTAGTGGCAATATAAAATATATATATATATATATATCCAGGTGCATACTGTACGATAATCCATTCCAGCACGTTTGCAGGATGTGATATCTAAATGGCAGTATAAATTGTGAGGCAATTCCTCTGACACACCGGCAATGACGACGAGAACGACGACGTTTATTAGCCACACTCAAGTGCCTCTCGTTTTCGAGACACAGACCAGTAATTAAACGAAATAACTGATTAACAGCAATCCGTCGTAAACTGCCACACGTATGTGCGCACTTTGGCTTCGGGATTGCATAATTGCAATACTTTGGAAAGCAGTGAATAGATTTAAAATCTACCTGGAGGTTTAGGAGTAATACAATCTCGGGCTAATACGATAGTAAAATCATATGTCGCAATGTTCATTAAACATTTTAAGCGTTATTTCTGTTAAAAAAACATCGAACTGTAGCCACTACCTGAGTTCGGGAATAAATGAAGCGAGTCCTTTACATTATTCAAAGGGCACATAAAAACTGAGGTCCAAAGACAATCAGTAGTTATACCAGAAGCAATTATGCCCTCTCATAACGTTAACGTAGTAGTCATCAACAAAAAGGGAAACGAGCGTGCTGCAGGTCATAGGTTTAACGCAACCTTTCTGCCTTTGTTCACTTACGTGTGGTGATATTATGCGCCGAGCAAAGTTACAATAGTAACGAAGGTACGCGTGCTATATGGTGCGCTCGGTTCCGATGTAGATGCAAGAGTTAGCTTCGGGCGACGCAGTGCGAGAGCCAACCAGGTCGGTTTGCAACAGCGGCAAAGGGTTGAGCTGGGTCGCTTAATTTCTCGTGAACGAGACTATCAAGAGTGACATTGCAAGGTTGGCTAGCGACAAACGGTCTCGACCGTTCGCGTATGTCTGAGAGGGACTACCAAGTACAATCATAATGGGGAACTGAGATAGCTGTCGCGTATGAAGATTAAAATACGTGGAACAAGACGAAGGCTGTGAGTCCGCGCGACATGCATATGCATACCTGAGTTAATTATCGAGCAAATATAGCCAGTGCATACCGCGAACGACCGTGAAGGTAAATCGATCGTTAGACGCGAAGCGTTCCACATAAAACGACACCGATATTGCCAGCAGAACGCAGAACGAACACTCAGAGGCTATTGACGCCGCGGTTTCAGCGTAGTACCGTAGACGAAGCGAAAGAGCAATTCGCGATAAGATCTTGGAGCGCGCTCGCGACTGTAACATTATACTTCCGGCTGGTGGAAACAATTGCGCCGATAGATTTCTTCGTGCGATTCGATAAACCACGAGGAAATAATATTCGTAAGATTTTATTTTTCAACTAGACGCTCAGGTAAACTGAGAAATCTTGACAAGCCACGGGATATAGTAGCTTCTAGGAGTGGAGATATCGATAATTTGTCTGGGTTCCCCGCTGCGATGAGATTATTGCCAGCTCGAGCCACCGGCCGATGCCCATTGGCTTCGTTCTGCGCGCTGGTATGGTGCAGCTTCGAGAGCGAATGATAATACTGTAGATTAGAAGGGCGTACGATCAGGTACCTACTGCACTCGCTGATAGTTTACCTCGCCTATCACAGGCTCGCATATCGCATGCGGAAAATAAGCAAGGTGCAAGCGGACAAGTTGAAAAATTACCTCAGTTTATAAATTTTCTCTCGACTAACGAACTATTCCACGAGGTAAAGTGTGCTGCTACTATGGGACGCGCTCCTGGCGACGCACTTCCCGAGGGATTAATTATCCCTACGTTGACCCGAGTACAAGTATGGCCACCACAACCACCGATTTACCATTGGTGGACGGAGCAACAGCAGATTCTCAGAAGCACAGCATAGTAATCCTGTCGCATATGGTGCGGCCCATAATGCAACCCTAAATCTTGTATGCGCTGCGATTATCGATTGCATTATGCTTACACGAAATATCTCAATCTGCTATGGTCTCTTTTATCTAGAACATTTCAGGAAACCCGGTCACCTGAAAAATGACAGAAAAAAATCTGTGGATGAGTCTTCTTTTAAAAAATTTGACATTTTAACGTGATAGAATATGTTAAGCATCATTATTCCGCAATTTTAGTGCTCCACGTCTTGTTATCTTTTTATTTGTCGAAAAAGGCACTTTGTTTTGTGGATTTCACAATGTCTGCGTTTTTTTTTTTTAACTTTCGACAAAGAAAATCTTGGAAATTCGCGCAAAGCTTCTTGAAAAACGGAGCTTTATTAAAAATGCACTCCTTGTTATTATTTCACGAAAAGGAAACGTAATTGCAGGTACAAAATTTAAAAGAGAATTGTACGACAGTTCAGTTTTTTCACCTTTTAAATGTATTTTAATATTTGATGCTATGGGGTGTGGCCATTAAAGGGCCGGGGCCATTGCATTTATTCACGATGATATATTCGCTCTGTATTTTCAGGGTGTGTACGCATTTTGGAAGAAATTATTCTATTGTTTTAGATAGCTCGGGTTTTCGAGCGACTGAAATTGTAGAGCGACATTAATGAAATAGCTGTAACAAGGAACTTTGAAAATTTGTGAGTCGACGAGAATTATACGAAAGTGGGCTCCGCGCTGAATCTTTACTTAATTAAGAGTAAAGACGGGTGAGCCTTGTACTCACTCCACGCGCTGAATTATTCAGACCCACCACCCGGGACCAGGTGTCAGACCTCGATTAGTATGAGAAATTAATAATAACTTTAGCGTGCGGCCAATTTCGCTGAATTTCCAGCATTTATATTGTAAACTTAGTGTTGCATTAACAGAAATTTTTGCCATTGAAATGTGAAACATTATATATGATATCACGCGTGTTTTAATATTTGAAAATAAGAGTGTTTAATTCCACACATCGTCCATGCAAATCTGAATAAACGCGAAGTGACATAAATACAATATTTTGCAACAGTTTGTAATTAACAAAAGGCCGCTCAATGTCATGGTTTCAAAGCAGTTTATTAATAACACAATATTAGTGATAATAAAAATATTGCAAAATTGCGACGTAATTTGTATGTTGTATTTTATGAGACCCGGCAAAAAACGATAGCGAAACATATTATTATTTCAGCTGAACGTTTTATTTTTATTTTTTTTTTCAACCAGCGTGTACCACTTGAGAATGTATTGCTAAAAAATACGTGCAACACATATCCCGACCGGGAGCCAAAGAAGGCTTTTATGTCGCAATACGTTTTTTTTAACCGAAAATCCCGACGAGGCTATAAAATACAACACATTACAGAATAATTTGTTTTTCTCGCAACGAGACCCCGAACGCCCCTTCGGCTCTCTCTCATCCTCGTTCGTTGTTCGATAAATAGTGGGGCCTTGTTACGACTCCCACGAGACTCGTATGTTCATTCACTTTAATGCACTTCGACGCGTGACCGGGCTTCGTACACCCTCGGGAACTATTGCCAATTAAATCGCGCAGTGACCTGTATCTGTGGGGACTTATATGCTAAAAGTGTGTATGACGTGTACTGTAATAAGTATGGGCGGTGTGCAAAGAAACGTGTACGTATGTCGTCAAGAGTGCTGCACTTAGTGGTGCACATACAAAGCATTCTCTGTCAATCTATCGACTTTTTCCTCGACCATCTTCGATGTGGTATCCAAAAAAAAATCACCAGCCACAGAGATCAAGGTTCCAGTGTAAAAAATTAATTTTTTCGAAAACACGGAGTCGAGTGGACGAGAAAGTAGCTGAATTAACAGAAAATTATCACATCGAAGGACAAGCAGACACTGGACTTTGCAGCTTGATGAATCGAGGGACATATTCGGTTTCGAACTTCCTCTCTTTGCTCCCTCGTCTCATGGTTGCTCTCGGACTGCACGAGATCTACCTTGAAATTTCACGATTAATCTTCATCGTAGAGCGAACTGCGCAAGCACACAAAAGTTGAAAACTCGCGGTTACAGAACACCGGCTGAGCAACCGTCCGCCCGATGTTACCACTGTGGTACTTCGGGGTTGTTATGAATACCAGCCACGTTAAGGGAAGCCTCAGCAGCCTCTCTTTTTCCCATTCACGAGATCTCTATGATACGGCTACTTTTGCACTCATGAAATTTCCAACGGTATTGAGACTAACCTTAATGGTTTCGCGGATTTTTGTGAGGGCAGGACAACGAAACGCGCGTGCCACAAGACGAATGGAGTGGGTGAATCCCAGCTTTTCTTGCCGCTGACTGAAAACACAGATACGATTGTTATTAAGAGCAGTTCGAAATAATAGACTTGAGGAATGGATAAAAAGTTGAGGTGCAAAAAGAGGGCATTACAGCTCCGAGTGGAAAGATTTCATTAGATTTCTGTCAGTTCCACAGATCTGTGAACCACGTGTCTCCTTCAGTTCGGTATATCAGCTCCGAGTGTCTTCACGGTTGGGCGAAGTACCGATGTCGAGTGCAGCTTTCGCTGCTTCGAGCAGCAACAACAGCACCGACGAGACCGCTCTTCAAATGTCCATTGATACCTCGCACTAACGGGATGACAGTTAGAGGAGAACTTGTGTGCGTGTATATTAAGTATTCCATGCCAATTCGACCGAGGACCGAATCTGATCTCGCTAAATATAGATCGCCATTTTGGACGTTGCACTTTTTTCAGATTAAAAAATGCATGGAGGATATGTTCCAGGTTTTTTTTTTTTCAATACAGTTTTTAAATTGTTAACATTCAAAGTTCAATAACATGAAAAATCGGGAAGTTGGCATGTAATGCCCCATATACTTATATACCCGGTCACGTTTGCGGAAGCACATGATGTCCGAAACCGACGTTATTGATTTCAAAAACAGGTACCTCGTGGTCTTGCGTTCGGTGAATGAGATGGGAAGCTTTGGATATGGGTTAGCCACAAATAGAGGTGGACAATGAACGTCTTCGTTAGTGACGAGGCAAAGAGCTTCTCGGGACAAAATGACGATGGGTTTTCGTTCGCGAGGCGCCGAACCTCGAAACAAAGGTAAAATAGACCGAGGGGTCAAGGAGTGCGTGGTAGTCTTTCGAAGAGGCGAACGGGGAAGCAGAATGAAGAGGGTGCAGAGTGGAACACCAGACAGGGCATACGAGCGTAATTAATATAGTTGTCACCCACACTCGGCATGGCCTTCATAAATTAAGACCGGTACTCAGCTGTTCTCCACTCTAATATAGACTTATCGCATATATTCCTATGTAAATACGCATTTCGAGTACTTTTACACTGAAAATGAAAAGCTTATTTTTTTCACCGGGTAGAATTAAAATTTTAGACTTTTGATTTCAAGCTAAAAGGATAAGACAAAGAGTATTCAAGTTTAGAAAAATGCTTTGCTAGAAACTTTGAAAGTCCTCACAGAATGAATTATTTATAAAATCGATTAGTTTGAAAAATAATTAATGACAACTAATTTAATGACCTCGAATTGCTGAAGGTTGATAATTAAAATCAAGTTGACAACTTTCGCAATTTTCTCAGCGACGATGTCAAGCTCTTTACGATAATTAATATATAAATTCAGCATGACGTACTCTCGACTGATCAACCTTTGCCTTTATAACGCAATCTCAGCCGCACAAGGAATTCTAAGGCTCTCAGTAAAACCTTTTTGCTGTCTGCGACCTCTATATTCCCCGGGTTCATTACATACGCCTTTGATGTGGTGGCGAAAAGCACCGGGGCTTACTTCTCCTCATTAGCAACGTCAGGACCGCCGATCTAATTATACGGACAACATCTACATTGCATTAAAATTTTCGTAAGACACTTTCGCTTTATCGGATAAAAAAAGAAGTCTCAATTTAACACAGTAACGTAGCGAAATTTTCTTGTCTTCGCGGGGTCTGGAAGAAATTCGGGTCGGAGTTAACGCTGAGTAACGTAAAGTTTTCTTAAGGGGACCTAGTCATTAAAAGAAATCATAAGTAATTAATCAGATTGAAACGAAACATCTTTTAACTAGAGGGTATCGTCTATAGAATTTTTTTCTTCTGACTATTTTTGGGTGACGGGGAAGAAAAGGTACCCGAGAGGTAGAAAATTGGTACACTAATGTATTAAAAACTAGATGAATCTCGATCATTGTCTACGCCTAACGAAAGCTGCAATTTAATTTGCAATGCGAAGAAAATTTTCTGGCCAACCCTAAAATTGAACCCAATATCCCTAAAAAAAAAGCAAACAATAATTAGAGCACTCAGTTTTTCCAACTTCGATAGACAAGCTCCCGCCCTTGTTCACATCTGATACCTCATTACCAAAGCTTATTATATACGCGTCAATCATCGCTCAGAATTTCGCGGCTCGTTGCTCGCAGATTAAATCTATTACTACACGCCGCTCGATAAAATACCACCACCCCATACGACTGCTAAAAATAAGAGAAACAATCGAAATTTCAGAAAAATGAGAACAACAATGTACCAAGGTCTACAGAAATCTCAAAAATTCTTTGTCTACTACTCACGAAATCTACAATTCAATTTTTAGAACACGTAGATTTCCTTGTATGAATTAAAGTGATACACGTGATCGCCGTTTTGCCTATGACGAAAGGGTAAATTGATTATCTCGTCTGTCGACAATATTCAGCTTAATGTCCCCGACAACCGCAAACAATAATTAGAACACTCAGTTTCTCCAATCTTGATACCCAAGCTCCTGGCCTTGTTCACATCCAGTACTTCATTACTGAAGCTTATTATATACGCGTCAATCATCGCTCAGAATTTCGCGGCTCATTGCTCACAGATTAGATCTATTATTGCACACCTCTCGAAACTCCACTACTTGCAGCACAACGCCGTCCTGGTACCACAATCGTGCAGTGCAATCGAGGCATATCTCTTCTGTCTTTCTCCCGTATCTTGTGCGGCAACGTTACAGCGAATGGTGATTTTTTTCGCACGAAAAATTCGATTTAATCTTACCGTTCGAAACTTCGTTATTACCTTACGGTGAGCTGCTGGCTGCTCGACGTGTTGTACTATACGCGCTTAACCAATGTAACCGTTTACTGCATGTACGACAACCACGTGCGGTTCTTGTACCCGAAGCACGGACCGACAGAGGGGAAGAAAGTGAGAAAAGCGAACACGGCCCGTTCAACCGCGATTCGGGACGCTGCAACGTTCGATATTTATCGAGCCCACGCCCGTTGTTATAAAGTTCACTCATTAAATGCATTAGGAGTCTTTAGCGTGTACGTAACTGGCGCTAAGTGTCTGGAGTAACGGCCGGAGTCTGGTTCAATGGGTAGAGAGGAAAGTGGTAGGTACTGGAGGTGATCAGACAAGTCGCAATCAGGGCAAGTAGTTACATCCCTGAAAATCCGAATGTAGTCAGAGGTAGGTGAAGAAAGCTGGTCGAAAAAAAAGGAAAAAAAAATTCTCGTAGCAGAATAATTCGTTTCGAAGCTTGTAGCTTCGGGGCAGAGTGAAGAAAAGGAACAATTCTTGGAAAAGAACTACCGTGCACCAAAGTTTTACACCTTCATTTCACGTTAATCGTTAGAGCTTCTTTCTCTCCTTATCTCGGTCATGATTGCTTTTTTTTTCCCTCCACAATCTCTGAAGTCCCGGAGAATGAACTTCGCGGAATATACTGACAGCTACAGACCGGCCACTGGGTGAACAAACACAGTCGAGCACATCGAAAACTTTGTAGCTCCGGCAATTTACGAAACAACGGAGACGGAACGTAGCGACGAGGTGGAGATCTTGTATAACGAGACGAGGAGGAGCGCGAGAGCTGCAGAAACCCGGGGAACAGAGCGTTGCAACGGGAGGGGCGGGCGGGGACGTCCTGTTTGTTTTAGGGTTCGACCGTAAGAAAGGCATAAGAATTCTCCGGTCTCTCGACGCTCTTAATGGCTCATCCGTCGAATTTATCGTCCTCGTGGCCATGCTGCGCGCGCGAGAGAGCTCACGTAGACCTTTATGGATCGTAAAGATTCAAAGTTTGAACGGCGTTTAAGTGCAATTACAGTTTCGCGGGTAAGAGGCCGAGAAGGCCCGAATATCGCGTGGACGTCGCGCACGTTAGGTATATTCGTTTTGCTAAAGATCGTAAACTTTCATCTTCGACGTACGTATAGAATAAGCTGTATATACATATATATATATATATATACATATATATAGAAGAAGTGAGAAAGAGTAAAGACCAGCAATAATGAGAACGTTAGTTTTGTTTCGTTTTCTACCTCTAGCATGTACATTAAGTTAAGTTAAAACCATTATTGTGGTTAATTCACTCGTGGAGAACGTAAAATTTGTGACGCTAATGTTCTCGTTATCAACATTATCATTTGTTGATTGTTAAGGGGGCGAACCTACAAATGGACTTTTTTCTCAGTGTATTTCTATGATAAGTCAGAGTGAAAAACTGTACAATTCATTATTCTCGTTATTATATACGCAAAATACAGGAAACTTTCGGTCGAGCTTATGAGCATGTATTTTATCATAAATGATGAATAACGCTTGACCCCCCAAGGCTGTATATACACACATGCATCTCGTGAATCGCGAAACCGGGTATACTGGCTCCACAGTCGCCATTCATTTTAACGTATGGCCGAGACTCCGAGCAAATCGTTATCGATGTCCGGTTGTACGAGTACAGTCTGATAATATAACTCGATACACCGTTGCATCTTCGTTCGATTGGACAATCCAACGCGATGGCCTCGGAGATCCTATTCGTTGCGTGTGTGCGAGGCTTCTGGCTGAAGAATGATGGCTTCCAAAATTACAATTTATATCTCGGTTATTCTTACCGGTTAACGGTATCGAACGGACCGGTCAGATCGATCGATCGGCGAGCTCGTGTAGTACCTTCGCTCCGTTCAATTTGACAAGGTTCCTCGTTATCGGGACGACGTACGAATTTAAAATAGGGAGCGCGAACGCCTACGCGAGATCTCCTTGCTCGTGTAGCCCAGTATCACAGGCGATAGAGTACGTCAGCAGGGCGCACGGATACGGTACACGTATGTATGGATGCATGTAGAAAAAGAAGGTACTCCGGGAACAGGCGAGAGCTAACAAACTGCTGGGGTGAATGATTGACGGTATCCGCGAAGCCACGCGCATCTCGAGTAACGAATGATTGAACGTTCGAGCGGCGTAACTGGAAATGCGAATTTGAAATTCCGTCGAGGTCAGGTCGAAATGAGCGACCTAGTGACACGAGTGATCCTTCTTGGCGAAGAAGGCTGAATGCGTTGAGGATAGAATGAATCTTCGTTCAGGCTCACAGTTTCTATTTGTGTGAGTGTGTGTGTGTGTGTGATTGTGTATTAGATGATTGGAAAATGAGGAAGTTGAGCAGAAAGTTATTTCACGTGATCGAATTTGAAACGAGGCTATGACGAGTGGGCAAAACTAATATTATGTGCTATTGTACGATAATTGTGAGGACTGACGATGTTGCAATAATTGAATTGAATTACCAGAGCGGAAGAATTTTTGTGAGCTCAGTATCGGTACCACCAGTGATTGATTTTAATTCTGAATGTAATTATTGTGATAATTAAAATATCAACCACGTTTCAAAATTCTCAATTAGTCGAGAATCACAATGTATCGTCATTTATTATACGATACCTCAATTTCGTTATTTCTAGACTATATTGCAGCCTCATTATTTCCCCGTGCCTCTATCAGCCAATAATGGAAACTAATTTAGCTAACTGCTAATTATGTCATGATAAAGTCGCAGACTGTCTACTCAACTTTCCTGGCGTATGACCTTTACCGAATTCTTCACTCGAAATAGCTTTTCAATAATAACATTACGCGAATGAAAATTGTAATGAAAGGTTAAGAGTTTATTCCATTCACGACACAACGAAATGGATATTTCATGCGGGCCGCTTCAACCTTTTTATATCTCTGCATAAAAATAATTTTCATCCGGAAAGACCTCATCCAGATGAATTACAACTTGATTCCACTGACTACGTCGATGGTATAAAGGTAATTGATGAAACTTCGATGTTAGAAATCAATAGACCAGAAAATCTTGGGGAGACAAAATCGATAAATGACCCTGCATTAAGCCCGCAGCAACGGCAATGCTCTTTTCATTGTCGTATAAACAGCACTTCATTCTGTGTGCACTTCGACATCCATTAACCTGCACGCGACGGTGAAAGTGTCTCGGCGAGTGCGTTGGGGGGATAATGGATAAATGTGAGAACGATTACAGGCCAAAGTAGTTCGCGTTTCCGTCGGTCTCGTGACCGAGGACACCCCAGGGCGTCGCGAAATGGCCTCGGACCAGTCAAACGGTCCACGGAGTGTGCGATTGGTGCTGCGAACACTAGTTATTTCAATACGGCTGTGATCACACACACACACGAGTTAATTATTCCGTTATGGAGAGACACAAAGTTACGCAAGTAACTGAAGTGCATCGAGAAGCGATTCACTCCGGGTGAAGCTCGCGGGCGTAAACGCATCAACACAAAACATCATCGCGTGTTTGATTCGACAAAAAAGAAAAAACAAAAACAAAAATACAAAGAACGAGACAAACAAAGAAGAACAAACTAAACAAGCCGACGGCTTTCCTCCAAAACACTTCCCCTTCATTTCGACAACTCTCTTTGATGTGAGCCATCGAGGCAGCGCGGGTGTTTTCACCGTGGCTAATTTCGAGGCTGTGGGGTGTCCGCGACAAGCGAAAACGCCGAATTAATATTGTCCCCTGTGTGGGAATGCCCGAATGCTTTATAACCATGTCCCGCGATATGCGTGCACCGATTCTACTATACACTACTGCAACCACAACACGAGAGATTTACTACCTACTGCATAATACGCGCGTTCATCCTGTGGGATTCCACGCGTGTACAACACCGTCGCACCGTCGACAACACCAGTAACTCGGTGGTGATGTGTTGCGTTTACCGAAGAGTGTATTGGCACGGTAGTCGAGCCAGAGCATCGAAGTTACCCCTACTAAAGTGTTCGCTTTCGTCGTCATGGTCCTGAAGCCGAGAGCGAGGAACGAGGACGCGGAGAGGATCAAAGAATTTAATTAAGAACTCGTTCGTACGATTCCTTAATTCGATTACAGACACCCGGGGCCCGAACGACTCCTTCGCGGGGCCCGGCTCCTGATACTGGACCTTCGTGAGCTCGGATACTTTATCACAATCGCCTCGAGTACTCACGCGTTTCGGCGCGTACGGCCTCTCCGGTAACCCTCGAAATTGTGCGTTATCGTGTGCCATTAAATCCGCTTGATTTCTCTCGCCAAGTGCACACACAGCCGTGCAAACTCGATGACGCACGAGTTGTGAACGAACGATGTACGAGTGTCGTTACCGTCGTCGCCGTGCACAAAACTAAGTCATCACCGTTCCTCGGAGGCTTTATGGGGGGAGGAAAAGAAAACGAAAAGCTGTTTTTTATTTTACAACGTGTTCGTATAACGTATCTTTTTATCTCGTGACTTCGAAAATAATTGCGTCAATTAATATATTCATCAATATACATTTTCACCAATTACACGAAACTTTCCAGTCATTTATCATCATTACGGAAAGTAATTGTTTCTTTGCGTGTGGCTATTATTGGTGTCTGCGACTCTAGCAGATGTATCAATGGTATTGTGATTAAACTTTTTTGTAATTCGATTGTTGATAATTTCTTCAAAATACAATACTAATTCAAAGGGTTAGGTAGTAAAGCTTTGTATCTCGTTTCAATTAATATGCAAATCCAATTACAATCGGCTTTGTTAAGCGGTGAAATAATTTTTTAAACGTTATCAACTTCTCATAAATCCAATATGACAATAATCCTCTTTCTATATTCCAGTTTTACACGAAATACAAAATTATTCGTCACGCCAAAGTAGAATTTGTTATGACTGACTACTGTCCCTTTAAACCCTGACGTAAATGCTCGAATGTTGTTGTCGTAAAAGGTAACTTGCACTATGTGGACGTAGTTAAACGGCGACGATTTGGAAAGCATTCCCGAACGCGTACTTAACTCTTCACCGTCTTCCCAAGTACCGGAAGTGCAATCCCGTTTCAATATGCGCATCACATACAAATATAGACAGCTATAACGCGATCGAACGAGGATCGTTGATCGGATTTCGCGTCGTTCATAGTTTACCTACATATGCGTACCCATACCCGTTGAGCATCACCAACAGCAATGTCGTCGTTGGTATACAGTCAGATAAACGAAACTGTCTCTCGCTCCGAATGGCAACAGTATATAAACAGCTACACACTCGGTGCAGGGTGCACACGTTTCCGAGGGATCGAAACGGTGACAGTGGAGTGAAAGTCGTCACGTGTATGTGTACATACATGTAAATGCACTTCAGTGAACGATGGGTACACAAGGCTGAGTGTGCGTTTGGTATTCGCGGGAGATCGCAGTGTGTTAATGAACGTCTAATGATGCGACTGAGAATTTCCGATTGTCGAGGTGAGAGTGAAAGGCAGGGGAAATTGTGCGCGAGGGTGACTCTAAAATCACTCGACGATTACACCAGATTCCTCCACCACCCACACGTTCATCTTCTCGTCTCGATCTTCCTTTATTCACCGATCACGTACAACAGGTTACTGCGAGTCATTCCACACATCGTTTGCACCGTTCCTTCGTATTCCTGGCTAATGACTACCATATACACCGGTGACGAACTTTCTCTCTCTCTCTCTACGACGACAGCAAGGATCGGCTTTCAGGTAAACACATGTACTCGTGTATACGCGATTCTGCGATCCTGTACCTGGCGCAATCGCGTTAATTGTTCTATAGATGTCGAGGGAAATCGGAATTTCGACAGGATTTACAGTGCAACTGCAATGGTTTGTAACTTGACTTCCGCATTTCCCTTTTCAATGCATTCTCCATATCATTTACATATAGAAAAGGCATGACGATTACGGTTTCCCTGTTGTTCTTTCATGTGAGCCTCTTCAAAAGGTCGATTCATGTTGTATGGTATAGGATTATCAGGAATAATTAATTTTCTTGAATTCCCTCGGATGTAGTGGCGGTCTGCAGGAAGAAAAAAATTAAGCTACGATGCAAAAATGAATTTAAAAAAATGTTTTTTTTGATATTGTAGGTAAATCATTACAAGGAGTGGAAATTCTGGATTAGCTTTCGATACCAAAACTAGGATTTGAATCGATTTTTTTTTGTTGCCAATACTTTCTCTTTTAACATACTTCGTATGTGATAGGCAAGTAAGAGGATTAATAAAATGTAAATTGTGGTAATGTATTGACATAGCATTTATGAAAATTGAGAAAGTCCGCGTAAACTTTGTTACATTTTCTAGCGAATAAATTGTCTAGTTTTATGCGCAGGTACATATGAGTGCCTGCGAACGAGAGATCATAATTTCACAAGACTGGCGATCCGCACCGTTAAGCCTACGACGTCGACAACGGATTATAACGGGTTGTCTTAAAATTCTACCACTGGTGTATTGTTAATGACATCCTATAAAATCCATATCAGGAAGCTGTGGGGCGCCATCGTGGCGCTTGCCAACGGCACAGCAGAGGCTTAAACATAACTGACAATTGAATAGCTGAATGTTTCAAGGTTTTCGAGTACCGCGGTGAATTATGCAACGTTAACAAAAACTGAAGTAAAACTAATCATCCTAAAATGAGCTTTTGATTACTACGAAACTCTACTTATTTTTTTTGTTCTCTATCCACTTTTAATCCACGCAAAGCCATAATCCCAGGGGAATTTATTTCTCGCCCTCGGAAAAACATTTTTCCGGTACAAATGTTGCGCCAGAATGAAAATTTCAGTGCAATTCTTGATAAGGATTCGCGTCGGTAGTGCAAAACGACTGAAAGGTGAGTCCCACGAGGATCGACACCCGGTGGGGTATGTAGGCTTTATATTTTTCATACGATATCTCTTCCCCGAGCTTTTCTATCCGCTTTCCACCTTTCCCGATCTCTCATACAAATGCGTGATTCTGCGTATAGATATTACACGCGTTTCTGCCTATGCCGTGTAAAATCTCATTTGGCATTAGCGTGCAAAATTATATGACGTGCTACGAAACGAGTGACTGAACGTTCTACAGAATATACAGATATATGTACATATATATGTATTATATTTAAATGCACGTGACGCAGCCCGTAGATTTCCCAGAATGCTTAGAGACTCGTGCATCGAAGGGGCGGAGGCAAAGTCTTCAGAGTCCCTCATCGAGGTACGCGTGGCTATAGTACTGGATGGGAGAAGGGAACGGGCGCACACATTTAACGAGTGCTCTTAACTCTCGTAGCGAACTGGTTCTTTCTCAGCGTTACTTCCGCGAGCATTTTCTTTTTATTCTATGCCTCGTTCTCATGTCGAGGTAGTCCCAGTTGCAGCACCTCATACCATCACTGTTCGAGCACTTATCGACCGGGTGGATCGTACCGAGGCGGTTGAATAGCGCGACATTTTCCGTCGTTCCGTTGAAAAGGAATGAGCTTCGCGAAGCGGCCGAACATCCGGCGTCGAGGGGAGCGCACCTATACAGGAACACGGAAAAGCCTCCTGCGAGACGTGGCTTCGCATTCATTCGTCCGACGTGGATGATCGTCCCGTCTCGGTTCGCTCTTTCGTTCACCGTGCGTTCATCCACTTGTGCGATGTAGCACAACGTCGTTGTCGTAGTTGCGGCTTTCGTAAAATTCATCCCTCTTCAACCGAGAGAAGCTTTGCTCTGCAAGGAGGTGCATGCCTCGGTGTTTGTATAAACCCGCTAGACGGTGAGCCGAGCCGACGGGACGGCCCAAGCCTAAGTATAGTTTCTCGGCTCTCAAAAAAACCTCTGTCGGGCTTCACTGGAACGAGGGCCACGATCTCGCGTAGCAGCGTTTCAATGAATCCTCTCTTGGCTATACATAATTGGGCCCTCTCGTTTCTCATTGCGCTCTTTCAATCAGTCTTTTGTTCGTAAATATAATCGAAAGATGCTGGACGGAATGTATACTGCGGCACTTTGTTAATTTTATAATCAGTATTATTGTTCATCGGTGGTCGTGCCAAGAGATCTTTGTTTCGATAAGAAATCGCTATTAAACTACAGCCGAATTTACATTCACCTTCTTTCTAAGAATTCTACTTCAAAGCTCAAGAAGTATAATTCGTTTCACCTTTCCAACATTTCCATATTTCACAAGATGGCTAGACTTGAGGAGGATACTCGTATTTTTTATTTTTATCTCTACTTGATGATGTTGCTATGAATACAAAGTCTCGTACCGTGAAATCAAATTTTAATATGTCCTTTCCGAGGGAATTTCATCATAGAGCTTAGATTGCAATTTTGTTTGCCGGGGACATTTTGTTTTATATGTCAATGTCTGGAACATACACTTTATTTGTGAGGATTCTTCGTGCCATAGTGGAGCCATATCCTCCGTTTCGAGATCCGTGCACACCGTAATTTATGCCCATCGAGGCTGCTCGCATCGGCAGGCTTTAGTGCGCTTGAGAACCTGCACTATAACGTTAGCGTTGGAACCAGCAGCAGCAGCAGCAGCAGCGGGAAAGGATCGAGAAGCTCGTGGTTTCCAGCGCTTGCAAGAGCCGCTCACAAGCAGTCGACGACTATGGGTAGTCGTCGTTGGCCCCTTTCGTCGCCTCGTGTGCGAGTTTCACGTACATACGCTTCATCCTGTACGCTACCTTGCAGAAATTACTGAACTACTTCGTTTTTTCTCTTCTTCCTCTCTTTCCCACCGTATAGGACCGTAAAACGCCTTTACGATCTCCATGGATTATGCAGACCGTCTCTAGTCCTGGGCGCGGGCGTCTCTAACCAGAAGTACCATCCACGGTCGAGAGCGCATTCTCATCCTCGTTGCACCCGAACGACGTCCTTCTCTCGGGAGCAGCTGCAGCTGCCAAAAATTTATTTAGCGTGCCAACAAAAAATTTATTTAGTACGTTTACTCGACTTATGGCCTCATTCCCAGTCGTGACTTCAGATGGTAGATTTGAATATGCGAAATTTATGCCTCGAAAAAAAAAACACAGAAATGAGTCGAGGCTATCTTTATTAGATACAAGTACATAATTCTCCACTTCTGGTAATAATTTATGGCATTTAAATGTCTAGCAAGTATTCAATATTAATTTGTCTTATAAGTCGGACACTATTTTTAGGTGAGTGTCTGGCTGATGTAAGGTAATAAACTAATTATTAAAAATACAATTATTAGCGAAACTGATCTTCTCGAGATTTTTTAACTAGAATTATTGGAAATGTCTAGTAATTTGTATAGTTGGTTAATTGCATTGTACTAAGTAATCTCTCTAAAGGCCATGGTTCGCAGCTCAATGTCGTTCCGAATTACCCGTCCCGTTCGATCAGATCAATCGTCTTACGTATCGAGAGCACGTGCACACGTGAATATCAGTAGGCCTATCTTGCGTCCTTGCGGAGTACGTAACTTCCATTGAAAGACGAGAGCACCCATTGAAACGTGAGACGAGAAGCAGTAGCGTTTGAGATTTGACGTTGCTCCTCTCCATTCATCGCAAACGCTTCGGAATGCGCGAGCGTTCTGTTTGCGGCACGATCCACTCAGCGGCCCGTCGTCAAACGGTCTAATGGGTGACCAATTTCTTTGAAGCCGGCCTCGCAATTCGCTCACGGAAGAAAGCTACGATTCGAACGGTACGTTGTACGAATGGTGGGGAGGTACTACGTTTGAAGAGTATTACAAACGAGAATTTGTGTACACCAGCTAATTGGCGGTAAAAGGTTATTTTGCCAGCACGAATGACTGGGCATCCGCTTCTCGACATCCGTTATATATACAAACACAAATGTATAATTACGAATGATTAACCACCTCAATGAACAGCATAAAACCGTTCATTTGCGAATTTTCTTTTTCTGCACTGGAAAGAATGTCATGTTCAAAGCCACTTTGAAAAAAATGTTGGTTCAAGAGTTCCGCAAAATTTCACAAGCAGCGAAATTAAATTAAGAATGCGAGAGCTATTTTCATTCTATTAAAAAATAACACGCATTTGCAGTTGCATGCAAAAATGAAAAAAATTCGTATATTCTAAACAGCTGTTTTCGTAATTTTTTTATATTCATTAAAAAAACGGCAAAACGTCTTGACCGTTGAAGGGTTTCGTGGGAGGGGCTGAAAAAAATTTGTACTACAGCTCTATTCTAATTTACGTTATATAACCGAGGGAGGGAATAATAGCGTTGGGCTTGTCGAGCAATGAGATATAAAGTGAGACAGAGCTGGCGCGCTCGCGATTCATTCCAGTGCAACATGTGCCGCGAATTACTTTATCCGAGCGAGTAATCTCTCGTACGCCGCTTGAAAGTGCAAACGCGACCCCAGCTTGGATATCGATCGAGTCGGTACGACTACAGTTCGAGAAAAAAAAAATACAAAAAATACAGTAAACGACCACAGTAAGGGTTGAAATAATTATAATAAACGCGTATACCTACATTATTAATAATGAACCAGGTACGCTAAAAAAATAATACATAAATATACGTGGCACTAATTCGCGAATGTATGACGATATTTCTGAAATTTTTTGGATGAAAATATAATCTACGAAAAATAGCTATTTCTTCAGTATATTAATAATGCTAAGCTGGTGGTTAAAGGGTTTAGGTGTGCCTAAATAAAATAACGAATATTTCGTGCTCTTTTTTTGGGGCATCTCATAATAACGCATCTGCAATTTGTTTTCAATAAACCAAGTGCATGGGAGTGCAAGGATTACCTGTCCAATGATGGCAGAGGGTCTGCAGGTATTAACAAAGAGGTCGAGATCGTCGGGACTTGACCTCGCGAAACCGGTCGGGGGTTAACGACGTTGGTGTCGCTGATCCTGTAGCGAGGCTCTCGCAGCAACATATAGCACCAGGAGCAGCGCGATTGTCGGCGGCGTTGGCACCGTCGCCGTGGCCAGATCGCGCGGGCAAAGCGCCCGCGGTGATTTAAAGCGCCGCAAGTAGGCAAGGTCCATCCACGTGTCCAAATATCTCATAAATCACACAAGCGCGCGGGCTCTTCCTTGCGCATAATCGACGGACCGCCAGGAGTATCCAACCCGGTGTGGTTGTCGTTGTCGTTGTCGTCAGCATCGTTCGGTTAATACACGCGCGTAGCGGCGACATAATTGCCGCCCCTATTCGCCACCCCACGCAATATATCGCGCCTTTTTCCTCGCAGTCGACGAACCACTATAGCTGCAAATATATAATCGAAGCTACGGTACAGCTTGAGTCTTGTTGGGCCGCATTTCTGCACTTCGTATTATTCTCCAGATTATTTACGACGTCCACCCGATTAGTCACTATAAATATCTTTACCCCGCATCTAAATAATAAATAATCATCGTCGTTTTCGCGAGCATGATTTATCGCAGCTTTATGCTGTCCGTAAAGCATTTGCTGATTTTGTAAATTATGACGGTACCAAAAATTGATTCGAGATAAATTGATCATTTTTAGTTGGGATTGCGAGACGAATTTACATTGTATTTTCGACAAAATTTATACAAGAGAAAATGATGTCATTTCTCACAATAATATTCTCTTTGCCCCGGGCAAAGAGTGGAATTGGAATAATTTCCGGTTCACACTACAGAGCCCATATCGATAACAGCGTAGCTTCTATCGACTCCTTATTCAGCAAAATACCCCAGACTTTTCCGTTTCAACATTTTCCATACTTGTACGGAAAAGTTTTTATGGCTCGGTGTCGCAGCTTCTGCACTTTGTCCTTTTTCTTGAGCAGGCAACACCATAAGACATCATTTTCGAAGTACATGTATAGTCTTATCTACGTTGCGCATCGAGCTATGTAAGGATGCGACACGGGGAGGATCGTCCTCGGCGTCGGCATGCGAATAAATTCGCAACGAGCCGCAAACATCGCGAAAAGTGTACCTAGAACGCAATTTCGAAACCTTTACATACGCATATATACATAGAATGTAAGCATACTGCGTATATACCCTGTATACCTGGGTATGAATTCGCGGAGCGATAAAACGCTATCGTAACTACCTAAGCTGGCTGGCATTGCAAAGTATAGTGTACGGCATTTCGTGGATGTGGTTTTCTCTGCGTTGCACTATTGACTGGATGCACCGCAGCGGTGCACACGAGAATTCTTGTCCCTTGTTCGATACCGCGCTTGCTCGAGAATACGAATGATCGGAAAATGCAACATTTTATGTGGACTTCCGAAGCTACGAGTAATACGGGTTCGCAACCCTTAAACGTACTCCGGAATCTTTTACGACTCCGCGTAAAGTCCATCGGGAAACCGACAACGCTTAGTATTTTTGGTGTGGTCTTATAATTTTACCTGCTTTACCTGTTAAATGTAATAAAATAAAAATAAACCTCTGAATACAAAAGATGTTTAATATCATTGGTACAGGCACTGAATCTCCCAGTTTTGTCTCGTGTATCTACGTAAACCCATGGGGAAAATCATTCTCAAAACCAGCAGCATTATGAAGCAAAATAGCCATGTTCGAAACATCGGAAACAGAGCATTCACAATAGCGACGATAACATTCGAGCGTTGCGATAATGGCGACGAGAACGGGCAGTGGTAACGGCGTGCTGCTGAAGACTTCGTTGAGTTCCGGTTCCCAGCAACAGGAGCGTACGCCGTACTGTGCTGTACGTTGAGCGTTGTAAGTACGAAGTACGAAGGTACAGCAAGTACCTACAACAACGCGCTGGACCTCACCAGCAGCAGAAGCAGCTGGGAAAATTACCAGTTGCAGGACCTCGTGCATTCGCGGTGGAGAGCGAGAAATTCTCGCCGTAATCGCGAACCTTCCACTTCTGCTTCTCCCGCTGATCGAGAGTTCCACTCTGCCACCTCCTCGTCCCCCTCTTCGGTTGCTGTCTTCTGCACCACTGTTCCTTACCACGTGTAAGGAGAAGAGAATAGTGTCGGCGCAATTGACAATGGCGTACTACCTACAATGTCTTTTCGTTT